>CM041212.1:4179235-4848559 GCA_023065735.1 Coffea humblotiana | reverse complement strand
AATAATAATAAGTTAGTGAATTGTAAGTGAAAACCCTAGTACGTGCGAATTAAGGAAAATAGGGTTGAACCGACGTGTACTGTTTGTTACCGAAGTGAATTAGGGTTTTTCGCGTATTTTGATCATGTGATCACTTGGTGAGGTGTGTGTACTAAATTTGGTGATTAAGAGTGAGTTTTAGATAAGAAAAAGTGTGTGATTAGAAGTAATAATAATAAGTTAGTGAATTGTAAGTGAAAACCCTAGTACGTGCGAGTTAAGAAAAAATGGTGTTAACCGACATGTACCGTTTGTTACCAAGTGAGTACACCACTTGAATACTAGTTTATTACCTTAATCGCCTTGCTTTTATTTCAACTAATTACCCCTAAAATATCTTATAAAACGGCCACCATTTTTGACAAAAAGAAAAGGAAGAAAGAAAAAAAACAAGAGGACCAATGGTGGCTGGACAAGTGTTGGCCAACCAAGTTTGACCAACAAATTTCCTATCTTCTTAACTTTGTTTTGGACCAAAATTCCTGCACTTTTTTCTTCATTTTAGCCATGAGTTTGGAGAGGGAAAAGAGAAGAGAGAAAACTCCATTTCCACCATAACAACCTTGCTTGAATTTTGAGAAAAGTAAAGTGAAACTTGAATCCACTCCGATTAATCTTTGGGAAAGCTTGGAGGTGAGTTTGGTGGAACTTTTGGGAGGAAGAAAATTCTTGTATCACAACTTATTTTGGGGGTTTTGAGGTATTGTGGCTGTCTTCCTTTTTTTTCTTCGTTAATCTTGTTTAAGTTTGGATAGAAACTCATATTCTTGGCTAATGATGGTTATTTAAGTAGTTTTGATTGATATGGTGGATTGTTGAGTTAGGGTTTGAGTTGTTCGGTTGTGTTTGTTGTTGTTTATATAGCATATGATGTTTACAAACTTGTTTAGGGAGTTGGAGTAGTGGTTCAAGACATGAATGAGAAGTTTGAACCTTGAATTCATCAAATTACCAGCTTTAAGATTAAACTGCCCTGCTTCTGACCAGTTTCATTCATCCATGTTAGAAACTGAATTAGGCTTAGATCAAAACATGAAAGTTGTAGGATATGGTGTTATATAGTTTTCTGTAAAATTTCAGCTCAATCGGAGAACTGTAGTGTGTGAAATGACTAAAATATCCCTGACTGCCAAATGTTCTTTTCCGCGGACAGTTTTGAGATTTCACATGTTTGGCTTCGTTTTTCACTTTGATCCGTATCAAATCAGCATTTGGCCAAAACACGAAAATTTTAGCCCTATATTGCAGCTTTCCAACGCATCTGAAAATGCCTTAGTCGGAATTTTATAGTTTGAATTATTGCTATTTAAATCCAGTGCTGACAACCAGATTGACAATGAAATTCTGGTTCTGTAATCTGCAAATTCTACCTGGATCAACTATGAACTGGGTTGACTTGTCTTCATAAAAGTTATAACCCTTTGTCTTATCTTCGAAACAGTATAAAGTGTACACCAATCTGATAAACATAACTTGGGTTGTGACCGAAACGCCAAGAGACGTCAAACCTGTTATTGTGTTATTTGTCTTGAACATTAATTCCAGTCGCATTGCAAGCATTGTTTTGTAATTGAATGACATTGAGTCTAGTGAAAGGCTATCGTGATAAGATTATTTGTGTGTGACTTTGGGGCTGAATTGAGAAAAATAATAAAGCCATAAATGGCTGAAAAAATAGTTGAATACAAAGGGCATGCCGCCCAAATTTTCACTCAAGGGCTAGATGTGTGTACTTGTGATTCGAGCGAAGAATTGAGGTTGAATTGAACTCGATTTGTCTAGGTTATTCAAGTCCTCTTTTGTAGAGGTATATAAGTTAGAATTTGGCCGAAACTTGTACCCTTGGAAACATGAAAGTAGCGATCAATAGAAATACGTTTTCCTCATCTTTTTGACTCAAATGAGAATTCCAAAATTTTAATCGCTTCCTTACCAAAACTAAAAGAGCGAGCATGAGTTTTCTAGGGTATGATAAGTAATATGAATATTACCCAAATGAGTTTCAGTTACTTGATTTTCTTGAAGCGAAACTCCAACCAAGAAGATTGTATCACAGATTTGGACTCCAACCAAGAAATTACACCTAAGCGTGATTTTTGACAAGCACTAAATCTTTGGTGAGTGCTTCCAAATATATGATTGAACTTGATATTTGATTTACCAACGTGATCGGATAACATTTGTTTCGTTTGGTCGGGCAAATGTGTACTTTATCGCATTTGACCTAATTCAACTAAATACTTGATATCTCATTCATGCTTGTACAAGTGACTTGATTTGCATTGACCTGTACTTGTATTTGTACTTGTGCTTGACTTGTAAGTGCTGAGCGGCAGTATGTACCACATTCGATACGAGTGGGAGGTACCTCTCATTCCCGTCTCCGTACTTTTCTCTGGACTAAGTCGATTGGTTATCGACTATAGTGACTACTTGGGAACCCAAATCCCACTGACTAGTTAATCGAGTCGAGTCGGCAAGGATTTGGTCGATTAAATAACGAACCATGGGTATCTAGTGTTATCGAGTGGAGTCTTATCTTCTCGACTAATCGGTATGCTCGAGTATTATCACCAGTGTTTAGTTGGTGTTCGGGCCCGATAAGAGAGTTGAATGGTGGACGGATTGATGTGAAGCGAACACTACTGGATTGGTTACTTTACTTGAAAGTTGACGGAGTGTCAACTAATACTTGATCAACCTCTGGTGAAGCAACGGAAATTTGGCTCCTGAGAGCCATCTGTATCCTTATATTTTGATTGTTATTCGTAGTGTTATTGTTTCCTTTAGAAAAAGAATGTTACACTCGCTCATTTTGAGATTTGTTACTTGAAGTGTTATTGTTCATTTTTATGAACTTGTTATGCTCGCTACTTTGCTACTTTGATACGTGCACTTTTAAATATGGTCAACTTACTATTTGGAATCTCACTGGACTTTTAACTCATTTCACGCCATTTGTTTTTCTTACAGGGGGCACGAGCGAGGCGTGAGACTGGTACAGGTTAGTATAGTCTAGTTTTTGAAAATTTTGCGATTGTACTCGCACTAGTCGTTCAATTAGGGTTGAATCTATTGAGAACTTAAATCTTGTGATATACTTGGGATTGTACGAATGCTTTGAATACAAATGAATGTACATTTACGTTCCAAGTTTGGGAACTATTATTTCCTTTACTCTTGAGGTTGTAACTTATTTTATTTGAAATGAGTGAGTGAGCCCTGACGAGAATTGGACAGGGGTCCACTAAACCCTAGGGTACGCTCTAGGGGGAGGTGGGGTCGTCACAAATTTTGCTAGATCATAAATGAAATTCATACTTTATGCCTTGTCTAATGTTTCTAGAGTGATGCATGTAAGATTTAGAGCTGGTTTGTGTTTGTCTTATAGCTAATTTACTTGCTGGAATTGCTCCAGCTTTGACCAAGAGAAAAAGGAGTTTGGTTTTCTAACTTATATCAGAATTTTTAGTAATTCAACCTGCAGAAATCCTGTTATGTGCTCATTCTTTGGTGTATGTATTTCGTAACATATGTTTTGTTTTTGGTTTTAGTGAAAGTTGGTTGTTTAAGAGTGAAAACTTAAGGAACATTGTTGGAATTTTTTTTAATACCTTCTCCTAGGACATACCCTAGAAGTTAGCGGACTGCTCGCCTGACTCTCGCCAGAACTCATTCACTAACATTAACTTCAGAGATAACATTATCATTGAACAACTGAACATTCACTCTTAAGTACAACTCCAATCAGTTTAAAACTTAAATTTGTCCAATAAAAGAAACAAAATACATGTTCTAAACCTTCATTCTTAATATCACACCAACTCAAAACAAAAGATTCAACCATCTCAAAATGCAAAAGAAACCATGACTACAATATATACACACAGTAACGGATCTTCCCAAAATAACTTTCTAATTCAATCCAATCACTCTTCAATCTCCAACTTCTGTAAGGAAAACAAAGTTAAAAGGTTGAGTTAAAGTTCAGTGAGGTTCCACACAAGCAACAATCAATTAAACACTTAAACAAGTAGCAAAATTAAACAATTAAGGAAACACTTCACTGAATAAATTAGAGAACACTTCACTGAACAATCACTTTTAAAAGAATACGGTGCTCATATTAGAGCCACTTCAATGCACTACACACTCCACCGAACTCCTTCTTTTAACCTCCAAAACAATAAACACTTCCTTCACTTAGATGGTCATAACAATATCGGTAATCTGCTACTGCGTGGTAATATTCGAACATACCAATACACTTACTCAAAACTACCGTCCTATCCGACCAAGCCCTTTTGCTGGCTCGAATAGTCCATTGAACAAATTTGGGGCCCAGTTCAGCCGGTGTGGTAAAGTACACTCATGACTTACAGTCATGCACACTTATAATAACACTTGATCAATTATCAACTTTCAAACTCAAATTAAGTTGAATGTGATAAAGTACACTTCCGATTTAGAAGGCGAGGGACAATTGAAAACACTTCATAATAAAGCACTGGCAAAATCATATAAACATCATTTAAGTAACGCATAGGTAATTTAAACACATAATGTGGAAACACTCACTTAGTCAAACAAGTTGCACTTCGGTCTGGAGATTGCTTTCACGCCAACTAGTAGTTCCTGAGACAAATTTCAAGTACTATGATTATGGTATAATTCTAGGAATAGTCACTAAGTGCAGTTACGTTCATCCCCAATCCCGATTCTAAGACCCCTTAACTATTGCTCACCATAAACAAGACAAAATAAGCTAAATTACAATTTTATTTTTTGACTGTATGCATGATCCAACTCATTCTTTTCACTTTCTAGTCCATTATTAGCTATGAGATCAACACGAAATTTTCATCATTTGCAACTACTCCCTCATCCTGAAATATTTGTCGTACTTACATATTAATGATACTAAATGTAATTAGAAACCTTACCATGAAAATTAAAGAAAAGAACTGACTACATTTATTGATCTTATTACTAGTGTTTAGTAGTATGGCTAGGTTCCTTTGCCTAAGTAATATGGTAAAGGGGTGATTTTAGGATATTACATTCTACTCCCCTTAAAATAAGTTTTGTTCTTGAAACTGACATACTTTGTGTAAACAATTGTGAATACTTTGCTCTCATTTCTTCTTCCAACTCTCATGTTGTTTCTCTCTTTGTATGGTTTGTCCATTGGATTTTGACGTACAAAATCATCTTTCGCCTAAGTACTTGATCCTTCTGATCAACAATCTTCACTGGATGCTCTTTGTAGGATGTCTTGTCCCTCACCTCCAGTGGTTGAGCCTTCTCAATTGGATCAGAGATATACTTTCTCAATTGGGACACGTGAAAGACACTATGGACTTTAGGTAGAGCAGGTGGTAGTGCCAAATGATACACCAAATTTCCTACTCTTTCAAGTATATCAAAAAGGCCTATGTATCTGGGTCTTAACTTTCTACTCTTTCCAAACCTCATAATACCTTTCAAAGGAAAAATTTTCAAATATACCTTATCCCCTTGATTAAACTCTAACGGTCTCCTTTTAGTGTCTGCCCAATTTTTATTACGATCCTGAGCTGTCTTTAATTTGTCTTTGATGATTCTAACCTTTTCTAAAGTCTTTTTAACCAAATTTGGTCCAGAAATTAATTTCTCTCCGACTTTATCGCAATATAATGGGAATCTACACTTCCTTCCATATAATGCTTCAAATGGAGCCATTCCAAATCAACTATGGTAGCTATTATTGTAGGAAAATTCCATTAGTTTAACCATTCCATCCCAACTTCCTTTAAATTTGAGTGCACATGCTCGCAGCATATCCTCCAAAGTCTAAATTATTCATTTAGATTGCCCATCCGTTTGTGGATGGAAAGCAGTACTCAATCTAAGATCTGTTCCCATCATTCTTTGGTATGTAGACCAACTTGATGTAAACCTAGGGTCTCTATCAAACACAATACCTACTGGCACTCCATGTAAACAAATTATGTCTGAAATGTACATCTTCACCAATTTTTTCATGCAAATTCCATTTGCAATGGGTAGGAAATATACACTTTTGGTCAAACGATCCACAATGACCCAAATGATATCCTGGCCTTCTTTGGTCCTTGGTAGTGCTACCACAAAATCCATTGTGATATGCTCCCATTTCGATCGTGGGATCTCCAATGGCTACCGTAATCCAGCAAGTCTTTGAAGTTCAGCCTTAACCTGTTGGCATACTAAGTATCTCGCAACATATTCAACAATTTTCCTTTTCATCCCATTCCACTAGTACATCTGTTTTAGGTCTCGATACATTTTAGTTCCTCCTAAATGTATAGAAAATTTTGTACTATGGGTCTCCTTTAAAATTTCCTTCTTTATTTCTTCATTCTTAGGTACACATAACCTTCCCTTCATCCATAGGCTACCATCAGTTTTTGCTTAAAATTTCTCGGATGTTTCAACCTTAAGCTTCTCCTTTACCTTCGCAAGTTCAAGATCCACCCTTTATGTGTCTTTAATTCCATCAACCAAAATTGGTGCTAACACCAATGCAGCTAAAACTCCATCAGTAGAATCTACCACATCTTAGTTCAAATTTGCCATTTTCTTCCTCAAATTAGGGGTGCTAGCAGTAGTTGTTTTTCTTCTAAGGGTATCGGCTACTCAATTTACCTTTCTAGGATGGTAGCTAATGGTCAAATCATAATCTTTTATCAATTCTAGCCATCTCCGTTGCCTCATATTCAACTCCTTCTGAGTAAATAAATATTTCAAACTCTTGTAATCAGTGAATACCTTGCATTGTTCTCCATACAAATAATGCCTTCATAGTTTTAGTGCTAAAACAACTGCAGGTAATTCTAAATTATGAGTCAGGTAATTTTATTCATACAATTTCAATTGTTGAGAAGCATAAGCAATCACTCAACCATTCTACATCAACACACAACCTAACCCATGCTTGGATACATCACCATAAATCACAAAACCACCTGAATTAGATTGCAATGTCAATATAAGAGTCGAGACCAATTTTTGTTTCAACTTTTGAAAACTTGCCTTACATTCAGGTGGACCATGCAAACTTAACTCACTTATAAGTTAACTTGTTTAAAGGCGTGGTTATTGATAAAAATCCTTCAACAAATTTTAGATAATATCCCACCAATCCTAGAAATCTCCTTACTTCTGTCACATTAGTTGGCCTTGGCAATCCACAATAGCTTCTATCTTCTGAGGATCTACTGCCACACCTTGATCCGATATTACATGTCCTAAAAAGGTTACACTCCTTAGCCAAAACTTGTATTTGCTAAATTTTGTGTATAACTTTTTCTTCTTTAATATCCCCAGTACTTCTCTAAGATGCTCAGCATATGCTTCCTCAATTGGGGAATATATTAAGATGTCATCTATGAACACCATCACAAACTTATCTAATTGGGATTTAAATACCCGATTCATTAAATCCATGAATGCAACAGGTACATTGGTTAATCCAAATGGCATGACTAAGAATTCATAATTCCCATACCTTGTCTTAAATACACTTTTAGGAATATCCCCTTCTTTGATTTTCAAATGATGATATTCAAATCTCAAATCAATTTTAGAAAATACATTAGCACCTTTCAGTTGATCAAATAAATCGTCAATTCTTGGGAGTGGGTACTTATTCTTGACCATGATTTTATTTAATTCTTGATAATCTATATACAGTCTCATTCCCCTATATTTCTTTTTAACAAAAAGTACAGGTGCTCCACAAGGTGACACACTCGGCCGAATAAATTTCTTATCAAGTAATTACTGAGATTGGTCTTTTAACTCTTTTAATTCTGTTGGGGCCATTTGATAGGGTGGCTTAGAAATGGGTGCTGCTTCAGGTACCAAATTGATTTCAAACTCTGTTTCCCTATCAGGGGTATTCCAAGTAGTTCATCAGGAAAAATATTTGAAAACTCTTTAACTACTAGTATATTTTTTAAGGAAATTTCATTTTCTTTAGTGTCTACCACATAGGCAGATAACTTTCTGCACCTTTTCTTAATGCCCTAAATGCTTGTGATGTAGTCAACAATAACTGTCCATGTATTTTCTTCTTATTTTCTAAATTCCCTTGAAAAGAAAACTTGTTTTCAGTAGGATCATTAAAAATCACTTTTTCTCTCCTAGAATCAACCTATGCATGGTTTTATCTAACCAATCCATCCCTAAAATGACATCAAAGTCACTCATATTGATTTCGACTAAATTGACTTGTAATGTTCTACCCTCAATTTCAACCAACAATTGTTATATTTTAGGTGAGATACAAGAACCCTATCACGAGGAGCAGACATACAATATGGGTTATCTAACCATTCAGGTTGCACGTTCAAGGTTTTAGCAAACTTTTTAACCACAAAAGAATGGGTAGCACCGCAAGCAAAGAGCACATAGGTAAGCGTAGAGTTTACAAGAAAGTGCACTTATGACTACGTCATTAGATCCTTCTACCTCAAAGTCAGTCATCGCATGTACCCTTGCATTGATTCTTGGCCTATTTTTAGAGGATTTAGTAGACTTATCACCTTCTTTCTTAGAATTTGAACAGTCCTTCACTCGATGACACATTTATCCACACCTAAAATAGGCACCAATTTTCAGACGTCATTCTCCCAAGTGCATCATATGACAAGTTAGGCATTCCTTCTTAGTAGGAACTTTTCCTTTAGATTGAGATGTTACCATTTGTGGAGGGAAATTCAGGTTTCTCCTACCAATCTAAAAACCCCGCTTGGTCTATTTGGACTAATCATACTACCTTCACTCTCAAGTCAAGGCCTTTTGCCTCTTTCTTCCGCTTGAAGTTTTTTGATATCTGCCTCAATTCTTACACTTGTATTGAATAATGTATCATAGTCGGAGATCATAGTGTTTGACAGCTTTGATTGCATTTCGCTTGACAATTCCCTTGTGAATGTGACGACCCCACCTCCCCTTAGGGCGTACCCCAGGGTTTAGCGGATCGTCTGTCCAACTCTCGTCAGAACTCACTCATTCACTCACTCACTTCAAATAAAATAAGTTACAGCCTCAAGAGTAAAGAAAATAACAGTTCCCAAACTTGGAACGTACCAATACTTTCATTTCTATCTCAAACATCCATACAACCCCAAATATATCAAAAAATTGCAGTTCTAACTACATTCAACCCTAATCGAGCGGCTAGTGCGAGTACAATTACAAAATTTCCAAAAACTAAACTATGCTAGCCTGTATCAGTCTCACGTCTCACTCGTACCCCCTGTAAGGAAAACAAATGGCATGGAATGAACTAAAAATCCAGTGAGATTCCAAATAGTAAGTTAACCATTATTGAAAAATTCACGTATCAAAGTAGCAAAGTAGCGAGTATAATCAGTCCATAAAAGTGAGCAATAACACTTCAAGTAACAAATCTCAAAATGAGCGAGTTTAAAATTCTTTTCTAAACGAAACAATTACACTACAAATAACAATCAAAAATATAAGGATACAAATGGCTCTCAAAGAGCCAATTTTCCGTTGCTTCACCCAGAGTTTGATCAAGTATTAGTTGACACTCCGTCAACTTTCAAGTAAAGTAACCAATCCAGTAGTGCTTCGCTTATCACCAATCCGTCCACCATTCATCCCCCTTACCGGGCCCCGAATACCAACTAAATACTGGTGGTAATATTCGAGCATACCGATTAGTCGAGGAGATAATACTCCACTCGACAATACTAGATACCCATGATTCATTATCTAATCGACCAACGCCTTGCCGGCTCGACTCGATTAACTAGCCAGTGGGGTTTGGGTTCCCAAGTAGTCACTATAGTCGATGACCAATCGACTTAGTCAAGAGAAAAGTACGGAGACGGGAATGAGAGATAACTCCCACTCGTATCGAGTGTGGTACATACTGCCGCTCAACACTTATAAGTCAAGCACAAGTACAAATACAAGTACAGGTCAATGCAAATCAAGTCACTTGTACAAGTATGAATGAGATATCAAGTATTTAGTTAAGTTAGATCAAGTGCGATGAAGTACACACTTGCTCAACCAAACTAAGTAAATGTTATCCGATCACATTGGTAAATCAAATATCAAGTTCAATCATATATTTGGAAGCACTCACAAAGATTTAGTACTTATTAAAATCACGCTCAGGTGTAACTCTTCGTTGAAATCCAAATCTGCGATACCAAACATTATTTAAGAGTTTTGAAATTAACTAAAGTCGAAAACTTAAGCGTTTCGTTTAACGAAAATCAAGTAACTGAAACTCATTTGGGTAATATTCATATTACATATCACACCCTAGAAAACTCATGCTCGCTATTTTAGTGTTGATAAGGAAGCGATTAAAACTTTGGAATTCTCATTTGAGTCAAAAAGATGAAGAAAAACGTATTTTCTATTGGTCGCTACTTTCATGTTTCCAAGGGTACGAGTTTTGGCCAAAATTCCAAACTTATATAACTTTACAAAAAAGAACTCGAATAACCTAGACAATTGCAAGTTCACTCAACCTCAACTCTTCGGCCAAACCACAAGTACACACGTCTAGTACTTGAGTGAAAATTTGGGTGGCATGTCCTTTGTATTCAACTATTTTTTCAGCCATTTATGGCTTCATTATTTTCTCAATTCAGTCTCAAAGTCACACACAAATAATCTTACCACAATAGCCTATCACTAGGTTCAATGTCATTCAATTACAAAACAATGCTTGCAATGTGACCGGAACTAATGTTCAAGACAAATAACACAATAACTGGTTTGACGTCTCTTGGCGTTTCGGTAACAATCGAAACTACGCTTATCGGATTGAGGTACACTTTATGCCATTTCGAAGTTAAGACAGAGAACTACATTTATTATGAAAATATCAACATCCAATTCGTGCATTTTCAATATCAAAATGTGACATCTCAGAGGAAAACAGAAAACTGTCCGCAAAACAGTACATTTGGCAGTCAAGGGTATTTTTGTCATTTTACATCATACCGTGCTTCGATTGAGCTGAAATTTTGGAGGCCACTAGTTAACACCATTTTCTACAATTTTTATGTTTGACCTAAGCCTGATTAGGCCTCTAACATGGACGAACGTACAGGTCAATAACAGGGCAGTTTCAATCTTAAAATTGAAAATTTAATGATTCAAGGTTTAAAATTCTCATTCATGTCTTGAATCACTACCCCAAATCCCTATCCAAGCTTATCAACATCATAAGTTATATAATCAACAAGAAACACAACTGAACAACTCAAACCCTAACTAAAAATGATAAGCTAATAAGCCAAACCATGAAATCTTCCATACAATCCATCACAATCAAGCCATGTTTTGCTTAAATTGCAAAATAAGCACGAAACAAGAGAGGTTTCTAGTATGATACCTCAAAACTCCCAAAATAAGTTGTAATACAATAACTTTCTTCCTCCCAAAAGTTCCACCAAGCTCACCTCCAAACTTTCCCAAAGATTAATCGAAATGGATTCAAGTTTCACTTTACGTTTCTCAAGATTCAAGCAAGGTTGTTATGGTGGAAATGGAGTTTTCTCTCCTCTTTTTTCCCTCTCCAAACTCACGGCTACAATAAAGAAAAAAGTGCAGGAATTTTGGTCCAAAAACAAAGTTAAGAAGATAGGAAATTTGTTGGTCAAACTTGGTCGGCCTACACTTGTCAAGCCACCATTGGTCCTCTTGTTTTTTTTTCTTTCTTCCTTTTTTTTGATAAAAAATGGTGGCTGTTTTATAGGATATTTTAGGGGTAATTAACTGAAATAAAAACAAGGTGATTAAGGTAATAAAATAGTGTTCAAGTGGTATACTCACTCGGTAACAAACGGTACATGTCGGTTAACACCGTTTTTCCTTAACTCGCACGTACTAGGGTTTTCACTTACAATTCACTAACTTATTATTATTACTTCTAATCACACACTTTTTCTTATCTAAAACTCACTCTTAACCACCAAATGTAGTACACACACCTCACCAAGTGATCACACGGCCAAAATACCCGAAAAATCCTAATTTATCCGAACTATAAAACTAAGGGTAAAACCCTTAAATCTCTTATTCATTACAACTATTGAGAGAGTAAATGAGTAGTAAAACTATCATAAAGTAATTGAGTCAAAATAAAAGGGAATTTTAAGAAAATATGAGCGAATTTTCCAATCATCACAGTGAATTTTAACATTTTTATCTGTTCATTTGCCATAATAGAAGGGACAAACCTTCCCAAAGCGCAAAACTTATTTGCAAACTCGACAACTAACATGCCTGGTGTTCGCTTCAGTGATTCAAATTCCTCCATTTTCTAAAGATGGATAGCATGTGGAAAAAAGTAGTTAAGGAAAGCTTCCTTATATTTCTCCCAATTCATTGGCCGTGCAATGGTAGGTTCAACAGTTAACCACCATTTCTCTGTGTTTTCAACTAAAAAAGGTGTGATTATCTCATGTTTCATTTCCTTTGGAACTTGCAATAACTTAAAGTTAGTCTCAACCTCTCCCAACCATTTCCCTACTTTATCCGAATTCGAAAAACCATCAAAGGTTGGGACTTGCACTTTCTACATTCTCTCATAGTGTATATGAATACCAGTCTATCTTTGTGTATTTGCCTATACCGCTTAGGCTTGAAACTGCACATGGCCTTGCATATCTTGTGCCACAATAGTTAATGCTGTGATAAATTCTGGTGGCATCATCATTACAAGTCCATTGCCACCTTGACCATTCACAGTTTGATTGTTGTTTCCATTGCCACCTTGACTATTTGTATTCTGGTTATTACTACTCTCACCTTGACTGTTACTCTTAGATCATACCATTTTCTTAAAATGATAAAATCTATCAACTCATCTATATTGCGCCAAAGATCTATATGCATTAAACAACCTAAATTCAAGTCATAATGAGAGTCTTTTTAAAGTTGTTGTCATTATTTGTGCCTCAAAATGTAAAGCAAAAGAAGAGTTATCTAGTGCAAGCAACTGATAAATGTAATAATCAATGATAAGCATGAATTTCATGAATTATTCGATCAAAAGTTAAACAAGCAGATATCAAAACTAGAATATTAATAATAATGATAATAATAATGTTACTAATAAAACTGTCAAGCATTAGGGAATAACCCCTAACTTATTACAACTTATTATAGAGATTTTATTTCAAATAAGTGGAATCATATTGCTTTTCTATCGTATCAAGGTATTAAGGATCCACTATATCCCAACACCTAAATCTTTTTCATCCGCTTGAGTATCCCCAAGAGCATCGTCGTTGCCTATTTCCTCCTCTATGGGTTCCTTTACTCTTCTTCTTCTATAGGATCTTCTTCTTATTCTTCATTCATAGTATTTTCATTCTCATTATTAGCCATGATAGGGGCATTCTCGCCCTATTATTACCTTCAACATCTGTTTCAGCCAAAAGTTTTCAAACTCGGGAACTAGTCCAAACGTGGCTATGATAGTGCGAAACTCATTTCTCTTTTGCTCATACATGGCCCTTAGATCATGGTAGGCCATCCCTCGCTCATAGGTATAATCATAGATTTCCTCCACCGCATTCTCCCAATAATTGGCTTCAGTCATCCAAGTTTCAATATCCATTTTCAGATGGATATTTTCATGCTTCAAATTATCGACTTCCAAGTCCAAAGCAGTATTTCTATTCCTCAATCTAACCTTATTAGTCACTAGCTTCTGAACATCACGCCTTAAAATTTCCTTCTCTTTTCTACGTCAACATTAGAAACCAGAAGTTTGGTAATTTCCTTATGCAAGGCATCTTCCCTTAATTCTTGTCCTTGAATCTCATTAGTTTTCTCTTAAGCTCCCTTTTTAAACTCTTGATCATCTCTCTAGCAGCCACGTCAACCTGTATTGCCCTTTTCATCCAATCTTCAATTAAATCACTGGACTCCTTCTTTGACTTCTCAAGTTCCTGAACCCTAGTTTGCAATATCTCGTTTTCATCTCTTAGGCACCAAACACTGCATCCAGTTGCCTCTACTAGATAATTGCACTCTTCTCCCTGAGCATGATAAACAACATGTCCAACTATAACCTACACGACCAAAATGTTCTCATTAGTAGAAATTTTAACTTAAAACGAATTTAAATCTCCCAAAAACAAATTAGGAATCACATATCTTAGTATCTAGAATCTATTCCTGTAAGATCTATTCCTATAAGATCTAGACCTTGCACAGATACCATTAAAACTATCACGTCCCGAACCCGCACCTTGCCCAGAATGTGACAGTTGTCGTACCCCAAAGAGTATAATTCTCCAAGATACAAGGCCTCAATAATCATTACATCTTATTTGCAGAAGCAATAGAACATCTAGTGCGGAACTTATTTCTACTAATACATAAATAAAAATAAAATGATTAAGTAATCATTCTATTGAGCTAGAAATACTCATTATTAATATAACGGATCCAAATATAACATTTATTCAATCACTATTTGATTATTCTACTAGCAATCCCAGTCACCATTAGCCTCAACAAACTCGTATACGTACTCATCCTTTGCATAAAATATTAAAATATTGGAATGAGTATCAACTTGCTCAGTGAGTAAAACATACCGTTCTTGTTGGACCGAGTATGTTACATATATATATACATATAGTTATACATTTCAAAAGTTATAGACACAAACACACAATTTCATGAAGAGTAAACATTTCTTGCACATTAGTATCATCTATAAATATTGATTAAACAGTTAACGGCTCTTGATAGTTACATGCCTTCATTGGCGCTAAGTACTCAGTCTAGTGATTGACCCTACTAGAACGGACAGTCAAAGGGACCCTGAAATACCCTTTGACTAACATTGCACTTTACTTTACTTTACATTGACATTGGTAGGACTATAGCCCCGACCGATTATGTCGTGACCATTACAGCTGTTACATTAACATTCACATTCAATCAAGTAAAATCAAATAATTTTGTATAAGCATGAACATCTCATATACATATAGATTTCATAGCAAGAAGCGTTTAGGTTCAATGCACATAGCCATATAAGGTCCATTTTCATATAGAGAAAGTAACATTTTGCTAAACATTGCCAAAACGATTTTAGAAAATACAAAGGGATAAATCCCACGCATCTCGATTAGCTTGGAAGACAGTCCTACTAGGGTTCTTGATCCTTGCCTTCTATCCCTAGAGAGATAACATGTAAGTCGATTACTTTACACATATTGACTGTTCGTCACTTATTTCTTTAATACATCCCCTAGAGATGTTTAACCCTAGCACACCTAACATTGCTAAATGAGTAAAGTTTCTATATCTAATATTTCCATTTTAAGTAAGCTTCTATTTTAAAAAGTTCTTTTCTTGGAAAGTTACTATTTTTGGTAAGTCTAAACAACTTTGAAGGAATCCTAGTTTAGGTCAATATTCTTGGAAAAATCATCATTAAGAAAGTTTAGTTAATTTAGCTAAGTCTTTATTTTGGAGAGGTCACGAATTAACTTAGGAAAGTGCATAACTTTGGAAGTCATTTATTTTAGGAAAAAAGTTCTTAAAATGTCAATGACAATTTCAATTGTTGTTATATCCTAGTAGTAACTTTAGTGCATCAAAGTTTTAAAATTTAACCTTAACACTAAATGGGCAGTTGCAAAAATACATAAATTACAACACTAGACTGTTGAGTACTTGTCACTATTAATGTCATTAATAAAAACTCATAGTCAGTTGGTGTTATCATCTTAGTAGTCTTCTCTTTTTAGATAGAAGTTTATGTTTTCAAGCATTAAGGTTCACTTTTCCTTAAGATAAGGGCTTATGTTTATGTTTTCCTTAAGAAACAAACTTGTAACTCATTGAATTTCATGAATGTATGCTAAGTTGTTTATCATGCAAATAGATAAGGGCTTGGTATGAGTATTCTTTTTTACTTGTGAAAACAATATCCAGGTGAATGAGTTACTTCCTTAACATGTCACAATTTAATGGTCTAAATAACCAAGTTAATAATTGTCTTGAAGCAACAACGGATTCTAATCCCTAGGGCCTCCTCAATTACTTTATGAAAACCTAATGTAATTTGTTCTTTACTTTTATTTTTCTTACAATTTACCGCCTACATAGTTGGCTTTATCATCTATGGCCAGTATTATTTATTAAGTTGTATGGCTGGTGGAACTACCTATCTAACTTCTAACTTTTATGGACGGTTACACCGCCTAACTAACTTTGTTAATTCTACCATTTGACTAGTTTAAATTGATAGCATGACATTACCATTTATTTAGATAATAGAGTTGCTTTTAAAAGCCTTAGTAATTAATCAATTTTTGTTGGATTGACCCTAATTATCACTACACTCATTTGACCTAGAAAATCGATGTAATTGGTTTAATATATTTGATAATTAGGAATTTATAACTTGAAAGTCTAAACCATGTCAAGTTTTTGGCGTTGTCATTGTAGTATAGTGGTGAGTATCCCCACCTGTCATGTGGGAGACCTGGGTTCGATCCTTGGCAACGGCGCCAAAAACTTGACCTGATTCAGACTTTCAAGTTATAAATTCCTAATTATCAAATCTATTGAACTCAATTATCTCGATTTTTGCAAGTATATGGGTCAAACAAATATAGTGATAATTAGGGTCAATCCCATAGGAATTGGTTAATTACTAAGACTTTTAAAACTAACTCTATTATCCAAACAAATGGTAATGTCATGCAATCAATTTAAATTAGTGAAATGGCAAAATCAATGAAGTTAGTTAGGCAGTATGACCATCCATAAAAGTTAAAAGTTAGATAGGCGATTCAAACAGCTATATAGCTTAATAAATATAATACCAATTATGAGGTGGTAAAACTAACATGTAGGCGGCAAATTGTAAGAAAGGAAATAAAAGTAAAGAACAATTTAGATTAGGGTTTTGTAAGAATAAGTGAAGTCCTAGGGATTAGAATCCCTTGTTGCTTCAAGACAATGATTAACTTGGTTGTTTAGACCATTAAATTGCAACATGTTAAGGAAGTAACTCCCTTATTCACTTGGATATTGTTTTCACAAAATACAAGAATACTCATATCAAGCCCTTATCTATATGCATGATAAATTAACTTAGCATAAGTTCATGAAATTCAATGAGTTGCAGGCTTGTTTCCATCTAAATCCACCTCCTACTAACGTGAAAATGTAATATAGAGTTCATATACTTTAAACACACATGCAAGGCAAGCTTAAGTGCACAAACACATGCTTGAATGATTATAGTTGGTGATCAATTTAACTACAAGTATGAGATGCAAATATATGAACTAACAAGTTCACAAATGACCAAAAATCAACTTAAGTTATCACATAGTCAAGAAACTACAAGTTCATCTCTTCCCTGGTATGTAAGAGTTTAGCTAAGCATGGAGTTGAAGCTCATAAAACTCTTGAAATGAAACATGAAATAAACAAGAAAGTAAAGAGTAAAGTTTGATGAAATCTTATTCAATTGAATGAAACAAGATCTTCAGCTTCACTTTTACACCCTTGATCTTCAATTTCACAACAACATAGTTGTTTTTCTACAAGGAAAAGCTCACCTTTTGCTCTCACAACTTTGTGTTCTATTTTCTAACTACAACTATTTAGTTCTCTCTACCCTTCTCTCCTTTTCTAATCAATGAGATACAAGGGATATTTATAGATGTTTTTGGAAGAGAAAATGTTCTCATAATGCGGTCATAAAGTTGTCCTTAACTTTTTCAAGACAAATCTTGGTAGATCTAGCCTTTTTTTTTTTTTGCAAAAAAATTGGTCAAAAAAATTTTATGAAATGTCCACAACTTGCTTTTGCAAGTTGTAGTAGGTTTGCACTGTTTTGCTCAATCTTCAATATTGTTCTATTTTTTGACCAAAATTTAACTACAATTTCCTCAATGATAGAAGCCAAA
Organism: Coffea humblotiana; assembly: GCA_023065735.1. Lineage (NCBI taxonomy): Eukaryota > Viridiplantae > Streptophyta > Magnoliopsida > Gentianales > Rubiaceae > Coffea > Coffea humblotiana. Next base: position 4,830,548 of record CM041212.1, on the reverse strand, counting down.
TCAGCTCTTTCACAAAACATAAAAATTGTAGTCTTTTGAGTTATCTTTGAATGCATAAGAATCATCCCATTTGGATGTCTATAGGTAGGTAAATGACCAAAACACCCTCATTGTTCAATCCCCTGTTTCGCTTTTGAAAGCAAAAATGCATGATGGTATTTCGACCTTTTGGCCAAGAAAATGCATGAACTGAATTTTGATGTCTTCACAAGAATTGTAGATCTATGTATTAGCTTCATAATGTTTAAGAACCATCTCAATCTAATATTTGTAACTCAAGATATAGTCAAAATACCAAAAGATATTAAAACAGCAAACTTTTTTTTTTTTTTTGTACTTGGTTGCATCTCATCCTATGAACATTTTACACTTCATGTTCACTTTAAATCTTCAAATCATCAATAATCATCCAAATATAGTTTCAATTCACTCCATTTGATGATTGAGCCATTAGACCTACAAAAATATGAAATTTTTACCACTTTAATCCATAGAAATGCAATCTTTCACAATTGACCATAAAATGCAAATTTCACTAGAAACCTAGTTATTTAACTATAAAATGACTAAAACATACCAATACATAAATAATAAAACACATTTAAAACATGCAAAATTCACACTTATCAATATTCTTACACACAGCAAGGTTAATCATTGAAATCATTAGTCCAAATTATTTTTGCTTGTTAATCATCAAAATCAAGAATTGATCACTTAAATCTTCAAACCCGATGAGATTTTTGCCTTGTATCCAAAATACATATCCCAACATTAGAGCCTTGGACCTCTCTGTCAACATGCATGAGATTTTAAGCATTACACCACATTTGAACTTGTTTTTAAATTTATGATGGTGTTATATTAAAACTATATTATCTAATTATAAGTACAAATGTAGTACGGAATATAGTTTTACATCATTTTGTATAAGAGTTGATATTTGAAATTCTTTTATCTTGATTTTTGCCATTCCAAGTTTATAAAGTAGTCAACTTTCCCCACTTTAATGGTCAGGGTAAATATGATCGGGGTGAATGTTGTGGAATAGTTGGATCATTTACCCAATCTAATTACAATTGTGCCAAACGTGCTTATTATCAAATAAGTCAATTGTAACTTCTCTATGCAAGCCACTTCATTCCAAACTTTTTGTGTTTTCCGTGGGGACATGGACTCTTCCTTTGCTCAATTTATTTTTCATTCTTCTACAATTGTTAGATTAATTTCGGTTTGCCGGAAGAGACCCCGGTGAATTTTTGCAAATTAAATACAGATGCGAGTGTAGTACATGGTAGGGTGTCAGATGGTGGTTTGTGTGTGATCACAGAGGCAACTTGGTTTTTGCTTTCTATAAAGAATTTGGGGGAAGCTGAGGTGTTCGAAGCAGAGATTCATGCATTATTATTTGGAGGCAGAGGTAACTATTTTGTTTTCTTAATCTATATTTTCCTAATTTGGATCACACTTCTTCCCTATTATATGGTCGTAAATCAATTTAATTCCAATGAAGTTTTGAACATGTTGCCTACAAAGTTTAAAGTTGCAATACGAGAATTTGCCTTATTTTAAATCAATTTTGAGGATTTTCCGTGTTCATTGAGTTCAAATTTCACAAAAATGCAAAAAAGAAAAAAAAAGACGCAAGGAAAAAGAAAACTTACCGGGTAAGAGCCTGCAATGATACAGTACATTAGAAGAAAAACAGTACCACCTTCTCAGCATTATAAGAGTAAACTATGCTTTAATTGCAGTCCAAAAAATGTAAGGCAGCATGCATTTTGTACCAATTATTGCAAGTAAGAACAGTGCGCACCAACAACTAGTGTGACTAAAATGCTGTAAAAGACATACTCTGCTCTCAATGCCGCAGTAAAAGTTGTCACAATTTTAGTTCCATCATTTTTGGTTTAGCACTACAATACTCCCATAAACTTGCCAACTTCCGAAGTTTAACAAGTTTAGCTATTCATTGTTAGTAGTAACTCAATTGTAAGTCTACATTGTCCTTGCTAGTCCATTTCAAAGTCACGGATTGTATTTGAACCTACAAAGTACACGTAGAAGATTAGAATAGCAAAAGAAAGTGTGAAAGGGAAAACATAAGAAAGCCTAACAAGCAAAAACAGAAAAAAGGACTGATTTTCAGAGTAAAATTGGTTATAGCAGAGTTAATGGATATTAGTAATGGTTGACCTTCAGCTCTGGATTTAAGAAAAGAAGCAATTATGCAATACATTATAACAATTCAGATCTGAAAAACAATTATGGAATACTATCTTATTACATCTTCAAGAAACAACTTCAAGGAAGCATATGATGATCCTCCTTCATTTAGAGTCAATCTGCTCTTTTCTTTGATTTCCTTTACCTTCTCTCTGATTTCATTCTTAGGATCCATCAGATGTTTAATCCCTCTTTCAATCACATTTGCAGTCAAAGTCTCACTACTCACACCCAGTAGCAGAATCTTTGTTTGAAGTCTATTTTGATCTCCACTGCCGTTGCCAAGTCCTTCACCATTAAGAACGCATTCGTCCTGCTGCTCTGCATAAAGCGGCCAAGTTGCCACTGGCACACCGCACCAAACGCTTTCCAATATTGAGTTCCAACCACAGTGAGAAACAAAGCCCCCCACAGCAGGATGGGATAGAACTGCCGCCTGTGGTGCCCATCCAATAACTTTTCCAACCGCAGCAGTTCGCGGCAAGAACCCTTCTGGCAAGACTTCATCCAGGTTCGCATACTTACCGGGAAACTCAAATGTTTCTTTAGGTGGAGGCCTTCTCAATGACCAGAGGAATCGATATCCACTGCACTCGAGTGCATGGGCAATTTCCTTCACTTGGTCACCATCAAAACTACCTCCACTACCAAAGCAAAGGAACACAACAGAACATTCTGGCTGAAGATCGAGCCATTTCATAATCATCTCAGTTTCTTGATTTTGAACTATTGCTTCTCTTCAGATTCAACACAGGCCCTACTGCATATACTGGTGGGACGGTTTTATCATTGCTCAAGGCGTGAATCGCATGGGATTATAGCTCAAGGAAAGTGTTAACTATGATTCCCTTGGTCTCCTTGAATCTTCTGACCTGATTGAGGACTATGTCGCCAAGTCCTTCCTTGTCAAAGAGTCCCGGAGGCAAAACTTTAGCTGGAACAGGATTGATGTAAGTAGGCACAGCTAAATGAACTTCCGAATTCTCATAACGTCTCAAATCTTGTTTGAGTCATCTCTCAGACTTTGCAAATGGAATACAAGGCCAAGCATCGCAGCACCAGATGTGTAGAATATATAGCAAGGAACTCCAAATTCATTGGCTACATCAATGAAGGAGGTGCAAAACATATCTATGACAATTCCACTGAGATCAGACGAAACAGAATTTGGATATTTCAGCAAGAACCTCCGTCACACAACTTTTATGGCTGTCGATAAATTGAAACAGAAATGAATGAGAAAATGTCAATTGTGAAGAAGGCTCTTCTTTGATGAGCTCAAGGAACCTTATGCGCGAACTCAAAGACTCTGACAATGAATTTCTGTAGCTAATGATCTTTGTATCAAAGGGCAGCTTCATAATTAGAACAGTAATCGACAATTGTTCCTCACGTTCAATGAGAAGCTTTGCTAGTTCGACACTTGATACTAAATGACCCATCCCTGGTGAAGGAATGAACACGAGCTCTGCTTTCTTCATTTCATTCATCTTCTCCGTTAACCTCACTCTGTGGACTAGATTGAAGATGAAGTTCCAAAAAAATTTATTCGCCTTTCTAGTTTCTCCCTAGCTTGTGAGTTGTGATACAAGAATATGGATGTGTATTCTATCCAGTTTACTTCAAAAGCAGATGTGATGTAATACAAATTGCAGTAATTATGTAGACACTAAAACAAGAAATACAGATACTAAAATCGTAGATGAAGATAAGGTTTGTAAATGTAGACAACCTAAACTACCAAATGCCAGTGATGGGGTATTTTTGACGTGCGAGTCCCTCCATAATTTCAAAATTTTCCTTTATCTTCAATCCTCACCATTATTTTTAAAGGATTTACTACAATTCCTTTTGATATCATAACGTTAGAGTCGTTTGAATTACTATTTTATGGAATTTTTGTATAAAAAAAATATGCTGCAACAATTCGAGATATGTGAAGTAAAAAGACAAATTAAAAAATGTATTTATGCAAAATATAAAAATTTTTTGGAGAAAAATTGCAATCCAAATAAGACCTAGATTAGATTTTTCTGTTGAATGGCGAAATAGAGTGTTTTTGCCCCTTGAGTTACAACAATTTCAACCAGTTACAACGTAAGCCAACATCATTATTGAGGATACAAATCTAAAAACAAGTTTCATAAGAGATCATAAAATTTTCCTTTTAAATGATAGAATCACGTCCAACAATTGCTTCAAACCTCTGGTGATCCAATGCATCAGTCATTGTTTGTCTGAGTCATTGGTGATTATATAAACGCCGACTATATATATAAACATTATTACAAGTTTTGGTTATAATAAGTGCTGTTTACCTAAATGTCTGTTTATATTTTTCTTAACTATTTCCAAATTTTAAAGGATACTTTTAGAAATCTCCTGTAAAGTTTTTGACTACTTTGAAAAATGTCATTGGCCTCTTTTATTTTCAATTAAGTTATAACAATTTCAACTATTTAAAATATAAGTTAATATCACCATTGAGGATACAATCTCAGCAACAGTTTCAGAGAAGAGACCGTAAAATTTTCCTGTTTTCAGTATAGTAGAATCACATCTAACAATTGCTGAAAACCTCCGGTGATCCAATGCATCAATCATTTTTAATATCAGGTATAGGTGATTGTATACACACCAACTATGAATATAAACATTATAACAACCTTTGGTTATAAGAAATACTATTTACCTAAATGTCTCTTTATATTTTCTAAAGTATTGCCAAATTTTGAGGGATCACTTTAGAAACTTTCCCTCGAGATTTTTGACAATATCATTTAGCACCTTTGAATTTTGAGGATGTCATTGACCTCCTTTATTTTCAACATTTTCACCATATTTCAAGACATATGAGTAAAAATATATTAATTCAAGGCAAAAAACAAAGACAAAAAATGCATGAACACATAAGTTTGATGTGATAAAATATACCAACAATGACTATCAGCAGTATGTTTTTTTGAGGCCCAAAAAAATTAAAAATTTATTTGAAATGTTTAAGGTTTGGTGCCCTAAGGGCACTAGATGAGGAATGAGCCCGGTACTATTTTTTAGAAGAAGGTAAAATTCTCGTGTGAAAGTGTTGCAATTCAAGAGGTGGGAACTAATTTACAAACTTTAATATTGGATCCAATTTCATTTTTTATGTGCTTATCGTGTGCCAATAGAGCATCAAATAACTTTCTTAAATGTATAGACATTTTGGGTTAACCGAAGGAGTTTTATAATTGTTTAGAATCTTAAAATTCCTGTTATCCAAATCAATGGCTTGAGTATTAAAAGAAAAAAGAAAAGTTCTGAAAATTATACCAAAAAACTTATTTGAGATTTTTCTTAAGGTACAAACAGCTACTTTCTTAATCTTTAAAGCTTTTCAGGTCATATTTATGAAATTTGTAATTTTGAAGAAGTTTGAAGTTTTTATCCAAATTATAACAAAAACTATTAAAGAATCACTCAACCCAATTAAAAACTTATAATTTCGCATAACGAATTACATTGGTCAGGTTTTAGAAATACTGAGGGATTAAATTTGTATGTTTTGACAATTAAAGAACCACAAGAAAAGGGCAATTTTCTGAAACAAGTTATCTTCTCTCTTAAAATAAATATTCTAATGATATATTTTAAAATGGGTTGAGAATGTTACACAAAAGTTTAAAATAGGGGAATTCAATGATATTTTTTAAATTTTAAGGGTGCTAAGTGCTCTTTTTAGAAACCATAGGGATGGTTTCTGAAATTATCCCAAATTTTATTCCTGATCCTTTTGAGTTGTTTACAGCCATTGGAATGTCCACTGTAATGTCTAATTCTCTGCAAATTGTGGATGTCTCAACCCAGGCCAAGTCTACATCTTATCCAAATTCCAAAGAAAACCCACTCCAAGTCTGCATCATATCCATAGAAATGCGGAGTTCCAAGATTTTTATTGGGGCACAATAATATGAGGAAAGGGAACATATTGACTCGAGATGGAGAGTGGTAGGAAAAGTTATCTATGTAAGTATATCTAAATGATGTAAGAGTACTTTAACAAGTTGTAATTCATCAGTAAATAACTTGTACATCTTTATAATAGAAATTTTTAAAATATAACAAAGAAATTACATTTTACTACAATTCATATCAGTCAGCACGTGAGAGTTATATTAGACTTACGTGGCATTTTCTGATTCTTACAACTCAAATTTTTTTGCCTTGTTAACAAATTTGGATCGATGAATTATTAGGGTTCGCAATCGTCCCTACACTCTGTCCAACCTAAGATATCCCGCTTGAAGTCATGGTACCTGATTCACGATCAAATCAATATAGTTGCGTCACTGTCCAGGAATTAAGTCATGCAATTATTTCAACCTTGAGGAGGATTGGCTTAGCTCAACCTTCTGCAATTTGATGGACAAACTGATGTTAATTTACGCTTTGCCCCTCTAAATTGGGTCTTAGAAACAGTTTGCCTTCCAAATATTTTGAGTATATACAGTTAAGCTCCTACAATGACCAATCAAAGAATACAGCTAATGTTTCATCCAAAAATTCAATGATAATGACATTAATGGCCAAGTATAATAGTTGTATGGTCATAGAATCAGAAATATTCTAGGAATCTTTAAAATTTGCAACGCTCCACTCTCTGTTTCTAAATTATCAAGCTAGAATGGATCCAACAATATTCATTGATCAGAAAAAGTTGAGAGAAAACATTTGAGTGTTCTCATTTCTCACACAAGAAAACCAAACCTAAAGCTATGTTTTTCTTTATTTATGTTTTTTTCAATATTTGTGTTTGGATAGGAGATTGTTTGAAATATTATTTAGAATAATTATTGTAGCATTTTGTAAACGATCTAATGTATGTGAAATAAAAAAATAGTTTTAAAAATAAAAAATTGAATTTTATGATGCAAACAAATAATTTTTTAAATAATGCCTATTCAAATGCATTTATTTTGATACTCAAACAACCTTTATAATGAGAAAAAATGTCCATGCATGTAAAAAATTGATGCATAGATTTAAGGGTTTCATGTATTGTGTTCTAAATACGTTCCAAGTCTTCGGTTGTTTGGGAGAAACACCTTAGAGAGAGGTCATCAAAGAGCCTAATATGTAAGTCAGGAATTCAACTATAAGCTAAAAGTTTAACCTCTTAGGTTTTGGACCCTTACTTATATATTAAACACTCTTTCTCTATTTCTCAACTAATGTGGGACACAATTCTTTACACATAATCTAACAATATCTCCTTTCATAAGTAATCTCTCACATTGAATCCAAGTTTACAAACTCTTCTCTGAGCCCACTTTAATACTAATACAAAACCATCTTAAACACATAAGGCCACCTTATTTTCCAATAATGGACCAAACTTTCTTCAACATCTAAACTGGATTTTGGACCCTGCCAACTTTTGACTCATTAGTCTAATACCAACTGGACCCTCTGCAAATTTATGGCGCACCTGATCCAATACCAGTCAAACTCCATGACACTTCGGTCCACCATCCAGAAGAGAATTTTTATCAGTTCGACTCTGAGAAAAATTCACTTGTCCAGGAGTAATTCAGACTCACAACCAGAAAATTTGATACCACTTGTTAGGCAGAAACACCTTTAAGAGATCCCTTGGGATTGAGACACTGGAACAAACGACCAATTAAAAATTCAATAATACAACATTTATTAGGAAACTAAGTCAACAACATGAATGAATAAATGAGCACAGTCATCAAGATTTTAAGCGTGATTTGTTAGGAAATTGGTTTAATTTCTTTTAGACAGGTTTCTTGGTCTTTGAGTCGGAAGTAACTAGTTTTCTAATTGTTTTTAGTTACTTGAAATAATAGTCAAGAAATTTCCTATTTTGATTAGATTAGAAGTTATTTCCTATTCTGTACAAGTCTAAGAATTAGCACTGATTTCCTATTGTTATTTAGATTTTTGGCCAAATAGTGTTATCTATAAATAGGTGAGTTGACATACTATACAAGAGACACACAAAGGGCACACAAGAGGCGACATATAGCCTTATACATGGGTGGTGAGAGAGGGTTCTTGAGAGATAAGAGATGGTATACAAGAGCTAGGATTGGGTTCAAATTATATTCTTATATAGGATTTTCCTCTCGTAATAAAAGAACGGGTTTCTCTCCATGGACGTAGGCTTAATGGTACAGGCGAACCACGTTAATAGTTGTATGTCGTTTATTCTTTTATACTTGTGACTTATTTATCATTAAATTGTTGTGTAATTTGGTTTCTCAAATAGTTGTGTGTTCCGCACTTGGTTCTAACAAGTGGTATCAGAGTTTGGTTGTGAGATTGGATTGCTCACAAGCACTTGGATCCCAACAAACTGAATGGTTGAATCAAGAATTTGGTTGTTCAAAATTGGATCATGGTTAACTATTGAGATCAAGTGGGTTGGTGACTGTTACTAATTAACAATTTAATGAGTGATATCCTTGTTTCAATGGTTTGACAAAAAGCATTGATGGTGAAGGATGAGAAGGCGAAAAGCATGAAGACACTTGACGGTGAATCTAGACAGGTGATTCAAGAGCTAAGAAAAAGGTGGAGTCCAATGTTGATTTTGGACGTGAATCGGTTTGAGATTTTCTCACACCTCCAACAGTTGATACTTCATCCCGGTGGCTTTTAGATCTCGGTTATGTTCTTAGGTGGTGTAGCATGTGTTCTAAAGAAACAAAGAGATTTAATTTCCATGCGCCAGAAGATTTGACAGTTACAAGTTTTTTGTTTTAGGTGAAGTTTTGAAAATCACACTTGACGAGACAGTCCTGAAAATGGAAAAAGTATGGTTATTTTACCACTGACTGCCTTAGTGATTTGGGTTAGAACTCACAGAAGAGGATCTCGGATTACAAGTGATAGTGGAAAAAATCCTGCAAAAGGAAATGATGAGTTGAGGCACATTCTCACAAGTCAACTGTAAGGTTGGACTCGGGGTACTACACATGTTCATTTGCCGATTGAATCAATTTTGGTGTCAAGACTGTATTGATTTGGGTGTGTAGTTCGGTACTATATTATTTGATAGTGATAGTTGAAGGCAAATGATTGCTTAAAAAAAATTTTCGTCAAGGTGGAGATTTGTTAGAAAATTAGTTTAATTTCTTTTAGACAGATTTCTTGTTTTGTGTGAAAGTAACTAGTTTCCTAATTGGTTTTAGTTACTTAAATCGTAGCCAAGGAATTTCCTATTTTATTTAAGATTAGACATTATTTCCTATTCTCTACAAGTTTAGGAATTAGCACTGGTTTTCTGTTATTATTTGGATTTTTTTGCCAAATAATGTTATCTGTAAATAGGTGAGTTGGCATACTACACAAAGAGACACACAAGGGCATAACAAGAGGCGACAATGTAGCCTTATACATGGGTGATGAGAAAGGTTCTTGAGAGTGAGATATGGTAGATAAAAGTTGGGTTTGGGTTCAAATTGTATTCTTGTATAGAGTTTTCCTCTTATAATAAAGAGCAGGTTTCTCTCTGTGGATGTAGTTTCAATGGTGGAGGCCGAACTACGTTAAATATTGTGTGTCGTTTATCTGTCATGCTTGTGGCTTATTTATTATTAAATTATTGTGTGTTCCGCGCTTGAATCCTAATATGATTCGACTCCATCATTGAATTTTATGTCCACGGAGAGAGAAATCTATTTTTATCATGAAAGAAAAGCCCTATATAAGAACACAACCTGAATTCAATTACCAACCCTCGTATACCATCTTTCATCTCCTAAAAATCCTCTCTCATTCTATGTATAAGGCTATATGTCGCTACTTTTGTAATATGCCAACCTACACCTATTTATAAGTTAAATTTTTTGGCCAACATCCAATGAATAATTGGAAATAACTCCTATTCCTAAATTCATACAAATAAAAAATTTCTTGACTATTACTTCAAATAAATAAAATAATAAGGAAACTAGCAATCATTTGCTTTTAACTATCAAATTATATGGTACTAAATTACATATTCGAATCAATACAGTTCTAACAACTAATTGATTCAATTAGCAAATAAACATGTATAGTTACCCTAAGTCCAATCTCCAATTGACTCGCGAAAAGGTGTCCTAATTCACCATCTCCCTTCACATGATTTCTTCTCACCACCACTTACAATTTGGGATCCCCTTCAATTAGCTCTATTTCTAACCATTGAGGCAATTAAGTGGTAAAATCACTATACTTCTTTCCATCTTCAAGACTAACTAACCATGTATGGTTTTCAAAGCTCTATTTAAAGTGTTTTGAACATCTCTGCTATCTATAATTTTTTTTTTCATTTGTATGATTTCATACTGTTCTTTTTTCTTTCCTCGTTTATGATAATGGTAGCTGCGTTTTGTTTTCAAGCTCATTTCCTGCCAAATATATATATTGTGATATTGTCAGCAATGATAGGAAAAGTTAGGATTACAAAGTTCTAGTTTTTGTTCCATGTGTCAATTTTACAAACGGTTAGTTTTGATAATGCAAAATTTTATTTTAATTACCCATCAAATAATTGATGCAGAGCACATTATACATTTTCAATGTTCACAGGCAAAGTTCTAGCAATGCATCTAAAAATCTTTGAAGTTGCTTATGGATCTAACTTCCTTTTATGATTAATCATTAATTTGTTACTTTAGTAACTGGATGCTGATAATATAAAAATAGAAGTTATAGAAATTATTCTCCTCCTGGTGATAATTCTAATCAGTTGTACAACTTACATGATTATTTCATAAACAATTAAATCCTTAAAAAAAAACTTACAATGGGTTCATTTTTTTTGTTTCATTGTTTTTCTTTCCACTCAAAATTGAAAATTACTCTAAAAGTTGGTATATTCTCAAACTTATATACCTTAAATTTTAAAGCAAAAACAAGGTGTTACCAATGCTATATTTTTTAACATATTGAGACCCAAAAGAAAAAGGAAACTATTACTTCAGAAACAAAGACCCGTGCACGAGTCAAAGCGCATAACAGCTCCTTTCTTTGTTATGTAGCCCATTGCCAAAATGTGGGACGCTTCTACTATGCAAAGATGGAATCTTCTACTTATGATGGACAGAACCAATAGCAAGTTGACAACTCAATAGGAAACCAACTTAATGATTTTGGCACATCAACGAGGACAGATAACTGGTGTATACAAAAGCGTACAGTAAAATATCTACAATATATGAAGGATCGCCTTGTCAAATACAAGAATACAACGGTCATCAATGTAATGCTAAATTCAAGGAACTAAAAATCAAGACACCTAATACAAGTTGTCAAACTTTGACTGATCTAGGGCTACAATGAAGACCTATAGTGGCAGCGGTAGAAAGAGAATGGCAAAAGAAACCAATGGCACTGCAATGTTGACAAATTTGTTGAAGGAATCACCTGTCAAATGTAGATGGTGTGGAATGAGGAGCAATCTTATGTTGCAATAGGAAGCATGAACTCCTAGAAAACCAAAGAAAAGAAGCAATCTCAACAAAGGAGGAAACATTTGTGGATAAAATGCAAGTTTCGTAGAAATCAATGAGTATAAAATAGTTAATATCTAATATATTGTTGAATGGATGAAGTAGTTCATATCTGATGATAGAATAAGCTATTTATCTCTAATTTTTTGGGAGCTACAGTGAACAATAAATAACATATGAAAAAATACTTATCATTTTATCTCAAATTTTAGTTGTTATGGAGACTTGGGTCCATCTATCACACACTTGTAGAAATGTCAATTAATGAGAGGATTAATGATTATCATTAAATTAGTATAGTTGTCTAGGCTATATATTAAAAATAGCAGGCTATGATAGATTATATTTTTGAAATTTTAGGAAATTGAAAGATGAACCAAGCGATGATTGGATGAGTAGGAAATTATATTTTTCTTGGTATAAGGGTGGTGAAACTAGCGTTGTTGGAAGTTGGAACCAAGTCATAATGTTGATTTTAAGGTGAAGTTTGCATTAGTCTTAATTGGAAAGGTATTGGTTCCAAGCAAGGCATGCCCATTGAGCAGGACCTTGACGAGGTGGAATTGTTGAACCAAATGAACTGGGCCAAGTTTGTTTTAGATGAATTAGTAGTTAAGATTAGACGGAGCCAAATGAATAAAGCTACTTCTGTTGATAGAAAAAAATAGCAAGCTATGATAGAAAACAAATTTTCTAGTCATCCAAATAATTAATGGGCATTTTTTTTCCTTACTTTTCTAGCCCATTAACATACTGCTTCAACTCTCCAAAACCCAAGTAAGCCCAATATTATTTTCTATATCACAGAAAATAACGAAATAATATATCTACTACTAGAATTTATTCAATGTACTTAGTCAGGTTCCAATTCTAAATTCTCTAGCTCATGTTACATACAAGAACTAGAGAATGCACACAAAAAAATTTAAAAGCAACTAAGTACGCTATTATTTTATATATTATGCAAAATTGGACTTAATTTAACCCATTGCTCCAGTTTTCAAAATATACTACTGACTTCTTGTAATTAGTTTCAAATACTAAATTAAAAAAACAAAACTCAGCACTATGTTACATAATAAATTTTTTTTCGGACATAATAAATTTTATTTCACATCTACTCCTACTCTACAATAAGGGAAAAGGGTGGACCCAAGGGGGTCGATGAGGAATTCGGATGGGACTGAACGAACCACCACTGAACCAGACGGGTGCCTTTGTATTCACTGGTGAAATTATAATTAGCATTATACTCCTATAATTAGCAATATTAAATGGAGACCAAAAACTCTCTAATTATAATTGGCATTGTACTCCTATAATTATAATTGTACAAGATATATGACAATCACAATTCATTTATAGCTTTGAAATCGGAATTGATATTGTAGATGAGTAATCACAAATATAATTGAAATTTTGTTTTAAAACAAAACTAAATTTGTCAATGCCTAATTATAAACATAATTGACATAGAGGACTAGAATATATGTTTGAGAGAGAACACAAATTGTTCTTTTCAATATGAGCCAAAATAAGATATGACTAATGATAAACGTAATTTACATAGTAAACTTGAAATCAGAAGAGTGATTGGACATGTTCAATACAGTAACGGATTTACACTGGGGGCCCCGGTAAATTTCTATAATACCTATAAAAATTTGATATAATTTCAAGTGTGCCCCTGGAGTTTTGTGTATCTATTAGTTTATATGCTTTTAAAATTGTCTTTGATTTTACCTGTTGTTACAGCTAACGTAGAAAGGGTTTTTTCAATTATGAATATAGTGAAGAATCGGTTACAAAATAGAATGGAAGACACTTGAATGAATAATTGTTTAGTTACTTATATTGAGAAAAATATACTTCGTGAAGTTCAAAATGAAAAAGTTGTAAACCGTTATCAAAATATGAAAACTCGTCATCAGCAATTATAAATGGTTTAGTTTGCTTTCTGAAATAAAATTATTATTACATTAATAATATTGAGTTTGTTTTTTTATGTTTTTCATGAAATATATGCATCATTTATACTTGTTGGTGAATATTTGTTTTCCTTAAAAAACTAGAGAAACAGTAGGTAAAAAATTTTAAAGTTGCTTTTGCCTTCACTGAAAATTTTTTCTAGCTCCACCACTGGTTCAATACATGTGTTAAGGTGAGATGTTGTCACTCAATCAGAAGTTGAGATTAAAACCAATGATAAGTAACGAATATAAGTTTAATTTTGTTTACAATAGAGATCAAACAATTGTAATAGTCAATTAAATAGGAATTAGACAACTGCTATTGTAAGGTGTCAATTAGACTCCAGATTGATTTTCAATACTAGCTTAAAAGTCATTATGTCAACTATATAATTATGTTTGTGAATCAAATTCACTATGTTAATTATGATTGTGATTAATTATGCACAACCACAAATTTTGATTTCTTCAAATAATGTGTTAATTATGTTTACGATTACTCATCTAAAATTTTGATTCCTGTTGAAGCAAAAGGGGTCAATTATGTATATATTCACTCATTTGCATCAACTAACAATTTAGTTTAAATCAGCATAACTCTTTCTTTAAGTAAACATTTACCGCTTAATAATATTGATTTGTGATCATACGTATGGTTTATATATATAATTTCAATTCTTTTTTTTTTGAACAAATTCAATGCTATTGTTTCTACTCTTTGCACAATTTTTTACTTCTCTTCGCGCTAATTTACAGTAAATGATCTACTTCCACATATCCCAAAATGGGGGATATGCCCACAACTTGTTTTGGGGTTCATAAAACATGCCCACAACTTGTTTCGGTTGCATGTTCATTTACAATAATACAGTCCGTATACTACAGTGGATCCCATGTTGAGAACTCCTTCTGCCCGATTTTGATAGTTATTTCCCTTAGCTGTCCTTTGCCTGGCCCATTCTCATGTGTTGTCCTCTTCCCTTTCGTTCTTCCTACAGTACAAAGCTAACTCAGCTTTGCACCATAGCTGAGTCCCAAAATGTGGAGCAAACAAATTTGATCAAATACTTTATTCAACTTTTGAGCACTTCAAGAATTTTTTGGATAAGCCTATCCTCAAAAGACATAACCTGGGAAGCATCCCCCAACGTTCTACTCAAATTTTAAATTCATCTAACTTCCTTGCAACTTTCATTTATTTGATACGAAAATGTTGGCAACCATACCGGCCTTGCACGATGTTTGAACCAACCAATGATATATTTGTTTTATCCTTCCTTCTTCTGGGCAACTTCTGACTATCCTTGAATTCAAGAACTAAAGATAAGAAACATGACAATGGGTAGAATAAATCCGACGCTCATGAGTACCCAACCTGATAATATTAATAAGAAATTATTATCATGAGTACCGAACACGATAATATTAATAAAAAAGTATCTTATAAAAGATCCTAAAAAATCCGATACCCCATGTCTATATATTTGAAAAGTATCGGATCTGTTATCATTCCTAGATAAACTCTTGAAAAATTACTAGAAAGAACCTTTTTTTTTTAAATTAATTTATGGAAAGTGCTAGCATGGGAAGGAAGAAGGCTTGATAGTTGAACTGCTACTTTTCTAAAACACAACATCATCGTGGAGTATTTGTATCGTGAGAGGTACTACTAAATTATAGAGCTTTTAGAATACTACACAATCGAGTCAAACTCTTTAGCATCTAACAATATAAAAGGGAGAATTGCCTTATGAACGGTGCTTTTTGGTCAAGCGATTATTTTACAATTGTTATTAGATATCCGAATTATTTTCGTCAATTGACAGTTTTGGCTGTTTGCAACTGACGGTTCTTTGTGAAGCAGTAAATAAAAGCTCTATGAGTATATCTCTTTATGCAATTTATTACTCGTTGCGGTGCGTCGTGGGTGGAGTGGTTGTCTACCATGTTCCGCAGAAGCTTTTGATTGCATGATTCTCAAAAATTGAACCGCAAAAAAAAAAAAAAAAAAATCCAACATTGTCACCACAAGTAATCGAAATTGGTTAAGGTGTCAAGACTTCGAACTAAAAATGATTTATAATCCTTCTACCATTTAAGACGTACAATTATAAAGATATATTAGTCTATATATCCATATTTAATTTATATAATTATTACAAATTTTTTGATGCCCTTATTTTTATTCTTATTTTTTTCATTCTATAAACATAAAGTTGTTTCCGTCTTGCATGCCAATTTAAGACGACATTACCGCTATGATGAAGTCAATTCCAGATGCACTTTTGTTCCCCTTTCATGTAGCAATCAACCTAACTATGAACGTAACCATGCTCTAGCCTAACTTCCATGCATGTAACTACATTTCCTTTACTTTCTAAATTCAATTATGCTTTTTGCCGTCTTGACTTTCTAACTTCCACTTATCCTTTAACAACTATAACGGCTACATTATAAGAAATATATAACAGCTAAAATTGTGCAATTTAACACGGGAAATGCACTCGCAGTCTCACTAGTATAAAACAAAGGGAATGTAAACCCAAAAGTGAAACTAATCTATCAATTAGACAAGGGAAAAGGGAAATACTTTGAGCTAATTAATACATACTCCTCACACTCCCCGAAAACAACTTCATAATACAATCAAACTCAAGTGCCTCTTGGAGATGGAGGTGGGGCATCCTCCCCGCACCATGTAGATACTCTACAATGTATTGATTTGAATTTTATCTATGTTGCAGTAAAATGCACACACACACACACACACACACACACATAAGCCTGATTCCAATATGAACTACAAGACCATAAACAGTCAAGGAAGAAGTGAACCATCAGACATTGTCAACATTGTCGTGGATGCTCTGCCCGATCTCGTCTGATTTTTGACGACCTCTTCCACGAAACCGCTTTGTGTAACTTCCAGAATTCAACCTTCCTATTACACGATCTGACGAAAGACCATTCTGCATGGCCTCCAGGTACAAGATTCTTACCAAATTCTTGAATCGCCTCCTGAACGTTGGGAATCGGGATAATGAACCTACAATGCCCTCCAGCCTGAGAAACAATGAAACATTCATGTTGGTGAATGGCAGACAGCAAGAATTTAGAGATTAGGCAGATAGTTTTGCAGAAACTAAAGTACAAGGAGTTGCTTTATATGTAAAAAAAAGGTAGAAGCAGAAAGCAAGACATATGCACTATACTATTCCTCCTAAATTCATTATTGTTGTGATTACAAATAGAATCAGCAGAAACTTCTGCAAGTAGCAGCTGGCCAGAAATTTGAAAAAACTAAGTGCACGTTCATGCACTTACTGTTACTCTTACCTGAAAATTTTCACACTCAAAATGTCCTTAAAAATGTACAACACTGATCACAGTAGACCACTTAGGAAGCCCTGCTCCCATTTATTAGGAGACCAAAAGGGAAAAGGCAGATAAGTTCGTTAACAGAAACATGTGAATAACTAAATAACAAAAGAAAGAAAATTTTCGATATCATTCTCCAAAGCCCTTCAATTTTCTCAAGTTCCAACCCATCCTACACGCTGCAACCTTGCAAATATCTTAACCTGAACAGTTATATGTGCAGAAATAAGAAAACCATGTGCAAATGCCTTCCAGTACTTGCTCTATTGTATGCATACAAGACCTGTAGATCCTGTTCTGGTATCAGCTTCCAACAAGTGGAACAAATAGTTTTTCTAATGCTTAGTGGCAATAAGGCCACATAATAAATGCAGAATAGGATTCAAAGTTAAATTAGCCGCAAGACCTTCGAGAATTGGCAATTGACAAAAGATTTGTCTGTTTCACAAGCATGATTGCCATCATAGATGTTAAAGCGTTTTGTACACAGAGAAGAGAAGGCAATGAAAGAAAAGATGATGTGCTAGTATAAAACAATTAAGGAAACATTGCCACATCCTAGCAGCATAATTGCTGTATACAGAGAGTTTCTTTCAGTGTAGACAACGATTTGCTCATGCTAATGAGAAGCCAAGATGCTATTATGGCAAGACATCATATGTAGCACCACAAGCCTTAGTAAGCTCTTCTAGTGCACTTGGTCTTCCCTGATAACTAGCAGAACCAACAATGCTTACAATTCTGATCCATACGAGACTTGAACAGCTCCTCGCAAAAGGTCAATGAGCAAACAGAAAAAACAAAAAAGAAATTAACAATGCTAAACAATCAATCAAATTCCCAGTTGGTACCTCCAGACATCAGGGCAGTTCTAAATTAATTGCTGGGGAAACATCCAACCAAGATATAGCCCTGGTCAGAGAACAATGTTGACAACAGCCAGTACTCAGGAAAATAAGAAAGAAGACAATCAGATCCAGCCTGAAGTAAAAGATTAAGCTATGAGCGCTTTCTCCACTTAGTATATATTTCTGTTAGTAAGAGGCTCACTAAGGCTCCGACTTTCTTTGTGACTCAAAGAACAAGTAAAGTTCCTTCTTTCTCTCCGGGGAAAAGGAAAGTAAGAATAACCCAAAATACTGCATTTCAGCATTCGTTGACCTGACTCTATTCATGTTGACACTTAACAGAAAAAATCCGTAAGTGTACAAAAATCAAACTCAATGAACCCACCCTTCTTCCACTTGGATCTAAACATTCCACTGAACAAGCCACTTCAAAGTTGCGACTTTGGTTTCTCTAGAGTTTGGAACCAAAAGAATATGTACCTTCTAAAGTTCGTTTACTTTGGCCAATCTATTAATATTTGAGCAAACTAAAGTGGCATCTCATTTGGTAACCAGGTATACGTGGAAGCTCCCAATATACACAACCAAGGAAAGGAGAAAGGATAAAAATTGCAGCTATCCAGGCCATTACTAACTGTTAGCAGGTCATTAGGCAACTGGTTGCTGAAGGATGACGGAGAACAAAGAGAGATGGAGTGCTTCACAGTTTAAGTGGGGCCAACATCTAAAGAAAGGGCACAAGGCAAAGATTTGACTTCTAAAGGTAATTGAAGCCCTATATCTAGAGGGCGAGTTATTTTTACCTTAAATGTATATACTTGAGTCGCATATAATTATAGGATATGAATGTACTGAATTCCAAAAGGAACCAAAAATAATATAAGCAGAAAACAAAGCTAAAATTCAAGAAACCATTTAGAAATACTTAAAACACACTTAAAACTCTTCATTAGGAACTTATAGTGTTGAGATATATCCACATCAAAAAGTTTATATGAGGAGTTCCATACCATATTAAGGATGAAGGCCTCATGAATAATCAAATAGAATTTTATTTAGGCTAAAAGGTTCAGAGTAGACTTCTTCTGTGTTGGCATACTCTTCGATAGATTACCAATTAGAATCCTACAGCTCATATTTAGTTGTAGGAGCCCATATAATTCATTAGCATTTCAACTGAAAATGAGTGGAAGATAAGATTATATTCAAGAACATAGTTTTTGTCCATTGGGCTAAATGTGAAATGCTTAAAATCGAGCTCTTCGAATCACTGTAAAGGAAATTATATGAACGTGTAGCCGGGGTCAATTTTCAAGTTTCAAAAACTTGGGTAAAGCAATTAAGCTGATCTTTCCAACAAAAATCTAGAATTACTTAAGCCGAAAGTTGATGCTTGTCACTCTTTATAGACTTAATGAAGTCAATGTGTTCAACCACATTCAGCTTGATCAAATATCTTCTCTACTGGTAGCTGAGCCTCCACTATCATGATAAACCTGAAAGCTGGCTTGTGTAGTACATGTTTGACTAGTATCCTTGGCCAAAGGTGAGATGTTCATCAGTTCCCTTTTAGGACCAATGGCAAGGTCAAGTAACAGGTCAAGCAGTGGAACTGATTGTCTACCTTGGAAAACCAATACTTGGACTTGAACCACTGCCTTGCTGCTTATAGCAGAAAGCAATATGAGATTGGATAACTGTTGGCTTCAAATCCTCACTCTTTATCCAATCTGCATGGTATTTTTCAACCAAACTCACAGAGACGCAAACTTAAGCAAGGTATTACCTAATGAAAATCATATTATCATTAAGGCTGCAAGAATCTGGCTTTTTGACTTTACATATTGGTTCCAAAACAACCAGTAATTTGTCTTTGATGAAACATAACTAGCTCGATCATATTCATCAGTCAACTGTTTGTTGTTACTATATGTTAGTCCACTAAATTTCCATGGGAAGGCTATTTGTAATTCCAGAAACTTATCCTCTACAATGTGCTATGTTTGACAGAGCAATGTCAATGATGACTACCTGAGAGTGATTCGTTGTTACTCAGCCACTGCAATAAAAACTACAGTTTGGCAAGAATAAAGTGGAATCAAAATCTACACGGAAGGCAACGTCATAACATTGACACATTGCATAATTTAACATAATGGGTTAAGAGTAGTCTCCTCTATGGCGGAGAAAAAGGTCACAAACCCTGAACTTGAAGTCTCTATTATTGCAGAGCAGTCATCCAGGGCTATTATTTAACCATTTTCAACCGTTCACAAAAATGTCATAAAGACAAGCTCCTAATCTCTTTGCATAGCTGGATGTCCAATGGCTAATCAAAACACATGAAATACTACCTAGGCAATATAATAAAAATTATAAAATAAATTTTTTCATAAGAAATTTGTAATACCAATAGGTTGCCAACATATCAACTCAGAAAAAATGGCTTTCATTAATGCATGGCCTTGCAAATTTTGTAAATCCTGGAAAGTGATATGAGTAGCTATTTGATTTGGTTTATTTAAGAAGTGATCCATTTTTTTTTTTTGTGTAAGAAGTGACACTCAAAAAAGCATTCAATATCTTGACAAAATATAACTTTCCGAACATACTCACATGTGCTGTCAGTAGCGAAATTTATTTACACAAGTAAATTTGTATCATGCTATCAGTATATAATAAGATTGGACATAATCCTAGTGTGAATATGTGGGAAAGATTCGAACTTGCCCCATGCATGATCGTAGTGTGAACATGTGGGAAAGATTCGCACTCACCCGCACAAAATAAAGATACTAATTACAGACAGACTGCCTATCGTAAATTTCAAGGCAAACCCATCTAGGGTGCTTCAGAGTCATTGGTACTCGGATTAAGATAATTAAATCTCTAAAATGAAAACTCAGTATGAATGGTTCGTTTCATAAGGGCTATTAGTAATTTACAAATTACTATTAACCGAGTTTCCACCAAGTTGGAACAGTTACACGGTTACTCAGATATACTACTCAGATATACTTTGTACTTCAAACTGCACAACTATTGGACCTTCTATTGAGGTCTCCAAGCTAAACATAATTATTTGGAAGTTAAACCAAGATTTTCACATGGTTAGATATCACACTGAACCTGTGTGCCAAGCTAATGCAAACTATGCAAGGTAAAGTCTATTTGAAATCTTAAAAGAACAGAAAAATTTTGGAACTGACCTCCTAATTACAGCTTGCAACTGTGCTCTCCTGACACTGTCAGTAGATGGGAAGCCTTTGTCATTCCAATCCTCTGGCCTTTCATTTTTGCACCCCATGACTAGCTTTTTCAGACAAATTTCCTCATCTTCCAACAGTTGTAATCCTTTTATTTGCTCCTTGATTACAAAAAGTGGAGAGATGAACCACTCAAAAACTCTGTCCCTTGGCCAATTGGTCACTGTCAACTCCACCTCATCAGCTAAAAAATTTCACATGAACATAAGAATTTTCTGTTTTCCATATATAAAGCACACAGGAAGTAAAAGCCATTCAAGGGATAACATACAGATAACTAAACCACTGGAGTTGGACTTCGCTGATGCAAGAAGACAGTCAAGAATCGACCAAGCAGGTAGTTTGATGGCCAACTTCTTACACTTTCCCTTCACAATGCATTCCCCAATGTCTTTCACATCTATCAGACCTTCACGGATAAGCATCCTACCATTTATCTCACAGGATTTGAAGAGCCAATCCCATACCTGTATGGATGCTAAATCAACTACAGATTATACTAAACAGAAACTAATGCTAGGTGTATCAAGATTCATGTAACCATAACTCACTAGGATCTTGCACCAAAATACATTTCCTTGATCTTTGAAAGTTATGATTAGATTTCACACTTCAGGACAACTAATCAATCAGCAGTTTCCTAGGCTATATTCAGATTTGCGCACCAGAAAGATACAATTTTTTCACGATGTTCAAACTTTCTAATTTCTAAAAGATCATGGTAGATTAGATACTAGGTCATATTTGTTCAAAAGATGGTTTTCCATGTACATATGGAGATAAAGTTGAATCCTCGCCCACTAAGGCATCTTGTATGTTTAATGAACAGGAAGAGGTCAATGCCAAAGCCTCTCTTCCCCCTCTGAAAGAGAACACACAAAGATCTTGCTTTACTAGAAGCACTGGAAAAAAGAAACAAGGAAATAAGAAAGCAGGAGATATATAAGAACCTGCACTGGAGTATATTGTTGGATGGTTTCCTTCAGTGTTCTTGATCCTTCAGAAACCAGCCTGGAATTGCATGGTCCTTCCCTCTCATTCGTTTGATGATTTAACTTTCCTTTGTCAGTGGGATCAGGAGGCCTTGTGTTGCGCCGATAGCAGGGCCTGG
Organism: Coffea humblotiana; assembly: GCA_023065735.1. NCBI lineage: Eukaryota > Viridiplantae > Streptophyta > Magnoliopsida > Gentianales > Rubiaceae > Coffea > Coffea humblotiana. Next base: position 4,808,243 of record CM041212.1, on the reverse strand, counting down.
CTGTCATAAGGATTAGTTTTATCAACAACTTGATTATGTTGATTATTTAAGTCTCGTAACACCATAGGCAACCAAAAAAGCAATTAAACAAACTTCGTTCCCTGAATGCCCAGCTTGAGATTGAAAATAGCTTGTACCTTGGAAAGCATGAACCTTCCCTTAAGTAAAGTAAATCATTGGTATATTCATCGAAAAGTGAAATACTGGCAATAATATACGCAAGTCCCATCTTCAATGAATCTTCCTGGAAATATGTAGACAAATCTCACCAACAGAATCGCATTGAAATTAAACAGAAAAACTTCTGGATTCTCAAGTTCCCAAGCTAATAAAATGGAGGTAAAGAAGGGGAATGGACAATTTTGAAATGCAAACAAAATGCACCTGATGTACAATAACTCCACTATATAGTGCAAGAAAGAAGCTGTACAGGCACGCAGCTATTACAGATCCCATAACTGCTAAAGGCCACAGAAGGATTGCAAGGGCTGCAAATGGGACACATACAGTCTCAAGAAATGGACCTTCTCGTCCAACCAGGTCTTCTAACAACCTTTTCCATCCTTTGAACAACATGTAAGGGCTTTTCCAGATAGCAACTACCGTAATTACAGGCACATCCACAAGTATAGCCACCAGGGAGACCAAAACAGAGCTTGGCAACTTTGACAACCTTAAAGAGTGACAAAAGGTGTAAACATAAGCACTGTACATTCAACGCTTGCACATTTCAAAAGTTAATCAGTTTCATCAGCTAATTTCTTACTTTAGGTCCACTGGTGTCTCATCTTCTGGTACTTCCTCAGAAAGTTCATCCATGTAGGAGAAGTACGAATGGAAGCAAAAATCTGTGAAGTCTCGGACAACTGTGCAACTTCCCTTGAGTGTGGAACTGCAACCATCCTGATAATCATGTCATATATGAGCTTTTACAACTCTAAAGTTCAAAGTGCGAATAAACTCACAGTAAAGTATGTATTTTGGCTGCATAAACCTTTCAAGTTCAGAGAATAGGTGATGGTACCGAATACTAATTACACATGCATGATTGGTGTTCGTGCTAAGATAAATTTTGAAAAACATTATTTTCAAAAGTTAATGCAAAAGAATAATGAAACTAGAATTGAAAGCTTGAAGAAGATCTGAATAAGGACAATGACAAGCCAAAAAGGAAAAAATATTAACAATATTCTTTATGAGTAAAGTTTGTTTGATAATGTCTTTATTTACCACAGATAATTATACTTACTTTTCACTAAGCGAAATGGTTGAGCAACTGAGATCCAGCCAGCAACAATATATGATGTGTGTTCTCTATATCAACAACTTAGAAGCATGAGTGACCTCATCCTTTGGACCGGAAATCCTGGACTATAAGGGTAGGTGAATGACATATTGCAAACTACAGAAACTTTTTAAAAACCTTAACTGGAGCAAAACCAAGAATTACATAGAAGCGATTAAAAGAGCTCAATGAAGTCCTCTATCAGTTACAAAAGCAACTGCTATAATAACGGAACCCTCTGCTTCTTTTTCGAGGTCTGGTAACTATTTCGCTTTTCCTTTGTGTGATTCGGGCAGCAGGGCAGACAGGGGTACACCAAAAGTACATTGTCCAAAAGACATTATTGCTCTAAAGCAATCCTTAAGAGAATGCTGCTAGGAGGTCATTCATGAAAAAGAGTAATATTAGAGTAACTAACAGAGCCCAAAAGGAGTGAGTGACTCACCGCAAAACAGTGGTAAAATTTTTCTGTCACATTCTTCCCCACAGCCTCAAAAGTTGCAATCAAGGGAGCGAAAAAACCATAGCCTATCCCGCCTAGCAGGCTTCCGATTATTGCCACAATCGGCCAAAGAGCCAAAGGCACAGGCAAGGTCATGAGAACAACAATCTTCAGAACCCATCCAAGCATTTTGCTTCTGAATTGGTGTCCAAAGACGACAACAAAAACATCTCAAATTGCTTGGTAGTGAAACTTACATAGATAAAGAATAGAACAAGAGAGTAGATTTTGTAAATTATTGCTAGCCCTGTCCCATTTGAGAAACATACTTTCCCACACAATAGTAAGTCCAGACAAAATGAGCAGGCCACAGGCCAATAACCACGGATGTGTTCCCAATCAGAATAATGAGTACTACAATCGGACCAATGATTATACCTGCTCAACAAAATAAATTTCCAGTCACATTAATCTGTATAATTTTTATCAAGCAATATAAATTTACGAATCTAGATCTCCAAGATTCAAGCATTAAACTCCAAATCTGTCAAGAACCCACCCTCAATGCAGTTCCAAAAGTGCATATAAATATAAATTCAAATTAAAAAAATTAATAAACACATACATATAAGCGCAATGGCGTCCAAACTACTACTTAAAAATTCAAACAGCAGATCGAATTAGCCAAGAAAAAAAAACCCAATAAATCCACTCTCAAGGCAGTTCACATACCCACAATTAAAAAGGACGAACAAACAGAAACTAAAATGGTGTTTAAGTGCAACTGCAAACCAAACTATGAAACAAGCACAAATACTGAACCACATGTGCACTTATAATGGTAAAGAAAAACAAAGAATTATCAAACCTACCTTTCACAGAGCCAAGGATGAAGAGCAAAAAGAAGAAAGGCAAGAAGGACACAAAGCTCCATAGCTTGGCCAGAAATCCTACTGGTACCTCCATTGATGATTATGATGCTGATGAAAATGTGTTCCCCTGCCTCCCTCTCCCCCACCTTTTCAATGCAGCTGTGTGCAAATTCTAAGACTATTGGAGGGCAGATATTGTATAAAAGCTTTCTTGGATCTCATACAACTGAATCATAGTGCCGTAGTTGCCATTAGTCTCTAATCTGTTCTGCTTTTCTTAAATCATGATGATGATTATAGATTCCATGAAGGTGAAACAGGAACGTCAGCGAAGGAAGTGAGGTTACGTGGCAACAAATGTAGACCTTTTTGCCACGCGTCAGCCAAAAGAAGAGTGATTAAGGAGCAGGATTCCCGGGAAATACAGTCAAGGTTGTAGGAAGTGACACATTGAAGATAGCTTTTGCGCTTCACGAGAGTACTTTGTATTGCTCCTCCTGTCGCTTCTGCCGTCATCATGACTTTGGCGGAACCTGAGTGAACTTCGAACGTGTAACACTAGGCACGCTTTTCCGTAACGAATGTGGAAAGTTAAAAAAAAAAAAAAAAGACCTGTTTTTATCTGGATTATGTAAGCCTGTCATTAAGACTTAGTAAGTGTGAACGTTTTAGAAAGTGAGAGTATCGAATGGGCGCTCTGTTTCTCAAATCCAAGCTACATTCTAAAATCCCGTTCTTGTATTCTAAAATCTAAGGCTAATTTGGATTGCATTTTTCATCATTTTTTATAGAAAAATTATTGTAGTGATTTGATGTATGTGAAGAAAAAAGATAATAAGAAAATGTGATCATGAAAAACGACGCAATTTTCTGACAAAAAATAACAATCCAAACACACCCTAAACTTTTCTGAAAACGTCATAAGCTGGTATGTAGGCATTTGTTTAAGTTAGCGGTGATTCAGTCCTATTTAAAATTTTCTTAGGATTCTTCGATCTTTCTCTCCTTAGTATAAAATAAGTGTAAATTTATCGTATTAAAAAAAAGAATAGGTGCACTGTTTCTATTGAGGCGAGTATAAGTCCCATGAATTTTAATCTTTTAATATATAAAAAATATACGAATAATAAAATATTATAACAATACAAATAAATATAGTAAAATTGGAAAATATAAAGGAGAATTTTCTAGGAAAACATATATGTTTTAGCTAACAAGCATAATCAGTCAATTCCACGTCTAAATGCAAAAACTAAATATCTAATCTTAACAATACTAAAAGAGGCAATTGGCAATTCGATTCCAATTGCGATTGACTTAAAATGGCCGCTTATTTTTTGGTTGGTTTTGTAATTGAGATAGGTGTCTTGAGGTTTTTCGGTATTGAATGATGTGATGGCAAGGGAATTGTCTAGAGGTTTATATGTCATCTTATCTTAACAATACTAAAAGAGGCAATTGGCAATTCGATTCCAATTGCGATTGACTTAAAATGGCCGCTTATTTTTTGGTTGGTTTTGTAATTGAGATAGGTGTCTTGGGTTTTTCGGTATTGAATGATGTGATGGCAAGGGAATTGTCTAGAGGTTTATATGTCAAAAGGCGAGGGGTTTCCATTTTATATCTTTGTTACCAATTATGCCCTTATTGTCTAGAGGATGTATTGTTTGCTAGCTTGGTTATTTGGTCATTTAAGTTTAATTAATTAAATTGGGTATTCGATGGTTGGCGGTAAACGATGGTAGCTTATATCTTTTTCTATTGGTTTCCGTTGCATGGCTTTGAATTATCTTTGATAGGGAACTCGATTGGTGCTCTTTGCTTGAAGAATTGCAATGCATTTCTGTATTGGTGTTTATATGATTGATAAGTATGGATTATTATATTTATCATCATTGGCTGATTTCGTTCCCATGTTACAAGCTGTTAGTTTTAGGAGGCATTGTTATTGGCTTTGGTTGTTGATTGCTGTGGCGCCCATTTTTTGAAAATAAAAGAAAAAGGAGGTTTAAAAATGAATTTTTTATTTTTAAAAAAAATAAAGAAAAATGGTCTAAAATTGGGAATATAAAGTGCGATGATTTGAATTCAAAATTTAGTCTAAAAAGAGTTTTTTAAGAAAAATAAAAGTCGCCACTTGATATTAAGTTTAGGTGTACTAAATCATCCAAAATAGATTTTTAAATGAAAACAAATAAAAACCCTTTTAGACAACTCCATGTCTTTGAAAATAAAAGAAAAGAGTTTGGAAATCATGGTTGAAGAAAGAAAAGGCAAAGATTTTGATCTAAGGAACCCTTTCAACCTAACCAAGGTTAGTTACAAGATTTAGTCAAAAATTTTCTTAAACTAACCTATAAAATTTATTACATTTGAATGTTTCTATATGGATGCAAGTCTAGACCTAAGGGATATTGAGAGGGTCGAAATATCTTTTTGACAGGTGTCGAACCTATGCAATAATAATAATAAAACCTAATTACCACCAAAAGCAGTTAATAATCAATTCTAGGTACTGAAGCAGGGACTCTAAATATGCAATGGGTTACTTGATTCACCCTGTTCTCGAAGAGTTTGTTTAATCCGATATACCAGAATGAATTAATTGACAAAATTTACTAACTAGCAGACAATGACAAGCAGGGTCGTCTCCTCAGGGATTGGGGAAAAGTTCGTTTCCTTTCAAATCAAGACAAACGGGGGGTTTTAGGAAAATATAAAATAACTAATTAATCAACTAATAAAACAACAAATAGAAATAAACAGGAATTAATTAATAACCAATACGACTTTAGTTAAAGGTACAACTTTTCAGATACGGTCCATTCAACTGATCATCGATGCAAAGATAATTCAATTACTCATTACCAGATTGGTTATAGCCATCAACAAACTCTGATAGCCAACTTTTTCTTACTTTATCGATAGTTAAGGTACGACCGTTGACTATTTTTCTAACCAAGAGACAATCGTAAGTACGATCATAGGATTTAATTCCTCAATTGCATTAATAATTAGAAAAGTCTAATCCTAACCAACAAACACGCTATGAGGGTTTGTTTAACTTAGATCGTATGTTTTCCTGACATAAACCCAATTATGCCGATTGCTATCGGGACGGAAGTAATCGAACAATTACGAATTCAATTACTCCCAATTAGCAAATAGCCTACGTGAATAATTAAATGTTGCACACTATTCAATCATGCACAATAGCTATAACAATTAAAAGCGAAAAACATATAAATACCAATGAATAAAAGAAATAAGTAAAATAATTCGATCTCACAGATGTTTGAAACCGAGTTCTCGAATTGACCTTCAACTAGAAAATGGAGATTTAGCTACGCATCCTAGAAGAAATTCCGCCAGACTCCATGGAATCTGGTTGCAATTGGTTTTCCTCTAAAAACTAATGAAAGCAAGCTGAATTAGCCCAAGCAAGTGACGACTCCCTTTTTGCTTCCCTTGAGGCCAAAACTAATCTAATCTCCTGCGAGATTGTTGCTGGGCAACTCTTGATTACGCGGGAATCCGGTTTTCCCTTATTCTTTTTTGTTTCCTAATAGAAGTCTACTACCAAATAAAACTAGTCTCCTAAATAGAAAAATAAACCACAAAAAAAAGTATTTCAAGTTTCCTAATTCAACCATAAAACTAATAAATAGAATTCAAGTCTTCCAAATCTTCCTCTAAAGTTGCCCAGAGTTTGAATCGAACTTGGAAACCAGTACCGAATGTGCCACCATCAAATTAATTGGAAGATTGCCCCTTTTTTCACGTTTTACTCTTTTTCCTACAATTTAGCACCATTAACCAAATATAAGCAGAATCCATCCATTAACGCAATATTTGGCTAAAATCAAGGGAATATTAGTTATAAATTTAGCAACAAATTATGACCTATCACTTTTCAAATTTTAATTGGTACCAATCACATTAATTGTGATGTCCAATAATGATTTTTTGAACAGATCACGAAAAAATACAAAATATAAGACTCAACAAAAGGAAATTATAATATATAGATAAATATGCATGTCCTAAAAGGGGGGAATGCAATATAACGGATACGGGAGACGAAAATTCGTGACTCAATTTTCCTTCTTATAGAGGGGTAATAGTGTGATAAGGTTAAAAAGTCATACTCGTCCATTTTCTATATTCGAATGGTGACTTCCCTAACTTAGTCAAGCAAATGGATTAGCTTATTTCTAATTTGCTAAAATGAGATGCAATTCTAAATGATATGGTCCAAAAATATAAAGGGTAAGGAAATAATAGTAGAGAAAATATCATGCAAATGATAAGAAATCCTAAAAATAGGAAAAAACGTATGAGATGTAATAAATGCCACACCAAAGCATGAATTTAGCGAATCGATACCTAAAGGGTTTAGCATTGGACTAATCTATTTTTACAAATTCTCACTAGCGTTAGACTAGTGTGGTGATGCCATACACTCATTATAAATAAATAAAGCATATAAAGTATAATTAAAGCAAATAAACACATAAAACATATAAACCATGTCGAGCACATAACAAGTAAGTATAATATTTAAATATAAAAATTCTAAAAGAAAGCAAATAAAACACATAAGCACACAAGCATGCAAGCAAGTAAAAACTAACTATTACATTAGGAGGCCCTAACTGCAATCTAAAAGGGGAAATATAGATAATAAACATATCTAACCTATCTATTACATTTATCTAACTAATTATATTTTTGACAAAAAATAAAACCTATCTATTACATGGCCTAACTAAATACATTTCTTGGACACCTATCTATTACAATTTGGTCTTTAAATACCTCTCAAATAATCATAAAAAATTAATAAAATAAATGAAAACTTAAAATGAATGAAAGCTAAAAAAATGAATAAAATGAAAGAAAAGGCACATAAAACATGCAATCATACATATGGAAAACATATAAGAGCACATAAAAAGAAACTTAAAAATAATAGACAATACCTCCCTTGAAATAGTAACTAAATGAGGTAGAGTTTGCCCTATTTATACTCCAAAATCAACAAAATAGTCAAGACACCAATTTAATTAACAATTTAAAAGAAAAAGTAAACATATAGCAAATTTATTTTATTATTATAAAGAAATATGAATAAACATAAAATTCCTAAAATTTACTAATTAAATGCATTTAAATGAAGCATGGTTGACAATTAAAGAAGATAAGTAATTGTACTAAAGAAATAATTAAGATCAGGGACCTAATTGTAAAAAATTGAGAAGTTTTTGGGGTCAAATTAATTATCAAAATATTAGGGGTCAAAATTGAATAAAAGATAAAGTTGATCAAAATGTAGGCCCTATTTGAAAGGTGAGTTTTTTGAGTGTTTGTATAAAACTTTACTGTAGATCACTGTAGAAGTTGTAGAAAAACTTTTGTGTGATGAAAAATCTTTTTTTTTCCTTTTCATTTTCTTTCTTTCTTTTTCTTTTTTTTTCCTTTCTTTCTTTTTTCTTTTCCTTCCTCCCTTCCCCTTCCCCTTCCCTCCCTTGTTCCCTCTCCCGAAGCCAATGAAGCAACAACTTCTGTTTTTTTTTTTTTTCTTTTTTTCTCTCCCCCTCTCCTGCCCGCCACCCCTCCCTCTCCCTCCCCCGCCACCCCTCTTCTCCCTCTCCCTCTCCCTCTCCCTCTCCCCCTTTCCCCTTCCCCTTCCTTCCCCCGCCACCCTTCTTCTCTCTCCCCCGCCACCCCTCTCCTCCCCTCTCCCCTTCCCCCTCCCCCTTCCCTCGCCGCCGCTTCAAAACCTATCGGCACCTAATTACTGCAGCAACAGAAACTTTTTCTTTTTCAATTTTCCCTCTCCCTCTCTTCCCCTCTCCTCTCCCTCTCTTGCCGACAGATGAAGCAGGGAGATCTTTGTCTGAAGATTGTTCTGGGGTGGGCAATGTGGGGGAGTGTTTGATGAGTACAGTTGCACTGATTTGATGCTTTGGTTCCCCCAATCTCATCCTTAGTCTCTATCTCGTTTGCTAATACAAAAGTAGTGGTCGAGTCTTCTCCTCCTTCTCCTCCTTCTCCTCCATCACTTTGATTCTACACCAAACTTCCCCATTAACGTGTGCATTGGGTTTCTTGCTTTCATGCTTGCCAATTTGGAATCTCTTGTCCAGACCAGAGTCAGTGGTGGGTTGGCAATTGAGTGATTGAGCTATCTGTGCTTTAGATTGGACCCACTTCCACCTCTGAAATCATGGCCATTTGTTGCCTTTTTTTTTTTTTTGCAATTTTCCTTCTCCCCCTCTCCTCCCCTTCCCCCACCACCCTCACCTTCCCTCGGTGTGATCTGGTCTCGCGACCAGATCGGCCAAAGGGGAAGGGGAAGGGTGGCGGGGGAGGGATAAAAAAAAAAAGGGAGGATCAAAAGCAGGCAAAGGGGGAGGATGGCAGGGAAGGAAGAGGGGGAGAGGGAGAAAGGAAAAAAAAGAAGAAGACCAGCACCGGAATAGGTGATTAGCACCGGAATTGGCGGCGGAGGTGGTGGTGGGTTGGGGTGGAGGAGAAAGAAGAAGAAAAGGGGAAGGGAATTTTTTTTTTTTTTTTGTGTTTTAGGTATTTTAGAGTGTGTAAGTAAAAAACTTTGAAAAGTTTTTTTAGGTTACTGTAGCAAAAGTTGGTAAAAAAACTAGTATAACACAAACTTGAGTAAAAATTTAACTTCCAAACAAGCCCGCAATTAAATTAAGGGCCTAATTGAAAGAAATAAAAAAATTTTAGGGCCACAATAAAATGATTCAAAAGATTAGGGACCGGATTGCAAATTTTGTTTCAGCTTTCCAAGAAAACAATATTGAGCCCTTTCTATTTTACTTTATATTAGGCCATAAACCCCCTGGTCCAAGGTAAAAATCGGATTATTTCTGTTTAAAAAGGGGCTAGCCCACTCTTTTTTTACTAAATCAAATCTAATAAAACGTTGGGTTTAAACTGCAAAATCCAATCCCTAACCCAAGTGAAAAATGAAAAGAAACCGAATTCTTTGGCCCACTAACATGTTTTATTCGCCATTTACAGCCCAAAATGGATCAAACATAATAAAACAAACAAGAATAATTGGAACAAAAAATGAAGAGAAAATAGCAAGAAATTTCCGGCCGGTATAAGGTTTCTGACGGGTCAACGCGCCGGAACTGAAAAAATTCTGGCCAAATTGGCCAACCTAGCCGAAAGTTCTTTTTTCTAACTTTTGAGACCGGATTTTTTTATACACACGAAGCTCATAACGCTATGGATTCAACCAAGCATCAAACAAGATCCAAAAACCAAGTAATTATAACAAAATATGGATCTAAGCTTCTTGAACATAAACTTCCATAAACACTCTCAAATCTATTGCATAATCATCAAATCATAAAGGGAAGAGTCGTGGATATACCTTGGGGATGATTTCGGATTGAATTGAAACCAGAAAATCATGAGAAAAGCAAATTCGTTGGAGTTTCACGCAAAATCGTGGCAGCACCAGTGGAGTCGAAGCAGCAAGTTTGTGGCCAAATACGAAGGGTTTCTGGACTTTTTTTGTGAAGAATTTATAAATGAAACTTGCTCTTCCAACTGCGTAGATTGTGCAGAAATCAAAAGCTTCTCGAATGAAGCTATATTGAAGGAGGAAACTAGGTTGAAACAGGGCTGCAAAGTCAGCCTTTTCTGGAAAAAATTTGCAGAAAAATTTCCTTTCCTCTCCTCTGTTTTTCTTTCTTTTTTGCTGTCTCTTTCTTTCTGCCATTTTTTCTTACTCTCCCCCTCTACCAGAAATGCATCCTTTCATTTTAAATGAAATGAAAACCACAAAACCCTCACCTCAATGGTGAGGATGGGAACCGGCTTTGCTGGCTTATTTTGGGCCATTTGATGGCTTTTTCCGGAGGATTCTTGATGGTTCTTGTAGGATTGAGGTGTCCCTTTTGTACTATTAAGCTTGGGGGATAAGAAAGAGAGGAAAAATACGTTGTTGCTGCCTCCAAAAATGCCAACTCTTCATGTCTGTTTTCCATTAGTTCGTCGAGGAAGAAGGAGCGTACAGCTACTGAATTTTTTTTTTTTTTGAAAAACTGCATTTTTTCGTTTTTTTTTTCTTTTCATTTTTTTTTATTTTCCTACAAAAACCAAGCATATAAAAATCAAATAAGATAAAATGATTTTTCTTAGAAAAAATGAAATAGCAATAAAAGAAAGAAAAAATTTGTTGGTAGTTGATTTTGGTTTGAATGGTTTAATGATTTGCTATGATTGGTATTTTCTTTGTTTTTGTGTTTGTTTTGATGGTTTGTCCACTTTTATCAATGCTTTTTTTTAAGGATACTTGTTTGTTGGTGCACGTATTGATTTGGGCTGTTTTTGCTTTTATCTGATTATTGGTTACTTGAGTTATTTATTATTTGCTTTTTAGTTGCGTGAATTTTTTTTTTCATCTTTTTGTCTACATCTGGTTTACTCTGTGTCTTTTGTTTTTTTTCGTTCTGTTATTATATGAGATCATTAAATTTAAGATTTAGTTAATTTTTGGACTTGCAATTTTGTGTGATCTGTGGTTAATTTTTTTATTCCCTTGCTTATTGGATCAGCATGCTATCGATTTACTTCGATTTATCATAGTATTTCATGTAACTATTGTTTTGGCCGTTTGTTGAGTTGAATTGTTACATGTATTAATTTTTTTATCTATTTTTTGTTGGCAAACTCCGCACGCAAGGGAGGGTGCCAGCACTGAGTTTTTTTTTTTTAATCTGCTTGTTAGTTGGCTGAGTTATTTATTCCTTTTTTTTCCTACTTCTGATTTATTCTATGTCTTTTTTTTGTTTGGTTATTTTTTCAGTTTATTGGTTCTTTATTATGGAATTTAATGGGTTTTTGGACTTGCAATTCCTTGGGATCAGTTAGCTAATTCTTTTCTTTCTGCTTGTTTACTAGACTTGTTAGAATAGGTGCTTGCCAAATTTGATTGTTGAGATACAAGTATGCCATTTGCTTATTGGTGTTTTGTAATTCTTCTATCATTCTTTTTAATCAAGGTCTGTGCTTATTATTATTGTTTGTGTTTGGTTGTTTATTTTTATTTTTATTTTTATTTTTTTTTGCTTGTTTATTGTACTTGGAGAATTAGTTGCTCTTAGCAATCTCAACAGAATAGTTGCTCTGTGTATCCTGATTGTTAGGATCAGTCCAATATGACTGGCAAGCTAAGTCAGCTTGCTTCTTTATTGCATAATGATGCTAATCATTTGGTTTATGTACCAGTTCATTTTGATTCTGGTATAGGCGCTTCTTAGGATGATTATAATGGTGCTTGTGGGAAAAGGAAGGGGTTTTAAGCTATCATTGTAATCTTCTAGGATAGAGAAAATTACTTCATTCCACTCTGCCTCTTTATTCATTGAAACTTAATATTTATACAAGAGAGAGGTCTTTACGGACGACTCTTTGAAAAGTTACAAGTGACCTTTTGGAAAAGCAAATAACAATCGACTCTTAAAAAAGTCACAGACGACCTTTCCGATGATGCTTTATTAAGGATTTAATAACCCTTAATGGTGAGAAATTGTGGCTCTCTTACTTTTGTTGCAGCTTCCAATTCAAAGCCCCTTAAATTTGAATATGGTTTGCATGAAATAGATGTCGGTTATGCCAAAGTCAATTCTGTTGCTAGTGCGACTTTTGGTGAAGAGGGTATCAAGTCTATTGATAACTTCGATGAAATCATACTCCTTTGTCTGATTGTATTAGTTCATCAAGTAAGAAGGATCATAATTTACAGCATGTTCTTGCTGCATTCATTTCTGGTTATTTTGATTGTGGTGCTTTAGAGCATCCTAGTTGCGCTCTTCTTCCTCCCAATATTAGTTTAAATACTGTTGAGTTAGAAAGTGGTTCTACTTTTTCTTTTCTTGCTGCTGATGCTGATAAGTATAGCCAATCTGAAAGTTTTTTTTTTATGTGAGATTAATGTTATTTATGGTGAAGTTGCTACTAATGATAATTATGTCGTTGTATCTAATGCTTAGAGGGCTGTCTTAGAAAGCCATCATTTTATCCTATTGTTTCTAATATTGCTTCTAGTTCTAAAGTGCAGTACTAGTGGCATTGCACATAACCATCATCAATCTAAAAGTAGCTTGTCCAAAAATAATACTACTTATGATGCCATCCCTGCAAGTTCTAGCAGTCTTGTTATGCCCAATGCTTTAAGAACTCGTAGTGGTGGTGCTAAAAAACGAGCTAGGTATGTTTGTTGAAACATTCTGCACGATTTAAGAACTCGTAGTGGTGGTGCTAAAAAACGAGTTAGGTATGTTTGTTGAAACATTCTGCACGATATTCTTAAAGATATTGCTGTTGAGTCTTCTCAATTACTCCCTCCGTCCCATTTATTTGGTTATGTTTGGGGAATCCAACTTTTTAAAAATAGTAGTTTGATTGTGATGTTTGTGCTTCTCTTTCCAATTTTACCCCTCAAATTTAAATTTTAAATTTGAATGTATGATTAAAAAGAAGGGTTATATTGGAAAGAGAGTGTAAAGTTGCTTTGACTTTTCTAACATGACAATTGTTTTGGGACATCCCAAAATGGAAAGTATAACAAAATGAATGGAACGGAGGGAGTATTATATGTACCTAATTGTCGACATTGTTGTGCAAAAAGGTTTTATTACAAATTATAAACAAATGCTTTTGCATTTCTATGCATAAAATCAAATAAATATCAAAATTCATATTTTAAAATTTTTAACTCTTAGTTGTACAAACTTTAATATCTAAAAGTTGTCAAAGTTTATGCGTCAGTAATTTAAATCCATGGATACATTAGTGTAAATATTTATTTTAAAGGTTAAAAATATCAAAATGCTATTAGTTATTACTGTTGAATTATCTTATAGGTTTAATAACTTGTAATTTTTCTGCATTTGAATGTATAGAATGCCTCAAACTTCTACCCTCCTCAATCAGCCAAAACAATCATTGTGAATTTTTAGATGAAAAAGATAGTGTTGCAATGAATATTTAGAGTCTATGAAATTTTTGAAGTGATGGAGCTCTTATTGTTTGCTAGCGGTTTTATTCCATATTTATTGAGTTGTTGTTGGTTTTCTTAAAAAATTAGTAAAAAGAAAAAGTGGATTAGATTCAAAATTAGCTTGTCAAAGAAGGTCACTAGTGAGGTTATGGGCAACAATGGTTGGTTAGGTTTCTGCTAATGACACGTAAAAAGGAGGAATAAGAAGAGAAAAGGAAAAGACATAAATACTTCTAAAACTCATTCCTGACACAAGCATACCAAACAATGCAGCAAACAATGAAATCATGGTTAACATGAAAAGGCTACTATGGTCATTTTAAATGGACAAGGGTGGCAGCTATAATTTTCAAAACCTCAAGATTGCTTAATGAAATTATTAAAAACTTCAGAAGAGATTGTTGAAATTATCCATTTTTTTTTTTATATCTATATGTTTTAAGTTAACTTGGACCAGATAAATCACGTATTGAGTTCGTTTTAAAATTCAATAATCATTGAGTTATATATGATCATTTTACCAAGTATGGTTAACTAGGTTGAACTTGGCTAGTTTTTCAATGTTTTGAACTCATGGTTTTTCGGGGTTATTTACATCCATTCTTCTCGTGTAGTTTTACCCGACTATTAGTAAACCTCTCGAGTTTTAGAAAATAACAGTCAATTTTCTAACTTGACAAATACTAAAAGATGTTAAATTTTCTCTTATGTGGACAAAACTTGACCTTTGCTACGTGAACTTGAAAATCTTTTAAACATAAAATAATAATGAAGAAAGAGGAAAATTTTATTAAAATGAAAACAATTGCAATACAAAATAGAAAGAAAATCTAATTGTCCTCCAGGTTTATGATGGTACTCCACAGCCACATGACCAAAGCTGACCACCATAGTTTACCACCAGATTCCTAATCCTCCTAACTCCTCAGTCCCAAAATCTCTCTTTAATTCTATAAACATTCAAGATTGTTTCAAACAAAAGCCCCAACCTCCAACTAATTCATCCCTTTCTGCAACTCAATATTGATGCCCTGCCCAAAAACACCTCCAATAACCACAATCAGTTTTTTGATACAAAAAGCATAGCCCAAAAAAATTGATGCATCTACTTAGCGGTTATGATGCAGGGATCGGCTTTGGTTTTTCCAAATTGGTGGGGCTACAAAGATGGATTTCTCACTTCATTTGGTTGCATCCGCCATTGACAAACAGCATCTATTCGATTTTTCATTGACATAGGCATGTACATATGATATATCCAACCCATCAAATACAAAAAGAAGGGGATTTCATTATAAGTAATGAAGAAGAAGGAAACAGGATAGTCACTGAAGATGGTTGGGATTTATCCAGGAGTGATAGTAGTGGGGTTTGTGATGGGATGGTTTATTGGGGGGAAGTCCTTTGTTTTGATAATTTGATCGATTTGTTACATTGAGTGTGTCTAACAGGTGTCAATATATATTTCAGGTGTCATATTTTTTAAAATCTAAGATAAATTAGGAAAAACAAATAAATATAAAGGAGGGTAGGTAAAATTAAATAGGAAAAGTATATAAATGTAAAAGAGGATAACAATTGTTAGTATGTGTATATATATGATATGTTAGGTGAATGTTAGGTGTATTAACTAGTGTCCTTAGGACATCCATTAGAAAAATCCATATATATATATATATATATATATACATAAAATTGGCTATCTTAACTTTCAGCCAAGTGGACGGCCTCTCTTGCCACCAAGTAAAGGTCTTTAATATTTGTGTTTTTTTTTTTGGTAATTATTAATTCCCTTCCTCTTTTACTTCCTTATTTATATTATAGTTTTATAGTCAATTTCAACAAATTTATTAACAACCTACCTTATATAAATTTGTATTTATTGTACCTTCTTTATTTTTTTAGTCAATCAACTTATATCTTTCCTTTTCTAATCATTTTCAATCACATTCTTTGCTCCTAATATTGGTTCATGTTCTTTAATCACGTCTTTTTACATGGGGCAATAAAAGTTTTTCCAAAAATCTTTATTCCTAATAGTGGTTCACATTCTTTTACACATGGTTGTAAAAGTTCTCAAACATTACTTTTCTCAGTTTATAATAATTTGAGCAAATAATGAGTTCATCATCTATTAGTTTGCTTTTTAAATTCTTTTTAGTCATGAAAGAATCAAATATTTAATTGCACTTATTTCATAACATATCTCTTTCACTCATATGTTGACTTACCACCATTAATTAGAGTAAATATAATTGAATTATGGGAAAAGATTCAATTGAAACTAATTATTAAGTTGTTATAATTAGCCATTTTTATTATGTTTAATTTTAATGTCTGTCTTACAATTAGTATATTAAATGTTATAAAATGGCTGTTTAAGTTCTTTTATAACAATTTTTGTTTAAAAAATAAAAATTATAGAACATAAAAAAGTGTTTGTGCAAACGCATAGGAATGGAACTAGTGTATATCAGTATATGTATAAAACAATGTTCAGTTCCAGTTTAAGTAGATTGGTGAGTTGGCTACTCTAACTTTCAACCAAGTGGACTATCTATATTTTTTTTTCCATGTGAACATCTTTAACGTTTGTGTCTTTTTTTATTCTTTTTCTATTTTTGGTAACAATTAATTCCCTTCTTTTTTTTTTACTTCCTTATTTACAACATGGTTTCTTATTTATAGTCAATTTTAACAAATCTATTAATGACCTACCTTATATAAATTTGTATTAATTGTACCTTCTTTATTTTTTTGTCAATCAACTCATATCTTTCCTTTTCTAATCATCTTCAATCATGTTCTTTATTCCGAATATTAGTTTGATTATTTATTACTATTACTAAATTTGAACAAAGTATGCCAGATTAATACTCACGTAAATAGGTTTTCGGTACATCTTCATCATTAGAAGGTTCATCTATGTGAATATATATATATATATATATATATATATATATATATATAATTCCCTATTCACTTCCCATTTTTGTAAATTGCTGAGTTAGCTATATTTTATCAAATGAAAATTTTATTTTTTTTTGCCATGTGAAAAAAATTGTGCTTGCTTATGTTTCTTGGTAGATTTTATCCTTTATCTGTTCTCGATAACAATAAATTACAGTCCTTTTTTAATCCCTTATTTATAGTAAATTTCAAAAATCAATTAATCACCTATTTTATATATGTTTTTATAATTTATGCCTCAATTTATTTTTTTGTCAATAGTTTTCCTATTTTAATTCTCGACAATCATATTCTCTATTCCTATTATTGGATTGATAATTTACTACCATTACTAAAATTTGGAAAATTTTCAAATTTTCCTATTATTCTAGAATTCCTTATTTATAGTAAATTTTAATTTATCAATTCCCTACTTTACATGCAATTACATTGATTATTTATTACCATTACTGAAATAGGGTCAAACTTTTATTTTTTTTTATCATTCTATACTTCATTATTTGTATTAAATTTCAATTTAATAATTTCTTAGTTTATATATGTTTATGTACAATTTTCTTTTCTTACTATTTTTCAATTATGCTCACTTTATCTCTATTATTATCCTTGATTATTTATTTGTAATTCTAAATTTTTGACGATTTTTATTTTTTAATGAATCTATATTACACAATTTTAGCATATTACTCATATAAGTCCATTTAAATTTTAAAAAAATCCATTGAAATTGTATAAATAGTCATTCTTTCCTAAAATATTCTATTAATTTTTATACTCTCTTCATTCCAATTTGATTTAGGCCAAAGTAATATTCATATAAACATTGGATTGTAAAAGTTCTTCCAAATTACTTTTCTTTAGTTTGAATAATTTGAGCAAATAATAAGTTTATCATCTATTAGTTTGATCCAAATTACTTTTCTTTAGTTTTAATAATTTGAGCAAATAGTAAGTTTATCATCTATTAGTTTGATATAAAATTCATTTTAGTCATGAAAGAATCAAATATTTAATTGTATTTATTTCCTAATATATCTCCTTCACTTAGATGTTGACTTTGCACCATTCATTAGATTAAACATAATTGAAATACGAGCTAAGATTTGCTTGAAACTAAGTATCAAGATGTTATAGATAACCATTTTTAATATGTTTAATCTTATTGTTTGTCTTAAAATTAGTATATTAAATTTTATAAAATAGCATTTTATGTTTGTTTATAACAATTTTTGTTCAAAAAATGAAAATTATAGAACATAAAAATTGCATGGAAAAGAAAATAGTTAATATAAGGTAATTAAAGATTTTTGGAGGGGCAATATTGAGATTTTACTACTACCTTTTAAATAATTGTAAATAACAGTCGTTAGTCAACTAACTGTTCTTTTGTTAAAATGTTTTGAAGTGAAAGTTGATGATATTTTTTAATGCTCAAGAGTTCCACTAGTAGTTTGGCCAAATCATAAGGGAGGTAGATGTAATTAATCCTGGTTTTTCATTAAAAGATTGATTAAAGTAAATTCTTAAGTATCACTAGCATAGTTATCAAACCCAACTCGGAGAGGAATCCGGTGAAAGAGGTGGGTCAACGGGTTACTGGTTCAACCGGTGGGTGAGTGGTCCAACCGATGGATCACTATATATATTTAAATATTATGTTTTATAATTTTTTATATGGTTAAAACTATAATAAACTATGTTATAGTAAATACTCAATTAGTCCAATTTATTATAGAATCATTAATTCTTATAAGAATTAACAAAACCTAAATTTAATTAGTAATCCACCAAACTTCAAGTATAAAATTTTATCGAAGTGTAAGTATCTAGTTTATTTACGAATTTTAAGTGCAAAGGGTTATTAAGAATAATATTTGTCTTGAAAATGAATTGTGTAATATGTTATTTTTTAAATCCATTTCATAATTTATAGAATTTAGGGAATAATAAAATTTTATTAAAAGATTCCAAACAAAATAAGAATAAAACTCTAATATATAATGTAGAAGGGGCAAACAAGCACCAAATGAGCTGATGGGCTAGTGGTAAGCGCGCTTAGTCCTTATATTTGACATCCGAGATTCGAATCAGCACCGCAACATTTTCTAAACATTTTTTACCCAAAATCAGGTTCCTTAGAAAGTCGTCCGGTTCAACCGAGTTGACCGGTTGAACTGCTAGTCCATTGAAAAGTCAACGGTTCTCTTGCACAAACGATCCAATTACAAAACCGACCCGATTTCATAGGCGGTTCATCGGATTGATAGGTTGAACCGCCAGGTCAAGCCGGGTTTAATAACTATGATCACTAGTATCATTTGAATCGTAGGTTGAAATCTGACTTGGGTACGTGGCAGATACATTGGAACAAACAAAGTTAACTTATAAGAACCATAATGTATGGAAGTTGAACGTTTGTCTGCACCTATGTCTTAACTCCAACACAAAATTTTAGCATTTTGGGAATTGCAATGGGCAATGTTGATTTCAGTATATAACATTTGAGTTCAATTAAAGGGCCCTGAAATATATAGTAGATCAGCTCTTTCCCCCCAAGTACAAACATTCAGAGGCTGATCTTTGAATTTAAGAGATAGAGAGATGAATAATAACAAGAAAAAAGAAAGATGGATTCAGCACTATAGCAGTTCCCATAAGATATTGTTAGTAGGTGAAGGAGATTTTTCATTTTCTGCTTGTTTAGCCAAAGCCTTTCGCAATGCTGCTAACATGGTGGCAACATGTCTTCATACTAAAGGTGGTTTATTAGTAGTTATAGGTGTTTCATTTGTTTCCATTTCTTTGTTTTTTATGTGTGGTAAATTAGGGACAGAGAAACTAATGCATATACTCCTTACATCGGTCCTTTTTCTGTTTTCTCTCAAGTCTCTGCCTGATTTTTATTAGTTTTCAGTTATTTCTCTAAACTAAGTTTCTAAGAGCCAAAAACTATTTAGAGGGTTCAATTTAATGGGCATGCATGCATGCATAAGTGATTTATCAGCAACACTGAATTTGCATTCAATTTTAGGAATTCATTTCGCATTATTTTTGTTTTATATTAATAGAGATGTTGCCGGTGAGGCATTGGACAAGCACAGCACATCTGCAGGAATTGGAAAAATTGGGATGCCTAGTTTTGTATGAAGTTGATGTACACAACATGAACGAGCATCCAGATTTGAAGCAAACGAAATTTGATGTCATACTATTTAACTTTCCGCACACAGGGCATTATTCTTGGTTGCATGAAAGAGACTCCATTCTTATTCGGTAAGTGAAGATTTCTATTGATTAAGCACACAGAAGCCTTTTGAAGTTTATTTTTGTCCCCTTTTTAAAGCCTTTTGCATTTGTCACTTAACTTGCTTGGAAAATTGCGACTTTTGCAGTTGTCATATTGAATTATTAGTATTATTGTAACCAAACCTTATACTGCTATTGCAGGTTATTGGCCTAACTATTTTGCCCTTTCGAGATATTCGAGCTAGCTCATGAAATAGACCTCCATCTTAAGCAAATAACAATGGTTTATTGTTTTTCAGATGGACTTTATCGCTCCGTTTGAATTAGCTGTTTTTTAGTGTGTTTTTTAAATATTTTACTGTAGTAGTGTATATTAAAAACTTTTACTATAGATTTTTTTGAAATATTTAATATATTGTATGGATAAAATATTTTTAAATTATTTTTATTTATATATTATTGTACATTGTATTTGAAAAACTTATTTTTGAAAAATAGGTCAATCCAAATGGAACCATGTTAACATCAAGTAAGTTGTTTAAGTTCTGAATAAATGTACCAATGTTCAAGTATTGTGAAGAAACAAAAGTCCATAAGTATCGATTGGAATACTTCATTGAGGCAAGCTACTATACAGAGTGAATATATTATATTATATTATCTCGTCCAATGAACAAAATGACATGGGTAACAAAAAATTCCTTAGTTGCCAAATGGCTATGAAAGGCCTCTAATTCATTGTACTTGACCAGCCATTTTTCGCCCTTTTAATTTGATCTGCATGTAATTTGTTTGCTTAATGAGTAACCTTTGCTATTTTCTTTTCTCCACTTTCTTTTTGGCTCCTTTGGGATGGGATGACAAAATTACAGGATGCACCAAGATCTGATAGCAGCTTACTTAGAAACAGCCAAAGAAATGGTGCAAGAAGAAGGTGAAATTCATGTAACTGTTAGGGATGATGATCCCTACAACACATGGGAAGTTGAGAAGCTAACAGAATGTGCAGGTTTACAACTGAAAGACAAAGTTTAATTTAGAAAAGAGAACTATCCGGGGTACCATAACAAGAGAGGAGGCAACATAAATTGTAACAAAAAATTTCCACTGAAACAATGTTACACTTACAAATTCACTTTGAAAGTGAGTGCTGTGGAGATTAGTGATGGCAGCGAACTGAATGACAGTGCCAGCAGTGAAGTCACTAGTATTATAACCACAGTGGAGGATCTACAAATTTGAGGGCTTATTAGGTTATTGCTAATAAAAGGATGGTTAATTTCTGGAAATCCTATGTTGCTATTGGCTATATCATGGACTCTGCTTCCTTACACTGATGTTATGGTGGAATATGTAAATTGGCATTGGAAAACTTAATTAATTATCCAAAAAAAAAAAGAAGAAGATTTTCATGTATTTGCATGCAATGTTTTAAAAGTCAGACTGAAAATTGACCCGACTGAGTGATCGGTCCGATGTAATTGGTTCAACCAATTCAACTGATTGGATCACTAGTTTTTTATATTTTTTATTGTTTTAATAGTCATATATATATATACTAGCATGGGTCTGGCCGTGCTACGCAGCGGCCTACACACTGATATGAGCAAATAAATCTGTAACAATGAGGATAATTTGCTAAAAGATCATAATGTATATATAGGTTCAAGAGGCAAATAATATGGAAATTACAACCATACATTACATAAACTCAATCATTCATGTCTTAGTAGAATACATACTTGAGTGCTAGCCATAGTTACATATTAAAAGGCTTAAATAAACTTCATTGCCTATTGAATTACAACATTGATGGTTAAACTATTAATAGTTATATTACGATCCATTACTTTTTAAGTCAAAAGAATAATGGATCATAATATAATTCAAAAGATATTGTCTAACCAATGAAGGCAAGCACTAAGGCAATGAACAAAAGATTTAACAAAAGTACAGAATTAGGCTATATCAGTCTTCCTTTGCTTTAGCTTTCTTTGCTGGACTGTCTTTGATATTGCCAGGTGGACTGCACGATTTTGCAGGTTCTTTGGCACTCTGTTCAGGAGTCCTTGTTGCATGTTTAGGAAGTGTGTCTGCTGGTAAATCTTCTGGAAAGTCAAGGCTTCTTTTTGCTCCACTGGTTGTAGATGTTTGGCCTTCTTTGTAAGAACTGGCTCCAACAATTTCTTCAAGTACCAACTTTGTGGTTGGTGTGAACATTTGATCCTTTGATGATTTTTCTGCATGCCTTGCTGATGAACTGCCAAGTGCAGAAGAAACTTGAGTGCTCTCTGGAAGTGTGAGTGCAAGTGGACTATGTGACAGTTCAGCTGCAGTGTAAGCCTTAATGACAGTATGCTTTCTCTGGAGTTGACCTTGGAAGGGAGTCTCATAGGATTTCAGAAAACAGACCACCGTGTACTTTTTCAAGGCATCATTAAGTTCAGTATCTATAACAAAGCCCTGCACCAGAAAATTTTTTTAGTTAGGTTCAGTGAATTGTTTTCTATGTATATTTGTATTCATAGTTGAATATAAGACAGAAAATTTTTACTTACATCTTCTTGTGCTTGCTTAAGTTGTAGTGGAGTGAACTCAATCATTTTTTCAGCATCTTCTCCAGATATAACGCAATGTATTGAGCTCGAAGCATCAGTTATAATAATTGGAATGCGAGCCCTTTAATTGAGTGAAGGAATTAAGATTAATATATGCTAACAAATCCAAATAATGTTTAATTTAGAAGCATAAGTTAATGGTCAAATTAAGCATAAGTTAATGGTCTAACCTGAGTTCAATTTCACTTTGTTGTTTGCATGAAGGACAATGGATGATCCAGTCAATGTCAGCATTCACAATTTTGTGACAATTCACACAGGCAGTAGTCCAATATTTGGTGAATCCATATGCAAGTTTGACAGTTCCTTGCACCCAAGTTGTCTTTTGCTGAGTCAACCAACCATGAATGGTATTTGAATGTAAATTAGAGACAAAATAGTTATATTTAAGCAAATTTTAAAATAACAAATGGCACTTACAACTGAAAATGATGCTTGAAAATTGCTGATTGTTTTGATATCTTCTTCATTTGGAGGAGGAAGTAAGCAGTTTGTATCATTGTTTGTTTTAGCATCAAGCAAATTTCTGATTTCTTCCTTGTTCAAACTAAACCTGAATGGTTATGTTTAGAGCAGGAATAAAAAATTTATCAGTAAAATAAATTGATAATTTATGATAAAAAATAAAAAGAAAATTAGACTTACCATTGCCTGAAAGAAAGGTCATCTGGGAGTGGAGGATTTATCAGAATTCCAGATGAATACCTTGTAGTGAATGACAAAGCTGTAAAAATGATGAAATGTTTTAGTGATATAACATATCAAGTACTTAGAAGACAAACAGTAAAGAAATCATAATGCATAATGAAAATTTTACTATTGAATGTGGTCACTTTAACACGGAGAGCTATGATTAGAGGGGCAGTGCTAATCATGTCTGCAATTTTGTTCCCTTCATCATGTTCAAATTCATTCCAGAGAGTCATAAGCATGAGTTTTTTCCTGTCAGGTATAACAAAAAATTGTAATGGGTATCACTAATCTAAAATGACTTAATAAAAAGGTAATTTTCAGGGTTGATTTACTCTTCATTCACTATTATAATGTCCCTAGAAGTAGAGTCTGGATCTCCCTGTTTTACTGGTAATGCATGAATCACAAAGCCTCTAATATCTGAAATAAAAGTATTAATATGAATGTAAGCAATCAATAAAATATCAAATGATTGGCAAGTAAATTAAGAAATAATGTAAGAAAAATTACTGCAAAGATTTTCTGAATCAGCATATTTGTGTAGATCAGAGAAGTTTGTCAGCTCAAATATGCAAGGCAACATAGGTGGCATAGTTTCAGCATAATTTTCAATCAAAGTCTTGTAGTTCAAAATCCACGAGCATTCATAGATCCCAACTCTGTATGTTGGGTCAGCAGGAACGACAATTGCATTAGAAACATAATATCTTTGATAAGGCTGCAGAAATTTGCTGAAGACCTTGATGTGTTGTTCATAGGTCACAACAGAAACTTTTGTTCCCTGATTAGGATTAGGAAAAGTTAGTTTTTTATATATTATGAATTAAAACCATAAATGTCATGTTGATGGCTAACATCATGTTTGTCACACAGAAATTAAAATTATAACAATGAATACTTTAATACTTAGGTAATTATTCACTTGCAATGAAACTATAGTTCTCATATCATAGTATATATATGTATAAACTTACATGAATACTAAGGATTTATTCTTAAGCAAATGTAATGAACAGACAAATCATGAAATGTTCTTATACAGATTCTGATATGTTTTTATATATGAATTTAATGAGTAGAAAAATATGAAAGTATTTGCTGACCTCAGCATCTGTGAGAAGAAAGCGCATAATTCGCCTAGGCGGAACTTCACGAGTCAGTTGACTGTGACCTTTGTGAACAACTTGTGCTAGAACAGTCCACTTTTCTGCTCCTTTCTGAATGTCTAGTTCTGAAGATATATGTCTAGGCATGATGGCCTGTATTTGTAGAGAAATTAGATAGTCAATTAAACAAAATAATAAAGTTCTAAACAAAAAGGGCATGAATATTAAAACCTGATAATGTAATCTGGGAAGCTTCAAGAACTTCTCTATATACTATATTTTTAGTATGATCAGTGCATGATTCATCAAAACAAGTTGGCCTGATAAGCACTTTTACAGCTGAAGCTGTTTTGGCTCTTGAAAGTGCAACATATAATTGGCCATGTGAAAACACATGTTCTTTCAAATAAATACCAACAAAATCTAAAGTTTGGCCTTGTGCTTTATTTATTGTCATTACAAAACATAAACGAATTGGAAATTGTGTTCTCTTATATGGAACTGGATATTGTTCATCACTTGGTGGCTGCAGAGAAATTCTATGTATAAAAACTTCTTTGCCACAAAAATCACCCACTGCAATTTGAGCACAAATAACATTCTTGCTCAAACTCTTTATTATCAGTCTTGTTCCATTGCATAATCCTTCAGTAGGATCAAGATTTCTTAAAAGAATTATTGGGGCATTGGGTTTTAACAATAACCTATGTGGAGGTAAATTGCTAGGTGTAAGAGTATTCAAGAGATCGATATATTCAGATTGATGATTTTCATTCAGTGTTTCATCATAGCTTAAGTACTCAGTCAAATCTCCTGGAAATTTTTCGATCAATTGATCATTTATTTCATCTACAAAGTTATTCTTTGTAGTTAAAATTGCTCTATTTTGTGAGCAATGCAGTTTTTTTGAAGGATCTTTAAATTCAGGATACACAATATTGATTAGCTTTTCAATTGCATCAGTCTCATTATTATAGTTAACTATAATTGAAGATGGAAGTTTTACTATATCATTCTCATCTGTTTCCTGTCTTCCATCTCCAATTTTTAAAAGAAACTGTGTGAATGAAGGATCCAATTTTGCTCTCATGTTCTCTGTTAATTGCAATTTTTCTAATTTATGCCATAATGGAGAATTTATCAAACATGCATTTATCATTTCAGCTTTTGTTCCCTTTCTAACAACTGGCAATGTTTGCCTAAAATCTCCACCAAGTACAACTACTTTTCCTCCAAATACTTCTTCTGAATTCATTAAATCTCTTAAGAGATCATCTAAAGCTTCAATTGCTGCTTTTTTAGACATTGGTGCTTCATCCCAAATTATTAGTTTTGCTTCTTTGATCATTGCAGCTAAAGAAGTTTGTTTACTGACTCGACATGTTGCACCATCAAAGATATCTATTGGAATTTTAAATCTGGAATGTGCAGTCCTTCCACCTGGTAAAATGGAAGTTGCAATTCCTGATGTAGCTGTAGCAAGTGCAAAATAGCCTTTAGATCTAACATCAGCTAACAAAGCTCTGTACGGAAATGTTTTCCCAATACCACCTGGACCGTCAATGAAAAAAACACCAGGTCTATTTGAGTAAATTCTCTCAGATATGACTATGAATGCTTTTTTCTGTTTTTCATTAAGTAGCTTAATTGAATTCAAGTCAGTTTCTGAAATGACAATGTTTCTTTCTGCTCTTAATTCTCGAGTTTCATTCTCTATATTTTGATAAGAGAATCCAGTGGGAATCAAATTATATGAATGTATACTTTTTCCCATGGATTGCAAAAATCCATCAATTTGTTGCAAGACATTTCTTTTCACTTGTGCAGATGTCATTGCTAAACATTTGGCAAAATCTTCTGACATAGAAGATTCAAAATTTTGCCACAATGCCTTTGGGTCATTAGGGCAAGAATAGACCAAAAGTGTTGCAAAAAGACGCCTCATTTGATAGGGCATATGAAACAGTGAGGCTTCTTGTAAACAAATTTCTTGGCTGTTATCATCTTGTAACAAGCCTCGAATTAATGCTGCCTCTTGGAACGTTTCTACTTGAACTCCATTAAAGGTTCTTAAGTCATCAAATGAAGTTGGACATCGAATCTTTGATAAGAGTAATCTCAAGTAGTATCGTTCTCCTTCAGAAGGATGAGCAGTCATTATTCGACCTATTGATTCACCTCTTTCTCTCAATTTCCAGTATTTTTGCTTAGGTAACCAGACAAAATGATCAGGAAATTATACATAAGTACAGTTTAGATCTTGAGCTGCTTTATCTGTCCTATTCATGTAAAAAAATTCAGTGAGCATTGTTTTTTTCAAATGATAGTTATTGACAACATTTTGAAGATTAGCTGTTTTCTTGAAACTCATTGGCTGATAATTCTCCAAATGTAATTGTAAATGAATAATAGCTGGCTTTATTTCACTCATACAAAATCTAAAAATTCTCCATGCTGCCTCAGGTGGAGAAACCCACCTAGCTGATACATATTGTTTAATTTCATCAATTTCTGAATCAGGTTTATTATTCACTACACAAAAATTTGTTCTATCATGACCTTTATAGATATACTTGTAAATGTATTTGACTGCCTTAATTGTAGAGCATATTTCTACATTAAGATGACAATCAAATTTAGCCAAAAGATATGGATTGTATGGTACAACCCATCTGTTATCTAAAAGAGCTGATTTGATCTTAATTTGCACTCCATTATCTCTCCTTCGATATTCAGGATATGCATTAAGAGTTTGGATAGTTTCCTCACAGAAATTTTTAGGAAAATTATTCTTGCAAGTTCCATTTTTTCTCATGCATACACTTGTTGGATCAAGTGAACCACATGGTCCATGAAGCATATGTTTAATGACCAGATTATATAGATGTTCGTTTTTCTCTTTATTTGGTATCTCAACACAAACAATTTTATCATATTCTTCAGGGGTATACATCTTGAATTTTGACTTTAAAATTAGCAAGAAATGTGCATGTGGTAATCCACGTTTTTGGTATTCAATGACATAAGTGTAAGCTGCCACTTCACCAAAGATGCATTTTTTCAAAAGTTCATCTTTAAGCTGCTCTAATTTAGCATGAAATACTCTAGCAAGCAAATCTGGTCCGTTTTGTGCCTCTTCTTTGTCTATTAAGTGTTCTTTTATTTCTGGCCAATTGGGATTGCAAGTCATGGTCAGAAATATATCTGGTTTACCATACTTCTGTACTAATGTCATTGCATCCATGTATTTACGTCTCATATTTCTTGGCCCTCCAATAAAGGATGGTGGTAATATGATACGCTAGCCAACATTACATCCTTGACTCTCACCTGATCCTAAAGCATCTATTATGCCTTTCAAGAACTCTTTCCTTAATTTCCTCTTGTTGTAATCTATAGAAGTCGAGTCTTTGTGTCTCAAGCTTTACATATTGATCAACAATATATTGTTGTAAGAGTCGAGCAAAATGTAATAACCAAGATTCATCATTGTCCCTAATCTGAAGTTTATAACAATAATATTCTCGAAGGGACACAAAATTTGGATCTTCATGTATGCTTTCCATTGCTGTGGAAATAATAACAATACATCATTAAATGTGTAATCATAAATATTAAATATGTTAAATGAAAGATCATGGTATATAATTATTGTACTAACCATGTTCTTCATTTTGGATTAATTGTTCTGCTGTAGCAGCATTTGCAGGGCAAATGAAATCTGCTACAGGTTGTTTTTTTTTCCCTTTCTTCCACATACTTTTGCTCCTTTTTTTGGTATTCCTTGGTGCCAGCCAAGATCACCAAAAGGAAAAGTATTGGATATTGGAGTGGATCATAGCATCCATAATAGTATTGTATATTTTTTGAAGCACCACTATGGGTATGAACTCTAATATCACGCCTGCTGGTCTCTCCATTTTCTTGCCCCTCAACCCACAAGCCTGCAACTTGTGAAGTTGTTGGTCCATTATAAACTCTTTGATCAACACCAGGCAGAGTTTTCAACACAATGTAGTAGTTATCTAAGTTAGGTATCTCTCTCAAATTTCTAAAGAATTTTGCATATGGATTAGACTCAAGAACTTGCATAATTTTCCTAATTACACTTTCAGATAGTCTAGGACAAGCTGCTAATCGATTTGTTACTTTCAGTTTCAAAATCATTGAAATATAACTGCAGATTATTACCATGATCATTGCTTGAATTCAAATCATTCAGAAAATGATATACTTGTCCTTGAATTCTAAAAGTGTAAATTCCTTTATTCCTTTTTGAGAGAGACAGATCAGCTTTAACCCCAAAGGAAGTGAATCCAAAATGATTATTATACGTTCTAATAAGAGTTCTAAAAGATTGTGCCTCTTGTGAAGATGAAGTCAATAACTCTTTAAATATATCTGGAATTTTATTTTGAGCCAAAACAACTTCACCATCTTGGCAACAAAAATATGTTGTCTCAGAAAAAAACTTCTTGGCTCCACAATGAGGACAATCTAGTTGCGTGGTAGGATATCAGCCTTGTCAGGAATTATATCCAACAAAGCTCTTCCTGTTTTGCACCCTCTTCCTAAAATATAATTATTTTAGAGCATTTAGTAGTCAAATCATTCAATTGATTTTAATGCCATTGTAAAAACAGATATTAGAAAACTTAAAAGTATTAACTATAGACCTGGCTGAGTTTTTTTGAGAGATGATCTGCGATACTTGGAACGAGCTCGAGAACTACACTGAACATCAATAACTGAGGAACTCTCATTAACAATTGTGATGTTTGTTCGATTTTCAGTTATATTTGTAGAAGCAATTGATCTAGATTTTGCTCTCAATCTTTTCTTTTTCCATCTAAAGTAGGCCTGTCTCCTATATTCTTTCTTATTTATTACCTCTCCATGATAATATTTCAGAATATTCAAGAGGGCTCTTATCATAAGATATAACAGGAGGTATATGCCTATTCACAATAGAGGAGGAGTATAATTAGCTAATTCCGTATCTAGATTTGATATTTCAGAATAACTATTTTTCCCTTTAACATTTGTGACTTGTTCACTCTGAAACTGATTTTCTATAACAAATGATTGCTCATTGCAGTTCACTTGTGATGAACCAGTAGGTTCAACATCAGAGAGATTGATTAAACATGAATTCATTGTGGGGAAACAATGATTGTCAGTAGAATCAGAGGTACAATGAACTTCTCCAGCATTTTGTGGAGGGAAGCAAACATTTTTACCTCTGCAGTCATTTGGCAGAATTAGATTCCTATCGATGTGATTTTGTGAAGCACATGTTTTAACAAAGTGATTTTCACGAATGTCATCCTCACAGTTGATTACAAAAGGAGAATGTGGTTGAGAAACAGAAGATTCGACAGTAAACTTCATATGCTCAGTCAGCATATTTAAGTTTGTCTTCTTGTTTCTTTCTAGCATTCTTACATCAAAAGCATCATCAAACATTTCATCTATCAATCTAAAACCTGTACTAAATTTTCTTTTTTTCTTCATTTTGAAACACAAAAGATCAAAATCTAATTTTACTATAAACAAAGCAAGATACTAAGCAAAAGGCACACAACAATGACAAAATCAAAGCATCCTAGATAGCTAAAATTAACTAATATATATAAAATCACTGCCTTAATAACCCAAATTAGAATGATACTAAATGATGTAATTATTGAATGGATAAACAGCTAACAGCATCGCGCAACATTTGAAATTAAAAACACAAGAAAAATTAAATCATCATAGCATAACATCAAACACATGGCACTCATTAACTAACTGAAGACAATAAACAGAGGCAATAATACTGAAACCAAAAAATTGCACTTCAAAATAGAAGGAGAGAAAATAGAAACATACCTATGTTTTCTGTCCTTGCTTGAATGTTGGCAAAAGCCGGGCAAGATTTGAAATTAATAAAAACACAGAAAAAAGTGAACATAAGTTAATCGAAAAATTACCATCATAATTATTCTTTTATGCATAATATCAAACACATGGCAGTCTTTAATTAACCGAAGGCAATAAACAGAAGGCAAGAACATTCAAACTAAAAAATTGCAACTCAAAATAGGAAGAGAGGAAACATAAAATACCTATATTTTCTTTGCCCGTCTTCTGAATATCGGCAAAACTCGGAAACAGAAGTATATATAAGGGTGGGGATAGTAAGTTCTGAAAGCTGTACCATAGCTGATTAGTCGGTACAGCAATCATACCTAAAATGAACTGATTTTGGGGGAAAAGAGATTTTAGTGAGCTGATTTTTAGGGCAAAAGAAGAATTCACGTGAATGTGGATGATTTTTTGGGAGGCAATCGAAAGGAAGTACAATTAGTTGCTTGACGAATTGGCAGAAAAACTGAAGATTTTGCAGGCTCGTAGATTTTGGGGAGAAGAAATTTGACTGACCTAATTTTTGGGGCAGAACAAAAATTCACGTGGGTGTGGAGGATTTTCTGGATTGCAATCGAAAGAAAGGACAATTAGTTGTTGGAGGAATTGGTAGAAAAGTGAAGATTTTGCAGGCTCATATAGCTACCTATTCGAAGGAAAGAAAGAGGCTATTCAACGGAAAGAAAGGAGAAGGAAATTGTAGCTAAATGAAGAAGAAGGAAATCCACCGAGTAATAAGACCATTAAGGTGCAATTGACTAACTTACATCATCAGGCATCAGTCATACTAACGGGTATGACACAGGAACTTAGTTCTAACCGGCATGCCTCCATTAATTGATATAATTAATAATATATAATATAATTCAAAACAGCCCATGTGATAAAAGGACCCATAAATAGTCTACAACTATTTGCATTTGATCAGAAATTAAAAAATTATAAAAGAAATAATTTCAAATTTACAAAAAATAACCCTAAATAGTTAGCAACTATTTAATGAGCTAGTTTTCATAAAAGGATTTAATTGACCTTTCCAATCAATTAAAAACCAAACACAAGGAAAAAATGAAAATAATTAAACCATTGTTACCAATTAGCCCTTAAATAGTAAGGAACTATTAAACCCTTTAATTTGGAGACCAAATCTCAAATAGACATTCCATTAATTTATATAATTAATAATATATAATATAATTCAAAACAGCCCATGTGATAAAAGGACCCATAAATAGTCTACAACTATTTGCATTTGATCAAAAAATTAAATTATAAAAGAAATAATTTCAAATTTACAAAAAATAACCCTAAATTGTTAGCAACTATTTAATGAGCTAGTTTTCATAAAAGGATTTAATTGACCTTTCCAACCAATTAAAAACCAAACACAAGGAAAAAATGAAAATAATTAAATCATTGTTACCAATTAGCCCCTAAATAGTAAGGAACTATTAAACCCTTTAATTTGGAGACCAAGTCTCAAATAGACATTCCATTAATTTATATAATTAATAATATATAATATAATTCAAAACAGCCCATGTGATAAAAGGACCCATAAATAGTCTACAACTATTTGCATTTGATCAGAAAATTAAAAAATTATAAAAGAAATAATTTCAAATTTACAAAAATAACCCTAAATAGTTAGCAACTATTTAATGAGCTAGTTTTCATAAAAGGATTTAATTGACCTTTCCAACCAATTAAAAACCAAACAAAAGGAAGAAATGAAAATAATTAAACCATTGTTACCAATGAGCCCCTAAATAGTAAGAAACTATTAAGCCCTTCAATTTGGAGACCAAGTCTCAAATAGACATTTCTCACTTTTTAAACCCCAAAACTCCTTCCTCTAATAATATACTGACACTTGGCATTCAACGGAGAACTTCAATTGTTCTCTTATCTAGTTGGTAGATATATATGTGCCCACCATAGCTTGTGTTGGGCCAGCCCAAATTACCTTAGAGTAAATTTACCGTGCACTTAGTTGACTTATCTACTGAATCCTATCCAATTTAAAAAAGTTGAACCCACTACGTAGAGTGTTTTGACTGTTCATGTCCTATTAACAAGTTAACCCATCATTTACCACTAGAAAATGCGCGGGATTTGAAAAATAAGGAATGAGCTAGCAAAAAATCCAAACAAAATTTAAACACATTAGAAATTTGAACAGTAAAAAAATTCAAAAACACCAAAAGATTTGAAATTTTCCAAGGAATTTTAGAGAAATTCAAAAATTATGAATACATCAAATAGAGAAAAAAAATGTCACTAGATTTCCTAAAACAACACATAAAGTGTAGAAAAACTAGAAAAAATTTCTGCTCAAATTTGGCAAACTAAAACAATCAAACATGATTACCCAATTATCACTTTCTCAACTGAACAGAACAATAAAAGGGACTAAATGTAACTCCAAAAGAAGAATTGTTTTGAATCATTGTTAAAATGGTGCAACCATTCCCAAAAATACAAAAATACAGGAAAAAAAAAAGAAGAAAAAAACTTTGAACCACCAATGAAAGGAAGAAACTGACAAATAAATAGAAAAAAAACTTGCACAGACCTTTACACAGGAAAAGTAAACTCTAGGATCCATCTGAGATAAGTATATATGAGGTAAGGGATAAATGCCAACAACAATATAAGAGATGAAGTGATGTGTAACCATGCATATGAGGTAAGGATGTATCAAAAGTAATGTACAATACACTGGCTAGCTTGTGATAGGTATTGAAGCATTTTGATGAGCTCTGAAATCAGAAATGCTGTCTAAGAGATGAAGTGATGCTTTCTCAAAAGTCACAAATCCCATGAACCAGAACTCGTGTCAATCAATTGTCACAATCTGGATGTATTTTTCTGGTGGACCTTCCTTCATAACAACAGGATTTACATTCGCAATGTTTGCCAAAGGTATCATAACCTGTCACATGGATGTGTATGTCAGAGAACTAACAGTTTTTAAACAGGTTTTGGCAAATTTTTGTAACTTGAAAGCAATGAGATTTCATCATCATCAGAAGTTCCCCAGAAGAACCATCGACATATTTATTTCTCCAATCTTGTTTGCGTCACACTAACTGGCCACTGGATTCTGTACAATGGTGTTAATGAGATTTCGACTTGTATAACCAGAAATTGGCCAGTTGGTGAGCTAAAATTTGATATTCAAAATTAGTCACACAGAAAGTCTGCCAAGCTCAAATCAGCCTAATCAAATGCGACACAGATCTGAATGGTTGAATTACCTAACCTAACAAGAATTGGAAAAAGATCAAGAATAAATACTTTGAAGATAGTCTTGGTCATCTAAATCGTTATCTCTAGAATTATCCTGCCCAACTCGTAAAAGATCAAGAATAAATACTTCGAAGATAGTTTTGGTCATCAAAATCATCATCTCTAGAATTATCCTGCCCTGACTCGTATTGATCCTATCAAAGAGGCAAAGAACAAGAATAAACCCCAATTTATAAATTCAAGAACCAGCAAAACCTGAAACAAGCTAGTCAAACACAAAATCGAAACATTGCCCCGCATCAGAAAGTGAAAATTTTTTGGTACACAGTAAAGTTTCTGATAAACTCGGAGCCTAGCTTATACGTAACCTAATCAGATCCTACCAATTAACCACAAAACAGAGTATAGATTTACCGATTTAACAAAACACAGAGTAGACTCGTCACTCTTTATGACTTAAAAGCAGTATCTACCAACAGGAGTTCGTCTTTTTACCTTTAACAGCTCCGAGTTTCTTGTCCAGAAGGAGCTTTAAAGGACAAGGGACGATCACTGCAGATGGCCACTTGAAGCATTGACAGTTCCAGTAACAGGACCTGTTGAGGTTGAAAGGTAACAAGCAAAGGTCTTCTTCAACCTTTCAATTGGACACGTAGCAAAAATCTGCTTGTAAAGAGACTCAAATCCCCCTTCAGTCAATGCTTTTGTGGTCAAATTAAGTTTTCCCCACGCAGTTCCTGAGACAAAATGGTCACAACGACATAGAGTTTTCTCTTATGAATTAACCACAAAAATCTCATCCTTAATGCTTAAAAAAAAAAAAAGAGATCACCCAGTGATCCATAACAATTGTACCATTACATTTGATCGTATAATAACTAAACCTTGATGAGATTATACATAAATGTCAACATATTACATATTTTTACAAGGAATGTTCATATTTCGGTAAATCTGATTTTTACAGAAGGAAAAATTAAAAATTCATATAAGATAGGACAAAAAAATCTGAATCCATTTATAGATTAGGACATGTACACATGAAAAACATTTATGGTTGAATAAATAATTAGCAGAATAAGGGAAGGAAAATTATTCATACTCTGTAAAAGTATAAAAAATTTATTTCTTTCAATGTAAGGCGTTTTTGTTAATTAGAGGAGTTCTATAAATTTAAGAATTTTGAACTTTTTAAAATTTTTTTTTGTATAGATCGATGACTTGAATATGAGAAACAGGGACAATGTCTAAAATTATGTTTATAAACTCGTTTGAGGTGTTTACAAAACATAAATTTAGCTTTCTTTGTTACAAATTATTTTTGGATGAATTTAGAATTTTATAAATTGTTTAGAATTTTTGTAATATTCTAACTTTTTGTCTAGATCAATAACTTGAAAAAAAAAAGAGAAAGGTAAATTATTAGCAATATATTTAGAAACCTGTTTGAGGTATTTTTAATGTGCCTAATGTTTTTTCTAATTATAACATTTTTTCTTTTACATTCTTGTCCGGGCCGATGACTTCCAAAACTACAAAAGGTCTTTCAGTCTCATTCATATGTTGTAATTCTTAAGAATTTAACTTGGCATTTTATGAAAACTAAAAGTCCATAAGCAAATGGTAATTTTGAAATAGAAATATTTTATCTCTCCTAAAATGAGTTTTAAAATTATACATTTTGGAATGAGTTGATAAAGTTGCTGAAAGTTGAAAATAAGAGAGGTAGCTGAGGTTTCTTAAAGTCATAGGTATCGAGTGATATTATTGCAAACTTGAGGGGAGGTTTCTAAAATTAACCCTAAAGCTTATATCAGCAAAATATATGTACAAAAGCTGTACCTTTTTATAAATTGAGTTGATTACGTTGACTTCCCTTGAAAGTTTGGCCAAATTATATTTCCTCTCCTGAGATTTGTCCAAATGACGTGGGAACCCTATTGTTTGTTTAATTTAGTCCAAAATAATTTAAATAGCCAAACTTTTAATAAATAAGCAATTGGACTAGCCAATTGCATCCCAACAAAATTTTTGACGATCATTAGTTACTTATTTATTTCCCTAACCATTTTTTAAGCTCCTTGTAGGTCACGTATAACGTAACAAAAACTCTAGCCAAATGGCAATAATAAACAATAGTGCTTGGATCATTATTATAGTTTCTTTAGACACCACTATTGCATTTTTTATATTAAAAAGGGATGATTTTAGAAACCTCTCCTAAGATTTTTAACACTTTTATTGACCTCCCCTCAGTTTTAAAAATTACACTGACCTTCTCTATTAGATTTTTTGGACACTTTACTTACATCATCAGGGCTAAAATTACTTATGTGTCCAAAGATATTGGGTTTATTATTAACATTTATTTGAAAAAAAAAATATCCCATGAATTAATCAAAAAATATAACCATGTTTAAGAGGAATAATTATTTTTTGACATGTAATTGCAACAATAACTACAATTATTGTCACTCTTCCAATTTTTTTTATGTGTAATTAACAATAATAATTGCAATTGCCTTACAAAATTGCCATCTGCTCTCCTGCTACTAACTTTTTCCCTCACTCAATTGTCGTCTCTTCTTTTGTTGCTAACTTCTTCTTCACTTCCATCATAACATTTGAAGTACTCGTTGTCGCACCCCATTTTTGAAAATAAAAATAATAGTGTTAGAAAAATGAGTTTTTGATTTTAAAAAATTAAAAAAAATGACCTAAAATGGGATTTAGAGAATGCGACGGTTTGGACCCAAAATATTAGTCTAAAAAGGGTTTTTAGAAAAGAAGAGTTGTCATTTGGTATGGAGTTTAGGTGTGCAAAGTCATTCAAAATATATATTTTTAATGAAAAACAAATAAAACCCTTTTAGACGACTCCAAATCTTTGAAAATGAGAGAAGAACGGTTGAAGAACAGAAAGACAAAGAGTTTAGAAGTCACGGTTGAAGACCGGAAAAACAAATAAAACCCTCATTCAAAAGAGTTTAGGAGTCACGGTTGAAGAACGGAAAGACAAAGATTTGATTTAAAGCACTCTTTCAACCTAACTAAGACTATTTGTGAGATTTAGTAAAAAAATTTTCTAATATAACTTATAAAATTTATCACATTTGAATGCTTCTATATGGGTACAAACCTAGACTTAGGGGTATCGAGGGGGACGAGATGTCTCTTCAAAGTTTAATTGGTGTAAATCACATTAATTGTGAAAGCCAAAAATGATTTCTTGAAGAGATCACGAATATGCAACAGATGAACTCAAAAAAAGAAAAATAAATAAATATATATGACCTAAAAGAGGGGAATGCAATATAACGGGTACAGGAGATTAAGATTTGTGACACAATTTTCTTCTTATAGAGAGGTAACAGAGTGCTAAGGTTAAAAAGCCACACTTACCCATTTTCCATATTCAAAGGGTGACTCTTCTAAACCTAAACAAGCAAATGAACTAAATGATCTAGATGAAATGTAAGTCTAAATGGTAGGGGTGGCAATTGGGTCGAGTTCGGGTTGGCGGGTCGGGTTGAGGTCCAAGTATAACAAAAAATCCATTGACCCGAACCTGACCCGTCAACCCGAAACGGGTCAGGATACCTGACACGAATCCGAAAATTTTGGGTTGGCGGGTTGACCCGAAACTTAATTTTAATTTATTAATTTATCACTGTAATTTCTAATAAAATCAATTTCTCACAAAATTAATTACATCATCAAGTAATAAAAATTTAAATAAATAATTTCAAACCAGATCTAAAATAAATTAAACACCGTAAACTTGTTTTATCTCAAACTAAATCTAAAATAAATTAAACACCGTAAACGTGTTTTATCCCAAACCAAATATAAAATAAATTAAGACAGCATAAAAGTAAAAAATAATATAATATATTATTTGTTCAAATATAATAATTTCAACTTCATACAAGTTAAATAAATTCATTTAGGATTAAATAATTAATGCCTTTGAAAAAAAGAATGATTTAGTTTAGTTAGATAAAATAATTTTTATGTTTATTAAATTATTTTTAATTCGTAAACGGGTCATATCAGGTCATCACGGGTTGACTCGAAATCGACCTGTTTTATTTTCGGGTTCATCAGGTTCGATCCGATTCTGACTTGAGCCCCCGAAATCTCAACCCAAACCCATTAATTTCGTGTTAGATTCGTGTCGTGTTTTCGGGCCGTGTCAGAAATTGCCACCCCTACTAAATGGTATGACTCATGCATATAAGAATAAGGGGAATAATACAAAAGGATATTCCATGCAAATGAAAATAACCTAAAAATGGAAAAAAATGAATGAAATGCAATAAGTGTCATACAAAGTATGAATCTAGTACGCGAATGGCCTAAAGGATCTAGCAGTGAACTAACTCATTTTTACAAGTTTTCACTAATGTTGGACTAATGAAAAATCAGGAGAAAAGTCACAATTAGCATTGGACTAGCATAATGACGCCATGCACTCATTATAAATAAATAAATAAATCATATAAAGCATAAATAATGCAAATAAACACATAAGGCATATAGAGCACATAACACAAAAGTATAATTATTAAATGCAAAAAAACCCTAAGAAGGTGAAGAAACACGTAAGCATCCAAGCACACAAGTATGCAAGCAAATAAGACCTAATTATTACATTTGAGAGCTCTAACTACAATCTAAAAGGGAACCTTTTGAAATAATAAACCTATCTATTACATTTATCTATCTAAATATATTTTCTTGGGTAAAAGGGAAAACCTATCCATTACAATTTGGCATTAAAATGCCTCCCAAAAAAATAACAAAAATTAAATAAATGAAGCTTAAAATAAATAAAATGAGTACATAAAAGAAAAAGTATTTAAAAATATGCAATCACACATAAAACGCATAGGAGCACATAAAAAAAGGAATTAAAAAAATAATAGAGGATACCTCCTTTGACGTAGTGGCTAAATGAGACAGAGCTTGCGTTATTTATATTCCAAAATCAACAAAAGGGTCAAGGAACCAATTTAATTGATAACACTTTGAAAAAGATGTAAACACATAGCAAATTCACTTTATTATTTTAAAGAAGTATGAATGAACATAAAAATTCCTAAACTTTATAAATTAAATGCATTTAAATGAAGCATGATTAACAATTAAAGAAGATAAAAAATTGTCATTAAAAAATAATAAAGATTAGGGACCTAATTACAAAAAATTGAGAAGTTTTTGGGTCAAATTACAATTCTCAAAAAATTAGGGGTCAAAAGTGCATAAAAAATAAAGTTTTGTGACCAAAATACAATGAAATTAAGGAACTAAGTGAAATAAATCTAAAATTTTAGGGCCACAATAAAATAATTCAAACGAATAGGGGCCAAATTACAAAATTCGTTTAAATTTCATAAAAAATGTTGGGCTATCTTAGGATAATTGGGCTACACCACCTTGGTCCGCGAAAATTAAACTAGATCGTATCATCCCAACCCAACTTATTTTACCAGACTCAAACTTAGAAAAATATTGGACTTGAATTCTGCAGCCCAACCATAAACCCAAACAAAAAATAAACAAACAGCCCATTTCTTAGCCTACAAACATAAATAATATTAACCCAACTGGCCTTGGAAGATCAAACAATAACAAACAAAAACAAAGAAAATGTGACAAAATAAGAGAAAAATGGAGGAAGAGGATTCTAGCGGGTCTACCCGCTAGGATGAAGATTCCGGCGGGTCAACTCGCTGGAATCCCGCCGAAATCTGAAAAAATTCTAGCCAATATAACCGGAATCTCATTGGAATTCATTTTTAATGAGATTTAAGGTCGGATCTTGGCATAAACATGCTTCCCATGGCCTCATGAGTTAATTTAAGCATCAAACAGGACCATTAAATACCACAAATCATGAGAAAAATGAAATCTAAGGTGCAAAACTTATGAAAACTCATATAATGACTTAAAATCACATGCAAAACATTAAATCAACCAAGGAAGGAAGCTATATTTACTTGAGGAAGCTGGCGAACTCAAATAGGGATTAGAAATCACAAGAAAACGTGCCTTGATTCCGAAAATGAAGCAAAAAGCTTCCTGTCGCAGAGGTTCAAGAGCTGATGATCCAATAACTTTGGGCTTGAATTTGAGGGTTTTAAAGACATTTTTTCTAGAAATTTTCAAGACGAAAACTGTTCCCTTACAATCATAGATTGTGCAGCAACAAAATCTCACAAAGCGAACTTCATATGAAATCAGAAAACTCAGACGAACAAGGCTGTTCGGTCAGCTCTGGCTCAAAAATTTTTTGCAGAAAACTTTTCTTTTCTTACTTTCTTTTTTCTCCTTTTCTCTCTCTTTTGGCCTCCTCTCCCAATTGTTTTTCTCTCCTCTCTCCCCTCACCCCCCAAATCTTGTGCAACTACCCCCTCACTCGTTTCCCTCTGTCCAGATAACCTCAAACTCTCTTCTTTTTCTCTTTTTTTTTTCAAGCCAAGAAACCTTAGATTCTAGAAAGTGATATGTGGCCAGATTTTCTTCTAGAAAGTGATGATGTGTTGTTTCTTCTAACCATTTGATTAGCTATTAAAAAAGAAGATTTGGGAGAGGAATGAACAGTCTTTTGTACTAATAAATTTGGGAAGAAAGAAAGAAAGAAAAAATAAAAAGAAAATTAGAAAAATTCTTGCAACTTCTTTGTACCGATTTCTGGTTTGTTGCATGGTAGAAGGATATAGAGTGGAGGACTGATTTTTTTTTTTTTTGAAAGAAAGGGAAATGGACTGATGGGCCTCTTTTCTTTTCTTTCTTTTCCAGACTTTTGTTGGATTTTTTCTTGGGCTTTTGGGAGTTTTGGCTTGGATTTTGTTTGGGTTTTGGCTTGGGTTTTTGTGAAGCTTTGGCTTGGGTTTTTGTTTGAATTTTTTTTCCTCTTTCTTTTTTCTTTTTTTTTGGATTGGGCTAAAAAATGAAGGATATTTTAAAATTCCATTTCTTCTTTCTTTTCCTAACAAAATAACACAAAAATAAAAAAATATTACTTAACCAATAATATAAATAAAGATACAATAAAATCAACAAAATTTTTGAAAAAAATTTGATGTCTACACTCGTACTATGCACGACAAAAGTAAAAATTGTCTAGATTCTTTTTGCTCTCAGATATCTTCACTATAGTCTTACAATTGTAGCTGTAATATATGTTCTTAATGATGAAAGTTGTGGGTGAATTCCAAGATTCCACACTATGGCTTGAACAGGGCATAATTTCTACATCAAGTTTTTCATTATCAACTTCCAATATAGCGCAACAGGATCACTTCTTTTCACCGCAAATATAGAAGTTCATACCCCAAATAGAGCTAGTTGTGGAGTTTTTATGTTTTTATACAAGAATAATAAAAATGTCCATTGCACAAAACTAGCCGTTGGTGTTGCTGTTGAAACATGGCTTCAGGTTATTGCTATAACTTTGAAGTTTCTAAATTGCATTTTTACCTGCTGAACTTTAGTAATTGTTTCCACCTTTTAATGATTTTCAATTTGTTACTAATATAATAAGCAAAAGGGCATTTGTGGAATAAAAATATCATCTCACTCATGAAAATACTACATTGATGGTGCTTGGACTAAATTTTTATGAAAAAAAATAAAAGAAATTAGGTCAGTATAATTTTTGAAACTCAGGGGAGGCTAGTGAAAGTGCCAGAAACTTCAAAGGAGATTTCTAAAATTATTCCTATTAAAAAACCCTTTTCCATATCAATGTATAAATGATCAAACTCTAAAGAAAATAAGCTATTAATTTTAAATCCCCTTTTAAGCATTAAAATTTAAAGATTTTTGTAAGAAGACAGCCATTTAAAAACAAAAAAAAGTAAAAGTACAAGAAAGATACTTATATAGAATTAAGGTTAAAATTTAAATGTTATATGTATTGCCAAAAAACCATGTAGTTTAGCGAAGTTTTATTATTGTACAACGAATTATATATTTAAATAAAATTCATAATTGTTGGATGCAAAACATTGGTCAAAAAAAATGTTGTAGCAACTAAAATAAGCCATAGGCAAGAAATTTTCTAAATTTTTTTAAACTTTTGTTTACTAGTATTTAGTAAGTGAGTATTTTTCTTTTAATTTGGGTTTCATTTTTCCTTGGGTTACATACAATATGTTTTATGTTAAATTGTATTCTTGTTGTCTTTTTATTAATTTGTACAAACCTCAAGAGAGATAAATGTAATTTTTCAGCAAAGACTAGCTTTGTCAATTCTCTACCTTCAGTAGTGGGGCTTTCATACCGTTACTCATAAGGGGTAATTAATTTGATCAAACCATAATATTCATTTTGTAATTTGGTCAAAACTTAGGGAAAATAGATGTAACTAATCCAAATTATTCTGATAAGTACTGGTACTGCCCCGACAATTTTAGTGATAGCGACATGTCCTATTAAAGCTTCAAGTTCACAATACTTACACAAGAAGCAAAAATTCTGGTACCATCCCGATAATTTTTGTGATAGCGACATGTCCTATTAAAGCTGCAAGTTCACAATGCTTACACAAGAAGCAAAAAAAAAGGAGGGAAAAGAGCATCGCCCTTTGTCCGTTTACCATTAACAAAGATCATCTCTTTCCCTACTAGCACGAAGATAGTGGAGATAGTACGGATGTCTCCAGGAAGAGGAAAGCAACGGTTTGGAAGGATGTGGTGTGCAATGAGCCACCGCAGCAGCATTGATGGGAAGGGCCAGCACGTGCTGTTGGGTTGCAGCCCAACAGTATCGGTTTCTTACCGGTTTGACAGTGAGTTAGGTGTTATTCATGGGACCCGTGAATGCTTAGTGAGCGGTCGAGGTGGTAGCGGGTAATGAAAATAATTCAAATGAATCAGCACCGAGTACCGTTTTGCAAACTAAAAGTACAAATATTACATATATATTCGATTCATCCTTCAGAATTATATTATATCCCATATTTAATAAAATAAGATGAATTGAAATGGTATTTTGTAAAGACATAAGTACCTTCAATATATTTTTTCGATTGCCTAGAAAGGACAAAAGGAATATCTTGTTGTTTTTTCAACAATTTTTTTAACTCTAAATTATTGTACTTCTCAATACGATTCAAACCCAGATGAAATTATGACCATCTATTAGAGACATAATAATGAACCAATCTTGCTAGATTCCTAACAAATTCTTGGATTGCTTTGGCAAGAATTCTCATTTTAATGTCCTTACTATTGGCTATTTTAGACTAAGGTAAATTATATAAGTACAAACTACAACACATTTCCATACAATTAGTTATTTCATTTTTAACATTCACATTTTAAATTATCTTATTTATGTGAATACTATTTTGTACGATAGGCATTCAAAAAAGGTACATACAAATGAGATGCATTGACACCTATGATATATATTATTAATGTTACATTCGTTGACCGATTTTAATCTTTTTGGGGCTTCATTAAAGCAACATATAGCATCACTAAGTACTCTCAAAATTGTTCCCATTTAAGAGGTTAACAACACAACTCGGCAATTTTCCCATTTTTTTAATCGATAAGCTCATTTTTTATGCAACGTTGTAACTGCATCGAGCATATAGTCTTAACTAGGTTTTAAAGCATTGCTAATATCTTGTGCATTTTGCTCTCTGCCAAATTACCCAAAACAAATGTTTTCCCTTTTTTCTACTTAGCAATCGATCATTCATCGACTTTCCATTCACTTTCTCTACCATTTAATTTTACTAGGTTCACAGATTTTCTTACCTTTATTATACTTGTATAATATGTTTTCCACGAGCCAAATCCATTATATTTCATGATGTTCAACATATGTTCACATATTATATGAACATAATTTGACCTTGATTGAATATTAAACGACCTATAAATGTTGCTCGAATTCGCTTCAATAATTTGTATATATATTCGACTTGAAATTCGATGTCAATTTGTTAAAATCTCCTAGAATCGAATTCAACCTTGGGCTCTAACTCCAATTTCAGTTTGAAAACTATTTCATTATGCATTTTAAAAATCATTCATGATTTAGAATAAATTTAATTACGCTTTATTTTTTTTACAAATTAAATAATATTCATTTCATGTATAATTACCTTTTTAATGAAACAAGACATATATATCCTATATTTAAATATATACTCATATTGCTATTCATTTATTCTTTGTCATTATATATGTGTTCATGAACTATTTGAATAGTTTGTAAATAGGA
Organism: Coffea humblotiana; assembly: GCA_023065735.1. Lineage (NCBI taxonomy): Eukaryota > Viridiplantae > Streptophyta > Magnoliopsida > Gentianales > Rubiaceae > Coffea > Coffea humblotiana. Next base: position 4,764,557 of record CM041212.1, on the reverse strand, counting down.
TCGTGCTCGTCTCGACTATTAAATGAACCTAACATCGTGTTCAAGTTTGATTCGTTTATTACACAATCAATCTTTTTTGTCACTCAAATGAACCGAACTCGAACATGTTCATGACATCTTTACTTGTACTATGCACGAAACTTAGAGAGGAATGGATGATTTGGATGGTACGTGGAATGGAGTGTATGAACCTATTTCTAAGTTCGAGATCTGCCACTTACACTAAAAAAACGTAACAATACTTAACTTTTCTTTGCTTCCATCCTATAACTTTTAATCACATCCTTCTTATGGACCATAAATCCCACTTCTCATATCCACCAAAAGTGCGCCTATATGGAATGTTCGACTTCATCGTGGTTACTAATACATACACATATACACATGTATGTACGCATACACACATATACCATATTTATTATTACAAGAATTGATCATTTATACTCTACCAATTTTGATAATTATCTATTTTGATTGTATAACAACTAATTTGTTCTACTTGATTTTTACTTATTTTTTCATCTAACTCTCTTCCAACTAATTTCATTTATAATTTGTCTCTTCTAATAACCTCTATCACACCTAATGCATTTGAGTTATTCTTTTTATCCTTGCCTTCTAATTTTATTTATCCTTTTTCAATACACTTGCATTATCATACATAGTACTTTGCGTGTACATTTATTAATTCATTTTTTGTATTCGTTAACTTATTAATTTGTTACATAGTAATATGCCACTAATGCACAAATGCACTATGCTATCTTTCCTTTTATTTCTACTTAAAATGACTACCGATGTCAATATAATCGCATACATCATAAATTTAATTACCATCCCAAAGAATACATTTCATCTATTGTATGAATTGTAGTATATTAGCAGATATGATTGCACCACACTATTTTTGTATACATAAATTTTTAAAGACTACTATGGTACATAAATACTTCAAATGCATTTATTTCATCATACAACTATGAATACTTTGACAAAAGATTATTATAGATTTATTTACACCTTGGATCAATTCATAATTAATCATTAAGCAAAAAAAAAAAACATTGCACCCACAAAATAAAAAGTTGTTATTCATGAACATACTAAACCTGCGACAAATTACTTGCATCTATACTATGCTTTTTATTTGGGGATGATTTCGAAAACCTCTCCTGAGGTTTCTGACAATTTCATTGAACTCTCGTAAGATTTGAAAAATTACGCTTATCTCCATTAATTCAATAGTTTTAGTAACAATATATTAAAATAATATTGATTTTGGCAAATTTAAATAAATACCCATAAATGCCCTTGTATAATGAGTTTAAATTTTTTTCTATACAATTATAAGATTATCTAGTACAATTATACGGAATAGGTGCCAAATTTTTTTTATGTCCATATCTACTATTTTATAAACAACTATAATAATAATTTTATTATTATAATTGGAAACTTTTTTATGATATTTTATTATGGATTTAGATTTATAAGCTGGAAAAAATATGTTGAAAAAATCATTTAGACTTTATTAATTTTTCAAGTAATGGAATTATCATAAATTAATAGTGGTTTTGGCCCATTTATTTTTCATTTTTTGTCGGCTAAAAAATGGAAACAAGATAAATAAAAACATTGAATTACATATAAAATTAACTCTTACAAAAATTACTAATTCGACATTTAGTTACAATAGTGACCGTTCTACAGTTTAATTGACGAAAAAATAACAACAGCAATTAAGGAGGAAAAAGAATTAACAAATAATTTGGAAACTCATTGTCAATATACGTATACCAAATAAGAGAATTTCATTCCAATATTTAACAGTTCAATTGTCTTTTTTAAATCTCAATGGAGGTATGTGCACTTGTTAAAAATCGTGGGGGATGTTTCTGAAATTACCCTTTTTACTAGCAAGCCTTTTTTAGGGGCCACTTGCAATTTAGTGTTCCGTTGGTCTCCGTTCTTAAATTAATCATCTTTACGTGATTGCAATGATGTGGACGTCCAACTGGAACATCACAGATTTCTCGCCATCTGCTTTGACGTGGACGTCCAGCTGGAACATGTGCGGCCTGCAACAACACCGGCTCAGCAATTCTCCTTTCCGTTTCCATGCAGCCTTGATTTCCGTGGCTGGACAGGTGCCAATGGATCCTTCATCTGGCCAGCTTTTCTGTTGGTGGAGACATCCGTACTGTCTCCATTGTAGAAAAATCCTTCAAGTTCACAATACTTACACAAGAAGCAAAAATTCTGGTACTATCCCGATAATTTTTGTGATAGCGACATGTCCTATTAAAGCTGCAAGTTCACAATGCTTACACAAGAAGCAAAAAAAAAGGAGGGAAAAGAGCATCGCCCTTTGTCCGTTTACCATTAACAAAGATCATCTCTTTCCCTGCTAGCACGAAGTTTCGGTGTTGGGACTCACACGGAGTAAACTATTATTGAGAATAATTTAATGATAATAAGTGACAAGAATGAAATTAAAAGATACAAGAATTAATGTGATTGGCTTTATTATCAAGCAAACGTTCATGAAAAGAACATCTGTTCTTTATTATGAGAGAATAAATTTCATAAAAAATACAATTTGAATCTAAACTCAATTCTTGTATAATTTCTCTCATTTTTTAAGAGCCCTCTCTCACTTTTATATGAAGACTAATGGCTTTCTTGTGTGCCACTTTATATTACGCTAACCCCCACCTATTTATAAATAACCTGGTAGTGTGTTTGGATAGCCAAATAATGGCCAGAAATTATTTGCTTATATCACAAATACAATTTCCAATACACTTTTTTATCTTCTCAATTATCTTTTTATCTCACATACATCATATCACAAAAAGTGCTACAGTAATTATTCTAACTAATATTTCAAATAATCTCCTATACTTGACAAACACCCAAATAATAATAGAAAATAACTGCTAATTTTAAACTTAAACAAAATAGGAAATAAATTCTAACTTCTAAACTTATACAAATAGAAAATATTCCTTGATTACTACTTCAAGTAACTAAAACAATTAGGAAGCAAGTTACTTCCATCTAAAATAAGGAACCTACTTAAAATAAATTAAACTAATTTCCTAATAAATATCCACCTTAACGAATACTTATTTTTTTTAACAGCCACTTGCCATCTATTGCCAAATAATATAGTGCTGAATTACACACTTGAATCAATGTAGTTCTGATACCAAATTGATCCAATCAGCAAATAAACATGTATATCTAGCCTGGGTCTACCGCAGGATTTTCTTCTCTCCACCACTTGCAACTTCTTTTTCCCTTTTGTAAGCTCTATTTCTAACCATTGATGCAATCAAATAGTAAAATTATCATCCTTTTTCTATCTTTAGGATTGTTTCTTCATGTGTGATTTTCAAGACTCCACCTATAATGAAAAATTCATAACGATCAGAGTCTTCTAATACATAGAAATTAGATTCTTTTATTTCTTGACAACATACGCTATACCACCAAAAGAATGGATGAAGTTTCAACCACTGAAGTTGCGAGAATCTCTTCATTAGTTCACATCCAAAGTCGATATTTGACGCCACTTTTTCTTTAACTTTTAAATTACTTATCTAAATTTATCGTCAAGTACCTCCGTGCTTTTTCTTCCCATCCTTCACCTTCAATACTTCTTACCAAACCTTTGAAACAAGGATGTTACCTATTAATTGTTGTATTGGTCGTAACCATCAACCCACTTGATCTTAACAATAAACTAGGATCTAGCCATGAACCTGGCTCTGATACTAATTTTTTAAGATCTAAACACGGATTAAACTATTATAGAGACGTTAAGTACATAATAATTTAATGACAATAAATCACAAGCATGAAAATAAACAACACACAAGATTTACTGTGGTTTCTTTATTACGAGGGAATAAATTCTATATAAGAATACAACTTGAATTGAAACCCAACTCTTGTATAATTTCTTTCACCTCCCAACAACCTCTCACACTTCATGTAAAGATTACATGACTCTCTTGTATGCCACCTTGTAGTATGCTAACCCCCACCTATTTACAAGTAACTTTACTTGACCAACACCCAATTAATAATAAGAAATAACTACTAATTCTTAACTTATACAGAATAAGAAATAATTGAGGAAATATTCCTTACCTATTATTTCAAATAACTAAAATTACTTTCACACAAAACAAGGAATCTACCTACAAGAAATAAAGCCAATTTCCTAAAATTCAGAGGCTGATCTTTGAACTTGAGAGATTTAGAGATGAAAAATAACGAGACAAAAGAAAGATGGATTCAGCACTACAGTAGTTCCCATAAGATATTGTTAGTAGGTGAAGGAGATTTTTCATTTTCTGCTTGTTTAGCCAAAGCCTTTGGCAGTGCTGCAAACATGGTGGCAACATCTCTTCATACTGAAGGTATTTCATTAGTAGTTCTCTGTTTCCATTTCTTTGTTTTTTATGTATGATAAATGAGGTAAAGAGAAACTATTTCCCAAGAACATATGCATATACACCTTTCGTTGGTCTCTCTCTCTATCTCTTCCAACTCGTAATCTGAATTTTTATTAGTTTTCAGTTAGGTTTTAAGATCAACATGATCCTCATGATTCTTATTTTGATCTAAATCCAATTAAACTGTTTAGCGGGTTTGATTTTGTGGTACCATGTATAGGACAAAAACTTGTCCATTGTGTGAATTCATCCTGACTAATGGCATCCATGCATTTCTGGTTTATAAGTGAAATTCGTTTCACATTTTTTATATATGCATTTCTTATACAAATTTGTTTTATTTTAAAAGCGATGTTGCGGGTGAGACATTGGACAAGCACAGAACATCTTCAGGAATTGAAAAGATTGAGATGCCTTGTTTTGTATCAAGTTGATGTCCGCAACATGAACGAGCATCCATACCTGAAGTACATGAAATTTGATGTCATACTATTTAACTTTCCGCACGCAGGGCATTATCGATGGTTACGTGAAACAGACTCCATTCTTATTCGGTAAGTGAAGATTTCTATTGATAAAGCACACAGAAGCCTTCTGCAGTTGTATATTGACTTGCTTGAAAAATTGTGAAATTTTGTAGTTATTGTATTGAAGTACTAGTGTTGTTGTAAACCAAACCCTATATTGCTATTCGAGATTATTGGTCTAAGTATCCCTTCGAGATATTCAAGATAGCTCAGAAAATAGACCTCCAGCTTAAGAAAATAATGATGTTTTATTGTTTCTCGGATGGACTATATATTGTTAATGTCGTATTAGTTGTCTAATTTCTGAATTTATGTGCCAATGTTCAAGTGTTGTGAATTAAGAAACAAAGGAAACAGAAAAAAACCCAAAGGACTGAAATAGTTTCATTGCGGCAAGTTACTATACATAGTCAATACATTATCTTCTCCAATGAACAAAGTGATTAAGGATAACAAAAATTCCTTAGTCGCCAATTTAAAATTGTGAAATGGCTATAAAAGGACTCTAGTTCATTGTGCTTAACCAACCATTTTTTGCCCTTTTAGTTTGATCTGCATGTAATTTGTTTACTTAATTAGTAATCTTTGCTATTTTCTTTTCTCCACTTTCTTTTTGGCTCCTTTCGGATGGGTTGACAAAATTACAGGATGCACCAAGATCTGATAGCAGCTTACTTCAAAACAGCCAAAGAAATGCTGCGAGAAGAAGGTGAAATTCATGTAAACGTTAGGGATGATTATCCCTACAATAGATGGGAAATTGAGAAGGTAGCCGAATATGCAGGTTTACAACTGAAAGACAAAGTTGAATTTAGAAAAGAGAACTATCCGGGGTACCATAACAAGAGAGGAGGCAACATAAATTGTAACCAAAGATTTCCACTGAAAGCATGTTACACTTACAAATTCACTTTGAAAGTGAGTGCTTCGGAGAATAGTGATGGCAGCGAGGTGAATGGCAGTGCCAGCAGTGAAGTCACCAGTATTATAACCACAGTGGAGGATCTACAAATTTGAGGGTTATTGCTAATAAAAGGATGGTTAATTTCTGGAAATCCTATGTGGCTATTGGCCATATCCCATATCATAGACTCTGCATCCTTACACTGATGTTATGGTGGAACATGTAAATTGGTATTGGAAAACTTAACTAATTGTCCAAAAAGAAAAGAAGAAGATTTGCATGTATTGCATCCAATGTTTTAAAAGTCAGACTGAGGATTGATCGGATTGAGTGATCGGTCCAATGTTATTGGTTCAACCAATTCAACTGACCGGGTCACTAGTTTTTTATATTTTTTTATTGTTTTAATATTCATATATATATATATATATATGTCCACCATAGCTTGTGTTGGGCCAGCCCAAATTACCTCAGAGTAATTTGACCATGCACTTAGTTGACTTGTCAATTGAATCTGGTCCAATTTAAAAAAGTTGAGTCCACTCCATCGAGTGTTTTGACTGTTCATGTCCTATTAACAAGTTAACCTATCATTTACTACTAGAATATGCGAGGGATTTGAAAAATAAGGAATGAGTTAGCAAAAAATCCAAACAAAATTTAAACACATTAGAAATTTGAACAGTAAAAAAATTCAAAAACACCAAAAGATTTGAAATTTTCCAAGGATTTTTAGAGAAATTCAAAAATTATGAATACATCAAATAGAGAAAAAAAATGTCACTAGAATTCCTAAAACAACACATAAAATGTAGAAAAACTAGAAAAAATTTCTGCCCAAATTTGTTAAACTAAAACAATCAAACATGATTACCCAATTATCACTTTCTCAACTGAACAGAACAATAAAAGAGACTAAATGTAACTCCAAAAGAAGAAAATTTTTTGAATCATTGTTAAAATGGTGCAACCATTCCCAAAAATACAAAAAGACAAAAAAAAAAAGAAAAAAAAACTTTGAACCACAAAAGAAGGGAAGAAACTGCAAATAAATAGAAAAAAACTTGCACAGACCTTTACACATGAAAAGTAAACTCTTGGATCCATCTGACTTCTTATGTAGGTAAGTTATGGAGTTTCAGCTTTGGGTCGAAAAAGATAATAGACTAGAAAGAAGAGAAAGGAGTGGAGATTAGAGAGTTTTTGACAAACTCACAAAAGAAGATAGTTTGGAACTTTGGAGAAGAGGAACAAGGGTGACAGCTATCTTTTTTCTTATTTTTTTCTAGAGTTTGCTAGTTTGTTGCTTTTAATATGAATGAATGTCAATAAGTTCGGTGGGTCAAGTGAGGAAGAATACTCAAAATTGAAATCAACCCATTAATCCACAATTTACCGGTTTTAATGGATTTGCTAGTTCTCAATGGTTTTTAGTCCATTCCAACTTTAGCTTCCAACCAGACCAATTCATGGCTTAACCGGTCGAATTGGTTCGATTTTAAAAACACTTTTGGGTCAAATGAGGAAGAGTACTCAAAATTGAATTTAACCGGTTCATCCAGATTTTACCAGCTTTAATGGATTTACTAGTTCTCAATGGTTTTTAGTCCATTCTAGCTTTAACTTTCAACCAGACTGATTCGTGGTTCAATCAGTTGAACTGATCAGTCCGGTCCGAATTTTTTGCATGTCTCATTTGCCCCCATTGCACCCTAAAATAGAACTAGCAAAGTCTAAACAAACAAAACTCATTCAACTTTATAAACTGCTCTGTAACTAGGACACAATGACACACTCCTCATAGTATCAAACAAACGAAACGAAAGGAATAAAAGCAAACAAACCAAAAAAAAAAAAGAAGCACGCATATAAGCTAAGGCCGCATCAAAAGTAATGTACAACACACTAGCTAGCTTGCGATGGGTATTGAAGCATTTTGACGAACTCCGAAATCAGAGACGCTGTCTAAGAGATGATGCGATGCTTTCTCAAAATTGACAAATCCCATGAACCAAAACTCGTGCCCATCAATTGTCACAATCTGAATATATTTTTCCGGTGGATTTTGTTTCATAACAACAGGATTCACATTCGCAATGTTTGCCAAAGGTATCATAACCTGTCAGATGGATCTGTATGTTAGAGAACCGCCAACTTTTAACAAGATTTAGCAACTAAAGTAAGTAGATTTCATTATCATCAGAAGAACCATGGAAAAATCATCCACATATCTATTTTTTGATCTTCTTTGCATCACTATCATTAGCTACTGCATTCTGTAGGACGGTATTAATGACATTTGGACTTGATACCGCTAGAAATTAGTCTCACAAACTCAACGAGTCTAATAAAGTCAAACAGAAAATACCTAACTTGACTGAAATCAGTACCAAAATCAAGAAAAAAAAGCTTGAATATAGCTGTTAATCATCATCTCTGCAGTTGTAAACAGGCTCATTTTAATTCTACCAATCGAACAATAATAAACCTCACTTTGTAAATTCAAGGTCCAGCCAAACATGAGACAAACTACACAGACGCAAAATCCAAACATTGCCTTGGTAACATTCAGAACAAGTGAAAATTTTGCGGGTAAGTAGTAAAGGTTTTGATAGAGTCTGAACCTGGCTCGTATGCAAACTAATGAAATCCTACCAATTGACCAAAAAACAGAGCAGACTCCCACCAATAAAAAAAAAAAGAACAAAAGTAGACTCCTGAATTTTTTGTGACCCGAAAGCAATTTCTACAGACAGGAGTTTGTTCTTTTATACCTTGTAATAGCTCCAAGTTTCTTGCCCAGAAGGAGCTCTAAAGGACAAGGGACAATCACTGCAGAAGGCCACTCGAACTGTTGACAAATAAAGAGTTCCAACAACAGGACCTGTTGAGGTTGAAAGGTAACAAGCAAAGGTCTTCTTCAACCTCTCATTTGGATCTGTAGCAAATATCTGCTTGTAATGAGACTCAAATCCCCCTTCAGTCAACGCCTTTGCTGTCAAATTAAGTTTTCCCCATGCAGTTCCTGAAACCGATGGTCCAGTTTTCACTGCAATTACACAAAGTTAGCCCCTCTTTCCTTTCTACATAAATCAATCATGGCAACACAATCAATCCAGATATAACAATCTCACATGTTCCCTGTATTTTACACAAATGGCAAAACACAATCAACTAAAAAGCAGAAAACTCTGCAGCAAAATGAATCATCTTATTCATGTATCAACATCACTCCTCAATCCCAGTTTTGGAATATAAAACCATTATATTTATTCTCAGTATGATCAGTCATGCAATTCAAGAGTCAAAACTGCCAGGATGAAACGTCTAAGGTAAACATATCAACTTAAGAAACAGAAAATTGTATTGTAAACTCATCATTTATTCCAGTAAAAAAAAACTGTCATAGAACATCAATAAACACCTCTTCTAACCCCTTTTCTATTTTTCTAAATCAACTTTTCATTGCACATCCATGATACATCACACCCCAAGAACTGCCGAAGTATTTTTTTTTTTATTTTTTTACTTAATTCTTCTAAATACAACCCAAACAGAACTCCATAATTTCAATTCTGGGAATAAAATCCCATCATCCATTTTCTCAATACCAATCAAGAAAGCCAATTCAAGATATCAATAGTAATTAATCAAGCACAAACAAAGCAAGAGAACAAAAAGAAAGAAAGAAATGCTATGATGGACGATCAACTCACAATTGTGCCAGATGTTCTTTGCTACAGTTTCAGCTCTATGGCTCCAAGAATTGAACATATGAATCACAGATTCACCAGGGTTCTCGCTAGGCTTGTCTACAGGTGAGTGAACAACATAGGGGTGGTGCTGATTGACCCATGAGGCGGCCCTCTGATTGTCTGGATGAGTTGTCGGAGCTGCTGGTTGACCCATGATACGAGTGCCCCACTTGGCCTGATCCTCATCAGTTGGCGGAGTAGCCGCCGGAGCTGCGGTGGGAGCTGGCGTAGGCTGTGGAGGAGGATGGTTGTCCCCGGATGAGTCTGCCATGAATTTAAGACAAGATTCTGAAGAAAATGTTCAAAAGATTCTGTACTTTAGTTATGGACGGTTGAAACTTGGATTTGGGGACTTTATTCTAAAGTGGTTTTGGTTAATGGACCTTTCGGTGATTTGTAGACGGAAGATTGGGGAATTTGGACATATTCTTGATTATCCGAGGATTAAAAAAATTGGGTCAAATCAATTATCATTTTACACGTATTCTTTACTTTTGGATTCGCAAATTGGGAGAATTGGAGTTTTTGATCCCCAATGTATTACAGACGTGCGAAACTAGTCCCCAATCTATTGGGGAGAACAAATGCGGTCCCAATCGATCCAATTTTGCTCGAAAGTGGACAATTGACTGGTTTTCTTCATTTTTTGCCGGAAACAAGTCACGTGAGAGCATGTGCCGGTATTTAAAATCCTTTTCTCAATTTTTTATGCGTGAAAACCCATAAAAAATTATTTCCAGCTTTCTGGTGCCCCACTTTTTAATTAGCAAAGACAAAACATACTAATTGTCCCCCCTTTCTTTCTCTTCGGTCTCCAGAAACGAGAACAAAAAACCAGACCTAACATTGTGCATAAAACCAGCAAATCGGAAGCAAAATTTTGAAGAATGGAAATGGAGTTGTTCGTGAGTTTGGGAGGAGGAAATGATACTAAAACCAAAAGAAATGAATGGAGCACCGCCGCCAGATTACGGTATGTGATTTTTACCTCAGGTAGCATTACACATGCTTAATTCATGCTTATATTGTAAGAATGTGATGATGAATGGTGATATTTTCACTTGGGAGACAAAGAATGTCTTAAATTTTGGATTTTTAAGACATTCTGACAAAGCCCTAAAAACAAACTTGTCTACTATTGTATGTGGTCCCGTATGTCTCTCTGGTGTGGGTTGTCATGGTAGACAATGTTGGGTTAAATGAGACTTTGTAACATGCTTTTGTGGTCCTTGTCTGAACTTTATATGGCAAGGGGTTAAATCCCCAATTTTGTAACATGCTTTTGTGGTCCTTGAAGCTGATTGAGTGCAAATTACCTACTTATATAATCTAATTCGTCACTTATGGTACTTGTTTATTGTGTTTGTTTCTTTTTTTTTTGTCCCTAAATTCAGACAGTGATAGCACTGAAGTGTTATATATGGGGAAAAATTGAAACCGAACCTGATGTGCATTATGAGGGAGGAGAATTAAGGATTTTTGATCATGTAGATGCCACAGGCATTAGTCTATTTGAAATGGATAGAATGCTAGAAAATCAACTTCAAGCTGTTGGTGACAAAAAGTACCATATCCTAATCGAGAAATATGGATTTCATTTGTTAAGACATGATAGAGAATTGCATGCATATTGTGCTGAGCATTTTGACTATGGTAGGGTGGTCGATTTGTATGTAGAGGTTTCCCTTAATGATATACTAGCATCACAATGGGGGTCTGACATTGAGGATGGGGACTTTGTATTAGAAGATGAAGAGGATGAAAGTGATGATGAATATATGGCTAGTTCAGGTTCTGATTTGGGGGAGTTCTCAGGAGAAGATTCGGATTATGACCAAAATTCAGATGATAATGATTATGATGAAAATGTTGATGAAGATTCTGAATGGTTAGGGGTAGAAAATAGAAAACAAGAGCAGCTGAATAAGCATCTTAAAAAAAGCTCTACAGATGCTAAGATGAACCACATGTCTAGGAAACAAATGCCTAGTGATACTGAAAGTGATGATGACAATTCTGACGTAGATGCTGCCCCAGATTCAGCTACTGATATTGGTAGTGATACAGGGTCGGATGAAGACAAAAGCTTGAGACCCCCTGTGTTTGATTCCAAGGATAAAAATAACCCCAAAATTAAATTTAGACAAATATTTTCTTCCTTCAAGGAGTTGAAAGAAGCAATTAGAACCTGGAACATCAGGAAAGGGAGATCATTTAAATTTGTCATGAGTGATAGCATAAGAGTTAGAGCAATATGTCCTAAAGATGGGTGTGATTGGTGCATATATGTTAGGAGGATGAAAGGGGATGGTAGATTGGAGGTTAGAACATTTCAAAAGAAGTACAAATGTGAATTTTCATACCACAACAAGAGTGTGAAGTCTGGGTGGGTAGGAAGAAGGTATGTTGGCATATTTAGGGAGAACCCAAGGCTGGACTATGTTAGTTTCAAAAATCTGGTAATGAAGGAGCACAAATGTCATATTAGTAGACATCAAGGCTATAGAGCTAAGAAAATTGCAGAGAATTCGGCCAAAGATAGTGAGATGGATCAATATAATAAACTGTCTCAATATATCAATGAAATTGAGAGAAGTAATCTAGGTAGTACAGTAATTATGAAGCTGGTAGATGACTATTGTGATGCAGTAACTGGACAGGGCAAATTTCAGAGATTATACATGTGCTTTGTTGGGGTAAAACAGGGGTTCTTAGCAGCTTGTAGGCCTGTGTTTGGATTGGATGGAACTTTTCTCAAAGGTTCAGCAGGGGGTGTACTATTGACAGCGGTTGGAGTTGATGCTAATAATGGAATGTATCCTATAGCTTATGCAGCAATTGAGGGAGAAACCAAAGATTCTTGGATTTGGTTTCTAACATTACTCAAGGAAGATTTGAAAATTGAAAGGGACTATGAATGGACAATAATGAGTGATAAGTAAAAGGGAATAATCCAAACATGTGAAACAGTTTTTTCGAATGCAACCCACAGATTCTGTGTTAAACATATGCATAGTAACATGTCATTTGCTGGGTTCAAAGGGGCGGCAATGAGGAAAGCTCTGTGGAAAGTAGCTAAGGCAACTACTCCAATTCAATTCAGAAGAAGAATGGAGGCTATTGCTAAACTTGATGCTAAAGCTGCTAAGTGGATGGATGACAAGAATCGGTAGAGTGGAGTAGATCACACTTCAGCACTTATCCAAAGTGTGATATGTTGCTGAATAACATATGTGAATCCTTCAACAGCCAGATCTTAGATGCTAGAGAGGAGTCAATTGTTGCAATGATGGAGTCATTGAGGTATTTTATGATGTCAAGAATGCAGGAAAACAGAGACAGAGCCAGAGAAAAATGGAGCAGATATGCAGTCTGCACAAAAATCAGGAAAAGAATGATGGCGAACATAGATAAGGCAACTTACTGTGTGCCTTACAAATCCAATGAAGTTAATTATGAAGTTGCTGATCCCTATGGTGAAAAGTAAGCAGTTAACATTGAAGAGAAGACATGCTCTTGTAGGAAATGGGACTTGACAGGGATACCTTGCTATCATGCAATTTCAACACTTTGGATTGCAATGAAGGATCCAATGGAGTATGTTGATGACTGCTACAGAGTGCACACTTATCTCAAGTGTTATGAGCCCTGCATACTACCTCTTCATGGAGAGCAAGATTGGGCAGATGTGAATGTCCAGCCCCCACTCCCACCAACATATGAAAGAGCACTAGGAAGATCCAAGAAACAAAGGAGAAAATCTACTGATGAGGTGCAGGAAATGAAAGATAAAAGAATTAAAGTAAGACGAGTTGGACAAATCTGTAAATGTACTTATTGTGAGGAAAAGGGTCATAACACAAGGACATGCAAACTTAGGCAACAAAAATGTGGTGAAGATGTAAATCTATCATAGTTGTCATCTGCTGGATTGCATGAAGCACAATGTGAAACAAACTTGTCACAAATGGATACAAACTATAGCATATCTGTGAGTGATAAGATATGACATATTTGAATTCAAGTCCTGTGATTTTCTATTGTTTAATGATAATGGTTTTAATCTCATGTTCTAGGTTGAAGGTATTGGCTCCACTACTAAGAAGACAACTAGAAGAGCAGTGAAAAAAGCTGTAAAGTTTTCTTATTTCCAGAATTTTATTTTATATTCTTACCAACATAACTACTGGACATACTCATTATTCATACTACTGTTGTGCAGGGAAAAGGCACTAGACGTGTAGCAAAGAAAGTAACTTCATCACAAAATAGCCAACAAGCTACTGAGAGCATCAATACTACCTCTTCTGCCCCTGTTGCTGAGCCTAACTTGTATGAGATTTTTGGAATTTCATATCCACATGTGGCACATATCACCCAACCAGTTGCTCCCATTGTTTCTGCACCATTTAGAATTAGGGATGTTGAAATTCATCTCGGACTCCCCAGGACCAGTGAAAGTGGTGACAAGTCTGATGTTAAAGGAAAAACAAAAGTGAACTAATTATGTATTTCATTTGTTGTTGGGTAGACTTGGTACTTCTTTTGTACTGTTGGAAGTAATGCCGATGTTGTAATGCAGCTTATTTTGTACTTCTTTTGTCATCTTGTCTGATGAAGTCTATGTATATTTTGTAAGGGAGAAATGGAGGTCCCTTTTTCATGGTTGTAAGAAGTGAATTGCAATATTATTATTTAAAGACTGCTAGTTGTATGGCATAATTGTTGCAGTTGAGGTTTTATGGTTTTATGGTTTTATGGCATAAATGGAGGTTTTATGGTTTTTATGATTTTATGGCATAAATAGAGGTTTTATGGTTTTAGTTAAAGATTGCTGGTTTTATTGCAGTTGAATTGAGCAAAGAAAGTGATAAGATGATGCAAAGGTGTAGTTCAGGTTTCATTTTTGTCCTGCAAGTCAAAATGTGACTCATTGTTGTTACTTCACAAATTCTGCTGAAGGATTTTGCTTTTCTGATGCAAAATAGAGTTGAAGGATTTTGCTTTTCTGATGCAGTGATTTTTTCTGCATCATTTTTTTAGCATTCTACTAATTTCTGATTGTTCATTTGTACCATTTAAGATGAATATTATTGATGGACTCCTCTCGTATTTAAATGTTAATTGCATTGCTCTTCTCAGATTCTGAATCTACCTATTTTACACTGCTGAAAGTTGAACCACAATCGAAAAAGATTGATCAGCTCCGATTAAATATATTTTGCTGATCATTTGCTCTAAACAATCTAGTTTTGTTATGCTTCAAAACTATGATGTGCACATCCTATGGAGTACCTTTTTGAGGAGTTCAGGAGCAGAAAATTGAGTTCTGGAAAGACTTCAAAATAGGTGCAGAGTCTGAAAAGTATTACAGTTTGTTGATGGGAAATGCATACAAGAACAGGGATAATTTGGAAATACTGCCTTCATTTGGCCTCTAAATGCCTTAATAATGCCTTCATTACAATCAATGTTAGCATTGAATACAACATTACTGATATCTAGTAGCAATATAATACATCCCAACCTACACAATCACCCATTGCTGATTACTAGTAACTAGTCACAATCCGCTAAAACATAGCTATTCCATCCTAATTTCTGGCCTGTTACACCAGCAAAACAAACAACAGCAACAGTGGCCTTTTACACCAGCAAAACAAACAACAGCAACAGTACCAACAACATAATTGCAGACACTAATTTTCTTTCCCTTGCTCTTAGTTTTTCGATTGTGGCATCCTAAGCATTCATGCTCCGCAGCAAACCAGGTATCAAAGCAGTGGATCTTTGGCACATTATCGGATCATACCACTCGAAATAGTTGCAACCTTTTCATCTCTTTTGCCCTTCACGGTCAAAAAAATATTGCTTCAGAAAAAACATAAAATTCAGAAGCTGAAGCAAGAATTTGAGATAGCCCATACCTTCTGCATGCCGCAGCCGAAATACCTTCTTCCAAGGTTGCTGTGTGTCCAAGAGGTAATCATCATTGCTTGTAACTTACAGTGGCAAAGCTTTTCTGGTATCATGACAACATACAACCAGATAAGAAGACAAGACAAATTTGTCAAAATTATGCCATCAGTGTGAAGGATGAGGAAACCCGAAGCACAAAATTCCAATCTGTACAAGCCTTTGTCACATGCCGGTAATTGAATTTGGCTACAAGGGTTTTTTCTACAGTTGGGGAAGAATAGAGAGAACGACAGAAATAAAGAAAGGGATGATTGGGTTTTGTTTTTGTTAAACAAAAATTCAATTATATAGTAGACTAATACTAATTAATATAATAAATCCATTTGCTAATTGTGTTTTGTCTTTGCTAATTAAAAAGTGGGGCACCGAAAGCAGGAAGTAATTTTTTATGGGTTTTCACGCATAAAAAATTGAGAAAGGATTTTAAATGCTGGCACATGCTCTCACGTGACTTGTTTCCACCAAAAAAATGAAGAAAACCAATCAATTGTCCACTTTCAAGCAAAATTGGATCGATTGGGGACCGTATTTGTTCTCCCCAATAGATTAGGGACTAGTTTCGTGCGTCTGTAATACATTCGGGGCCAAAACTCCAATTCTCCCTTTGCAAATTTGTGCCGGATAAACTACAAATATCATATCAAGAAGATTTGAGTTACTATGATATGCTAGGAATTCCTTCAATTTGATTCTATGGGCACGTATGAACAAACACGATGCTTCGAGGCAGAAATAATGATCCAGTTTTGATTAGTTCAGACATCACAGTCATATCTTACTAAGCCCGCATCTTAATTTCATAATCATAAAAGCAAATGTTATCGGTGCAAAAATTGTTTGGGTTAATTTGTAGTTTGATCAAATTACGAAACCTACCTTGTAATTTGACTAAATCACAGTCGAACCTCAAAAATAGCAAAACATTTATCAAATGGCCCTTCACGTTAACTATCATAGGCTCTCAGACCATGTCTAACTCTCAGTTATTTTGATAAAAGATTTTGCTCATTTGGTCTCAGAGCACATTATTGCTTAGTTTTCTGATAAAAAAATTACATGCCTACCTCAGTTGCCTGCAATAACCAACGCAAAGCGGAACACTCAAATTTCATTCAGTTGTAAGTGCAATCAACCTATTATTAAAAATATGATACAAAAATAATGGAAAAAGAGCTCTTGTATAAAGATATTCATTGGTGAGTAAAACCAATTATATACCACCATTTATAAACACCAGAGTAGGCAATATTCACCGAGCTAAGAGCAGTAAAAGCTTCCATGGTTGGTTGACTAAAATGAGGTCCCAAATTGCATGACCAATAGGTCTTATGTGAGTTTGGTAGCTGAAAATTAAGGAAAAGGGTCGGACTTCTTTTTTTTTTTTCTTGGGTGAAGGGAAATCAATTTTGTTCCTATTTTGGCTTTGAAATTATGGACACTTATGACAGGCATGTGTCTTTTAGCTAGAAAACTGAGCAAAAATGAGTTTTGGAACCAATGCGTAAAATTTTTATATCTGAGCAATTATTTTACCTGATTTTGAATGCGAGAGACTAAAAAGGATTTTTCCAAAATGTGAGGGACTAATTTGAGATAGCCCATACCTTCTGCATGCCGCAGCCGAAATACCTTCTTCCAAGGTTGCTGTGTGTCCAAGAGGTAATCATCATTGCTTGTAACTTACAGTGGCAAAGCTTTTCTGGTATCATGACAACATACAACCAGATAAGAAGACAAGACAAATTTGTCAAAATTATGCCATCAGTGTGAAGGATGAGGAAACCCGAAGCACAAAATTCCAATCTGTACAAGCCTTTGTCACATGCCGGTAATTGAATTTGGCTACAAGGGTTTTTTCTACAGTTGGGGAAGAATAGAGAGAACGACAGAAATAAAGAAAGGGATGATTGGGTTTTGTTTTTGTTAAACAAAAATTCAATTATATAGTAGACTAATACTAATTAATATAATAAATCCATTTGCTAATTGTGTTTTGTCTTTGCTAATTAAAAAGTGGGGCACCGAAAGCAGGAAGTAATTTTTTATGGGTTTTCACGCATAAAAAATTGAGAAAAGGATTTTAAATGCTGGCACATGCTCTCACGTGACTTGTTTCCACCAAAAAAATGAAGAAAACCAATCAATTGTCCACTTTCAAGCAAAATTGGATCGATTGGGGACCGTATTTGTTCTCCCCAATAGATTAGGGACTAGTTTCGTGCGTCTGTAATACATTCGGGGCCAAAACTCCAATTCTCCCTTTGCAAATTTGTGCCGGATAAACTACAAATATCATATCAAGAAGATTTGAGTTACTATGATATGCTAGGAATTCCTTCAATTTGATTCTATGGGCACGTATGAACAAACACGAAGCTTCGAGGCAGAAATAATGATCCAGTTTTGATTAGTTCAGACGTCACAGTCATATCTTACTAAGCCCGCATCTTAATTTCATAATCATAGAAGCAAATGTTATCGGTGCAAAAATTGTTTGGGTTAATTTGTAGTTTGATCAAATTACGAAACCTACCTTGTAATTTGACTAAATCACAGTCGAACCTCAAAAATAGCAAAACATTTATCAAATGGCCCTTCACGTTAACTATCATAGGCTCTCAGGCCATGTCTAACTCTCAGTTATTTTGATAAAAGATTTTGCTCATTTGGTCTCAGAGCACATTATTGCTTAGTTTTCTGATAAAAAAAATTACATGCCTACCTCAGTTGCCTGCAATAACCAACGCAAAGCGGAACACTCAAATTTCATTCGGTTGTAAGTGCAATCAACCTATTATTAAAAATATGATACAAAAATAATGGAAAAAGAGCTCTTGTATAAAGATATTCATTGGTGAGTAAAACCAATTATATACCACCATTTATAAACACCAGAGTAGGCAATATTCACCGAGCTAAGAGCAGTAAAAGCTTCCATGGTTGGTTGACTAAAATGAGGTCCCAAATTGCATGACCAATAGGTCTTATGTGAGTTTGGTAGCTGAAAATTAAGGAAAAGGGTCGGACTTCTTTTTTTTTTTTCTTGGGTGAAGGGAAATCAATTTTGTTCCTATTTTGGCTTTGAAATTATGGACACTTATGACAGGCATGTGTCTTTTAGCTAGAAAACTGAGCAAAAATGAGTTTTGGAACCAATGCGTAAAATTTTTATATCTGAGCAATTATTTTACCTGATTTTGAATGCGAGAGACTAAAAAGGATTTTTCCAAAATGTGAGGGACTAATTTGAGATAGCCCATACCTTCTGCATGCCGCAGCCGAAATACCTTCTTCCAAGGTTGCTGTGTGTCCAAGAGGTAATCATCATTGCTTGTAACTTACAGTGGCAAAGCTTTTCTGGTATCATGACAACATACAACCAGATAAGAAGACAAGACAAATTTGTCAAAATTATGCCATCAGTGTGAAGGATGAGGAAACCCGAAGCACAAAATTCCAATCTGTACAAGCCTTTGTCACATGCCGGTAATTGAATTTGGCTACAAGGGTTTTTTCTACAGTTGGGGAAGAATAGAGAGAACGACAGAAATAAAGAAAGGGATGATTGGGTTTTGTTTTTGTTAAACAAAAATTCAATTATATAGTAGACTAATACTAATTAATATAATAAATCCATTTGCTAATTGTGTTTTGTCTTTGCTAATTAAAAAGTGGGGCACCGAAAGCAGGAAGTAATTTTTTATGGGTTTTCACGCATAAAAAATTGAGAAAAGGATTTTAAATGCTGGCACATGCTCTCACGTGACTTGTTTCCACCAAAAAAATGAAGAAAACCAATCAATTGTCCACTTTCAAGCAAAATTGGATCGATTGGGGACCGTATTTGTTCTCCCCAATAGATTAGGGACTAGTTTCGTGCGTCTGTAATACATTCGGGGCCAAAACTCCAATTCTCCCTTTGCAAATTTGTGCCGGATAAACTACAAATATCATATCAAGAAGATTTGAGTTACTATGATATGCTAGGAATTCCTTCAATTTGATTCTATGGGCACGTATGAACAAACACGAAGCTTCGAGGCAGAAATAATGATCCAGTTTTGATTAGTTCAGACGTCACAGTCATATCTTACTAAGTCCGCATCTTAATTTCATAATCATAGAAGCAAATGTTATCGGTGCAAAAATTGTTTGGGTTAATTTGTAGTTTGATCAAATTACGAAACCTACCTTGTAATTTGACTAAATCACAATCGAACCTCAAAAATAGCAAAACATTTATCAAATGGCCCTTCACGTTAACTATCATAGGCTCTCAGGCCATGTCTAACTCTCAGTTATTTTGATAAAAGATTTTGCTCATTTGGTCTCAGAGCACATTATTGCTTAGTTTTCTGATAAAAAAAATTACATGCCTACCTCAGTTGCCTGCAATAACCAACGCAAAGCGGAACACTCAAATTTCATTCGGTTGTAAGTGCAATCAACCTATTATTAAAAATATGATACAAAAATAATGGAAAAAGAGCTCTTGTATAAAGATATTCATTGGTGAGTAAAACCAATTATATACCACCATTTATAAACACCAGAGTAGGCAATATTCACCGAGCTAAGAGCAGTAAAAGCTTCCATGGTTGGTTGATTAAAATGAGGTCCCAAATTGCATGACCAATAGGTCTTATGTGAGTTTGGTAGCTGAAAATTAAGGAAAAGGGTCGGACTTCTTTTTTTTTTCTTGGGTGAAGGGAAATCAATTTTGTTCCTATTTTGGCTTTGAAATTATGGACACTTATGACAGGCATGTGTCTTTTAGCTAGAAAACTGAGCAAAAATGAGTTTTGGAACCAATGCGTAAAATTTTTATATCTGAGCAATTATTTTACCTGATTTTGAATGCGAGAGACTAAAAAGGATTTTTCCAAAATGTGAGGGACTAATTTTGAATCTTCCCTTTCTTTTATAAACACATTCCATGTTATATAAAATACTTGCACAGCATAAAACATCTTCTGAAAAATGGTCACAGCGACGAAGAATTTTCTTTCATGAATTAACCACAATCATCTCATCCTTAATGCTATATATATATATAAAAGATTACCTAGTGATCAATAATAATAGTACCGTTACATCTGATCTTATAATAACCAAACTTCGATGAGATTATACATAAATATCAAGATATTAGATAGTTTTACAAGGAAGTTTACCAAAAAAAAGATAGTTTTACGAGGAATGTTCATATTTGATAACATCTAATTGTCATAGAGAGAAAAATAAAAAATTCATATGACATAGGACTAAAAATCTCTAAATCCATTTATAAATAAGGGCATGCACACATGAAAAACATTTGAAAGATAATAGAATGAATAAATAATTTACAGAATAAGAGGCAAGGAAAATTATTTGTATTCCGTGAACCATAAATTTGTACTTGTAAAAAGTTAAAAGGAAATCATCAAATGTTGAGGTTTTTAAGGTTGTATAAGTATTTGGGGTGTGGATTTAGGATGGAAGGGCATAAATTTAGCCCCGCCCATAGAAATAATACTTGCATCAACAAAGTATATGTTTGAAAGTTGTACTATTTTGTAAAGGGATAATTTTGAAAACCTTCCCTGAGGATTTTGATAATATCACTCAGTTGTCTTGAGATTTTTAAAATTTCACTTACCTCTCCTATCAACTTGACAAGACCAAATGTTCCTATCAAAGGTCACAAATTGACAAAATTTCCTTGCACTCTTAATAAATATTTAACAAAAAAACCAAAACAAAAAGAAAATTTTTAAACAAAAAATGTAGATAAAAAATAAACAAATCGCTATTCAAATATTAGTCCAAATTTCTCTGTATTAAGGTGATAATGGCATAGTAAAGGACGTGGATATATTAAATATAATCAAAGTCAACTACTTAGAATGATTTTGGTAAGTAATTAACACTTTAAAAAATTTTATAAGACAGTTACAAGGAAGTCAAGAAAATTTTTTAGGAAATATCTTTTAATATATGATGTAATTTAAGTTGTATTAAAAATTAAAATAATCTCTTCATACGTATGGTTTGTAACATAAATCCTACTTGAGAGATTTAGAGATGAAAAATAACGAGACAAAAAAAAGATGGATTCAGCACTACAGTAGTTCCCATAAGATATTGTTAGTAGGTGAAGGAGATTTTTCATTTTCTGCTTGTTTAGCCAAAGCCTTTGGCAGTGCTGCAAACATGGTGGCGACATGTCTTCATAGTGAAGGTGTTTTATTAGTAGTTCTCTGTTTCCATTTCTTTGTTTTTTTATGTATGATAAATGACGTAAAGAGAAACTATTTCCTAAGAACACATGCATATACACCTTTCGTTGGTCTCTCTCTCTCTCTCTCTTCCAACTCGTAATCTGAATATTTATGAGTTTTCAGTTAGAGTTTTAAGATCAACATGATCCTCATGTATATTATTTTGATCTAAATCCAATTAAACTGTTTAGCGGGTTTGATTTTGTGGTACCATGTATAGGACAAAAACTTGTCCACTGTGTGAATTCATCTTGACTAATGGCATCCATGCATTCCTGGTTTATAAGTGAAATTCGTTTCACATTTTTTATAAATGCATTTCTTATACAAATTTGTTTTATTTTAAAAGCGATGTTGCGGGCGAGACATTGGACAAGCACGGCACATCTTCAGGAATTGAAAAGATTGAGATGCCTTGTTTTGTATCAAGTTGATGTCCGCAACATGAACGAGCATCCATACCTGAAGTACATGAAATTTGATATCATACTATTTAACTTTCCCCACGCCGGGCATTATCGATGGTTACGTGAAACAGACTCCATCCTTATTCGGTAAGTGAAGATTTCTATTGATAAAGCACACAGAAGCCTTCTGCAGTTGTCTATTGACTTGCTTGAAAAATTGTAAAATTTTGTAGTTATTGTATTGAAGTACTAGTGTTGTTGTAAACCAAACGCTATATTGCTATTCGAGATTACCGGTCTAAGTATCCGTTCCAGATATTCAAGCAAAATAGACCTCCAGCTTAAGAAAATAATGATGTTTTATTGTTTCTCGGATGGACTATATATTGTTAATGTCGTATTAGTTGTCTAATTTCTGAATTTATGTGCCAATATTCAAGTGTTGTGAATTAAGAAACAAAGGAAACAGAAAAAAAACCCAAAGGACTGAAATAGTTCACTGCGGCAAGTTACTATACATAGTCAATACATTATCTTCTCCAATGAACAAAGTGATTAAGGATAACAAAAATTCCTTAGTCGCCAATTTAAAATTGTGAAATGGCTATAAAAGGACTCTAGTTCATTGTACTTAACCAACCATTTTTTGCCCTTTTAGTTTGATCTGCATGTAATTTGTTTACTTAATTAGTAATCTTTGCTATTTTCTTTTCTCCACTTTCTTTTTGGCTCCTTTCGGATGGGTTGACAAAATTACAGGATGCACCAAGATCTGATAGCAGCTTACTTCAAAACAGCCAAAGAAATGCTGCGAGAAGAAGGTGAAATTCATGTAAACGTTAGGGATGATTATCCCTACAATAGATGGGAAATTGAGAAGGTAGCCGAATATGCAGGTTTACAACTGAAAGACAAAGTTGAATTTAGAAAAGAGAACTATCCGGGGTACCATAACAAGAGAGGAGGCAACATAAATTGTAACCAAAGATTTCCACTGAAAGCATGTTACACTTACAAATTCACTTTGAAAGTGAGTGCTTTGGAGAATAGTGATGGCAGCGAAGTGTATGACAGTGCCAGCAGTGAACTCACCAGTATTATAACCACAGTGGAGGATCTACAAATTTGAGGGCACATTTAGGTTTTTGCTAATAAAAGGATGGTTAATTTCTGGAAATCCTATGTTGCTATTGGCCATATAATAGACTCTGCATCCTTACACTGATGTTATGGTGGAATATGTAAATTGGTATTGGAAAACTTAACTAATTGTCCAAAAAGAAAAGAAGAAGATTTGCATGTATTGCATCCAATGTTTTAAAAGTCAGACTGAGGATTGATCGGATTGAGTGATCGGTCCAATGTTATTGGTTCAACCAATTCAACTGACAGGGTCACTAGTTTTTTATATTTTTTTTATTGTTTTAATATTCATATATATATATATATATATATATATGTGCCCACCATAGCTTGTGTTGGGCCAGCCCAAATTACCTCAGAGTAATTTGACCATGCACTTAGTTGACTTGTCAATTGAATCCGGTCCAATTTAAAAAAGTTGAGTCCACTCCATCGAGTGTTTTGACTGTTCATGTCCTATTAATAAGTTAACCTATCATTTACTACTAGAATATGCGAGGGATTTGAAAAATAAGGAATGAGTTAGCAAAAAATCCAAATAAAATTTAAACACATTAGAAATTTGAACAGTAAAAAAATTCAAAAACACCAAAAGATTTGAAATTTTCCAAGGATTTTTAGAGAAATTCAAAAATTATGAATACATCAAATAGAGAAAAAAAATGTCACTAGAATTCCTAAAACAACACATAAAATGTAGAAAAACTAGAAAAAATTTCTGCCCAAATTTGTTAAACTAAAACAATCAAACATGATTACCCAATTATCACTTTCTCAACTGAACAGAACAATAAAAGAGACTAAATGTAACTCCAAAAGAAGACAATTTTTTGAATCATTGTTAAAATGGTGCAACCATTCCCAAAAATACAAAAAGACAAAAAAAAAAAGAAAAAAAACTTTGAACCACAAAAGAAGGGAAGAAACTGCAAATAAATAGAAAAAAACTTGCACAGACCTTTACACATGAAAAGTAAACTCTTGGATCCATCTGACTTCTTATGTAGGTAAGTTATGGAGTTTCAGCTTTGGGTCGAAAAAGATAATAGACTGGAAAGAAGAGAAAGGAGTGGAGATTAGAGGGTTTTTGACAAACTCACAAAAGAAGATAGTTTGGAACTTTGGAGAAGAGGAACAAGGGGTGACAGCTATCTTTTTTCTTTTTTTTTCTAGAGTTTGCTAGTTTGTTGCTTTTAATATGAATGAATGTCAATAAGTTCGGTGGGTCAAGTGAGGAAGAATACTCAAAATTGAAATCAACCCATTAATCCACAATTTACCGGTTTTAATGGATTTGCTAGTTCTCAATGGTTTTTAGTCCATTCCAACTTTAGCTTCCAACCAGACCAATTCATGGCTTAACCGGTCGAATTGGTTCGATTTTAAAAACACTTTTGGGTCAAATGAGGAAGAGTACTCAAAATTGAATTTAACCGGTTCATCCAGATTTTACCAGCTTTAATGGATTTACTAGTTCTCAATGGTTTTTAGTCCATTCTAGCTTTAACTTTCAACCAGACTGATTCGTGGTTCAATCAGTTGAACTGATCAGTCCGGTCCGAATTTTTTGCATGTCTCAATTTGCCCCCATTGCACCCTAAAATAGAACTAGCAAAGTCTAAACAAACAAACCTCATTCAACTTTATAAACTGCTCTGTAACTAGGACACAATGACACGCTCCTCATAGTATCAAACAAACGAAACGAAAGGAATAAAAGCAAACAAACCAAAAAAAAAAAAAAGAAGCACGCATATAAGCTAAGGCCGCATCAAAAGTAATGTACAACACACTAGCTAGCTTGCGATGGGTATTGAAGCATTTTGACGAACTCCGAAATCAGAGACGCTGTCTAAGAGATGATGCGATGCTTTCTCAAAATTGACAAATCCCATGAACCAAAACTCGTGCCCATCAATTGTCACAATCTGAATATATTTTTCCGGTGGATTTTGTTTCATAACAACAGGATTCAGATTCGCAATGTTTGCCAAAGGTATCATAACCTGTCAGATGGATCTGTATGTTAGAGAACCGCCAACTTTTAACAAGATTTAGCAACTACAGTAAGTAGATTTCATTATCATCAGAAGAACCATGGAAAAATCATCCACATATCTATTTTTTGATCTTCTTTGCATCACTATCATTAGCTACTGCATTCTGTAGGACGGTATTAATGACATTTGGACTTGATACCGCTAGAAACTGGCCTGACAGACAGTTTAAATTCGATATTCAAAATTAGCCATGTAAGGAGTCTGACAAACTCAACGAGTCTAATAAAGTCAAACAGAAAATACCTAACTTGACTGGAATCAGTACCAAAATCAAGAAAAAAAAAGCTTGAAGATAGTGTTAATCATCATCTCTACAGTTGTAAACAGTCCCGTTTTAATTCTACCAATCGAACAATAATAAACCTCACTTTGTAAATTCAAGGTCCAGCCAAACATGAGACAAACTATACAGACGCAAAATCCAAACATTGCCTTGGCAACATTCAGAACAAGTGAAAATTTTTCGGGTAAGTAGTAAAGGTTTTGATAGAGTCTGAACCTGGTTCGTGTTCAAACTAATGAAAAAAAAAAAGAGTAGACTCCTGAATTTTTTGTGACCCGAAAGTAATTTCTACAGACAGGAGTTTGTTCTTATACCTTGTAATAGCTCCAAGTTTCTTGCCCAGAAGGAGATCTAAAGGACAAGGGACGATCACTGCAGAAGGCCACTCGAACTGTTGACAAATAAAGAGTTCCAGCAACAGGACCTGTTGAGGTTGAAAGGTAACAAGCAAAGGTCTTCTTCAACCTCTCATTTGGATCTGTAGCAAAAATCTGCTTGTAATGAGACTCAAATCCCCCTTCAGTCAACGCCTTTGCTGTCAAATTAAGTTTTCCCCATGCTGTTCCTGAAACCGATGGTCCAGTTTTCACTGCAATTACACAAAGTTAGCCCCTCTTTTCCTTTCTACATAAATCAATCATGGCAACACAACCAATCCAAACATAACAATCTCACATGTTCCCTGTATTTTACACAAATGGCATAACACAATCAACTAAAAAGCAGAAAACTCTGCAGCAAAATGAATCATCTTATTCATGTATCAACATCACTCCTCAATTCCAGTTTTGGAATATAAAACCATTATATTTATTCTCAGTATGATCAGTCATGCAACTCAAGAGTCAAAACTGCCAGCATGAAACGTCTAAGGTAAACATATCAACTTAAGAAACAGAAAATTGTATTGTAAACTCATCACTTATTCCAGTCAAAAAATAACTGTAATAGAACATCAATAAACACCTCTTCTAACCCCTTTCCTATTTTTCTAAATCAACTTTTCATTGCATATCCATGATACATCATATCCCAAGAACTGCCCAAGTATTTTTATTTTTTTACTTAATTCTTCTAAATACAACCCAAACAGAACTCCATAATTTCAATTCTGGGAATAAATCCCATCATCCATTTTCTCAATACCAATCAAGAAAGCCAATTCAAGATATCAATAGTAATTAATCAAGCACAAACAAAGCAAGAGAACAAAAAGAAAGAAAGAAATGCTATGATGGACGATCAACTCACAATTGTGCCAGATGTTCTTTGCTACAGTTTCAGCTCTATGGCTCCAAGAATTGAACATATGAATCACAGATTCACAAGGGTTCTCGCTAGGCTTGTCCATAGGTGAGTAAACAACATAGGGGTGGTGCTGATTGACCCATGAGGCGGCCCTCTGATTGTCTGGATGAGTTGTTGGAGCTGCTGGTTGACCCATGATACGAGTGCCCCACTTGGCCTGATCCTCATCAATTGGCGGAGTAGCCGCTGGAACCGCGGTGGGAGCTGGCGTAGGCTGTGGAGGAGGATGGTTGTTCCCGGATGAGTCTGCCATGAATTTAGGACAAGATTCTGAAGAAAATGTTCAAAAGATTCTGTACTTAGTTATGGACGGTCGAAAGATTGGGGGACTTTATTCTAAAGTGGTTTTGGTAATTGGACCTTTCGGTGATTTATAGACGGAAGATTGGGGAATTTGGATATATTCTTGATTATCCGAGGATTAAAAAAAATTGGGTCAAATCAATTATCATTTTACACGTATTCTTTACTTTTGGATTTGCAAATTTGTGCCGGATAAACTACAAATATCATATCAAGAAGATTTGGGCTACTATGATATGCTAGGAATTCCTTCAATTTCTTCATGTATGAACAAACACGAAGCTTCGAGAAGAAATAATGATCCAGTTTTGATTAGTTCAGACGTCACAGTCATATCTTACTAAACACTCATCTTAATTTCTTAATCACAGAAGCAAATGTTATCGGTGCAAAAATTGTTTGGGTTAATTTGTAGTTTGATCAAATTACGAAACCTACCTTGTAATTTGACTAAATCACAGTCGAACCTCAAAAATAGCAGAACATTTATCAAATGGCCCTTCACGTTAACTATCATAGGCAGTATCTAAATTTACACCCTCTCAGACCGTGTCCAACCCTCAGTTATTTTGATAAAAGATTTTGCTCATTTGGTCTCACAGCTCATTATTGCTTAGTTTTCTGATAAAAAAATACGTGCCAACCTCAGTTGCCCGTAATAAGCCAACGCAAAGCGGAACACTCAAATTTCATTCGGTTGTAAGTGGAATCAACCTATTATTAAAAATATGATAAAAAAATAATAGAAAAAGAGCTCTTGTATAAAGATATGGGAAAATCGTTCAAAACGTCCCTCACATTTTGCAAAATGACTTTTTTCATCCCTCATTTTTAAAAGTGTAATTTTATGTCCCTTACATATTCACATCGGTCAAATTTAGTCCCTAACTAGATTTCCGATCATTTTTTGACCAGAATCTATCACGTGCAAGGCGCGTGATCATTTTTTAAGGATAAATTTGTCAAATTATATTTTACATAATATGATTTATAGTCCTCCACATTTTATAAAATAAATTTTTTCGTCCCTCACATTTTATAAAATGATTTTTTGCATCTCTCACATTTCACAAAATAAATTTCTCCATCCCTCACATTTCAAAAAATGAATTTTTCATTTTTCACTAATTATGTGTGTGAATACATTTTTTTTTAAACATATGTATATTTCTAGATGTTTTCAAATGGATAGGTTTATCTGGATTATTGTCTATATTTAGTTGATAGGATCATTCACACATATTTACACATATTTACAGCTAAAGCTTCGTAGAGCTTTTTATAGTTTCAAAAGCATTAAAGTTGTTTAAGCTTATGCTGGATAGGTGTCGATGCGTTGTATTTTGAGTGCGGTAAGGAGGCTGCTGTCTACATTTGCTGAAGAGTCAGGTGTATGTGCAATTTCTGTTGTCTCTGGCTGTGGTGGAGAGTCGGTGAGCATTTTTGTTATATTTTTTTCTCCACTAATTGCACTGGAGCTACTTTCTGAAGTATTGGTGACGTTGGGAAGTTTGTGTACTATGATGGCCGAGTATGTTGTGTTGGTTACTGAGGCATAGTGTTGTTCTTGAGGAGAGAGTGCAGCGTATTGTTCTCTTAATTTTTTATTACATTGCTTCTTTTTTTCAGTTATCGAATCAGTAGAATCAACAACAAACTTGGACAAGCTCATTTTATTAGACAACAAAAAACAGATAGCCAACAAACAAAAGTGAAAAATATAGCAATTCAAACGAACAAGACATTCAATAAGCAGCAGAACAACGAAAAGAAGCATTCACATAAAAACTATACACGACACTATTAACAAACGATAAAATAGCTGTGATATTAAGGAAAAAGTATAGAACTGAACCTGAAATCGGTGAGCAAACTTGCAGGGAAAAGAAACAGTAAACGAAGCTGCATAGATCAGAAGTAGGAAACGAGAAACTTTGCACGGATAAGAAGTACCAAATGAAGTCGCAGGGTACAAAAGCAGCAAACGAAGCTAGAAGCAGAGAAAAGAAAGAAAATGCATATTGTTTGAGAGCTGCAAAGAAGAGAATGCAGGATGATTAAGAAAATGCAAGATGAAGAACAAAGAAACCACAAACAACGTTTATATTGCTTCAGTCAGAAGAACCTCGGGAAACTATAGCTGGAGCGGCAACGCACAAACAGAAAGTGGCAGCACAAAGTATATATCAAATGTACAATTATACCCGTGAGTATGCTGCTTTGGTTGCAAACAAAACAAGCATCTGCAAGGACAATAGAGCCATTATATTCTGTGATTGCTGTAATACTGTAGGCCAGTAAAATAAAGAGTTGAATGAGTTCTCTTCTTTGGCACAAATGGAGACCACACGTCGCAAAACTAAAGCTCCACCTGCAACGCACAAAACTAATGTGGCGGTACAAATGGGATTTCAAAGGTATCACATGTACAATTGTACCCATTACTATAATGCTTTAGTTGGACAAAAAGCAAGCATCCCGTAA
The DNA here is from genome assembly GCA_023065735.1 of Coffea humblotiana. Taxonomy (NCBI): domain Eukaryota; kingdom Viridiplantae; phylum Streptophyta; class Magnoliopsida; order Gentianales; family Rubiaceae; genus Coffea; species Coffea humblotiana. The sequence goes on along the minus strand of CM041212.1, from coordinate 4,734,675 downwards.
AATAAGTATTAATGGGTTATGGCATGATAGCACCGTCTGTCTACGTGAATTTCCTAGAGCAGAGAAACAAATGATGCTTCCCTACGCATAACAAAGCAAATGAAACTTATCCTTAGATTTTCAATTTTTTCTCACCAAGAAAGCAGGCAGAACTTATCCCTACATTTTCAATTTTTCTCACCAACAAAGCAGATGAAAGTGCGAGGCGAAAAGTGCGCCAAAGAGTAAACTCCAACTGCTTCTTATATATGTGTATAGATATATATATATATATATATATAAAAGATTACCTAGTGATCAATAATAATAGTACCGTTACATCTGATCTTATAATAACCAAACTTCGATGAGATTATACATAAATATCAAGATATTAGATAGTTTTAAACGGAAGTTTACCAAAAAAAAAGATAGTTTTACGAGGAATGTTCATATTTTGATAAAATCTAATTGTCATAGAGAGAAAAATAAAAAAATTCATATGACATAGGACCAAAAATCTCTAAATCCATTTATAAATAAGGGCATGCACACATGAAAAACATTTGAAAGATAATAGAATGAATAAATAATTTACAGAATAAGAGGCAAGGAAAATTATTTGTATTCCGTGAACCATAAATTTGACTTGTAAAAAGTTAAAAGGAAATCATCAAATGTTGAGGGTTTTAAGGTTGTAGTATTTGGGGTGTGGATTTAGGATGGAAGGGTATGAATTTAGCCCCGCCGATAGAAATAATACTTGCGTCAACAAAGTATATGTTTGAAAGTTGTACTATTTTGTAAAGGGATAATTTTGAATACCTTCCTGAGGGTTTTGATAATATCACTCAGTTGTCTTGAGATTTTTAAAATTTCACTTATCTCTACTATCAACTTGACAAGACCAAATGTTCCTATCAAAGGTCACAAATTGACAAAATTTCCTTGCACTCTTAATAAATATTTAACAAAAAACCTAAACAAAAAGAGAATTTTTAAACAAAAAATGTAGATAAAAAATAAACAAATCGCTATTCAAATATTAGTCCAAATTTCTCTGTATTAAGGTGATAATGGCATAGTAAAGGACGTGGATAGATTAAATATAATCAAAGTCAACTACTTAGAATGATTTTGGTAAGTAATTAACACTTTAAAAAATTTTATAAGACAGTTACAAGGAAGTCAAGAAAATTTTTTAGGAAATATCTTTTAATATATGATGTAATTTAAGTTGTATTAAAAATTAAAATAATCTCTTCATACGTATGGTTTGTAACATAAATCCTACTTGAGAGATTTAGAGATGAAAAATAACGAGACAAAAAAAAGATGGATTCAGCACTACAGTAGTTCCCATAAGATATTGTTAGTAGGTGAAGGAAAATTTTCATTTTCTGCTTGTTTAGCCACAGCCTTTGGCAGTGCTGCAAACATGGTGGCGACATGTCTTCACAGTGAAGGTGTTTTATTAGTACTTCTCTGTTTCCATTTCTTTGTTTTTTTATGTATGATAAATGAGGTAAAGAAAAACTATTTCCTAAGAACACATGCATATACACCTTTCGTTGGTCTCTTTCTCTCTCTCTCTCTATCTCTTCCAACTCGTAATCTGAATTTTTATTAGTTTTCAGTTAGGTTTTTCAGATCAACATGATCCTCATGTATCTTATTTTGATTTAAATCCAATTAAACTGTTTAGCGGGTTTGATTTTGTGGTACCATGTATAGGACAAAAACTTGTCCATTGTGTGAATTCATCTTTCATGCATTTCTGGTTTATAAGTGAAATTCGTTTCACATTTTTTATATATGCATTTCTTATACAAATTTGTTTTATTTTAAAAGCGATGTGGCGGGTGAGACATTGGACAAGCACAGCACATCTTCAGGAATTGAAAAGATTGAGATGCCTTGTTTTGTATCAAGTTGATGTCCGCAACATGAACGAGCATCCATACCTGAAGTACATGAAATTTGATGTCATACTATTTAACTTTCCGCACGCAAGGCATTATCGATGGTTACGTGAAACAGACTCCATTCTTATTCGGTAAGTGAAGATTTCTATTGATAAAGCACACAGAAGCCTTCTGCAGTTGTCTATTGACTTGCTTAAAAAATTGTGAAATTTTCTAGTTATTGTATTGAAGTACTAGTGTTGTTGTAAACCAAACGCTATATTGCTATTCGAGATTAGCGGTCTAAGTATCCGTTCCAGATATTCAAGCAAAATAGACCTCCAGCTTAAGAAAATAATGATGTTTTTATTGTTTCTCAGATGGACTATATATTGTTAATGTCATATTAGTTGTCTAATTTCTGAATTTATGTACCAATGTTCAAGTGTTGTGAATTAAGAAACAATGGAAACACAAAAAGACCCTAAGGACTGAAATAGTTCATTGTGGCAAGTTACTATACAGAGTCAATACATTATCTTCTTCAATGATCAAAGTGATTAAGGATAACAAAAATTCCTTAGTCGCCAATTTAAAATTGTGAAATGGCTATAAAAGGACTCTAGTTCATTGTGCTTAACCAACCATTTTTTGCCCTTTTAGTTTGGATCTGCATGTAATTTGTTTACTTAATTAGTAATCTTTGCTATTTTCTTTTCTCCACCTTCTTTTTGGCTCCTTTCGGATGGGTTGACAAAATTACAGGATGCACCAAGATCTGATAGCAGCTTACTTCAAAACAGCCAAAGAAATGCTGCGAGAAGAAGGTGAAATTCATGTAAACGTTAGGGATGATTATCCCTACAATAGATGGGAAATTGAGAAGGTAGCCGAATATGCAGGTTTACAACTGAAAGACAAAGTTGAATTTAGAAAAGAGAACTATCCGGGGTACCATAACAAGAGAGGAGGCAACATAAATTGTAACCAAGATTTCCACTGAAAGCATGTTACACTTACAAATTCACTTTGAAAGTGAGTGCTTTGGAGAATAGTGATGGCAGCGAGGTGAATGGCAGTGCCAGCAGTGAAGTCACCAGTATTATAACCACAGTGGAGGATCTACAAATTTGAGGGTTATTGCTAATAAAAGGATGGTTAATTTCTGGAAATCCTATGTGGCTATTGGCCATATCCCATATCATAGACTCTGCATCCTTACACTGATGTTATGGTGGAACATGTAAATTGGTATTGGAAAACTTAATTAATTATCCAAGAAGAGAAGAAGAAGAATTTCATGTATTGCATGCAATGTTTTAAAACTCAGACCGATGATTGATCTGATTGAGTGATCGGTCCGATTTTATTGGTTCAACCAATTCAGCTGACCGGATCACTAGTTTTTTATTTTTTTATTGTTTTAATATTCATATATATATATATATATACACATGCGCCCACCATAGCTGTGTTGGGCCAGCCCAAATTACCTTAGAGTAATTTTACCATGCACTTAGTTGACTTGGCAATTGAGTTTGGTCTAATTTAAAAAAGTTGAGCCCACTTCATTGAGTGTTTTGACTATTCATATCTTATTAACAAGTTAACCCATCATTTATTACTAGAAAATGCGAGGAATTTGAAAATAAGAATGAGTTAGCAAAAAATCCAAACAAAATTCAAACACATTAGAAATTTGAACAGTAAAAAAATTCAAAAACACCAAAAGATTTGAAATTTTCCAAGGATTTTTAGAGAAATTCAAAAATTATGAATACATCAAATAGAGAAAAAAATGTCACTAGAATTCCTAAAACAACACATAAAATGTAGAAAAACTAGAAAAAAATTTCTGCCCAAATTTGTTAAACTAAAACAATCAAACATGATTACCCAATTATCACTTTCTCAACTGAACAGAACAATAAAAGAGACTAAATGTAACTCCAAAAGAAGAAAATTTTTTGAATCATTGTTAAAATGGTGCAACCATTCCCAAAACTACCAAAAAGAAAAAAAAACTTTGGACCACAAAAGAAAGGAAGAAACTGACAAATAAATAGAAAAAAACTTGCACAAACCTTTACAGATGAAAAGTAAACTCTTGGATCCATCTGACTTCTTATGTAGGAAAGTTATGGAGTTTCAGCTTTGGATCGAAAAAGATAATAGACTGGAAAGAAGAAAAAGGAGTGGAGATTAGAGAGTTTTTGACAAACTCACAAAAGAAGATAGTTTGGAACTTTGAAGAAGAGGAACAAGGGTGACAACTAGGGCTACAAACAAACCGAACCGCTCGCGAGTGGCTCTAGTCGAGCTATATTGATCGAGCTCGAGTTCTGGCTGGAGTCGAACTCTAGTTCAAGATATTAAACTCGTTAGTTCACGAGTCGAGTATATATATATATATTTTTTTATTTTAATAGTAAAATTACATATATATCCTTAATATTTTATTATTTATTAAGAAAAAAAATATTATTTTATTTATTTTTAAAAAATAAAATATTTATTTTTTATTTTTTTTGAGCTCGAACGCAAGCTCGACTCGTGCTTTAAATTATCAGCTCGAGCTTGAGTTCGAGTTCAATAAAAATAAGTTAAGACTCGACTCGATTAGGCCAAAATTCGACTCGACTTAGTTCATTTGCAGCCCTAGTGATAACTATCTTTTTTTCTAGAGTTTGCTAGTTTGTTGCTTTTAATATGAATGTTAATAAGTTCGGTGGGTCCAAGTGAGGAAGAATACTCAAAATTGGATTCAATCAGTTCATCCAGATTTTACCTGTTTTAATGGATTTACTAGTTCTCAATGATTTTTGGTCCATTCCAACTTTAGCTTCCAACCAGATCAATTCACGGCTTAAACCGATCGAATCGGTTGAATTGGTTCGATTTTAAAAAACACTTTTGGGTCAAATGAGGAAGAGTACTCAAAATTGGATTCAACCAGTCCATTCAGATTTTACCAACTTTAACGGATTTACTAGTTCTTAATGGTTTTTAGTCCATTCCAGCTTTAAATTCGACTCGTGCTTTAAATTATCAGCTCGAGCTCGAGTTCGAGTTCAATAAAAATAAGTTAGACTTGATTCGATTAGGGCTAAAATTCGACTCGACTCAGTTCGTTTGCAGCCCTAGTGATAACTATCTTTTTTTCTAGAGTTTGCTAGTTTGTTGCTTTTAATGTGAATGTTAATAATTTCGGTGGGTCAAGTGAGGAAGAATACTCAAAATTGGATTCAATCGGTTCATCCAGATTTTACCTGTTTTAATGGATTTACTAGTTCTCAATGATTTTTGGTCCATTCCAACTTTAGCTTCCAACCAGATCAATTCACGGCTTAACCGATCGAATCGGTTGAATTGGTTCGATTTTAAAAACACTTTTGGGTCAAATGAGGAAGAGTACTCAAAATTGGATTCAACCAGTCCATTCAGATTTTACAACTTTAACGGATTTACTAGTTCTTAATGGTTTTTAGTCCATTCCAGCTTTAGCTTCCAACCAGATTGGCTCGTGATTCAACCGAATGAACTAATCAGTTTGGTCCGAATTTAAAAACACTTTTGCATGTGGCATTTGCCCCTATTGCATCCTAAAATAGAACAAAAGTTTCTTCTAGCAAAGTCTAAACAAACAAAACTCATTCACTTTATAAACTGCTCTGTAACTAGGACACAATGACACACTCCTCATAGTATCAAACAAATGAAACGAAAGGAATAAAAGCAAACAAACCAAAAAAAAAAAAAAACACGCATATGAGCTAAGGCCGTATCAAAAGTAATGTACAACACACTAGCTAGCTTGCGATAGGTGTAGAAGCATTTTGACGAGCTCCGACATCAGAAACGCTGTCTAAGAGATGATGTGATGCTTTCTCAAAATTAACAACTCCCATGAACCAAAACTCGTGTCGATCAACCGTCACAATCTGAATATATTTTTCTGGTGGATTTTGTTTCATCCAACAGGATTCACATTCGCAATGTTTGCCAAAGGTATCATAACCTGTCAAATGGATCTGCATGTTAGAGAACCGCCAACTTTTAACAAGATTTAGCAACTACCGTAAGTAGATTTCATTATCATCAGAAAGAATCATAGAAAAATCATCCAAATATCTATTTTTTGATCTTCTTTGCATCACTATCATTAGCTACTGCATTCTGTAGGACGGTATTAATGACATTTGGTCTTGATACCGCCAGAAACTGGCCTGACTGACAGTTTAAATTCGATATTCAAATTAGTCATGTAAGGAGTCTGACAAACTCAACGAGTCTAATAAAGTCAAACAGAAAATACCTAACTTGACTGAAATCAGTACCAAAATCAAGAAAAAAAGAGCTTGAAGATAGTGTTAATCATCATCTCTACAGTTGTAAACAGGCTCTTTTTAATTCTACCAATCGCACAATAATAAACCTCACTTTGTAAATTCAAGGTCCAGCCAAACATGAGACAAACTACAGAGACGCAGAATCCAAACATTGCCTTAGCAACGTTCAGAACAAGTGAAAATTTTGCGGGTAAGCAGTAAAGGTTTTGATAGAGTCCTGAACCTGGCTCGTATTCAAACTAATGAAATCGTACCAATTGACCCAAAAAACAGAGCAAACTCCCACCAATAAAGAAAAAAAAAAAGAGTAGACTCCTGAATCTTTTGTGACCCGAAAGTAATTTCTACAGACAGGAGTTTGTTCTTATACCTTGTAATAGCTCCAAGTTTCTTGCCCAGAAGGAGATCTAAAGGACAAGGGACGATCACTGCAGAAGGCCACTCGAACTGTTGACAAATAAGAGTTCCAGCACCAGGACCTGTTGAGGTTGAAAGGTAACAAGCAAAGGTCTTCTTCAACCTCTCATTTGGATCTGTAGCAAATATCTGCTTGTAATGAGACTCAAATCCCCCTTCAGTCAACGCCTTTGCTGTCAAATTAAGTTTTCCCCATGCAGTTCCTGAAACCGATGGTCCAGTTTTCACTGCAATTACACAAAGTTAGCCCCTCTTTTCCTTTCTACATAAATCAATCATGGCAACACAACCAATCCAAATATAACAGTCTCACATGTTCCCTGTATTTTACACAAATGGCATAACACAAACAACTAAAAAGCAGAAAACTCTGCAGCAAAATGAATCATCTTATTCATGTATCAACATCACCCCTCAATTCTAGTTTTGGAATATAAACCACTATATTTATTCTCAGTATGATCAGTCATGCAATTCAAGAGTCAAAGCTGCCAGCATGAAACGTCTAAGGTAAACATATCAACTTAAGAAACAGAAAGTTGTATTGTAAACTCATCACTTATTCCAGTAAAAAAAATAACTGTAATAGAACATCAATAAACACCTCTTCTAACCCCTTTTCTATTTTTCTAAATCAACTTTTCATTGCACATCCATGATACATCATATCCCAAGAACTGCCCAAGTTTTTTTTTTTTTTCCTTAATTCTTCTAAATACAACCCAAACAGAACTCCATAATTTCAATTCTGGGAACAAAATCCCATCATCCATTTTCTCAATACCAATCAAGAAAGCCAATTCAAGACATCAATAGTAATTAATCAAGCACAAACAAAAGCAAGAGAACAAAAAGAAAGAAAGAAATGCTATGATGGACGATCAACTCAACAATTGTGCCAGATGTTCTTTGCTACAGTTTCAGCTCTATGGCTCAAGAATTGAACATATGAATCACAGATTCACCAGGGTTCTCGCTAGGCTTGTCTACAGGTGAGTGAACAACATAGGGGTGGTGCTCATTGACCCATGAGGCTGCCCTCTGATTGTCTGGATGAGTTGTTGGAGCTGCTGGTTGACCCATGATACGAGTGCCCCACTTGGCCTGATCCTCATCAGTTGGCGGAGTAGCTGTCGGAGCCGCTGTGGGAGCTGGCGTAGGCTGTGGGGGAGGATGGTTGTTCCCGGATGAGTCTGCCATGAATTTAGGACAAGACTCTGAAGAAAATGTTCAAAAGATTCTGTACTTTGGTTATGGACGGTTTGAAACTTGGATATGGGAACTTTATTCTAAAGTGGTTTTGGTAATTGCCTAATTGGACCTTTCGGTGATTTATAGACGGAAGATTGGGGAGTTTGGATATATACTTGATTCTCCGAGGATTAAAAAAATTGGGTCAAATCAATTATCATTTTACACGTATTCTTTACTTTTGGATTTGGGAATTTGTGCTGGATAAACTACAAATATAATATCGAGAAGATTTGAGCTTCTTGATATACTTGGAATTCCTTCAATTTGATTCTTTGGGCACGTATGAACAAACATGAAGCTTCGAGGCAGAAAGAATCATCCAGTTTTGATTAGTTCAGACGTGACAGTCATATCTTACTAAACACTCATCTTAATTTCATAATCATAGGATCATGTGGGCTTGAGGGACCTGCAAATGTTATCGGTGCAAAAATTGTTTGGGGGTAATTTGTAGTTTGATCAAATTACGAAACCTACCTTGTAATTTGAGTAAATCACAGTAGAACCTCACAAATAGCAAAACATTTATCAAATTGCCCTTAACGTTATATATCATAGGTAGTATCTAAATTTACACCCTCTCAGACCATGTCCAACCCTCAGTAATTTTGATAAAAGATTTGCTCATTATTACTTAGTTTTTTGATCAAAAACACACGCCTACCTCAGTTGCCCATAATAACCAACGCAAAGTGGAACACTCAAATTTCATTCGATTGTAAGTGCAATCAACTTATTTATTAAAAATGTGACAAAAAAATAATAAAAAAGAGCTCCAGTATAAAGATATTGATTGGTGAGTAAAACCAATTATATACCACCATTTATAAATACCAGAGTAGGCAATATTCACCGAGTTAAGAGCAGTAAAAGCTTCCACGATTGGTTGACCAAAATGAGGGTCTCAAATTGCATGACCAATAGGTCTTATATGAGTTTGGTAGATGAAAATTAAGGAAAATGGTTGGTCTTTTTTTTGGGCGAAGGGAAATGAATTTTGTTCCTATTTTGGCTTTGAAATTATGGACATTTGAGATAGGCATGTGTCCTTTAGCCAGAAACTGAGCAAAAATGAGTTGTGGGACCAAGGCGTAAAATTTTTATATCTGAGAAATTATTTTACCTAATTTTGAATGGGAGAGACTAAAAAAGATTTTTTCAAAATATGAGGGACTAATTTGGCATTTTTCCCTTTCTTTTATAAACACATTTCACGTTATATAAAATACTTGCCATAGCATAAAACATCTTCTGAAAATGGTCACAGCGACAAAGAACTTTCTTTCATGAAATAACTGTTGACTTTTGTGGCAGTAATTTAAGCCACAATTGTTGACAATATTTGGCAAACATTTCATCCCACAAATGTTGATATTTTTTTGGCAATTCTAATCCCACATCGGTGGGATTAGAGGTAGAAGCATGGCTTGAGAAGCTATAAATAGCTCTTAAGTCTTCCCCAATTGATGTACACCAAAAACAAGAGAATTACACCAATAAAATTTTTGTAATTCTCTTGTAATTCTTTCTTCTCCTAAATTATAAGACGCAGGCTGCTTGAGTAGTGTTCGGAGAGTAGGCAAAATTGGCCGAACTCCGTTATCAATTTTTCGGGTGCGTTCTTTCCTTATCTCTTTTATTTATTCGGCATTTATTTGGTAGTTTCTTTTCAATTGTAGTGTAGTATTCAATATATTTGCCGGATTTATTTGTAGTGTTTTATACGGTTCATTTGGGTGTATTTTTCTTATTCGTATTTACGTATTATTTATGTATACACGGGTCTAGTTGTGATAATACACGTGCACGTAAATTCCTGTCTAGGAGACTGGATTTTAAGTGGGACCACTTGTGACCCCTCCAGCCTTTCTTGGGAATTTATTTGGAATGGTAATTCTGTCTAAGGAAATTGATTTGACGATCTTTCCTGAGAATTACTGAATCGGTTTGATCACTAGTTGAATTTTGAGTGAAAAATTACCCGGTTTCCCCAACAAGTGGTATCAGAGTCGAAGGTTCGTCCTTTGGCCTGTTTGTAATTTTTATATTGAATACTATTATTTGAATCTGTAATGGCATCACACGATTCCACGTGAAAAATTATATTTGGGGCATCGGCTTCCTCGTCCACATGGTCGAGAATTCCAATATCAAGTTTGAAAGTGGCGGTGGAGACATTTGACGGTACTGGTCATTTCGGCATGTGGTAAGGCGAGATCATGGATTCTCTTTTCCAACAGGATCTTGATATTGCCATTGAAGAAAAGAAACCAGATGACATAGAAGAGAAGGAGTGGAGTACCATAAACCGGTTGGCATGAGGAACTATTAGATCCTGTTTTGTTCAGAGAGCAAAAGTATGCTTTAAAAAACGAGACTTCTGCATGGAAATTGTCGAGGGCATTGTAAGAGAAATTTCTGAAGAAGAGTGGTCAGAATAAACTCCTTATGAAGAAGAGAGTGTTCGATTCAATTACCAATCAGGTACTACTATGAATGAACATATCATTATATTTAATCAGTTAGTAGTAGACCTGTTTAATTTAGATATAAAATTTGAAAAATGAAGATTTGGCTTTGATGTTGTTATCATCCCTTCCTGATAAATTTGAACATTTGGAAACTACGTTACTTCATGGGAAGGAAAATGTGTCTTAGATGCTGTATGTTCTGCTTTGTATAGTCATGAATTGAGAAAATAGGATAAAATGAAAAGAAAGTAGCTACAGCAGATAAAGCGTTAATGGCAAGAGGTCGTCAACAAAGCAAATCAAAGGGGAGAAGATGAAGGTCCAAATCGAAAAAGTAGAGTTGCCAAAGATGAGTTTGCTTTCTATCGTGAGAAAGGGTACTGGAAGAAAGACTGTCCAAAGTTGAAGAAGAAAGGGAAAGCTCCGCAAGATGTGAATATTGCAGAGTGCAAAAAGTGATGCGGAATCAGATTTGTCTCTGGCTGTATCACTTTTAACATCCCATCCAGATGAGTGAATTTTGGATTCAACTTGTACCTAACATATGTCTCCCATACGGAAGTGGTTCTTTGAATTTGAAAAACTTGATGGTGGAGTTGTTTATATGGGAAATGACAATCCATGTAAAACAGTTGGGATAGGTTCAATCAAGTTACGTAATCATGATGGATCCACCAGAATCTTGAAAAATGTTCGCTATGTGCCGAATTTGAAGAGGAATCTCATCTCCTTGGGACTCTTGGAGTCAAAAGGTTTGGAAGTGAAGATGCGAGATAGAATTCTTAAAATAATTTCGGGAGCACTTGTGATGTTGAAAGGTGTGAGAAAGAATAATCTGTATTACTACCAAGATAGTACAGTTGTTAGGACAGCAGCAGCAGCAACATCTTCCAGCAGCAAGAAGGATGCGGAGGCAACAAAGTTGTGGCACATGTGATTGGGACATGCTGGTGAAAAATCTTTGTAAAATCTTGCCAAATAAGGATTGTTGAAAGGTACGAAAACTTGCAAATTAGAATTTTGTGAGCATTGTGTTCTGGAAAAACAAAGAAGAGTGAAATTTGGCACAAGCATCCATAATACCAAAGGTGTTTTGGATTATGTGCACTCAAATGTGTGGGGACCTGCCAAAACCCCATCCCTTGGTGGCAGGTATTATTTTGTCACTTTTATTAATGATTTTTTCAGAAGAGTTTAGGTGTTTACTATGAAAAACAAGGATGAGGTGTTAGGGATTTTCCTTAAAATGGAAAACTCAGGTTGAAAATTAGATCGGAAGAAAAATCAAGATTCTCCGAATAGACAACGGTAGAGAATATAAAAGTGATCCCTTCCAGAAGATATGCCAAGAATGTGGCATAATTCGACACTTCATAGTTAGAGGAACACCGCAGCAGAATGGGATGTCAGAACGTATGAACAAGACACTAGTGGAAGAAAGTACGTTGCATGCTGTTTAATGTTGGGTTAGGCAGAAAGTTTTGGGTTGAGGTTGTGATATACGCTCAATATCTCATCAATCGCTTGCTATCATCTGCAATAGGTGGCAAGACTCCATTAGAGGCATGGTTTGAAAAACCTGCAACAGATTATGATTCTTTGCTTATTTTTTGTTCTACTACATATTATCATGTAAATGAATCAAAGTTAGATCCACGTGCAAAGAAGGTTCTCTTTATGGGCTTTAATGCTGGGGTTAAGGGATACCGTTTGTGGTGTTTAGAAGTAAAGAAGATTATTATTAGTAGGGATTTTACCTTTGATGAATCTGTCATATTGAATAAGGTAACACAAGATGGGACCAGTGGTACTCCGCAACAGGTGGAGTGTACGCCAAAGTAGGTGGAGTTTGAACAAATAATGATGAGCTCAGCAAACAGTACCATCAGTGACTCTTCCATGGCAGAAGAAGAGTCAGATGAGGAAGAGGTTTCTACCCAAGAACCTCCACAGCAGTAAGAATCAATTGCCATCAATAGGCCAAGACGAGAAATTCAAAAATCTACTCGTTTTGCTAACATTGTGACCTATGCACTTCCAGTTGTTGATGATGTTCCATCCACATTTTCTGAAGCAGTTCGAAGTACAGAAAATAATATATGAAAAGATACTATGGAAGAAGAGATGCGATCTCTTCAGAAGAACGAGACGTGGAAGTTGACACAACTACCGAAGGGCAAGAAGGTAATTGGATGCAAATGAATATTTACAAAGAAAGAAGGATTTCCTGACAAGAATGATGTTCGCTACAAGGCAAGATTGGTGGCTAAAGGTTACGCTCAGAAGGAGGGAATTGATTATAATGAGGTATTTTCTCCAGTTGTTAAACATTCCTCTATTAGAATTTTGTTGGCTTTGGTAGCGCAGTTGAATTTGGAGTTAACTCAATTTGATGTGAAAATCGCGTTCCTTCACGGTGATTTGAAAGAGGAAATCTATATGTCTCAACCAGATGGATACAAAGTTGCTGGTAAAGAAGATTGGGTTTGTAAGTTGAGCAAATTGTTGTACGGATTGAAACAATCACCGAAACAATGGTATAAACGATTTGACCAGTTCATGATGGGTCAGAAGTACACAAGAAGCAAATACGATCATTGTGTGTATTTGCGCAAGTTACGAGATGAGTCCTACATCTACTTACTCTTGTACGTTGATGATATGTTGATAGCGTCGAAAAACCAAGTTGAAATTGATAAATTGAAGGCTCAGTTGAGTAAAGAGTTCGAGATGAAAGATTTGGGAGAAACCAAGAAGATTCTCGACATGGAGATAAGTAGAGATAGAACGAGAGGCAAACTTTGTCTGACACAGAAGCGGTATTTGAACAAAGTACTACAACGTTTTGGTATGAATGAAAATTCAAAACCTGTAAGTACTCCGCTTGCTCCTCATTTGAAATTTAGTAGTCTATTGTCTCCAAAAACGGATGAAGAACGAGCATACATGACGAAAGTCCCGTATGCTAATGCAATTGGTAGCTTGATGTATGCAATGGTGTGTACGAGACTCGACATTTCACAGGCAGTTAGTGTGGTAAGCAGGTTTATGCATGATCCAGATAAGGGTCATTGGCAAGCTGTGAAATGGATTCTACGGTATATCAAAAATACTGTAGATGTTGGATTAGTTTTTGAGTAGGATGAATCACTTGGTCAATGTGTAGTTGGATATTGTGATTCTGACTATGCAGGTGATTTGGATAAGCGACGTTCGACAACTGACTACTTGTTCACGTTTGCCAAGGCACCAGTTAGTTGGAAATCTACTTTGCAGTCAACGGTGGCTTTGTCTACAACGGAGGCAGAGTATATGGCGATTACCGAAACTGTAAAGGAGACAATTTGGCTTCAAGGATTGCTTGAAGACTTGGGAGTTGGTCAAAAACACATTAACGTGTTTTGTGACAGTCAGAGTGCTATTCACTTAACAAAAAATCAGATCTTGCACGCAAGGACGAAACACATTGATGTTCGCTATCACTTTATGCGAAAAATTCTCGAAGAAGAGGAGATTTTTCTCCAGAAGATTCAGACTGCGGAGAATCCTACAGATATGCTGACCAAGGTGGTTACAAGGTCCAAATTTAAACATTGTTTAGACTTGATCAATATCTTGCACATTTGAGTTGGCGCCTGAGGGAGCAAATTTAAAGGCATCGCAAGAACCGTTTGTTAATGTTTGAGGGAGAATGTTTGTATTTTTTGTGGGACTTGAAATTATACCAAGGTGGAGATTTGTTGACTTTTGTGGCAATAATTTAAGCCACAATTGTTGACAAATATTTGACAAACATTTCATCCCACAAATATTGACATTTTTTTGGCAATTTTAATCCCACATCGGTGGGATTAGAGGTAGAAACATGGTTTGAGAGCTATAAATACCTCACAAGTCTTCCCAATTGATGTACACCAAAAACAAGAGAATTACACCAATAAAAATTTTTGTAATTCTCTTGTAATTCTTTCTTCTCCTAAATTATAAGAGCAGGCTGTTTGAGTGGTGTTCGGAGAGTAGGCAAAATTGGCCGAACTCCGTTATCAATTTTTCGGGTGCGTTCTTTCCTTATTTCTTTTATTTATTTCGCATTTATTTGGTAGTTTCTTTTCAATTGTAGTGTAGTATTCAATATATTTGCCGGATTTATTTGTAGTGTTTTATACGGTTCATTTTGGGTGTATTTTTCTTATTCGTGTTTACGTATTATTTATATATACACGGATTTAGTTGTGATAATACACCGTACACGTAAATTCTGTCTAGGAAATTGGGTTTTAAGTGGGACCACTTATGACCCCTCCAGCCTTTATTGGGAATTTATTTGGAATGGTAATTCTGTCTAAGGAAATTGATTTGTCGATCTTTTCTGAGAATTATTGAATCGGTTTAATCACTAGTTGAATTTTGAGTGGGAAATTACCCGGTTTCCCCAACAATAACCACAAAAATCTCATCCTTGATGCTATATATAAAAAAAGATTACCTAGTGATCAATAATAATAGTACCGTTACATTTGATCTTATAATAACCAAACTTCGATGAGATTATACATAAATATCAAGATATTAGATAGTTTTACAAGGAAGTTTACCAAAAAAAAAAAAGATAGTTTTACGAGGAATGTTCATATTTTGATAAAATCTAATTGTCATAGAGAGAAAATAAAAAAAATTCATATAACATAGGATCAAAAATCTCTAAATCCATTTATAAATAAGGGCATGCACACACGAAAAACATTTGAAAGATAATAGAATGAATAAATAATTTACAAAATAAGAGGCAAGGAAAATTATTTGTATTCCGTGAACCATAAATTTGTACTTGTAAAAAGTTAAAAGGAAATCATCAAATGTTGAGGGTTTTAAGGTTGTATATGTATTTGGGGTGTGGATTTATTTGAAAGTTGTACCTGTAAAGGGATAATTTTGAAAACCTTCCCTGAGGGTTTTGATAATATCATTTAGTTCTTTTGAGGTTTTTAAAATTTCACTTACCTCCCCTATTAACCTGACAAGACCAAATATTTCTGTCAAAGGTCACAAATTGACAAAATTTCCTTGCACTCTTAATAACTATTTAACAAAAAAGCGAAAACAAAAAAAGGATTTTAAAACCAAAAAATGTAGATAAAAAAAATAAACAAACCGCTGTTCAATATTGGTCCAAATTTCTCGGTATTAAGGTGATAATGGCATAGCAAAGGACGTGGATAGATTATATATAATCAAAGTCAACTACTTGGAATAATTTTGGCAAGTAATTAACACTTTGAAAAATTTTATAAGACAGTTACAAGGACGTCAAGAAATTTTTTTAGGAAATATCTTTTAACATAGGATGTAATTTAAGTTGTATTAAAAATTAAAATAATCTCTTCATACGTATAGTTTGTAACATAAATCCTACTTATAAAAAAATTATAAATAAGTCAGAATTAAAACAATTAATCAAAAATAATTTAATGACCAAATAAAACTAGGAATGTTCTTTTTTTTTTTAATTGTTTAAACGTCATTCGTTATATTAGGTAATAGTTGTTGCATTTATAACTACTCATATTTTCAACTTTTTACTTTTTAATCTTAGTTTACTTTTAATTGTTGTTGTAAGGGTAGTATTGAAACAAAAAATTTATCTTTCTCGCATTTCCTTCAAAGGGGCTAAAATGTTACAAAAAATCTCAATTCAAGGGAGGTAGGTGAATTTTGAAAACTTAAGAGATGCTAAGTCATATTATGGGAAAATTTAGGGGAGGTTTCTAAAATTATCCCTTTCGTAAATTGAGTTGATAATGTTGACTTCCCCTGAAGTTTTGCCAAATTACATTTTCCTCCCTTGAGATTTGTCTAAACAACATAAAACCCTAGAGTTTGTCTAATTCAGCCCAAATTTTTTTTCTTGTTTTTTCTTTTTTTAAAAAGGATCAATAGTGGTTCCCCTGGGTGACTGGAACCCGTGACTTCTTAGTTATAGGTGAAACATTTTACCAAATAGGCTATGCTTCATTGTCAATTAGTCCAAAACGCTTTAAATAGCCAAACTTTTAATAAATTAACATTGCACTAGCCAATTGCATCAATCCCAACAAATTTTTTGACGATCATTAATTACCAATTTTTTTCCTTGACCATTCTTTTAACTCCTTGTAGGTTACATATAATGTAACAAAAACTCTTGGCAAATGGCAATAATAAACAATAGTGTTTTGATCATTATTATAGTCTCTTTACCACTATTGCATTTTACATTAAAAACCCTTTTCCATATCAATGTGTAAAGGGTAAAATACAAAAAAGTTTCCTGTGATAAATCTAATATATAAAAAAATTCCCGTGGTTTCAAAATATACAACACGATACTCTGTACTTTGAACTAAATTGTAAAGGTGACGGAATCCGTTAAACTTAATGGAAATGACTTATTAGAACCTAAAAAAAAAATTTTATACCTAATTTTTAACAATATACATGTTGTACCCCTTAACTCTCAATTCTCTCTATTTAGAGAATACAACAAATGATTTTTTTGAGCTGTCTTTTGCTTCATTATATCAGGGCATTTTGGTCATTTCGTCCATTTCCGTTAAATTTAACGGATTTTGTCACTTTTACAATTTAGTTCAAAGTACGGGATGTCGTGTTGTATATTTTGAAACCATAAGGGGCTTTTCTGTGTATTAGGTTTACCACTGGGGTTTTTTTTGTTTTTTACCCATGCGTAAATGATCAAACTCTGTTTTCCAAAAAAGAAAATAAGCTATTATTTTAAATCAACTTTTAAGATTAACCTTTAAAGACTTTTGTATGAGGACAGGCATTTATATTATGTGTACGGATGAAATATTAAAAATTAATATTAAATATTAAATATTATGTGTACGGATGAAAGACCATGTAGTTTAGCTAAATTTTATTATTGCACAACAAATTATATATTTAAATAAAATTCATAATTGTTGAATGCAAAAAGTTAGTAAGTGATTTTCTAAAACTTTTATTAACTTTTCATTTCCTAGTACTTAGTAAGTGATTTTTTTCTTTTATTTTGGGTTTCATTATTTTCCTTGGATCACTTTACAATATTTTTTTAATAGGATCTTTTTATTGATATGGACAAACATCAAGAGAGATAAATGTAGTTTTTTTGGCAAAGGGCTAGCTTTGTCATTTCCCTACTTCCATTAGTTGGATTTCACACCGTTACTCATAAGGGGTAATTATAATTTGGTCAAACCATAATGTTCATTTTGTAATTTGGTCAAAACTCAAGGAAGGTAGCTGCAATTAATCCAAATTATTTTGTTAAGTTCGGGTGTACTATCCCGATAATTTTTGTGATACTAACATGTACTATTAAAGTTTCAAGTTCACAATACTTGCACAAGACAAAAAGCAAAATAAAGGTGGCAAAAGTGGATTTCCAGTTATCCGTTTTTGTTAACATTTGTTATACTTAAACTTTTCCTCGTGACTCTTAAGTACACAAATTTAAGGAATGCAGACTTAGAAAATGAGTTCTCTTCGGTCCAATCTCTTGCAACACTTTTTCTAAATCTTCGGTTTTTTTAGATCCATAAATAATCTAGTTGTACTTTCGTCCATTCCAAATTATAATACTATCTATAATTACGATATAGAGTATAAGGCCTCAAAGGGCGCTTGTCCCTTAATTTGGATAGTCAAACAATAAATAGTTAAAAACCATGAGAAGGGACATATTTAGGGGTAATGTCAAACCTAATCAAGCAAACGGAGAGTACACGAAGCTCAACCCAGGTAGAAGGTGTAGTGAGAATTGGAAGTACCCAACAATATATCATTTATGGGCCTTAGTTTGTTTGCTGGATGGACTAGGGATGTTAACGAGACGAATTGATCTGAGTAGTGTTATGCTCGAGTTTGAATTCAATGCTACACAAGTGTACTCGAATTCCTCGACTCGAGCAAGTAGAAAATTTTGTAACTTGACTCGACTCGATAATATGCATTTTCAAATTTGAACTCCACTCGGTAAGGCTTGAGACTAGTCTTGAACTTTAATGAGTTCAAGGACTCAAAATAAAACTCGAAAAACTCGAAAAAAGGATAGAAAATTTATAGTGAATTATCTAAAATCCTCATTTTCTTTTTTAGTTTTTACAATATTACATTTGTGCCATTTTATGAATTTTATTGAGTAAACAACATATGGTAAATTACCTAAAACATAAACTTTAGTATTCATTTCATAATTAAAAATAAAAATATAATATAAATAATATACCAATATCAAGCTACTCAACAAGCACTTGGGTGGCACAAATGAGAACTTGAACTCCGACTTGGCATATGTATTGAACTACTTGAACTCAATATCGAACTCGGTCAAATTGAGTTCGAGCCGAGTATTTGATTGATTTGCTCACAGGTTACTTGCGAGGGCTCGACTCGCGGATAGCCTAGGATGGACTTAGTGATCTAAACTTTTAAATGATAGCAATCAAAATAATAGGGGTATATTTATAATGCTTTGGGTAATAAAGTTTGATTTGTCAAAAATTCAAGGGTATTTTGTTATAATTAAGCCTAAATGATGTAGCACTAATCTGTCTTCCATACTTTGAGTTTGCGAACAAAAGCTGTTTACGTTCTACAACTAAAAAAGGTGGTTCAGCCGGATTTTGCCAATGAAGCCTTGATTTTGTGGTAAAATAACTAAAGTTAAGTATTTTTAAATTCAAATCCCATGAATTCTCCATAATTTTACATTAATATTCAAAGTTAATATTTCATACACTGATAATGTATAAGTTTCCCACATATGACAACTAATTGTAATTTGAATTTGAAATTTAATTGTTTGATAGACTAATTCAACACTTAAATTTATTGGGTTTAGATCTTAATGTGTTCAGACGCATTTGATAACTAAAAGTAAAACATTTGAATTAGTCAAGTGGTACTGAATTTTTTTATGTAAAATTTATTCCAAACAATAAGTGATAAGTTATTCACTTGTCATTAATTTGATATATTTGAATGTATATCAGATTACTTAACAATTCAATAAGTTAATAAATTCAGATTTAATATTTCAAAATTTAGATTTCAATTTTCAAATTTTAGTTTTATTAAATGCACCCTAAACTTGACATATATGGTATGCATCCGAGTACGACATTGAATACGCTAACAGTGCACATAGGATTGATCCTATTCTTAAAGTTTATACTGCCATTTTATGAGTTAGCGAATTTGGAAAATATGTTATCAATACTAGATCGAAACTGCGTAACCAATTTATAAACAAGAACTATATGCATGAAAGTGAGGGATTGGAGAGGGTCTAAATTTTAAATCATCTAAAAATACCTGTAGCTAGTCTCCATGATTCAGATTAATCTAGATTTGAAATCCATTAAAAATTTTAATGTTCAAATATATCTAATTAAATATCATTTCAAATTCTTCCTTCACAACTTCTTATCCCTTACTTAATCACCAAGGCGCTTTCAAAGTTCAAACCCAAACACCGAAATTGAATGGGTGTGAAACCACATGGACTAAGTAATTTGTTGCTATCTATAATATCCACAACTTTATCTCAATAAATATTACCTCACTGAGTGGTGTCCTCTATCATGCTTGCCTGAGACACGTATCTGTGCTGGAATGCTGCCACTTTGTTGCCTAGCCCTATAAGCTTCGGTGGTAAGGTTTGACTTAAGAATCTGCTTTCCTTAGCTTAAACGAAAGCTCAAAATAATTTCTTCCAATTTCCAAAAAAAAAAAAAAAAAAAAACTCAGCCAATTTCATGCTTTCCTGCATCACTTGTGAATCCAAATTAAAGTGCTGATTGAATTCATTTATGTTTAGCAAACCATGAGCGGTGTTTATCATCACACCCACCAAGGGCCCTATTCTCCACCAGGCAAGTAATTCAAGAATCAAAATTCTAAAGAATTTATACTTTGGCTAATAATTTCAATTGTGTGTTTTCCAACTTAAGATTTATTCCTTGCAATTTTTTAATTCATGGCATTCACCAAGTTAAGAATGAAGTTATAAACATAATCTAATTAATAAAATTATTTTGTTTCTATGAAAACATAAGAATATGGTACCCTAAAATTTCTAAGATTTCTGAGTTAACGTTTGCGTTATGTGGCTTGTAGTAGTTAGTTTTCATAAATGTATGTTTTTTTCCTTGGGAAAGAAAAGATTATTAAAGTTATATGTCAGTTATTACATGAACAAAATTTTCAGGGTATGCACCAGCTCCTGGGGACTACCCTTCGGCGGTGCCGCCACCACCAGGGTTCTTCAGTGATGGCTTCCCTCCACCACCTCCGCCTCCGCCTCCGGGGCCTCCTGGCTATCAAGGGTATTTCCGTGATGATTATCCTCCACCACCACCTCAACATATCTACCACCAGTCTTGGGATAATTACCCAGGGTGATGCTTTCTGCTCTTCATTTTTTGAGAAGCTGGTATGTCTCCCAATTATTATTGTTATTATTAATTGTTTTTGTTTTAGTTGTTACTTGTTCGTCTTATAATCTTTTGGATTAGTTTTATCTTTGTTTATTTTGTATTCACATTCTTGTTTAGTTCTCTGAAGAAACACTTAATCACATGAGCATTTAACACGTACTACTATAATTTCTAGCTATTAAATAAATAATGAAATTTAGTTTTTTTTATAAATACGTATATGTGACATACGTCTGGATCTGTTAGTCTTGGCTAATTTTTGTATTAAACTGTTCAATTTGCACTCATCATGAATTCCACAATTTGAACAAGCTCTTGTTAACTTTAGTTTTATTCCGTAAATAAAAAAAGATCGAAATTTTATGCCCAAAATTAAAAATTGTCCAAGTGGGCTCTACCAACTTGGCTTCCTAAGGAAATCCGCAAGAGGAAGAAAGCCTTCCACACTCTAATACAAAAATAAGATGATAATTGAGAATTTACTAAAGAAGATCTGACTTAAGAGCAATAAACGAAAAGGATTCCTGGAGTAAAGTTGGATCATTTTTACCAGTTAGGCTACCTTAGAAACATTTTCATTGGTCTTGGGAAATGAAAGCTGCATTTTTATGTAGCACAAGAATTAATGGTCCTTTTTCCCTTTTTATTTTTGGGCTAGGCACATTTTGGTCCAATTTTTTCTTTCTAGAGCGGGATCATATTCAATCTTGTAATAGAACAGAATCTCAACTAACATGGGTCAGAACCTGCTAAATCTCGACCACCTAAGCAATTTACCTAACCTAACTGATTTGATATTCTTTTTTTTTTTTTTTTTTTAGACACAGGGGATATCCGGGCTTTTGGCCTGACTAATCCCCTTGCGTCCCGAGAGGGGAGGCCCTACCCCCTCGGACGCGGTAGCCCCAGGCAAGACTCGAACCTGGTAAGCGTGGCCTGAAGAGGCGCTTGCTACCAGAAGAGCTAACCCAGGGAGGGCAACTGATTTGATATTCTAATTAGCATATTTTGTCCAATTTGTGTTTCTCCATCCAATTCACTGTTTTCTTGGACCTCGTTTGGCAAGTGAGTTTTTTGGATGTTTGTCTAAAACTTTACTGTAGTTTACTGTAGAAGTTTTTAAAAAAAATTTTGAAGTGTGCTTTTTTTAATATTTTAAAGTGTATAGTTTAAAATTTTTGAGAAGTTTTTTTGAAATTACTGTAGTTAAAGTTTTTAAAAAACTTGTAGCAGATAAACTTGGCAAAAAACTTGTCTGCCAAACAAGGCCACTTTACTGCTATTTCTTATTAGGACCAGCCATATATATATGACAAAGAGTATAAGCCTGTAAACTAAAAGTAAAAATTTTTAGATGACACACACACACACATATAAATATATATTACCATTAATTGTTCTTAAGAAATTTCATGCATTTTTCTCATTGGTGCAGCTTGGCAACTCTTTGCTGTTGTTGGCTATGGGATCGGTGCTGTTGCTACTAATCAAAGGGATGCTGTTGATTATTATGGACTTCCAAATTGCCAAAAGAAGAAATAAGAATCTGGAGAAAAAATGTTTTTAATTTCAAAGAATTGTGTAAGTTTGAGGACTTTGATTTTTTCTTCATTTCTTTATTTGTGTCCCTGCTTCCTCTCAATTCATGTCATCAGAAAATTTTAGAAACAGACTGTGATAGGTAATGTTGGGCTGATTAATGCGTGATTGTGCTTGCCACTGCAGTCACAAAGGTATAGCTAGCTGCATCAAGTCAAACCAAATAAATAAATAAATAAATGGAGAAGCTTCAGAATTTTTTTTTGTAAACATTTAATTGATTCATTTTCATGAATCAAAGCTAAATCTCTAAATATCATGGCAATAAAGTCATTCTGCCCCTTATAGAATGATCATTTTTAACTATGCTAATATCGTACATGTGATTGATTCCGTTTGGGTTTTCCAATCTTCCATTACAGATGCTATGACGACTTTATCTTGTGAACTGGATGAATGACAGTTATGTAAAATTTGAATTTGAAATCCAACTTTCAGCATTGGATGAATGACAATTATGTAAAATTTGAATTTGAAATATAACTTTCACACATGTGTCATAAATCTAATGGCGATAGTGTATATACTGTCAGTGTAAAGTGTATATAAGATTTACTCGTAACAAAATCATACAACTATATAAATAGGAATAAATTGAAATTTATTAGTAGCTTAAGTGATCAGTGCACATTGCAGAGTGATGATCTTCATACACTAATTCTTTGGTCATTCATGCGGAGGATATGCATTCACGAGATACTCCTTTTGTAACGGCAAATATTAGTTAATGAAGAATTTCCTTTTGGTATAGTGGAAAAAATAATGGAGACCAACCATAATTTCCATTTTATTCTTTGCTTGTCTTTTAAACTTTTTGAAGATAACATTAACTGTACACTTGTAGTAATTGCTAATTTTTCCTCTCTGCGTGGTTTTGACCTTTTCTTCATCAAGACTACTGACTTTGGGTACTTATTCCCAATTATATGCCAAGAAACTGCTAAACTCAACGGACAAGTAAAGAATATTTCATCAAGTGAACTAAAATCATAGTAAAGATTAAACGAAATAGTTAACTTCATTATGAAAATCTTATGTCTTTGATTGGAAATAATTAATATCACTGAGTGTTAGTTGTTTTCTTCTTTTTTTGATGGTGATATGTTCTTGTAAATTAAAAAATAATTATTATTTCACCAAAATTTTTTACGGGGTTGTAAGATAAATATGCATCTCTATTTATATAATGTTTTAAGATGTGAAAGCTGTATGTATCGAAATACGCCTTGTTTGAGTTGTCACTTTTTAAAAAAAATTTCATTTTTTGTGAACACATTTTTCACTTATTTTTTTATTTTACATACATCAAATCCTTAAAATACATTTGTTTACAAAATTTTCAGAAATTAGCAATCCAAATTTTATATTTTCCCAAGAGCTTGGTGTATGTGAGGTGAGGAAACTTTGGCCTTGTTTGGCAGACAAATTTTGTTGCCAAGTTTGGTCTGTTGCAAGTTTTTTTAAAAACTTTAGCTATAGTAATCTCAAAAAATTTCTCAAAGTTTTTTAAATTATACACTTCAAAATATTTAAAAAAAAAAACAAACTTCAAAATTTTTTAAAAAACTTCTACAGTAAGTTACAATAAAAGTTTTAAACAAACACCCAAAAAATTCACTTGTCAAACGGGGCCATAATCTTTAGCCACCGAGCCCATTGAGAGCTGGGAAGGCATCTAAGAACATAAGCTAGGATTGAGAGCTGGGAAGGCATCGCTGTAACTGGTTTTCGCTAAAAAGAGCCAGGCGATGGGTATGAGAAATTGTAAGATGCAACTTAGATGGCTCAAATCTAGGATTGGCCCTAAAAGTATGGAGATCTCACAATTTGGACTGAAATTTCAATTGAATGTTTGGAAATTAGATATTTTATATTTAATTTTATTGTAAAATAATGTTTTCTTATCCATGGTAGGGAGTGGCAGGTCTGGATGTGGGTAGACTTTATTTCGATTCAATAGACTGGAGTGCGGTATGATCGATAGAGCTGATTCTGAATGTGAGGCAGAGAAATTTGGCACTTGAAAGATGAAAATCTATATATTGATGTAATTATGGTCCATTTCATTATTCTTGGGTTTTGGCAAATTTTCAAAAGGATTTGACAAGTGAAACTATGTGGTATGTGAATATACACTTGGTACTAGATTGTAGTTCAAAAGGTATATGTGTGTTTTATCTATGCACTGTATTTGAATTTAGATATTGGAGGTTGTAGAGAGGGTAATGTCTATGTCACATAACCATTATCATTATGTTGTAAATTAATTCCAAGTATACATTTTGAAAGAGGGGATGTATTATTTAAGTTTATCAAAATGTAGGTAAATTAAAGTTAATTATAGGGGAGAAGATACTACGTACCAAAATGAAAACAACGACATAAGACCGCAAAAGGCTCAATCATGAGCAAATAATTCTAGACTATATTCTGACATTTCGGATAACTAATTCAGTAATTTAATTATCTTGCATATGTTACGAAGTTTTTTGTTGTGCTAACTTATTAATGCAAAGTTTTTTATCTTTCCCTTGGAACTTTTCCCTTGTTTCCCTTTCCTTCTTAATCTCTGTCAATGCGTCGAAGGTTCAAAATTAGTTTTCCACGAATGAAATGCTAGCTTTTCTAGCTAAGGATGGCAACGGGGCAGGGTTAAGTCTCCGCCTGTGTCCCGTTGCCTACTAATTCCCTCCGGCTCTCGCCCTGTGCCGCACCCCCGTCCCGCTTCCCTCGCGGAAGCACATGTGGGATTAATAAAAATTTGTTATATAATTTTATTATAGTTAAATTTTAGCAAATAATCAAGTACTAAAATATCAACACATCACCAAGTTATTATTCATTGTAATTTTACGATTGAAACTCATAAAACAATCAAACAAAAATTATTTGAATACAATCCAACATGATGAAATAAATACAACTAAAATAGTCAAGTTTTCACTTTTGGCACAAATACAATCACTAATTCATTATTGTGCTTGTGCTTTTTTTGAGAAAAAGTGTTATTATATTAAGTGTAATTATGAATTTAGTATAACTAATTAATAATTTCCATTAGTAGACATATATAATTATTAGTATAATTGATAAAATTAATTATATTACATATATTAATATACATTATATAATACATATAACTAATAATATCATTATCATAAGTTTGTAACTAATTAAATTAAATATTAGATATATAATTATATACATATATATTTATTTATATATATTTTTTAGCAGGTGGCGGGGTAGGGAATGGAGCAGGGCCTACCCCATTTCTAAACTGGGGGAAAAATTTCCCCCCCCTACCCCGCCCCGCCCCAATTCCCACCCCCATTGCTATCCTTATTTCTAGCTCCGTAGCTATAGGTAATGTTCTAGGTAAAATGTACATAGCTTGAGTACGTACTTGGAGAGGCTACCTGGTTATTTACATACCAGTCTCATACTACGGCTGTTTAAGAGGATTCTTGTAATCTAAACTTGCTTCAGATTGCTATTTTATTCAAGAAAATGACAATTTTCCTGAACTACAACAGAGACATTTCTCTACCCAAATTGAGTGTCTTGCCGTTTAGATTTCAACGGTATGTGCTTCAGTTGGTATAAAAGTGTTTGGAATATTGTAGATAACCGTTTTTTATATTCAGACTTGTAAATATATGTGGTTCTTCATCCGCTTGGGGCCTTGACCGTTCTTTGATGCTTGTATATCAGTCTGAGTCCCTGTCACACCCTAGGCACGTATGCCCAAGACCCGACCTGAGTTTCCGCAGCCAAGTCCAATTATTTGGTTTTCATTCTCACTAATTCAAAATGGATATTTTAAATTAGATTTACATGCTCACACTCTATTTGTGTATTGTATTAGTTTATAGCACTAACTTATTTGACGTGAGATGGGGTATTACATTTATCCCTCTTTTTTAGGCTTTGCGTCCTCTGACCCAATCTCATCTCATGCAGAGACTACGGAAGATTTGCTCCGATATCATAATGTCACACCACAATCGGAATCTCAATATCCAAGTCCAATTATTTAGACTCCGTCCTTGTTTGCTCAAAACAAATATTTTTAGTTGGATTTGAATGCTCAAATTCTACCTATGTAATAAGCTTATTCTACACACACACATGCCAAAAAATTATAAAAAGCGTATATGTCTTACCTTACCTATGTAAAAGTGGGGATGAATATATAAACAGTAATGAACAGTTGCAGTGGTTCGGTTATGCTGTTGCTTCTGTGAATTGCAGGGGTGTTAGGGTCTTTTGGTGTTGCCTGGGTTGGGCTTCTTTAGAGATCAGTGATGCCCATGTGGAGCGGTGGGCTTGTGTATATATAAAATCGCTACATAATCTTTTCTAATTTTCTTTTTCAATCTAAAGTTACTCATTTCTCACAGTATGAATTGCCTGCAATTTTTTAATGTCAAATCGTTACATAATCATCTGCTTCATACCTTTTTTTCTTCCGACCTAAATCTTTTGCTTCATATTTGCAACTTGTCCAGAATATATAAGGCAAAAAGATTCGCCCTTACACCTTTAGGATGTCGATTTCAAGTTTTGAAATTAATATAAACAACGTGAGAGTTTTTCCAAACCACAAGTAACGAAATGCTCAAAGGTCTTGTATGTCCCAAAAAAATTTGTTTGATTGGGACGGCTAAAAGTGCTCGAAGGTCTTGCACGTCCCAAAAAAAATCTATAGCCATGTTTGCAGATCTCGATGACTTGATTCTATTGCCTCCGTTTGTGATTTAGCTTTGCGTTTGGGGTTGGTTTTTCTTGGTTCAAAGGTTGGTTTTAGTGCCTAGCCAGCGTCAAATATCTCAATTTTTATGATTTTTTTTTCAAATTTTATAAATTTAATATTTCTATTCTATAGAAACTCTTTTACACAAGTAAAGTAGGATGCATGCTACGTATACAAAGAGAAATTTGTATTTTGGAAAAAAAATTATGTGTCAAGCATCCAAACCTACTAATTGTAAAAAAAAAAATCCACTAAAATAAACTTATTTAGGAATACATGTGACTCGGGTATCATAACTCTATTTATAGATAATTTACTATTATTTTTTAGATAATTATTTCTACCCATCATAGAAATATAAATTACCTTTAAATAAAGAACCACGTCCTATTAGTTACATTAAAGTTCAAAGTATAATTGATCACTTTAATTAAATTTAATTTTATTTAACAGTCTAAGTCCAACGTTGGCTTAACGATGCAATAATTAATGATGTATTAAGAATGTTTAGATAACCTGATTTCAAAGGTCTCGTTTCTCCGTACAGTGACGAAAAAACACACCACAAACATGACACAGCAGCAAAATAACGAATCTAGGTACCGACGCATGGCGTCCGGGTAGGCAAAACTAGTCTATCTATCATTATGCTGAAAGTGAATGGTAGGCAAAACTAGTCTATCATTATGCTGAAAGTGAATGTGGACTGGTATGGCACAATTTCCAGCAACTTGGTGGTCTTTTGTTCTGTTAGCTACGCGCGAACTTCGTGGAAAATGGTCCAGCCATCTGTGCACCCTTGGATTGCTTCCAATTCAAAATTTGACAGCTGATCATCATTTAGGAACGTTAGTGCTACAGTTGAAACGGTCGGTGGTGGTCGTACGAAGAAGTTACAGTGGGGGGACCTTGTTGCCGACTGATTTTGATGCATGCATGCATTCCTTCGGACTGGGTTAATGAATGCAGCACGTACGTTCTTAGTAATTTTTTTTTTTGTTAATCATCGTTCTATTCCTATTCTTACTCTATCTTAATCTAATTACGGAAGACCCAACTAAGCCTATGGAGGACCGATAGAGACAGAACCACCACCGGACCAAACGAGTGCACCACGCACCCGTCTGGATTTTTTGAAAAAACCATAATTGTGGCAAATTAGTGGGAGACAAGGTTCGAACTCTTGTCTCCCACCCCACCAAAGCCTTAAAGGCTTGGTGGTGGCAAATTGATCGATGTAGTTCTTTAACAAAAGTTGACTGTAAGATTGAAAAACTCTTTAATGTTTTTGTGTCATTGGTTCGAACAAGAAATGCTAATTACTTAAATTTATAAATGATTTACAATATTCTTAAAAATAACTAGTAATAATTTACAACTATGAGAATACCTTTATGCACCAGCTTAAAAAAAACACAAACAAGTTTATATATAATTTTATGATGCTGTATCCTTTTACTTTTCAAACCATTGACTTGGAAAAAAATTAGAAAAATAAAAAATATGTAAAGATTTACAAATCTTCTTAAATTAACTTAAAACACTTCACAATAAAAAATATTATCATTATAACTTGCAAAAAATTCAAATAAACTTTAAAATATTAACTTTTGGTGTTCAAAAAATACAATATATTTTATCCAATCAAAATAAAAATTCATTCATTTTTTTTATTTGTTAATAATATGCTTACTGTTTTGGTAATAAAAAGAAAGACAGCAAAAAAGCAAATTTGGAATGAGAGTATATTTACTCTCCCAAATTGACTTCTTTAATATTATATTTTAAAAAGAATTGTAAATGATATAAAAAGTTTAAAGTAAAGGAGATAAGTGAGATTTTTTAAAGTTTGAAAGTGACAAATGAAACTGTTAGAAACCTGAGCGGAGGTTTCTGAAATTATCCCTAAAAAACTCCTAGTACACATGGAAAAGGACCCCTCTATTAATTTGTCTTTTTGTTTTTTGTCAAAACTTGTAACTTAAGTTGTAACTTGTAAGTGAGAAAGATGGGGCTGTTTTGTAGAACAGTTTCGTACGTTACTTTGTTTGCCTTTAAACTTCCTTAGCTGCAGTTTTTGTAGCTGTGACAACAAATGGCTCCAAGCGTTTGTCTTTTTTTCTCCCTTCCATCTTCACCATGGACATGGACGCCCACCATTGCCACTCCTCCATCATCCTCCTTCTCCCTTCCTCCATTCAGTGCAAATCAATCTTCGCCGCCAAACCCTAAATCTGCTCTTTACCCACACTTTAGTGTAAAATGTTTAACACATTTTTTACAAATTTGTTTAAAATTCTCATGCTAAAGTATTTGTTTTGTACGTATATATTTGTAAGATTTCATTTCTTGCATTTGCCATTTATTCTAAGATGTGTAAATCCATGGTGTAGAATCCAAAAATGCAAAAAGTGGTGGATCGTCTCATTAAAGATTTGGATGCCGAAAGCTTGAAGAGAAGAGGGAAACCAAGGGATGAGAAAATGGAGAAGATTGAGGCGAGTCTTGCCAGAGCTAGAGCTTTGATTAGAGAGGCCATAGTTAATGGCAGCAAGCAATTGCCTCTTCATGACGCAGACTACATTCCTCAAGGAGAAATTTACAGGAGCCCTTCAGTTTTTCACAGGTAAATAACAAATTCTTCTGTTTGAATATTAATTTTCACACTTTGGCATGGAATATTACGGAGGGAAAAAAAAGGAAAAGATAGCGTATGGAATATTCTAATAGTTTAGTCTTGTTGGGAAATTAAGGCAATCAAACAGAATTTACTATTTGGTCATACAGGAATTAAAACTTTGACCAAAAGAAAGGAGCTAAAGAAAAATTATTGTGATGAATGGCTTGATTATGATCAGTTCTTGTCTTACAATATGCGTGATAATTGAAAAAATTGGTGCACTTGGAATGTTAAATAAACTAAATGGTTAAGCAGCAAGTTCTTGGGTTCCTTTGATCATTATGGTGTAATCCACACCATCTGATCAGAGAACGAATAAGTTGGAATTTTCTTCTTATGAAGTGAGTTCAAGTTTTTAATTGCTAGTTGATTAGCTCTCCACAAAGCTGAAATTGTGTTCGAATAAAGTAGTTTTATTTCAAATAAGGAAATTATTTACTTTTTGCTCCTTCATTGCCTTTGTTTGGTCATTAGTTGTATATACAAAATTAACACATGTACACGGAATTACTACTTTTATACACCTTGCACTGATTTTAGTGAACATGGACAGCTTGGTATACCTTTCTTTTGTAATTCAGGTGTATCAGAAGAAATTCTTTTTCAGGACAAACTTTATTCATGAAGTTCAGGAAAAGGAAACTGGAATAATCAGTTGAATATTGAAACAAGAATGCAAACCATATACGAGTCTATTATAAAGTGAACTGAATCATTTCTACCCTACATTCAGCAGTGCATACTACTGTTCTTTAACTTTATATCAGATTCAGCTCAAACCCTGTGGATTAAAGCGCGAGTTTTTTTGCAGGAGTTACCAGCTGATGGAGAGTCTCTTCAGAATATTCGTGTACGAAGACGGGGAGCCTCCCTTGTTTCACTATGGACCTTGCAGGGACATATACTCATTGGAAGGGATATTTTTAGGCTTAATAGAGAAAAACACACCGATTCCGGGACCTATAATCCTGATGAAGCTCATGTATACTTCCTTCCTTTCAGTGTAGTAAAGATCCTTGAGCACCTTTTCGATCCAATTAGCCGTGATAAGGCTGTTCTAGAACGTGTAATTGGCGATTATGTTCGTATAGTTTCTACCAAATATCCGTACTGGAATAGAAGCTTGGGAGCTGATCATT
This sequence comes from Coffea humblotiana, assembly GCA_023065735.1. NCBI lineage: Eukaryota > Viridiplantae > Streptophyta > Magnoliopsida > Gentianales > Rubiaceae > Coffea > Coffea humblotiana. Next base: position 4,703,646 of record CM041212.1, on the reverse strand, counting down.
TGATGCTTTCCTGCCATGATTGGGTACTTTTTCTCCTCTAAAGAAGATCGCTTTATCTATTTATTTTTCTCTAGTTCTTGTCTTTTGTTAAGAGCTTGTGGTCCTAGTCTCTTTTTTACTTTACCTGAAGTTAATTTAAGAATGAGATTCATGGATAAGGGATTTAAACAACCAAAAAGACCAAGAGATCAAGGATTGATTCTGTTCTGAACCAAAATCTTTACTGAACATTAAGTCATTCAACTCTAATGAATCCACTCATTAGTCATTGCTTCCCAAGCAAAATCATATTATCCTGTTGCTTATAGTAGTGAAACCATGTACTCAAAAAGTCTAAACAATTAATCTTTTACAAGTTCTGAAAGAAGTGGATGATAACCAAGATTTAATCGAGCTAAACAGAAGTTCAACAGAAATTAAAACATTTCAAAAACAGCTTTCAAGTTTGGAAAGGCTAAATATGCTGATTTCAGTCAATAGGCTTTAAGTCACAATGTTACCATGCAACTATTCACTGGTGTAATTTGGATATGTAGGGGCCTCGTGCTACATGGTATGTTCATCAGTTATACTTCACTTCCATTCGAGCTCTATGCAATGCGAATACTTCTGAGTTCTTCAACCCCCGGAAAGATGTTTCATTCCCTGAAATTAACCTCCAGACCGGAGATATTGCCATAGTTACCGGAGGATTGTCCCCATCAAATCGAACAATTTTAGCATTCTTTGCCGGTGGATACCATGGACGAATTAGGCCTGCACTTTTTCAGCACTGGAAGAATAAAGACAGTGATATTCAAGTATATGAAAAACTGCCAGGGAATTTTATCTTATCATGAAATGATGAAGAAAAGCAAGTATTGTCTGTGTCCAAGTGGTCATGAAGTTGCTAGTCCAAGAATTGTGGAGGCAATCTATGCAGAATGTGTTCCAGTATTGATCTCACAGGACTATATTCTTCCTTTTAGTGATGTTCTTGATTGGAACTCTTTCTCCATTCAGGTTTCAGTGAGTGAATTGCCAAACCTGAAAAAGATTTTGATGGGAATTTCAGAAGGTAAACATAGAAAATTGCATGAGGCAGTGAAGCAAGTACAGAGGCATTTTATGATAAATGATCCTCCCAAGAGATATGATGTATTTCACATGATAATTCACTCCATTTGGCTCCGAAGGTTGAATGTCAAAATATATGGTTAATAGAAGTCATGTTAATTATGCAAACTACAGTATACTAGTTAAATTGAATATCCCCTCAAATGCTTGATTAGTTTTTTCTCAAACCAAACTCACTAGATTGAGAAGAAAATCACTGCCCCCCAAATGAGAATAGAAATTGACAAGTATTAGTTGGTTTGATTTGGCTAAACTGCCAGCCAAATGGCAATGCTGATGCTAATGAAAATAAGCAAAAAAAATTCAGAAAATTCTATTGGAAGAACAAGAATTTAGGGGTAGTGTTTCTATGCTACAATGGTGGTAAAGTGCTTACAGCCAAAAACCCATAAAAAAAAAAGCAAAAAAAAGAATAAGATTATAAGCAGAATAGAATTTACGTACATATCATGACTTGTGGAACAACATGGTTATACTGTATAACTTATACATTGACAAATAACCAACTTTTTTTTTCAGACAAACAGGATATAATCTGATGCTTTTAGACAAACAGTATATAATCTGATCCTAAAGTCTAAGGTTCTCAATCTTGGGCTTCTTTGCCGCTAGACGAACAACTAGAGGCAAAATAATATGAGGAATCTTGGGCCTTAACACAACTGAAGAGCAAATGACTGAACCCTATTTGTCGCAATTTAAGTAAGAAACCAGGCCTCGACATTAAGGGCATGAGTTAACCTTTTACCAGCCATTGAAATATGCATCCCTATGATAAACATGTGAGCATGGCATCCTTGTAACCTCAAATCCCTGCTGAGAATTCCTCCAGACAAATTGGACAATGGTCCAAGCAACCCTCTAAGCATTTGATTTTTCTTTGTATCGATTCCTTGAAGAAATTGAACTGTCGCATACTGATAATTGCAATCATCATCATCTACTGCTAATTCATTGTTATATATTTCTTGATCATCACCATCCACATGATTGATTGAGTCAGCATCACGACTATCGTCATCTACTAGAGTCACGTTCAATGTTAATAGTTAATACGCTATTCAAGCCGGGGACTTCATGGGACTTTAAGCGGTCTAAAACGGATCGTACGATTTCTGCTTCTTGAGAAGCAAAATCATGCTTGTTTGGGAGAGAAGGTGAAGACAACAAAAGATCTTGTTTAATTCTGAATGATTATTTCTTTCAAACTCGAGCATGCAATGTTGAAGGAAATAATTAACTCGTCAGTTTAAAGAGATTCAACAACAGCATTGGTGTTTCCTTTGTCAATTCGTTGCCATGCATTGCTTTCGAGACTAGCATCAAAAGATTCAGAACCAGGGTCAAGAAATCTGGTACCAAACTATCAATTTGTGATGGTTAAGGAACCTGATCACGTTAGCAAATTTATATTATAATCTTCCAATCTTGAATTAGTATGAGGTTATGGGCAGCCAAGAATACTAGAATCTAGCTTTATAGTCGTCACTTCCTAGAATCAATACTCAATTGCCATAATATTTGACCATAACTAGTGATCTCGCGTGTATGATTACGTTTTTTTCCCCTCTCTTCTTCTCTTATTAGAGAAGTCAGAAAACGCATTTGAAATTTGGTACTTTCGTAGTTCAGATCTAGAAATACACAAGTTTATGACTCTAACATTTAAAAGATCTTTTCACATATTATTAGGAGGTTTTAAGCCCCTTAATAACGCGATTAATGCTGCCATATTGGTGCATAGATATTGGAAAAGAAGGGCTTACCATTCTTTTGCTCTATTTGGTAAATAACCTTTTTTATTTTTTTTGGAACAAAAGAAAAGTGGTAGGGGCAAAATTAGGGCGTCAAAACTGGAAAGGAATCAGCAGCCAATCCATTGTGGTACTCTTCAAGTCTTTTTCAATTGGGAGTTTGATTGGCCATTCCTCAACTAGAAAGCAGCTCAAAAGGAGTTTGTCTGGCGCGAGGACGCATCTCTGCTGCATCTCCATGTCTTATCACATCATGGTACGAGTTTACTTCAGGTAGGAGATTTGCTCTATGCTGTTGGTGGGGTGAAGGTTGCTGAGAAACTGAGCTAGTTGTGTCACCAGGTAGGAGTCGCAATTTCCGACACGACCTGAAAACACGACACGAATCTAATACGAAATTAATGGGTTTGGGTTGAGATTTTAGGGGTCCGGGTCAGAATCGGGTCGAACCCGATAAACCCGAAAAGAAAATAGGTCTATTTTGAGTCAACCCGTGGGTGACCCGATATGACCTGTTTATGAATTAAAAATAATTTAATAAATATAAAAATTATTTTATCTAACTAAACTAAGTTATTCCTTTTTTTTTTCAAAGGTATTAATTACTTAATCCTAAATGAATTTATTTAACTTGTGTGAAGTTGAAATTATTATAGTTGGACAAATAATATATTATATTTTTTTACTTTTATATTGATTTAATTTAATTTATATTTGGTTGGGATAAAACACTTTTACTGTGTTGAATTTATTTTAGATTTGGTTTGGGATTATTTATTTAAATTTTTATTACTTGATTATGTAATTAGTTTTGTGAGAAATTAATTTTATTAGAAATTATAGTGGTAAATTAATAAATTAAAATTAAGTTTCGGGTCATTTCGGGTTGACCCGCCAATCCGAAATTTTCGGGTTCGTGTCAGGTATCCTGACCCGTTTCAGTTTGGTGGGTCAGGTTCGGGTCAGCGGGTTTTCTGTTATACCTGAGTCTCAACCCGACCCTCCAACCCGAATTCGACCCTATTGCCACCCCTATCACTAGGTAATTTGCCCCGAGAGTTGAGTTGGTTTTTCTCTATCAAACTCCTCTTAAAAAATTGGCAAGAGAAGATTAAGTGCTCGAAGAATGGTGAGAAGTGTTACAATTTGTAAAGTAAGGTGCATTGAAAGTTTATTACATATTTTATATGGTTAAATTGAAAGTATGACTATTTTTGAAATGTACAAAGTCTTTTTGATTTACATGTATGAACATGGAATTTATGAATATAATACGAGTATTTACTAAGTAAGGTAATTATTCTTACCCAAACTTGTGACTAGGAATGCTGATTGGGTCAAGTTGGCCCAAGATTGACATGTTCGGCCCACAATTTATGATCCCTGAACAATCTATATAAATGGCTGGGTTGGTTATGGACCTATAAACTTAGGCCTGCGATTAAAATGTTTTGTGATTGGGCAATTCACAGCTCAACTTGATTTAAGCACAGCCCATATCCGTTTTATAACTTTGTATAATAATGTTTAGCATGATATCGATAGTTATATCATACCGTTACTTATTCTGTTGAAGTTAGCATTGTTTAAGAAGTTTGTGACAGAAATTAGAGTATTTTCATATTAATTGAATTATTGAAACTGCCCAATTTAACCCCAAGGCCTATGAACTAATAGGGCCAATCTTGGGGCCATACATAGAAAGCCTAAGTTGGCCTGGAGTCGGGCTCAGCAAAGCCCTATCGAAAGGACCCAATTAATTGCCCTACATGTTTTTGCCGTCGAATGCTCGATCAGGTAGAGTTAACTGTTTATGACGACCGTTTGCATTAGAAGGAAAAATTGCACCACTAAATTTTCAAAGCAAGTTCAACAAGATTCTTAAAGTTAGGGGGGGAGAGGTAATGATCCTTAATTGGAATTCAACCTAACCATCCTTAAAATTGGGAAACAAATACCATAATTAATTAATCATATAGTTTCATAATAATCAAATAAAAGAAAGTAAACAAGAAATGAACTAAACCAAAACCCGAAAATAAAAAAAGGCAAAAAAATATGAATTATTACCAAAATTAGTACAATGCTAACTTGCTAAGCGATACTTGACTTCAATAGGAGGAATGAAGAAAAGTGAGATAGAAAGTTTGAACATTAGTTCATCACAAGTTCTCAATGGAAATCTGCAAAAAGAAAAGAAAAAGAAAAACACGAACTAGAATGGGACAAAAAAAAAAAGAAAGGCAAGCTAGAGAAAGGCCTACTTTTGTGTGGGACAAGCCATCCACTTTGAAAAATTTTTATTTTGACTTTTAATCCTCTAAATTTGTCAATTAAATTTTTGACCCCAAAATCTATTCTTTATAGGGGGTTAAGCAAGAACATCATCTATATAGTAATACATTGAAAGCGACGTATTTAACAAACTTTGACAATGAGTTGATTTTGCAACGTTTACAAACGATGAGTGTGCTCGTAGAGGACAATTATAATATGTATATGATATTATAGTTTTGCATCTTTTGTTTATTTTATATATAGTTTTTATTTTGTAAAATTTTTTTATATTAAAGTTTGACCCCACATACTTCGAGGTCATCGCTCCGCCACTGACGTTGGGCCTTCTTGTTCTAAAAATTAAATATGAGGCTCGGAAATAATTGCTAACATTTTAAAGTATTTGGGTGCAAACACATCTTTATACTGTCCAACTTGATGTTTTAATAGTCCCAACAAGCCTTTTGACCCAAGGTATGATTTCCATTAATAATATATTTCTCGATTTACAAAATAGTGGCCTAATTAACACTTAGTCTTGAGAAAATAAAACTAATCCATAACATTTGTCCCAAGTCTTTAAGTTGGAAATCACTTAGAAAAGCCCAACATTAAGTTGACCCGTTTGACTAGTCCATCAGACCCATTTGAAAAAATGAGACAGATCTGACCCAATCAAGGGAAAATGGATCTCTTTCTTCCCGTTCAAGAATACTATCAATTTTCCTCTTGAAACCCCAAACCTTAAATCTATTTCCCCAACAAAATCATATTCTTCTGATTATGACCCTAAGTTTAAAATTTTCTTCAATTTTAATCACAAAGCTTCAAAACATAAGAAAGTTTAATTGCTTCCTTTAATGGATTCGACCTATAATACTTTCCTATGCCAAACATGAATTTTTCCCTACAATCTCAATGACAAACTATATATACATGTATATTGCAAAATAAACAAAATAACTCTTAAAATTAACAAAACCGAAAAAAAAAAAGATTATTATTGTGTGTTGAGAACTTACTGAATTAAGTATTTGAGGTTGATTATCCTAGTTGGATGTTTTCTTCTCTGATATTCTCTAGCAATTTGTGTTCTGATAGGAGAGTAAACAATGCAAGAAAGAAAAGTGTCGCTCAACACTTGCTTTGTCTGATAAATAGGGAGTAGGAACAGAAGTGCTTCGATAACTACTGATCCTATTTTTTATTCCACTACAAAGAAAAAATCATTATTGGAAAATTAGTGGGACATACCTTATCCATTACCAGTTTTCCTATTAACTATAATTAATCCCCATTTATTTACTATTGTTTTTACTTTTACCATCTAGGGATAATAATACTAATTACTGAGTAACAAATTTGGATATTACGTAAATTACTTACTCTTACTGAATGTAAGTTGAACTTGGTTGTTATGTATTACTTTTTGCCTTACTGAATAAGATGCTTACCGTGGGTAGTTCGACTGAGACTGGTCGTCTGTAGTTACAGTAAGTTCCTAGGTTCGACCCCCCACGTGCTATCGTTGTTGGGTATCCTTGAGGCAAATCTCTGCCCAGCCTAAGGGGATTAGCCTTCAGACCCAAAAAAAAAAGATGTTTACCTAGATAACTGATATATATTTGTGACTAAATCATTTTTTAATAATGCATAATATCATTGAAAATATTTTGAATTTACCAAATATTGTAGAAATGGTGGGGGTAAACGTTTGTTTGTGATTTTAAGAGCTTGTGATTTGCAAAAGAATAATATCTCTTCATGCATTTATTATTAATACCCTTCACAATTCATCAAGAAATGGCTAACGTGAGTAAATATTGCTATAAATTCAAATTGATTAGATCATACATGTTTTCTATTAGCAATTATTTTTTGGTTAGTTATAATTTACGTGTCCGTTTCCACTCCACTAGGCATTCAAAATAAGGGTGGTAATGGATCATGTCATGTCATTATTGTGGTTGTGTCAAAAAATCTCAACCCTAATTAAACTACCAGACTTTCGTGCCGTCATTTACTTGTTAATGGGTTGCCTTTGAGATGGAGCTGACACCACTTGAGCATTTGCTTCTTGAAAAGCAGCAAGTTGGTGCTACACAAACTTGACAATAGACAAAGGTTCTCGTAACAGTCCATTGAAGAGCGCTTCATTTTTCTGACACCAAATTTCATAACAGAGTGCCCTAAATAATTCCCAATCCTTAGTCGACAAAGTTCTGAGAATTTCCTTCACCCAAAGATCAACACACGATTGATAGCATGCATTATGCTTTCGATCAAGAAAACTAAGAGGTCAAATTTGGACCGACGAAGGACATTCAAAAAGATGTATCAAATTTCCATATATACCTTTGCATGCATCACAAGTATAATTTGTGGACATTCCTCATTTCAAAAGGTTGCCAGACGTTGGTAGAGAATTGTGACATATTTGCCAGAGAAGATGCTTAGTTTTACTGGGGACCTCAAGTGACCAGATTTTCCTCCATACTGGATCTTTGTCTGAGCTTGTGCCAACTTGAGCTTCCTGATTTACTTCGAATAAATCCGACTCTATTAGAGCATGGTACACATTTCTCATTGTGAATTTGCCATTTTTGATGCAGTGCCAAATTCATCTATCAACCATTCTTGTTCTGAAAAAAGGTGAGCTTTTTCATCAATACTGCTTCCTCTTCCCAGAAAATGGTATCAATTAAGTCCATGTTCCAACAGTGAAGATCATGGTCAATGAGTTCAAAAATATAAACATTACTGTCTAGCACATCTTGTGGATCAGCATGATCAACACCATTACACGACTTCTTTCCGTCATTTTCGAACGAGGAGCAAAAGAGTATTCCATTGTTGAGCTTCACACAAGATTTTTAAGGAAGGTGATTATTAATGGCTGCTGGATTAGACAAACGTTCTTCACAATCCTGATCACCATAGCCAAATCGACCACAGAAATAGTAGATCTTGGGTAACTTTTCATATTGAAGGAACAATTTAATGCTCTCCTTCCCATGGGAGATCAACATCGTACATTGTAGTGGCGAACGGATATTAACAGAGACTCAACTGTGCATGTATTTACAACCATAACATAACATCTGTATCTGAATCAACATTCACAAATGAATCAAGATAATTTCCAATAATTCTGGCTGTGTCAGTAGACACCATATCTAGTAAAACATTAAAAACTCTGACCCAGATGGAGCAACGAGAAAATGGGATTTCCCAAGAGGCACATTTCCTTTGTACTTAGAAAGAACAAGTAATTTTATATCAAAAGACCATGGAATTCCTTGCAATACACGAGATTTGTTTGCTGTACCGAAGAAACGGAAGAAAACAATAACCCGAACAACTGTAGTCTCCCACAACTGTATGTGACATGCAATATGTTGAAAAAATAACCTGAACAATGCTAGCAAAATTGCCAAACGAGAAAACTTGAGTTGTGGTTTACTAGCACTGTCTTAAGAAACTATCTTAGAAAGTTGAAATGTTTCCCCAAAATTAACAAGTCTTTTTCTTGTTATAAACAAGAAGGATGAAGAACTAGCAAATGTTGTCTAAAATCCAGCGGAGAGAAATAAAGAAATTTTGAGAGAAAGAAGAAAAAGAAGAGAGCTTGCAGTATGAGTCTATTGTAAGCTTTGAGTGCACTTTCCAAAATGGGATCAAGTTTTATTTATAGACTTCAGAAAGTGTATGTTGGAGAGGTGAAGAGATAAATTTCGATAACAACAAAAAAAGGTGGCCTGATTTTGTGTAACTAAAAAGAACATTAACAAAAGAACGTTGTGCACGTTGTGCCTGATTTTTGTAACCGAAAGAAAGGAACGTTTTAAGAGATAAGATCTTATCTTCTTGGTGAAAAGAGTCAAACGTTATCCTGAATTGTAAAACATAAAAAGTAAAAGTAAATTTTACTTCTTGCAAAATATAAGAGCAGTAAAACTATTTTGGGGCTGTGTTTAACCCACAGACAAGGAGGGATGCAAATCCATTAGTTTGTACTGAATTGGCCCAACTCAATTTCTCTCTCATGCATGCGAGCCCATACTAGTTACCAATCTAACACAAAATTCAATAAGAAACTAAGCATTATAAAATGATGAGAAATCTCTTTGATTTTTCAATATGAGACAATTTTGAAATACTACTCTATTTACAAAAATCTCATTCCTATTTCAAAAGATTTTGGGCAAAAGAGAAAAAAGAAAATAATTTGCTGGATTTATTTGGACGAAATGTAATTAGTTTGGTGCCTTGTGATTATGAACCAAACTTAGATTGACAAAACTATAAACTCTGACTTCATTGTTGACCTAGCAATGATCGTCTGCTTGGCTAACTTCCATGTTACTGCACCACCACCAAGCGCGAACATATAACCACTAGTGGATTTTGTCTCATTTAAATCAGTGATCCAATTAGGATCACTGTACCCTTCTAATGCAGTGAAAATCCCACAATAAGAGATACCATAATTCATGATACTTGTCAAATATTTATTTGTTTGACTAATGAAAACAATACTCACTATTGAGATTGTGAGTGTATCTACTTAGTTGACACACAACATAAGTTATATCAGGTCTTGTGAAATTAATCAAATGCATCAGATTTCCAATAATCTCAACATATTTCAATTGAGCAATTAGGTCACTATTATTTTTCTTTAATTGAGTGTTAGCATCATAAGGAATACTTATAGGTGTCACATCATAATTTTTAAATTTCTTAAGAAGTCTCTCTGTATAATGCTTTTGTGACAACATTATGCCATCATCTCTCTTTATGATTTTAACACCCAATATCAATTTAGTTTCACTCAAATCTTTCATTTCAAATTTAGAAGATAGAAAATATTTAGTACTATTAACAATATCTGTACTTGTACCAAGTATAAACATGTCATCCACATATAGGCTAATTATCACATATTGATTATTTACAGCTTTAGTATATATACATTTATCCACTTCTACAGATGAGAATCCATCTTTTATCAATACTTGATCAATTTCTCATGCCATTATTTAGGATCTTGTTTTAGGGCATAAAGAAACTTAATTAATTTACACACCTTTTTTTTTGTCCAGATTTAACACTTCCTATAGATTTAAATATACAAATTTCCTTTTCTAAATCACCATTGGAGCGTGAACCCGCAGCCCCAACTTGGCTAAGTGAATGGCGGATTCTAAAATAATCATGAACTTGAACCACTTACTTGGATAGCTTTGACACAAACCTTGCAACTTGTACTTTGAACCACACTAGCCACCAACTAAATGAACAACCCTCTTGGCAAAATTCGAAAAATTTTTTGTTTAAAATTACAAGAATCATAGTAAATGACGGGATTTTAATATACGTACAAGTTAAAATATCCGATTTACACCCGTTTCACTGCAAGTATACAGGGTCAACTAGTAGTTTAGGGTATATATCAGGTCGATCCCACGAGGAAGAGTGAACAATTACCGGTGTTACTAAAGCTTCTCTATTATTTAGACTATCAATGAATTATAACAAGTAAAACCTACTGAACTTATGTAAAATAATAAATAAGAGCTCCTTAGGTTATGGTATCCCTAACTACTCATGCAAGTGCTATATTTGGATCATTGAAAACTACTATCTAAGTTAGTTATGATGTAATTTCCTCATGCATATGAAACCTACTTTCGTAGTGAATCAATTATACTCATAACTAATCCATACCTATTCTCATGGTTATGAAATTAGCTACAAGTTCATTTCTTCAGTGAAATTACATGAAATTAATCACCAAAACCACATAGGTGCACCTCTACTCTCGTGAGTGTACTTCCTATGTTTAACACTTCTTGAACTAGTGTTAAATCTCAATTTTTCATTGCAGAAATAACATCTTAGATAATTACAATTAATGGTACCAAATTAATTATGATTTGAAGAGCTAAAGTGCTAAATAACTTGCTGAAATCATAGCAGTCAAAGTACCAAATAATAAACACTAACAATCATAGAAAGTTCAACCAAACCCAGGCATAAACTTTAGAAACACATAAATAACATAAAATCCAGAACTTGTCTATTAACTAAACTTGGAATTAAATACAAAAGATAAAGAGTTGGAAAGGAAAATAACCCTTGTCACCTGAGCTCTTTCCTTGCCTCCTTCATCTCCTTCTTCATCTTTGTCTAACTAATAAACAAGAAGGATGAACTACTAGCTAAACTAACCTAACACTAAGAGAATGGAAAAGCTACATTTCTGCACTCCTAGCTTCTCCCGTATGATCTCTCTATATAAATTGATGAAAAACTCCTTTTCCACTGGTCAAAATTTTCTGTTATGATTCTCCAAATTTGCTTGTGTTAAGATAGTAAAAAACAATGGCTTCTTTGACTTGGAACTTTTGGCTATACCTCTTCCTTATGTCTTCTGAAGCATGTGCAGCCTACATTTTCTCTCCAACTCTATCTGGAAAGTAGTGTGAAGATGAGAAAAATGGCTGAGCAGATTTCAGAAATTCGGCTGCCAGACACATTTTCACTTTTGACCTCACTTCAACTGCAATTTTCTCTATGATAGCTACCGAACTGGCTGTTGTGTAAAACACAAAAGTTGTAGCCCTTTGAGTTAGCTTTCCAATGCTTCAAGAATCATCTAATTTGGAGATCGGTGGACAGAGATATAGTCAAAATACCATAGACTGGTTAATTCTGGCTTCAACTTCCGACCATCCAGAAAAGCTTCTGTGTTTCGTCTTTTTGACCAGGAAAACGGCTGAATTGGGCTTTGATTTCTTCATACCAAATGTAGATATATCTCTTAGCTTCAAAATGGTACAAAAATCACCTCAAATCTGATATGTGTAGCTCCAGATATGATCAAAATACGAAAACATATCAGAGTTGTCAAAGCTGACTTTTCTTGATTCTTTTGTCCTCAAATTGCATTTCTTCTTTAACACTTCATATTTTATTTTCACCACTTTAATCCATTATCAATCATCCAAATATCTTCTCAATGGTCTTCATTTGATGATTGAATCATTAAACCTGTAAAATATGAAATTTTTACCATTAAAAGCACTAGAAATGCAATGTTAGCCGCTTTAACATAAAATGTAGATTTTTACCAAAACCTTAGTTATTTTAGTTATAAAAGTAAATAATCAAACCAAAATTAACTAATAAAATGCACTTAAAAATACGTAAAATAAACCCTTGTCAGTAAATATTATGTTAAAAGAAATGACTAGTTTGTTTTCTTGAATCTTGTAATCATTAGCGTAGTTTTGTTATTTATATGTGTTGTCTTATTTATTAAATGTGAACTTTTTGAGTTGTCAAATTTGTGTATTAATCATTTCTAACTTTTGATTGTTTTTAATTTTTTTACTAATACGACTTATGTACATGCATAAGGGGTATTTATGAAATAAAAGTTTTATCTCTCTCTCTCTCTCTCTTTAAAATACTTTTTTAATGTTATTTTTTTCTAATTGGACTAACTTTGTTATCAAAACCTTAATTTCAAGGGAAGTTTGTATAATTTTACAAACTTTATGAGAGGCTGATGAAATTGTTAGAAATCTCAAGAGAGGTTTCTGAAATTATCCCTAAATTATATTCAATTTGTTTGAGATTCGCTCCAAAGGACTAGAAAGTTTTATGTTTAGCTAGGAAAATAGTGCCAAGTTGCAAATAATTCAATGAGGACTGAAATGCATGCCAGTGCCAACAGCAATGGGGCATGTGTCTGTACATGCCGGTTCCACAGGGGAGTAATGGGATGGGGGAGGATGGGGAGGTGCGGAAGAATTTTTCTCCCTCAGCTTTAAATGCCTCACATCATTTGTAGCTGTAATTGTAGCAGTTGTAGCTATAGTAATTGTACTATCACTAATAGTAGCATTAGTAAGTTAAGCTGCGCGGTGGTGCAAGGCGGAGTGGGGGTGAGGGCAGGGGAAACGAGGGCATTTACCTGAAGCCAGGATGGGGAGGGGGAGACATCCGGCCTCAAAGTAGCTCTGTTGTCATCCCAAATTAAAAAGCCTAAATCGCTAATAAGAAAAACTTTTGAGACTTTTAACCTATTAGCTTCTTAACCAGGATTGTCAATGGGTGAGGCTGACCGGAACTCGACCTGCAATATTTAGGATCGGGCATTATTTAGTATTAAGTCGATTAGAGATTGGACCTAGATAGAAATCCAATTTAATATACAATATTAAATGCATATTTATGTTCTAATTGTGGCTTTGAACCGAGCCCAAAATCGGCCCAAAGTCTCAGCATAATTTTGTAACCATAGCACCAGCCCTACAATATACTACAAACTCAAAATGCAAAATTCAAAAGCTCAAGTATTCTACTTTCGTGAGCTAAGTTTGGATTTGGCAAAACCTTCTTATAAAGCCCAATTTACACCCGTATTCTTAACCTTAAGCATCTCTATCTTCTTAGTCCGAAGGTTTTAGTGGTAAGATGCTTACCAACGAGTCACGGGCAACATTTTAAAAGGCAAAAGCGTTGGATGAGATATTTTGTTTCCCTCAAATAGGGTGAAAGCCTTAGAGTGTGGGGCATAAGCTCCATAAATTTCAATTTTTTAATATTTAAAAATATAAAATATATAAAATATTGACAGTTTTACAAAAAAAATCATTAAATACATATAAGTGCACTTAAATATGCAAAAATAGATTGTCATGATGTATGGTAGGCATAACAATATTAAAAACATGGTAAAATTTTCCTAAATAGTAGTTGTGGGATCTTAAAATGGTTGTAAATGACAAGGGACAACGACATTGTTAATATTGTAAATGATGGAGTAACTTTAAAACGTAAGAAAAGTATGACAATTTATAGCAACAATTCATATAGTATTATAAGTCAGACAAATCCCATGTTTGTCTTCTTCCTCAAACGCCACTTTTGTTCTTCGCTGTTCTTATTTTATGTAATTTTGGATTTGATTGAAATAGTAAATCTTTGACTAATTTGAGCAACTAAATCAATCTAATTGCTTCTGGTTTCTCATTCTCTATCTTTATTTACTTGCTTTATTCTCTAACCCCTCCGTTAAAGAATTTCTATTTATGCAAATTGGAGCTGCCCTTCACGCCTCAAGTGTGCCCCCCAGGCCCAGGGCATCGCCTCAAAGGTTGGAGCAGCGATGGCGCATACGCCCACTAAAAGTTGTGCGTTCCACCAATGTCCTAAGGCAAATCAGCTCCGTCTCACACCGGGGCACATTGCATCTTAGGGTGCGCCCCCATATATGCCTTTTAAAAACAATGATCATGGGTTCAAATCATAAGGGGTAGATGTAAAACTATTGATCCCAGTAAAAAAAAAAAAAAGAATTTCTTAACAGTTTACGTAACATTATTTTTGCTCCAAATTATATAACATAGTGTAAGAAGGAACCACTATTATATAACATTATTTTTGTCCCTAATTATAAAAAGGAACCACTATTGAACCTTTAGCATCTCTATCACTTTTGCCCCTAACTATATAACATTATTTTTTGGTAAACTAAAATTAACAAAATGGAGAAAACATTAGGGAATGATAAAAAATAATACTGGAAATTTATATTAATATAGGTACCCCACTGGAATCCTTATATCATACGAAACCATATGACGTATATAATCGGATTGGAATTTGACTTTGAGTTAGAAACCCATTTAGCCTTCAGTTATAGTTTTCTCAATTTTTGTTTTAGTGATTGATTTATGTAATTGTGGCGTTTAATTATGTAATTGTGGCGTCTTCTCAAAATATGTTTTTATCGGACACTAGAGAGATTTTCATGGGTTTGGGACACAAAATAACCTAGTGTCTTAATAAATTTTTACATGGGTTAGAGTCATTTTGATCTTAAAATTGTGCAATTTCACGTTATTGTATTGTGGGTAAGAAAAGGAAAGGAACCAAAACTGTAGGAAAAAAAGGAAGTACTGAGGCTGAAGTGTTAGAAGGGGTAAGAGATTTTACGAGTGAGCAAATCGCGGTTAATTTCCAAAAATAATAACGTTAGGTTTTGAAGTGTTAGGATTGCTACATTACTAAAAGCCCAAAAATCTTGCCGTCTGCCATGGTCCTTCAACAAAATCATGTAGTTGCTAGTATCTAGGCGGCTGCTTCTTCTTCATCTATATACTAAAATTTGTTCATGATTTTCTACAATTAATTTTACACCTATACACCAAACAATGTCAATCCCAAGTTTACCAGATGATTTAATACCTGAATTTCTTGCAAGATTGCCACCTACTCCACTTTTGCGATTTAGATGCGTATCGAAATCATGGCGCGCTTTAATAGACAGTCCTGAGTTCAAACGGATGCAACTGAGGCATTCAACTTTGCACTACAACGCCAGCGACTACGTTTTCAGGGTTCACGATGCAACCGGTTACAGGATTTATGCTGCACGATGGGATTCAGGGGCAAACTTCCTGAATACTTTCAGAGAGATAAAAGGGTCCCTCTTTCAGAGATCGCTTTGGCAAATTCTAGGCTAGTTGGCACTTGCGATGGCCTGATTTGCATGGAGGATAAGGCCACTCCCACTAGGGTGATTCTGTGGAATCCCTGGATTAGGAAGAGTTTTGAATTACCTTATTCTCGGGTCCAAAGTAAGTTGTCTGGTTACTTGAGAACCCTAAATAGATCCTTCCACTATGGTTTCGGGTATGATGATTCTACAGATGATTACAAGTTGGTGAGGTTAGTTCAACATCAAGTATCTCTCCATGCACCGGCTTGGTGTGAAGTTAAGGTTTATAGTTTGAAATCGAATTCTTGGAGAAGGCTTCCGGAATTTCCATATGCCGTTAGCCAAGGAAGTCAAAGATCCAGTGGAGTTCTCTGTAATCATGCCTTGCATTGGATTGTGCAGGGGGATTCTATTGCAGCTATTGATCTTAAAAGTGAGGAATATAGGCTTGTGCCAATGCCTGAGATTTTGAGTGATAAATGTTGGTGGGATTTGGGGTTATTGGAAGGTTGCCTCTGCATACTTTCTACGGAGTATTCTGATCCTAACGGCACATTCGTTCTATTATGGGTAATGAAGGATTATGGAAGAAAGGATTCTTGGACAAAGACTTTACGTGTTCCGGTAACAAAATTTTACTCAACTGGTTATATCGATCCTATTGGGTACTCAGAAGCCAATAAACAACTTGTTTTGCACAAGAAAATCAGTGTTTTCTGTGGTTCTACACTGAAAACGCGAGGCTGGGCGAGACGGTCAGGATTGCCTATATATTTTCTACAATGGAAGGATACGTTTGTGCTAGCAGCCTTGTGCAGCCTTTTGGAGGTTATGGAATCAAGAAAGGAATCAAACGCACCAGAAAGTGATTGGAATTAGGTAATAAATTTCTCTTTTTTCAGTGCTCTGTTTACCTGTTTTTGTTCTTTTCTTTTCTTTTCTTAATTTGTCTCCACTCCCATCAGTAATGAATGAGATGAATTGTTAACTTTCCGATGTTATGTGCGAAAGAATCTTCAGAAAACTACCTTTGATAAACATCTATTGTATGTAAAAAGGTTTTTATCAAACAAAAGGAGATAGAATATTCTTGTTGATGATCCATTGGATTTCTCCTCCAGGATTTCATTGACACCACCACGATGCTCAAAAAAGCCAGCCTGCATGTAAGAGCTTGCAGAGGGTTGACACTGAAATTGTTTTCCGTCCAAAAATGTGAATCTTTGATGAGACAATGATTAAATGGGCTACATATACTTTATACCCAAGAGACGTTTAATTCTTTATTTTAGGGATTATATTATGGATTTATCTTCCCTACACTATGCATGCTAACAATTTTTAATGTGTAAGATGTGTGATTTTGAATTTAAATTTTAAGTTTCGTATATTTGACATGTGTTCAAACGTACTAATATCATTGAAATAAAGTTGAGATTTTATCACTTTCAAAATCGATTTAGACTACGGAGTTTAGATCTTCTTCTATGGATTACCTTTATAAAAGCATGTTCACGTATTCAGCGAACTTGAGTAATTGCACAAGATGGTGGATGTTTTCTTGATGTTGTATTACTCGAGTTATATGATAGCGCACATATGTGCTTAGGAGTAGTACCTTAAGAAGAATATCAGACTCCAAGATTTCAGACCTTTGAATTTTAATACGGCGTTGTTGCTAACAGACAATGGGAGTTGGAATTTATAGTATGTAGGTAATTTTGGAATTTAGGGTCTAATTGGGACCCATTTTTTTAGCCTGTTTTTTACTGGCGAATTTCTCTAAATATTGTTAATATACTAAAACATCTGAAAAGTGGTGTTCTGAAATAAGGGTCGCTCCAATTGAGAAAATTAATGTACGAAAAATTTAATTTATTTTCTCTTTTTTAATGTGAAAATGCAGCTTAAGAATTTTTTATTTTAAATGCTTCTAGTCGTGGCGGAGAAAATTATAAAAAAAAAAAAAAAATTCATGTAGTCGCCGCATCCAGGTTGGATGTGGCAACCTAAAGCTTTTCATTTTTTTGGCCATTGATGACACCTATGAATTAAAAAATTATCAACCCCAAATGAAGGGTCAAACACAATTGCTTTTGTACTCTTCTATTTCCATTGAAGCACGCACGATCTCCCCAAGAAACAATCACCTAACGCTGAGACAGGTGGAGTTATTGCAGCAAGCAACCCCAGCAACACAAACTACAATCGCACTACTTAATGCATTTCCTCTTTTTAATGCAACTCACCTCTCTCTCCCTCTCTTTTTCAATCACTCACTCACAATGACGGAACCAAGGGGACTGAGGGACCCATGGCTTTTCTTGAGTTTTGAAAATTTTAATTCATGGCGTGTAAATATATGTGTAAAATAAAGTTAACTTTCCTTATTTTTTTACAATTTTAGTTTATATTATGAGAGTTTATATATATGAATTAGCTACCTTTGAATTAATGTTTCTTACAAAAAAATTATTTATTTTTTTATTGTGCTAGTTATTTGACTTTCAAAAAAATTGATCCACATTAAATTGATCCAATTTGATGTGTTACAATAAAAGGACCCCAATTCAATAGGCTAAAATAAAAATGATTATTTTATTAGCTCATATACAAATATACAACCTAGCCCAATTGATTAGATTTATTCTCACTCTTCCTGTATCAACTACAACTATAGATAGACATTTTCAATTATGAAAATAATCAAAACAAATCTCCAAAATAAGATGGAAGATAATTTCTTGAATGATTGCCTAATTGTGTATATAGAAAAGGAAGTTGTTAGAAAATTTATCACTGATTCATTCATAGATGAATTTAGTTCTATGAAAGAGAGCAAAAACTAATTTATTTTTAAGAAAAAAGGTTGATATTTCAAGGTATGTTAACATAACTTTTATCTTTTTTAAATTAAAATAGTTATATGTGTGTGTGTGTGTGCACACGTGCACACACATTTATACACATATACATTCACACACACATAATGTGTAACTTGGGTGGTTTGTAATGTTACAAGATATTTAATCAAAAATTATTTTTTGTCTTAATTTTCATTATAACTACGCTACATATTTATGAAATAGACATACCTTTATAATTAAAGTTAATATTTGATGTTTTTGGATGTCATATATTTAAAAAGATGGAAATTATTTTGATTATAATATTAAGATAATTTTGTTAGGAAAAATTTTGACCCCCTAGAAAAAAATCTTGACACCGTCACTGCTCACTCATGCCTCTAATTCTATTTCTTGATAAATAAAGAGAGTAAAAAGGGAATCAATTGTTAGCTAATTAAAATTTTCTCCAATGTAGTATTTATAAGTCTCGATTTTAATTCAATAAAGAATAGGTAGAATGTCACTTTTGATCCTCTTATATGAAAAAAACTAAAATAAAAAGAAGAAAAAAGTGTGTGAAGTATGCATAAGACCTGGTTAGAAGCCTGCTACACTCATCAACCCAATCTGAAGGAAGGCGTGCATCAAAATCAGTCCGCAAGAAGGTCCCCACTAGTCGCTTCGCACTAACACGTAACGTTCTTAAATGATGATCAACCGTCAGATTTGAAATTGGATGCAATTAGCGGGCACAGATGGCCAGACCAATTCATGTGTGTAAAGGGAATTCAAATAGGGCTTTAAGTTGATGGAAATGATCAAAGTCTTCTCCAAGATTCTCAATCAACAAGTACTTAAATAACTATCAAGAACGAAATTATCTTTTACTTTGATTTTGGTTAAATTTCCTTTTATGAAAAAGTAGAATAGCAATGGAATAAAAAAAAATGATTGCAAAGAAAAAGAATTTTTTTTTTAATTTCTTCAAATTCAACTTACAGTTATAACAAGAGAAAATCGTTCAAAACGTTCATTGCATTTTTGCAAAATAACTTTTTTCATCCCTCACTTTTAAAAGTGTAATTTTACATCCTTTACAAATTCACATTGGTTAAATTTGGTCCCTATCTAAATTTTTGACTAATTTTTGGTTGGAATCCATCGCATGCCTTGCACGTGATCATTTTTGAAGGGTAAAATTGTCAAATCAAACTTTACATAATCCGATCTATAGTCCCTTATATTTCACAAAATAAAATTTTCCATTCCTCACATTTCACAAAATGAATTTTTTCGTCACTCATTGATCATGTGTACAAATAGCCTTTTTTTTTTTAAACCTATGTATATATCTATTTAATTTCACCTAATAGTACGAATAGGATGTAATATATCTTTATTTGATTCCGTTCTGGCAAATTAAATAGAGATATATTACATGCTATTCGTACTGTTCAGGTAAAATCAAATAGATATATACATGGGTTTAAAAAAATTTGTTAGTTTTTCACTTATGTTCATTTCCTTTTTTACTCAAAAAGTATAAACAAAGAAGACATTGATTCTAAATATTATCAAGTGTTTATATCAAATAAAATTTGGACAGAAAAATAAATAAAGGAAAAGTATGCAAAAAGAAATAAGTGATTGATACTTTTCAAATTTTAAGACAATCATAAGGCAAGTAATTCAACTGTTGATCTTAAAAGTGATGAATAGAAACTTCAAATTTAAACTGTAATTTGCTAGCCTGATTATAGAATTCGAATTCGGAACCATTAATTAGGTGGCCTTATAATATAACTCAATAACTGAATTATTACTAACAGAGAAAAGGCCGCAAATATTGAATAGGTTCACATGGTAAAATTCATTTTTGCGAAATTTATTTTGTGAAATGCAAGGGACAAAACAATTCATTTTGTGAAATATGAGGGACTATGGATTGGATTATGTAAAATTTAATTTGACAATTTTGCCCCTAAAAAAATGATCACATGTCAGGCACATGGTGAATTCTGAACAAAAACTAGTTGAAAACCTAGGTAGGAACCAAATTTGATCAATGTGAATTTGTAAAGGATGTAAAATTATATTTGTAAAATTGAGAGACAAAAAAAGTCATTTTGTAAAATGTGAGGGACGTTTTGAACGATTTTTCCTTATAACAAATGCAATATCAGTCTTTACATCATGAACACAAAGATTAAATCATACACCTATTGAATCTTACTTTACAATCTTAACCTCACATTTGCATTGTATCCTATAATAATATGAATGAAAAATAAGACATCTTTTTTTGGTCGGGTACCCAAGACATATCCTCATTTTTTAGCAAGATAATAGTCAATTCAGAATACCAAATGCAAATGTCATGGTCAAATTTTAAAAAATAAAGACTTTATTATAATTCTATTTCATATTCTTAAGTTGAGGACAACTAACGGAATACAACATCTAATGTGATAATTAAATTGTAATTAATTTTGACTTTATATTTTGGGTGCCTAGTGTTTGACATTTTAATTAATATGGTCCTTTATGTTTTAAATAATGATATTAAAGATTTTCAAATGAATTGCAACGTGAATTGGATTGAATGCATTAGAAATATGTTCTCAAATTTCTGAATCCCTAAAGCACTCCATATCGACAAATACTATCCTTTAGCCTAAAGTGCATCTCCTTGTTAAATTAGGCACAAACAAATAACAACAAATGGATAATATGTAAAAAGAAAATTTATCGGGAAGAAAAGGATCCTAATTGTAGCATATAACTTTATTCTAATTCACACTATAGCACAAATTGTTGCATGACATGTGGCTATGGGCTTCAATGGATTATGGTTAGAAATCATGATTACATTAACAAATAAAGATAATTACAAATATAAAGTGCTCATATGGATTTTTCAAAAAATTTCCTTTTTTCTGGTCATTTGATCATATTAAATCAAATATTTCAATAACCAAGTTTTAGTGTATTTATTTATGTTCATCTAAAATTGATAATTTTATTGAAGAATTTTAACAATTATGTAAATTATCTATTTCATTCAAAACTTAATTGATAACTAATTGAAATGCCAAAAAATAAAAAGAAAATTTATTGTTCAATCAACTTAATGACACATAGTCATTCATGTTTTAATGGGATATTTAATTGAGTGTTTAATTATCGATATAAGTGAAATGTAATAGAGTTCGTTATGAATTAATTATTGATATTATTAAATGTATCATCCAAATATGAAACCAATAATGCAAGAGATTAAGCATATTAGACATAAGTAGTATAAACAAATGAAAAAAGGAACAAAAAGTTAAAAGAAAAGTTTATTTAGATTTTCCATATTGTTAGTATTACAATTTCTAGTACATATAACACAATTTCAACCTAATTTCATCTTAAAACCCTCAATTTTGCTATTTGAAATTTAAGGGAGTATAACAATTGAACTCCAAAACTTGGAGAGTAAAAATATAAAGTCAGAATAGTTTACTAATGAAAATTGGATTTTGACCGTTAAGAATGGTTGAATTTTCTTTCAATGTCCAAAATTTGCTCAAACTTAGAGCCATTTGATAAGGACTAAAGTCTGAAATCTAAAAATTAAGTGTTAAAAGTATTAAGTTACTGAATTGATTAAATTATATTTGTTTGATAATTAATTGAATTATAATGTTGAATTTAAATATTGAAGAAATATATGTTTTTATCTTTAAAAAAAGTTGCCTTTATTTGTGTATTTAAAGAGAAAGAAAGTGTATGTGAGAGATAGAAAATAATGAAACAATTTAGAGGTGTTGCTTAAGTGTGCATATTTGTGTATGATAGTGTATATTTGCTTATGTGTGTGAACAGAAAGAGAATAAATGTGCACTTTGTGCACTAGCATGTATGAGATTGTTATATGTATGAAAGCTATAGTATGTGTAGTCAACTCACAAAATTTAGTGAAAATTTTTCACTTAAAAATTTGTATGCAAATTAATTAGTGCTTAATATATTGAGTGGTAAGGCATTTCTATTATTAATCATGCTGGATTCAAAAGTTCTAAATGAATTAATTATCAGCATTAAGTACAATTATCAAACAAGCCCTTAGAAACTTTAGAGACCATGCAAAATATGAAGGACCAATTTGATACATAGGCTAAATATTATGGACCGAAATTGCATTTCTCCCAACAAATTGTTTATGTTTCCATCTGATTTGCTATATTACCAAAATAAAAAAAATATTATTATGCTTTTTGAAATAGATAAAATAAATATTTCATCTTAATAAATAACAATAATGGGGAGATACATGAAATTTTACTATTATATGTATATATACATATATATGTATATATGTATGTATTCGAGCTGACTCTACTAGAATACTTTGCTCGACCTTGATTTGATTAGCTCAAATTCGAATCAAGTTTTTGAACAAGGCAGCTTGTAAATACTATCAATCTATTTTATTTCATTTGCACCCTATTTTAATCTATAGCTCGACCCTACCTGGGCAGAGCAATTCTCAACAATGGGCATTGACATCTAATACTCTTTTCAATAGCAAACTGCACAAGTTGATGTACCATGATACATACACAACTAGTCACACTTGGTCACACATGCATATATATTTTAAGAATATTGGGTTCGTTAGAAAGTTGTTTCATCTATGATACAATGCTTCTATTCTAACAATTAACGTATCAATTCAACTAACTAGTTTTAAACAGTTGATTTTTTTTTAAAACATGATATAAATGCCTACAATTAAAATCTCTAAGCATAAAGAAGGAAGACTTGTTTGTATTCTATGACATCTGATAAAATGATATGTCTATCTAGAGTTGATCTGTGTGTTGGCCAGTGGGTCATAGAAAGTCAACATATAAATGTGTCTCTGAGTGTTCTGTTGTCATGGAAGAACCGACTTAAAAATACAATCCATCACTTTAATAACAACCAAGATGCAAATCTGATTCTATTGATAGGAATTTAGTCCATTAGTAATACAGTATGATGAATCCCTAGTTCTACAATCTATCATTCCTTGTCATTAGTATTGCACGAAAGTTAATTAGAATTAAGTAAAAAGAATGGTCATAGTAGTTGTAATAGTATTTTGTATTAGATTTCTTGTTAATTTTATTATTAATGGTTGTAATCGAGTCAATAAGATGTTGCTCGAATGATGGAACGAAGAAAACATCACATGGGACTAACTTCAGAAGAGGTCCGGCATGATGATTGGACTGATGACCAGCGCCAGACTTCCCTTGGCAAGCTTCCAAAGATGTCAGACCCCAAGATCGAAGTAAAGATGGGTGTCAGACATTAACGGCAGCCTGATACATTGTTTTCTCATTTTAGGGTTTGTTGTGTTATTTGTGTCCTTTTAGGTCAAACATCTATAACCTATAAATAGGCATATCTCTAGGTTTTTTCTATTGAGTATTTTATCAAATTTTTTATCGAATATTTTGTTGGTTTCTACTAATTGTATGAGTTTTCTCTCATTCTTGCAAATGTGTGATTCGTTTTCAAGAATTAGTTTGACAAAAAAAACTTTCCTTGGTTCACGTTTTTCATATTATTTGGTATCAAAGCAAGCTTCTCTTGGGATGGTAACTAATATTGCAAATTCATAACCCTAACCCTAGTCATAGAATCAAGGGTTTAAGAGCATCAATTTGTCTAGATATATGGGAGGCACGCTTGGATCGAATGGAGGGAAGTGTTGAGGACATACAAAAAATGTTCAACACCTTCATGGAGGGGATGGGGTTACAGCCTGAGAAGGATTGTGATGAGAGAGGTAGTCGCAGCAAGGGATTGGCCTACGAGCATCATCTTGATCAACATTGTTTCCTACAAGCCTATAAGGGACAGTCTTATGTAGGCCTGCTGACGACTCACGAGCAGCTCGCGAGCAGCTCGAGTCAAAGCTCGGCTCGAGCTCGGTCAACACGAGCTCGAGCCATTCGTTAATACGAACGAGGCGAGCTCGAGCCTTCGTTTCTTAGGCTCGATAGCTCAACGAGCCGCTCGTTAGGCTTGAGTAAATGTAAAATTACAAAAATATCCCTGAATCAATTAAAATTTACAACTTATTTTGTTTCTCACTTCCTCTATTAGGTTACATAATTTTCCTTTCTCACTTTCTCCTCCGCCGACTGTCCCAGCTGCCAAACTCCTAATTCGTACTTCCGCCATCGCCATCTCTGCTAGCTCCACCTCCACCACTTCCGCCAGCACCTCAGCAACCTCCAAGCTTTCTCTGCTGACTGTCCCAAGTCCCAAGCTCCCAATTCCCACTTCTGCCACTGCCATCTCTGCTAGCTCTATCTCCACCACTTCCGCCAGCTCCACTTCAGTAACCTCCAAGCCGCGCAAGAAGCTAAGTTTCTTTGCTTTCTTTCGTCACAAAAAATGAAAAAGTCAAAGTACCAGACCTGTGCAGGGCTTCGTCCTTCAATAGCGGAGAAAAGGGCCAAAGGCCCAAAGCTCTGCTTTGTCTCACCACCTGGAGATACGTCTTCACCCTATCTCAGATGCGCCATTTCCCATTACTAGTGTTAGCCTGTTAGCACTTTACTTTCCGTCTTTTCTAGCATAAGGCTGACTGACTGCCTTTCCCCGTTTTTACCAATGGATTTCAACTGCTAATATCTGCTTCTGCATGAAGGATGCTTATCTGCTCCCTGTAGATCGGAAAGGATTTGATGTGCTAAGAAAAGTTCTAGTTCGGGGTGGGCTGATGGCTCTCGTGAATATGAGTGGAAGGAATTTAGAATCATCTTCAAAGAAGTTAGGCAAACCCAAGAAGTGGCAGACAAACATTTGTAGTAGTGGTAGACAAATCAAGTAGTGGACTATTTTTGGCTGGACTGATTCAATGGACTGGTTTCTCGTGTTACAAGCTCGAGCTCCTACAGAGCTAAATTCGAGCCGCTCGCGAGCCAGAATTCGAACTAGGCTCGCGAGTCGATCTCGAACTTGTCTTTTTCTAAATCAAGCCGAGCTTTATTTTACGAGCTCGCATATAAATAAGCCTAACTCGACTCGATAATTTTAAAACTCGACTCGACTCGGTTCGTTTGCACCCCTAGTCCTATGTACAAAGTTATTTGAGAGATGATAACCTTAACTTTTGGGTTCATCAGGATCAGCATTAGATTTGTCCAACTACAATACCAATTGTTGTAGTAAAGCCAAAATCCAAAATATTGGAGCCAAGTTTGAAGGGGAAGAGATGGAGGAGCACATCTATGAATCAAATGGTGAAGAAATCAACAATGATTTCCTTCTGGCAACAAGTAAATTTTCTTTGGATTCTTTGGCCATGGTGTTTGATGGGTTGGATGAATTTCAAGATTTAAACATCAAAGGAATTTTTTTTGGAGAATTCACCAATAACTCGAACCTCCCACTGATTTATTTTTCAGTAATTTAAATGATGCAATAATTTTCCTGGACAAAGAAATTATCACCCATAGTGAGGTGTTTTATTTTAAACAAAATTTTCCTTGTCGAGTGACAAGGGCCAATTTTGTGATCTTTTTGAAGGCATTTCATATTATTTTTTGAGTCAATTTGTGAAGTTAATTGTTATAAGTTGCTCATTTGGGTCTCTAATTTCCACCTTGAGTTGATAGATGAATTAGTTGTAATTTTGTCATTTTAGTCGCAAAATTTTTTTGTTTTTGTAGGGTAAAAAGATTAAACTCAATTGGAAGTAAAATGGTGGACTAACAAAGTGCTGATTAGAAGTTTGAGAAGTTACAACAATTTTTAAAAGAAGTGGTGCAATTTAAAAGACCTGAAAGCATGAAGAATGGAAAGTATTAGAAACAGGGGAAGAGAAACCCTCAAGAGTTTCTCATTTCTTCTGGTAGTTTCTGCAAGGGATTATGGATAAAATCTTCACTTCAATGAGTAAAACAAAGGAAAATAAACCATGGAAGAAACCCTTAAGGGATTATGGACAATCATTTCACAGTTTCTTCGAAACCTTCAAGGATTTAGTGACGGCAACAAGTTGCCAACTTGTTTGACCTTTTGTTTCTTCTCCATTCTTGATGGGACATAAAGGGATGAAGTGCAGTTGTATTGAGGGGATCTAGGAGCTTCTTTTCTTGACTCTTTGATAAGAAGAAACACAGATAACAACTTTTCCTCTCTAGCTTAATTTAGTTTAGAATAGTTTTAGTTTTAACTCTAGTTTCCATTTTCTTTGAAGAAACTTGAAGAACTATTGGTTGTAACAATGTATATTTGATGGCAATGAAGATGATGAAGTTTAGAGATCTTGTTTCTTACATTGAATTAGCATTTTTTCCTCTTTTACTCTCTTTTAGTTGCATTAATATTTTGTTCTAGGATTAGATGAAGCTATCTATGCCTTGATTATGGTTGAATAAAGTCGAATATTGCTATATCTTGTACTTGCTAATTCATTTATTCTTGCTTTAACACTTGTGAATGCTTGATCAATATTTGCAAGCCATGACAGTTCTCGTAATTTATAAGAAGTAGTTGACAATTATGGAAATGGAGGCGGAAATAAGGAGTAAACACATGAAAGTAGTGGTATACTTAGGTGGATGATCTTGACATTTCTATTTCTAGATTAAGTCTTCACTTGTGATTTTACCATGAATATACGAAAACTATAGTAT
The DNA here is from genome assembly GCA_023065735.1 of Coffea humblotiana. Classification (NCBI taxonomy): domain Eukaryota; kingdom Viridiplantae; phylum Streptophyta; class Magnoliopsida; order Gentianales; family Rubiaceae; genus Coffea; species Coffea humblotiana. Next base: position 4,676,447 of record CM041212.1, on the reverse strand, counting down.
TGGACTAAATTCAATTCATTGGCAAGAGCAAGTTCCGATAGTTTGAGTGAAATGCATCCATAGCAAGACAAGTGCATTAGTGATAATTTACCATTTCATCCATAATTAGGTACATTTAGTAGAGTCTATATCCTAGGATGGCTGTCTTTAGTTGAGTTTTTTCAAGTTGTTGATTTTCCTTGCATTGTTTTAGCATTGTTGTTATTTTACTTAATTAAAACTCTTTATTAATCTAGATAATGGAGTGAGTTAGAAGCCTTAGTATTTGAAAGTGATTCTCATGGGATCCATCCTAATTCCTCTATACTACAATCTAGGACCTATATATTTGTAGTTCACGAGGGTTTAAGTTTGAAATTTAGAGTACAAGTTTGAAATTCAGAGTACAAGTTTGAACCTTATCATTAAATATTTGGCTGACGAGGCCACGCATGTTGAGTTTCTTGTTGAGTAGGGGAAAATGGTCAAGTTTTGTGTGATAGAGAAGATGGTGCAGTTATTGGTTTTAGAATTTTTTCAGGAATATATGTAGTCCCTTTTGTGCATGAGTGGGTACAAAGATTCTGTTGCTAGCATCGGCCACACCAAATCTGTGGGCATATTATGGCTATATTTTCGCATGGCTCATGTGTCAAACTTCTCCATGGAACTTGGGGATGAGTTCCCTTTAAGTAGAGGAGTCTGATACCAAACAAGGAACCCTTGGTTCTTCAATTTATCATTCCATATCATTAGAGCTACCCAAAAGTTAATTAGAATTAAGGTGTGGTTATAGTAGTTTTAGTAGTAATTTTTTTATTAGCTTTCTTGTTAATTTTATTATTAATGGCTGTAATTAGGTCAATAAGAGGTCACTCGAATGATGGAACAAGGAAGATATTGTGTGGGACTGACTTTAAAAGAAGTCTAGCTTGATGACCGGACTGATGATTGGCCGTGGACTTCCCTTGGAAAGCTTTCGACACCCTCATGACTAGCGTAAAGAAAGGTGCTAGACATTGACAGTAGCTTGATATATTGTTTGCTCGTTTTAAGGTTTTGTTCTATTATTTGAGTCTTTTTTAGATTAAACTTCTGTAGCCTATAAATAGGCATATCCCCAGGTTTTTTGTATTGAATCTCTTATCAAATTTTTATCAACTATTGTTGATGTCTACCAATTGTGAGAGTTTTCTCTCGCTCTTGAAATCTATGATTCATTTTTAGGAATTAATTTGGTGAAGCTCTTTCCTTGGTTCACGCTTTCATATTAATTTGTGAGTTTTGCAATACCTCATGTCTGTACTTTCATCTCTTGTAACATATTCATGAGTGTCTTGCATTATATGGATATTGCTATTTATTTTTATTCATAAAAGTACAAAAATTTTCATCTTATTTTGTGTGTTCACTGAAACAATGTCTTGGCTGCGTCTATCTATAGTTGATATGTATCAAATTTCAACTTACAGTGCAGTTGATAAAACTAAAGTCTAAAACTGAAATTTAAAATCTGAAATCTGAATTTATTAAGTTATTGAATTGTCAAGTACTACATTTGACACATTTGAATATATATCACATTAAGTGATAAATAAATATTCAATTGTTTATTACTCTTTTTGGGAGCAAGTTTTGTCTAGAAAATTTAGTACTACTTAATTAATTCAGACGTTCAATTTTTTGTTAGATCTACCCATTAAATTTACGTGCTGAATTAGGTTATCAAATAAGGTCTTAATAATCAGTTTGACCTAGAGAAATGCTGCCATTTTCACTTATGGTAATGCTTCTCATGTCAAGTGAAGAAAGTACTCACCAGTTGGACAAACATCTTTGATCTACCATTTGTGTGATAAGTTCCCCAGGGCCTATGCTGAAAATGGTAAGGTTTTGCCCACAATAGTAATGTAAGACCCATAAGAAACACAAAATTAGCATAGAAACTGAATCAAAATATGACATAACCACATAAAATATGACATAATCACATAAAATGAAAGTTGTTGAGTCCATGTTCAATTCACATTACATTTTAGTAATTGTCAAATCAAGTTAATTATCCAAACTCTTTATTTTTTTTTTTGGGTAGGGTTGGATAGGGTTGGGAGGAAGGGGGGTGAATTGAAGTTACATAGACTTTTTGAGATTAATCATCAAGTTATAAAGACTATTATACCTTTGACATTTATTGTCATTTTTCAAATTGTTGATGTTCTTAAATTTTTATTTATTTATTTTTGTTTTGGTTTCAAGACAACTGTTACAAAGATTATAGAGGGGAAGTTAATTGCAACTAAAAGATGTGTCATAATTGTATATTCTAATTATTGGAAATGCTAACCAGAGAGTTCAATGTAATTTAATTAAGATCAATCTCAACAAAACTATTCTTTTCTATTCCTTCTTCTATTGTTATGTTTTTGATAGGATTATTCAAAAAATGTTGAAAAGGTAGTCACCTTCAATATATTTGAAAATACCAGATGTTTGTGACATTCAATTTCTGAATGAAACTTTTACCCAACCAAGATCGAGAAATGGTCTTTCTCAAGAGTTATTTTACAAGACCTAATCAAGGAAAGGTCTTTCTCAGGGAGTTATGGCTATCGTGTTGATGCCCAATTTGCAAGATTCTCAATTGATGTCAAAGGTGGTTTGCTATGCTATTTGATTTTGGTGTCATGATATAAAAAATTATATGTCTATTAGAAAAAAGAAAACATAACATATATTTTCATTTCAACTACTTTGTTTTAATTAATTTAGATGGTAGATATGTCTGACATGTTTTATTAGAAACAAAAAAACAATGACGAATAAAAAGAAAAAAAATAAACTTCAAGTGCTATTTTGGGATTTTCTTAAATAGATAAAAAAAAATCAAATTCTAGCAAGCCAAACACTGCAACAACCAACATTTTCACTGGAGAACATTTTGTAATAGTACGTTTATCTTTAACACTCAATACCCATGTCCTTTAACATAATCTTCGTAGTTAGCCCAAAGTCAAAACTTATGATTACATGACAATTATTTATGGTTCCATCTTATTTGCTCTATATATTGCCAATAATTGAGAACGATTAAAACTCAACCAACTCCCCATAGGTAAGTTGGCAATAAGGCAAAGTATAGAATGCAATCCTGACTATAGGTTAAGAGTTCAAATCCGTGCACCTACAAATAAATCTAAAGGGTTTATAGTCGTGCACCTCTTTGGTTTAGAGGTAAGTTTCTCTCCCTCTAGCCTCCCATGATCCGATAAGACCCTTCCCAAATATAGGTTATGTAAATGTTGTCCATTGACCCAGTAAAGAAGAGAGAAACATTAAAACTCAATCTCTTTATATCAAATAGGTTTGATTTCATCTTTCACTTCACATCACACTAAACAGTGTTATAAAAAATGCATGCCATGAAATTGGTGAAGGAAATTGATTTAACGAAGACCGCAAAATCTATCCCATGTACATATATATCAAGAATATATACTGAACTAATATAGAACTTTAGATTATATAGATGTTGTCGATTGATTAAAAAATAGAGAGAGATTAAAACTCACTCCTTCATATCAAATAAGTTCAATTTCATCTTTCACTTCACATCTCAATAAACAGTATTATTAAAAATGCACACCATAAAATCAATTAAGGAAACTAATTTAAGGAAGACCAGAAAATCTATCTCATGTACTTATACATCGAGAATATATATTAAACTAACATAGAGCTTTACATTATGTAGATGTTGCCGATTGACAAAAAAGATTAAAACTCACTTTTCATATAAAATAGGTTCCATTCCATCTTTCACTTCACATCTCATAAACAGTATTATAAAATATGCACACCATGAAATAAGTTGAGGAAATTAATTTAAGGAAGACCATGCTGGATCATTAATTCAACGTTGGACTTATTTGTGAGTAATTATGTGTTGCAAACTATCAAATAAATTAAGTCCAATTAAAGTGATCAAATATGGTTTGGACTTAATGTATCTAATAGGGTGTGGGCCTTTAATGTGTAGAGACATAAGAGTATTTCCTATTTCTATGATGGGCTGAAATAGGAATCCAAAAGGTAACAGGAATGTTATATATAAATAGGGTTATGGTCCCCAGGTCACACGTATTCTTATTGTTGTATTTTCTTCTACCACAAAATAGCGCTTTCCTGATATTCTATCGTCAGGAGAGATACTAGGGAGAAACTAAAGAGCTCTCTCAAAAGGATTGGCAGATACGTGTTAACTTAGAAGGTCACCCCAAAACCTCTAAAGATTCAAGTATCAATTTGTCAATATGAATCCAGGTACGCTTTCACAATTTTACTGTTAATTTATTTCTTAATAATCGCCATATAGATTTTGGCTTTAATAGGTGATACTTTTCACCAAAAGTTAAATATAAACACTAGCCTTACAAGTGGTATCAAAGCAGGAAATGGTTGATTATTAAGAAATAATTTAGATTTAGTAATTCATAGTTTTTATTTATTAAAAAAAACTAAAACTATGATTAATTTAGTTTTTTTGTTTGTTTGCACGGCTAAAATTTTGTTCCGTGGTTGGAGTCATGTGCATGATTCGGCTTTGTGTTTTGGCTTCTTGTTTTGGCTTTTATGATTGTTGTTTTCATGATTTAGTCATATTCCGTTGCCATTCATGTTCGGCCTTCATGTCGTGGAAAGTCAGCTTGCATGAATAGAGATTTTAATGAAATTCGTGTGGTTAACATTGAATTCAGTGGTCCCATTTTGGTTTCATTGATTTATTGTTTTGACCATTGCTTTGTTTATGCTGGATTCAACATGAATCCTGGACCATGAAACAATAAGTCTATTGCTATGACTTTCTAGTGGATTCCACGGTGGCCAAACTTTAGCAATTACTTTCGATGGCATGCATTCTTGTTCCAATGTTATCTTTATACCTTTGGTCAACTCGCATCATTGAATTCAGTGGATCTCACGATAACGAAATAGTTGTCTTGTTTAATTCCTTATGGTTATGCCTTCGGTCAGGTCCCACAATAGTCAAACCATGGTTGTTTGCTTTGATGTTTTTACTTGGCCGATTCATTGTTATGCAAATTGATTTTCAATATATTTATGTTAAGCAAATTAGGGTTTCTTTAATTTGAGTAAACCCTAATAAAGTTAAATAAGACATTCAATCCCTATAAAATTCATATGTTTGGCCCACTAAATATGTAGTTTTATAAGACATTATGGACTTCAAGAAAATTTTGGACTTGCATGACAAATTTGGGTCAAATTATGGATATGGACTTTTAGTCCAATAAGTCTTGATCCAATTGACTGGTTTGACCAGGTTTGATCACATTTTGACCAAAGTTGACGAAAGTTGATTTTGATCAAAATTTTTATTTAATTTGTATAATTTTTAAATTTGAATATTGGTATGATCATATATATTTTGGAATAAATTAATTGAAATAATATGCCACCAAAGTGACATCTATTGTGAAAATTAATTTATTTTAGAATATAATTAGTTAGGTACTTGTGATTTTATGAATATTGATCGGCCTAAAGGAAGGTTAATATTTAATAAGATTATATGTGCACTTGTGATAATAAATATATGATAATTATTCGGCTTTTACATGTGAATTATAAATTGACCTAAAGGAAAATTTATTTTTTGACATGTTATTATTGTCAGTGTTTATTACTGTGTTAAGATATCACTTAGAAGTTAATATTACATGCCAAGTTAATGGTAACCGCTAAAGAATTCTTTTAGAACATTGAAAAAAGGTTTGTCAAGAACGAAAAGATTGAAATTAGTACGCTCTTGACACGCTTAGTTTCAATGAAATATAGTAGTAAATGTAATATCAGAAAATACATCGTGGAGATGTCTTATCTTGTTTCGAAATTAAATGCACTTAAATTGGTACTCTCTGAAGAGTTATTAGTGCATTTGATTTTAATATTTTTTCCTATACAGTTTAGTCAGTTTAAGGTGAGTTATAACTATCAAAAAGAAACTTGGACTCTAAATAAACTCATCTCACACTGTGTAGAAGAAGAGAAAATGTTGAACCAAGATAAGACAAAGAGTGCTCATTTGATCTCAACCACTAATAATAAAAGTAAGAGATTTAAGAGAAAGAAAGATAAAGAATCTGCAGGTACGGCATCGCAAAAGAAACAACAAAAGAAATTAGTTGATCAGGGAAAAAATAGTTGTTTCTTCTGTAGAGGTGAATGGCATAGAAAAAAGTATTGTACCAACTATCACGTTTGGCGTGTTAAGAAAGGTATGCTTCTTAATTTGGTTTGTTCTGAAGTTAATTTAACTTCGGTACCTCAACACACATGGTGGTTAGATTCTGTTGCAACAACTCACATCAGTGTGTCTATATTGGGTTGTTTAAATTGCCAAAAGTCTAATGATAATGAAAGATATATCTACGTGGGCGATGGCAAAACAGTTCAAGTTGAGACAATAGGGTTTTTTAGATTATTGTTAAAAACTGAATTTTATTTGAATTTTAATGAAACATTTGTTGTACCATCTTTTCGATGGAATTTAATTTCTATTTCTGTTTTGAACAAATTTTGTTATTTTTGTTCATTTGGAAATGAAAAGTTTGAATTGTTTCATGATTCAAAATTGGTTGGTTCTGATTCTTTAATGCACTACGATAATCTATATTTAATTGATACAATTATTTCATTTAATGAATCTCTACATTTGAGTACTAGAGGAGTAAAGAGAAAATTAATCAATGAAAATTTAGTTGCATTATGACACAAGAGATTGGAACATGTTTTCCAACAGAGAATGGAAAGACTTGTGTCAAATGAAATTCTCGACTCCTTGAATTTACAGACTTTGATGATTATATTAACTGTATAAAGAGGAAACAGACCAATAAAGGGATATTTGAAACCAATAGATCTTTAGATCTCTTAAAACTTATTCATACAGATATTTTGGGCCATTTTCTATATATGTTTGGAATGGTCAATAATATTTTATAACTTTTACAGACAATTTTTCAAGATATGGTTATAGATATCTCATTTTTGAAAAATCACAGTAACTGGACGTGTTCAAAAAATTTAAAACTGAAATTGAGAACCAACTCAACAAAAGGATTAAAAGTGTCAGATTTAACCGTGGTGGTGAGTACTATGATAGATATGATGGTTCATGTGAATAATGTCCAGGACCATTTGCCAAGTACCTAGAGTAATGCAGTATTGTCTCACAATATATTATGCCGGTTCATCCACTATAAATGGTGTAGTTGAAAGATGAAATAGAATTTTTAAAAACATGGTAAGAAGTATGATATGTCATTCTATCTTACCAGAGTCACTTTGGGAAGAAACACTTAAGACTGCAGCATATATCCTTAACAGAGTTTCAACTAAAGCAACTATCAAAATCCCTTATAAACTTTGATAGGAAAAAAAATCAGTTTAAAGTATTTACATATTTGGGGATGTCCACCTGAGACAAGGCCTTATAGGCCAAATGAAAAAAAAAATGGATTCAAGAACGGTTAGTTGTTATTTTATTGGATACTCTATAAGATCCAGGAATTACAAGTTTTATGATCTCATGACTAAATCAATTTTCGAAACAGAAAATACCCAATTCTTTGAAGATATCGAATTTGGGGGAGAAAATACAGTAAGAGACATTGCCTTTAAAGAGAAATATGTCAATATTCCCACAGGTGTCATTGATTTTGTTCAGGACCCCATTTCTGATCTTGATTATGACATGACGAATCAAGACAAAATCAAACAAATAACTGTTATACAAGAACAAACTCTTTTTCTCCAAAAATCAGTGCCATTAAGAAGATCCACTAGAGAAAGGAGAAGTGCAATACCAGATAATTACATTGTCTTTTTCCAGGAACATGAGGATGGCACTAGATTGATAGAAGATGATCCAATCAACTTCAGTCAAACCATGAAAATTTTAAATTCTCAAAAGTTGATCATTGCCATGAATGAGAAGATTAAATCCATGAAAAACAATAATATTTGGGATCTTGTCTCATTACCAGAAGGTGCGGACCCTATTGGTTGTAAATAGATATTCAAAATCAAGAGAAATTTGAAAGGCAATGTGGAAAGATACAAAACTCGTTTTGTTGCTAAGGAATTTACACAAAAAAGGTATCGACTATAAAAAAACCTTCTCTTCGGTCTTTTCGAAAGATTCTTTTAGAATTATTATGGCATTTGTGGCGCATTTCAATTTTGAGTTACACCAGATGAGTGTAAAGACAACGTTTTTCAATGGTCACATTGATGAGATAATTTATATGGTACAACCAGAAAATTTTGTATCGAGAAATCCAAAGAATATGATTTACAAATTTAAAAAATTCATCTATGGGTTCAAACAAGCGTTTCAACAATGGTATTTTAAATTTCATCAAGTGATCATCTTATTTGATTTTGAAATGAATTTAGTAGATGATTGTATATACTATTAGTTTTGTGAGAACAAGTATATTTTTCTAGTATTGTATATTGATGACATTTTACTTGCCAGCAACGATATGGGTCTATTGTATGAAATCAAAAAATTTTTAACTAAGAATTTTGAAATGAAAGATCTTGGTGATGCATTTGAGAACTCGTACTTTTACTCTTAATTTCACCTATTTTAAAATTAATTGCATTTGCATGTCATTTTATTTTATCACTTTAGCATGAATAGCGATTAAATCATATTTTATTGCTTACGCGTCAAAATTTTTCAAAAAGTCACTCCGGCGGGATTAATTGGGGATTTGGAGAATTAATTTCTGACTAGTAAAAAGAGTATTAGTAGAATAAGAGAAACTATTTTGAGAGATTAGCATTTGAGAGAAAAAAAACAAGAAGGAAACTAGTGGGTTCATGGCACTAGTGGCCACTATTTTTAGTTGACTTTTTAAACCGCCAAAAAGACAAGCTTTCTCTTCATTTCACATCACCAACCAAAGCTTCATCTCGTCTCCCTTTTCTCTCTCTTAGCCGATTCTTGAAACTCCAAAAAAGGGTGAGAAAAACTCCATCTTCAACCACAAATCTTGTTCCAAGAATCTCTCCAAAGCCCTTCACACCTTTGGAAGTTGATCAAGTTTGAAGAAAGCTCTTGTCTTGTGGTAATTTTTGATAGATTTGGTGGTGCAAAACTTGACTTTAACTAGGGTTGAAGAAACTTGGGAGAGGTAACTAGTTTCACTTCACTTGATCTTTAGTTCCATGCAAGATTTGTTAATAGTTTTGAGTTGTTATGAAAGGGTATTTGAAACCTTAAAAAGAAAAGTTAGGCTAGATGACTTGAGAATATCCTTGTTTTCTTGATTTATTCTTAGATAGATGTCTTGAGGAGGATTATTAGGTAGGGGACATGAGGATATTTTGGTTGGTTGGTTGGTTGTTATTCTAGTGATTTCTAACTTGATTTTGGCTTGAAATTTTGAAAGAAAAAATTTGAAGAGAAAGAGAGAGTCAAGGCTGTCCGATTTTTGGCTGGTTTGTTTTTCCTTGAATTAATTTCAAAATTTTTTGTTAAATTGCTGCAAAAATGCTTGTTATATGTTGGGTTGTGTGTGTAAAAATTATCTTCTAAAAAACACTTCATTTGATTGGGTGAAAGTTAAGTTTAGAGGAGAAAAGCAAATCTAAAAAATTCTGATCAGGATAGCCAACTAGAGTGCATTTAACCACACATAATTTTTTGTACAAGAGTCAAAATCAAGTGCCGTTCACGGCATGTGAAACTAGACTCCGATGGATTTTTAAAGATATAAAATACACCTGCTAATTAGTTTTCTATGAGCCACAGTAAACCGGCAAAGTTGGCTATTTTTCCCTCACTGTTTTAACTGAGAAACAAGTACAGTTGCAGTTTGTAACTTGTTTTCACTCATCTTACAAAACGAATTTGAAGACAATTTCTTCTAGTAATTTTTAGCATTTTGAATCTAATTTTCAACTCCATAAACCACGCTAATTTTGGACTTGTGTAGCCTTAGTTATGACCTGATTTGTAAACTGTGTTGGGTGTTCTAAAGCTGAAATTTCGTGAACCAGGTTTCAAAAATCAACTTTCATAAAACTGTTGTATCTTCGTGTAGAAAAATTCAAATTGAGTTCCGCTTGTTGTGCTTGAAATTGAACTTGGAGTTCTTTCAATGGCATAAATTTCAGAGGCTAGTTCGATTGTTATGAATTTTGCTAAATTTTCAAATTTCACTAAATCCATGACTGTTTTTACTTGTTCTTACTGAAGCAGTGATTTAGAGCTAAAATTTGATTGATTTATGATTTGAATCTAGAAAAGGTGTTTTCTAGAGAGTTTTAGTTCATTAAATTTATTTTCCAACGGTATAAGATTTACAAATTTTGGACTTATGAAACTCAAGTTATAATTTTTCAAAAAATACTGTCCAAACTAAACTTTCCTTATAAAGAGGTAAAAAACTCCAAAGTGGTTTGGAAATATTTCCTAGGTTTTTAAATCTAACTTTCTTGATTATTTGCACCTCATTCCATACTTGGGAGATAAATTTTCACTCCCTAGTCTTATGCCCTTGGTTTCATAAAAATGAATCATAAATAGAACATTTTAACTAGAGTAATTCTTGAGAAACTTCACTAGTTTTACATTTGAATTTGAAACTTTTAACTTCCATATTTACTATAAAAATAAGTAGCGTTTTGATGGATTTTGACTCTATAAGTCTAGAAAAATGTGAACACTCATTTATATTTTTAAACTTGGGTATAGGATTAGAAGTTTTAAGATATGAAAGCCATTTTCCTTTCCTCAATTTTCGTGTCAAAAATTAAGTATGATACTTTCTTTTTGGAATGAAGATTTCTTGCCACGAGTTGACTCGAAAATGACTTTTGACTTTCCTTGAATGTTATTTCAATGATTAAGAGAGAAAATCTCTTTTAATTCGACTTGAACATGTAGCTTTTGAGTGTAGGTAGTAAGAGGATATTTTCTTATTAGTTTTGATAATCGTGATTGTACATGTCTCAAGTGGTCACGTGGACCCCGAGAACCCTGTCTAACCTCTTGCTTTGTCTTTGACTTTTGGTGAGTGTCAAGTGTATGTTTCATGTGCAATGATTGAAATTATATTTATACAAGTGGTATGTGAAATTGTTATAATTTGTGAACTTGTCGAAACGAGGGTATATTTAATCGCCTTTATCCTCTCCTTCTTGAATACTCACTATTTATTTATGAATTTGCGTGACTTGCACTTGTACTCGAACATGCTTGTAATTCGTGAGTATTGAGTTGCAGCATGTACCACACTCTATTCGGATGAGAGGTGCCTCTCAAACCGACTCAATACCATGATCGATTTTAAGTCGATTGGAGCGTTGTCTCATTGACTACTCGTGCTTGTGGGGGCGCCCAAACCCATTGGCTAATCTCGTAACTCAAGTCGGCAAGGGTTTGGTCGAGAAGTTTGGTGAATCATGAAAAATTATAAAGTTTGATTTTTTGAGATCTTGCTTGTCATATTCGAGTAGTATTGTCATCTCGTGCTTGTTTGGTTTCGGATCCGAGAGGGTGATATGGTGGATGGAGGAAGTAAGTGGAGTTCTACGGACATGTTGTTACTTGAGTTGACGGAGGGTCAACCAAAGATAGTTTGAACCGATCGAAATGTGGAAATAGTTCTTGAGAGTTCCTGTATCCTTTTACGTGTGTTTCACTTCCTATTTGTGCACTTAAATGAAATTTCATGTTAAATCATTTTTAAGTGTAATATTTGATTTAATTTATGCTACTTGTTTGATTTTCTTAACCTCACTGAGTATTAGGTCATCCCTTTAAGTTTGTTTTCTTTAACAGATTTTGGAAGTGGAAGTTGAGGACTCTAAACTAGCAACTTTTGGTTGAATCTAGTGAACCTTTCGTATGTTATTGGAGACATTTGAAGTGTAAATTTTGTTATATTCGAAATTTTTGGATTGTAATTGTAAATGGTAGTCTTAGAAGAATTTGACTCGTATATTTACAGTATTTTTTTAATTCTAAATCTATGATTCACTTGTGAATTACTATTAAACTTGAATAAGTGTGTGAGTCCTGACGAGAGTTGGGCAGGCATTCCGCTGATACCCTAGGGTTCATCCTAGGGAGAGGTGGGGGCGTCACAATGTATCTTTTGTGCTAGGCATACAGATACACCGGAATCGCTCTCGAAATATTTTGAAATTATCACAAAAGGGTTATATAAAAAAGGTTCTTAAAAGATATGGCATGCAAAATTATAAATCAGGTGACACCCCTATGGTTAAAGGAGACAAATTTAGTTTCGACCAGTATTTTAAGAATGTTTTTGAGAAAAAAGAGATGTAAAAGATTTTTTATGTATCAGCAGTAGGAAGTCTAATGTATACTCAAGTATATACGCGTCCGAATATTGGGTACATTATTGGAATGTTGAGTAGATATTCAAACAATTTTGGATTAGATCATTGAAAAGCAATCAAACAAATTTTACGGTATTTATAAAAAATAAAAAATTACATGCTCACGTATCGGAGGTTAGATAAGTTCGAAATCATTGGGTATACTGATTCCGATTATGTTGGATGTCAAGGTGTTATGAAATCAATGTTAGGTTATATTTATTTGCTAGTTGGGTGCCATATCTTGGAAGAGTGTTAAACAGTCTCTTATAGCATCTTCTACTATGGTTGACGAATTTATAACTTGTTATGAGACATCCAATCATAAAATTTGGCTGTGAAATTTTGTCACAGAATTACGTATAGTGGATAGTATAGAAAGACCACTAAATTATTTTGTAACAATAAATCAGCAATCATATATTCCAATAACAATAGGAACTCGACAAATCTAAATATATAGATATCAAATTCCTGACTGTTAAAGAAAAAGTATAGAGTGGACAATTATCGATAGAGTATATCGGGACAAACTCCATAGTTGTGGATCCGCTTACTAAGGGATTGCCGCCCAAAATGTTTCATGAGCATACTGCTCGTATGGCTGTTATGTTATTAAATGATGTATAGTTTTAATAGGAGTTTATTATTTTAAATGCTCTTATGATACCTTTCGGTTATTAATGATTTAAGGATATTTTATGTATAAATAAAGTTTGGATTTAATTACACTCTGACTTTAATATGGTTTGATCTCACGAAAATTTAAGATTGACCAATTGGAAATAGAAATGTTATGATCATATTACATGAAATTTCTATACTACATATCCATATCATGATTCATGTCATTCAATTATATGAATATATGTGACCATTAATGGGTCTAGTTATGAAACTGTAACGAAAGCCGCTTTGATCCTATGTTGATGTAATTGATTGATCGAATTGGCTACAGATACATTTTGGTAATGACAGTAAAGTTGAACTCATACGGTTAATTTCAAAATATAATTATAAAATTACACATATAATCCAAGTGAGAGATTATTGGATCATTAATCCAACGTTGGACTTATATGTGGATAATTATGTATTTCAAATTGTCAAATAAGTTAAATCCAATTAAAGTGATCAAATATAGTTTGAACTTAATGTATCTAATAGGGTGTGGGTTTTTAATGTGTAGAAACTTAATGGTATTTCCTATTTCTATGATGGGTTGAAATAGGAATCCAAAAGGTAACAGGAATGTTATCTATAAATAGAGTTATGATCCTCAGGTCACACGTATTTTTATTATCATATTTTTTTAGTACCACAAAATAATTCTTTCCTGATATTCCATCGTCAGGAGAGATACCAGAAAGAAACTAAAGGACTCTCTCAAAAGGATTGGCAAATACGTATTGATCTGGAAGGTCACCCCAAAATCTCTAAAGATTCAAGTACAAATTTGTCAACATGAATCTAAATACGCTTCTACAATTTTACTATTAATTTATTTCTTAATAATCGCTATATAGATTTTGGATTTAATAGGCGATAGTTTTCACTAAAAGTTAAATATAAACACCACCCTTACATACCACAAAATCTATCCCAAGTACTTATATATCAAGGATATATATTGAACTAATAAAGAACTTTAGGTTATATTGATATTTTCGATTGACCCAACAAAAGGAAAAAAAGAAGAAAAAATTTAAAACTCACTCTTCATATCACATAGTTTTGATTTCATCATTCTCTTCACATCTCACTAAATAGTACTATTAAAACAAAAACACCATGAAATCGATTGAGGAAATTGATTTAAGGAAGATCACAAAATCTAACCTATGTACTTATATATCGAGCATATATATTGAACCAATATAGAACTTTAGGTTATATGGATATTGCCGGTTGACCCAAAGAAAACGGAAAAAAAGAGAAAGATGATAACTCACTCTTTATATCAAATAGGTTCAGTTTCATCTTTCACTTCACATGTCACCAAAGAGTATTATTAGGAAAACAAAAACACATCTTGAAATCTATTAAGGAAATCGATTTAAGGAAGGCCACAAACTCTATTTCATGTATTTCTATATCATGTATTTATATATCGAAAATATTTATTGATCTAGTATAGAACTTTGTTCTTGTTAAGTTCTTCTGGTTGGGAAAAAAATATTTTTATCTTCTATTGACAAATGAACGCCATGAGATGTGCAAATGTGTTATTTCTATTTGTCTCAAGTACATCCCAAAATGATGTTTAATGAAATTAAGACCAGAGGTTTATGTATTACAACTAAAAGAGTAGAAATTTAATTTAAGAAAAGAACAAAGTTTAGAGACCAAAGTCATAACTTTTCTTATTAACATGGTATAGAAGATTGCGTCAGTAGGAAATTGCAAACAAATGATAATGTTGGTTTTATGCCACAAACTAATGCCGTTTGCCATAAATAATTGTAACATAATACATTTGCTGACAGCTAACCATACCAAACAAAGAGGCCATCCAATTCCTCCAACTTTAGGGTAAGAAAATTGATCAAATCAACTACAAAAACTATAATTTGTTTGAATTGGAAAGGGAAAAAGGGACCATAATTGTAATAGTACTCATACCGAACGTAGGACACCGAGCCTTGTAATTTCAAAACCTTCCCTTTGGGACAATTTCAAGTCAAAAAAGTCATTTCCGGCTTTTTTAATTTTGTCCAATTATCCAAACAAATCTAGAAAAATACAAAATATATACACGTCCAAATATTGAGTACGCTAAAATTGTCAAATTAATGGTGTTTCAATTTTTCACATGTTAGTTATCTCATATATCTAAAATTCCACTAATCATCTTTTTCTACCTCCTTTACCAAAATTTATCTCTTTTCTTCTTGCAAGAATTGAAACTTTACTCCAATAGTTTGAAGACAATTTATCGCTTTCTTTCCTCTCTCTAGACCACCATCTTTTTCTTAAAAGAAACTCTAAGAAATAAAGAGAAATAACAAGTATTGCTAATGAGCAAATTTTTTAAGGGTTTGTTTGGCCATAAAAATCACAAGGTGTTACATCCTACGAGTATATTTTTGTTTCGTAAAAATTATACGCCAATATTTTTTAACCTAATCCACATAGCACCCTAAATTCTATGCATTTTCTTCTATCAATATTCTTCTATTTGGTGATACTTTTGTCCTAGAGTTATGAGGCATATAATTTTTCCCGTTTTACATTTATTTTACCAACTTAGTAGGATTAAGATGCTATCCAATAGCTCCTTTAGTGCAATTAGCAGGAGATTCAACATGTGAGAACCCGAAAATTTTCACATTTTCAAGTATTATTTTATTTCTGTGCTTATATTTTATACTGTCCTTTGAAAATATTAAATGTTTTGTACATTTTACAAGTAAGTACAATTTTTAAATCATTTTGCTAGTACAAGTTAGTGTACATGACTTGAAGTGCATTTGTTAGATGTGGGGCCAGCTAGTGCGATATAATTTTGCCGATTAGGTGATGAAATACTAAATGATATTATTCTACATGGTGTTAGAAGATATTTAGAGGTTAGTTAGCTACTTGAATTATTGGAGGAGAATAGATAAGCTTAGAAACTTCAAAAGGCCATGTGTCATGTTTGGATTGGAGGTTGGACTTTGACCAAGAGGATTAACTTTCTTCAAACCAAATTTTTGACCAATTTTCCTCTCATTTTCCCTTGCCTTGGCCGAATTTCATGGAGAGAAAAACAAGGAAAACCTCTTCCATTTCTAGCTTCAATCCTTGCTCAAATCTTGAGTTTTAACCAACCAAATTGAAAACTACACCATACAAGTGCTTGCTAAGGAAGGCTAAGGGTTTTGGTGGAGTTGTTTTGGGAGGAGGAAGTCTAAGCTACCAACTTTCTTTGAGGTTTCAAGGTAAGATTGCTAAGAACATCCTTTTTATTTCCAATAGTTGCAAATTAGTGGCCTAAGGTGGCTTGCTAACATGATTAATGGATGATTTTGTGGATTAGTGGAGAGTTGGTTAGATTTCTGATTTATTGGGAATTTTTCTGCCCTAATCTGATCAGTGTTGTTCGGTCATGATGGAGGCCGAATTGGACTTAGCTCAAAACATGAAAGTTGTAGAGAATTGAGTTTAGATTATGCCTGTAAAATTTCAGCTCAATCAGAGTACTGTAGCCTGTGAAATGACTATTTTACCCCTGCTGCCCTGTTTCTGTCCGAGAATGGTAATCAGCCTCTGTAATTGGCTCTTTTGGCTGGGAAGATGATTGAATTAGCTTTTGATGCCTTCTTAAGAATTGTAGCCCTGTATCTTAGCTTTCATATGGCTTTGGAATCAACTAAATTGGAGTTGTGTGTGCTGAGTTATGATGGAATATTTGGGCCTGGTTTTGGATGGTTGTAAAGTTTCAATTGGTTGCATTTTAAGGGTGTTTGATAGCTTATGGTTGGTATTTGCAATTGTGGTTGAATGATATGATTTGGTGGTTGGGTTGTGTTTTGGAAAGTAAGGAAAAACAAGGGGAAATGCTGTCCGTTTATTTTCTTGAACTTGAGTGAATGGAAACGAGATTGGAATGTAGTTTTGTGATGCATTAGACTTATTTTGCTTACTTTGCTTAGAGTAACTTAGTGCCACTTTAGTAGAGTTATATGAGCTGTTTCACTTGCACTTATACATTTCCGTTTAACCATGATGCGTAGTTGCAAAGGTTAGTTTGAACTTCAAATGTTTACTCAATTGTTTTCCAAAACAAACAAGAGTGGCTTAGGGTTTCTCGACCACAAAACCTAATTTTAACGCGCAAGGTTTTAACGTGTGAATTTAAGGTATTTTGTCTACCTTTTGCATATGGTTTTCACCAAGACAATTGTTGCACATTAATCTTTGCAAATGTGTTAGTTTTTGAGCCAAAAACACGTTTTACGAAAAATGAGGAAAAACTACTGTTCATTATCCGGCCGTGTAGCCGGCCAAGTTCTGGCCAGATTCTGACGTGGCACTGTTCCAAATTTTCCGATAAAATTTTATAAAACTCTTTTGAGGTTAATTCTATGGTTGGTTTTGGGAAAAATTTTAGTTACTCAATTCCTTTGATCAAAATGTACCCTTTTCACTTTCAAAAAAATCATACTTCCCCCTTGTACTTGTTTATTCGAATTTTCTTTGATTCACTGGACATTTTGATGGTTGAGTCATAATATTCTCTCATGATTGTTATTAGGATTTCTTGGTGACCAAGGTTGATATCCGGAGGGATACTTTGGACGTAATTTTGCTTGTTTAGGTGAGTGTTCTATATACGTTATGTTTCATTGACTATGTGGCTAGTTGAAATACTTGATTAAATGTTAAATGTTCTCAATGATTGCAAAAATGATTTTTACTAGGCGAGTGTGTACTTTATCGTACTCGGCCCAAATGAACGTGAAATTGGAATGATTGAATGATTAAATGTTACTTGTGCATGAATGTAAGCCTTCTGGCTGAACTGGGCCCTTGCCTTTTGTAACTGGTCGACTCGAGCCAGAAGCGGACTCGGTCGGGCGATTAGTGACTCTGGGTTAATGTGAATGTTTGGTATACTCGAGTATGACCATGAAGTTTGGGAAGGACTGGCCAGTGCGCTGGCCAGAAGGGGAAGAACGAAATGAACGAATGAATGGCAAGAATGACGGAGGGATTTTCAATGACAAATGAAATTTTTCTAAATGATTGAAGGAATGGATGGTCGATGAACGAACGAACGAATGACTCCGTATCCTTTTAATGAATGTGTTATTCTTGCTTTATATCATAAATGTTATTTGGATTACTTGTTGTTACATGCTAATGTCCTTGTTTAATTGCTTAGTTGAGTATATAGAACTTCGCTGGGCTTTTAGCTCATTCCACGTCTTTTGTTTTCCTTAACAGGGGTTGCGAGCAAGGGCGAGAGACCTGTATAGTATAGTTTAGTCTTTTGTATTGTTTTGGCTTTTGCTTTCGTTCTAGTGCTTGGAGAAGGTTGAGCATATTGGGAATGCGGAGCTTGTATATATATTTGGGACTATGTAATTGGTTGAGTTTGGGATAAATGTAAGTATATGTTTCAAGTCTGGGTTTCGTTTCCGCTTATTCTCGAGGCTTTATCTTACTTTCTTTGATGTGAGTGAACGAGTCCTGGCGAGAGCTGGGCAGGCGGTCCGCCGAACCCTTTGGTTCGCCTTAGGGTAAGGTGGGGCTGTCACACAACATGCATATTAACTGTTCAATTGAAGTTTATAGTATTATGACTAGTAACTAGATTAATCGACATATGATTAAGCAAGTTGAGTTGTGTTTGATTGGTGTGATTATTGCAAAATTTGATGTAATTCTCACCATGTCAATGTATACAAATGTTCACTTACACAGTGAAATTGTAAGAATTTACATCAATCCTTGTAAGACTTACATTAATTGAACAAAGTCATACAAAGCCCTCATAAGCATGTTTCATCCTCTAGAGATTAGGGAATTGAAAATTTGCTCTTTTGTTGGGTTGCTTTATTCACTTAATTTGTGGTCAACTAACTTATTGAGATTTATTTGAGATTTAAGAATATTTTGTAACCCAAGTAATTCAGTTGTTCATTAAATTGTTAAATACGATTAAATTTGGTAACTCTGGTACCTTTTTTTTAATCTTTTTTATGAATCCATTTATAATAGATGACCATATTATGTAGGTTTAAATATATTTTGTCCCCTTGTAATTAGATGTTAGTAACATATCGTCCCATGTATTCATGAAACCTACAAATTACCCAATGATAATAATATCTCATATATTTGGATAACAAAAAAAAATATGTTCTTGTTGTTAGAAGATTGTCAAATGACAATCTGTCTTTTCTCTTTCTTCTTATTGCTTTCTTTACTGTTGTTTAAATTTTTTTCCCATTATGAAATACAAAATTTCATAATAATGTACTAAAGGATATCTTATGAAAAAAATTTAATTATCGCAAAACATTAAAAAGTATATACTATTTCTAAGTAACTCCTATATTATTAATAAAATCTTTTTATGCGTTAGCTGTTACTAAAAACAATTAGTATTTAATATAAATATTTTACTTCCACTTTCTCATTTTCTTCATCTACTTTTTTTCTTTATGCTTACTAATAGTTTATTTGACACTTAATCATATATAATTATTTTTCTATTGAATTTTTACTACCATAAATTATTACAAGAGACTACAAGGTGTATATTTAGTAATAATACTTTATGTAATTTCTATTTTTATTAATAATTAGTACATCATATGTGAGGACCCGAAGATTTCTTTAGAATTTCCTCCCATTTTTGAAAAATTAATTTATATTTCCTTCTATGTTTCTTTACTTTGAATATTTAACTATTTACTAGTCCTAAATTTTATGGTGATTTCATTAGTTGAGTCAAGAGTTTTACTTTTACTTTTAAAGTTAGAGTAAGTTAGGGTTTTGGTGCATTTGGTAGTGTGATCGATTGGTGAGGTGTATGCGCTAAATTTGGTGGATAAGAGTGTGTATTAGGTAAGAGGAAGTGTGTGATTAGAAGCGCTAATAATAAGGTAGTGAATCATAAGTTAAAACAAAAGTACAAGGGAGTTAAGGGAAATAGGCTTGAACCGACGTGCGCCGTTTGTTACCGGTTGAGTACACCGCTTGACCAATACTTGCTTACCCTAATCTCCTTGTTTTTATTTCATTTAGTATCCCCTAAATTAACCCTTAAGTCAGCCGCCATTATTAACTAAGGAAAAGGAAAAGAAAGATAAAATAGTTGGGTGACACTTGTCAACCCTTAAACCAAATGTTGACCAAGATTAGTCTTTGTATTTATCTTGAAAAAATTGAAAAAAAACCATCGCTTTCTTGCTCCATGATGGACGAAATTGAGAGAGAAAAGAAAAGAGAAAACATTTCCAAATTCTATCTTGATTTGTGAAAAATTCAAACACTAACCCTAATCCATACCGATTAATCTTGAGTTAAGCTTGGAGGGAAGATTTTGGTGGAGTTACTTGAGCAAGAAAGCTCTTGAGTTGCTTGTTATCTTGGGATTTTGAGGTAAAATTTCTAGAAAACATCTCTTTTTACTTGTTTCTTGAGATTTATGCAAGATATGTTATGATTGAAGTTGAAGAAAGCATGTTTATGGTAATTTCATGGTTTTGTTAGAGTTTGGTAAAGTTGTTGCTAGGGTTTGGTTAATTTCCAACCTAAATATATGTTGGTTATAGCTAGTTTTGTGGTTAAAATAAGTACTCTATGTATCCTATATCTTGTGAACTTGATTGGGGCTGTCTTATGGTGAAAGTATAGCCTTGGAATGGCTGGAAAAATTGGTAAATATAAAGGAAGTGCTGCTGAAATTTTTTCCCGCAGGAGACTCTGAGCAGTCTTGGGAAATCTGTCATATCTTGATGTAGAAAACTCCAAATTGAGTTCTGCTTATTGCGTTTGAAACTAGATTTAGAGTAATTTCTACCGTGAAACACTCAGAATTTTTTATCAATTTCTATTAATATCTGTGATTTTTCAAAGTTGACTAAATTTCCATTCCTGTTCTGTCTTTTTACTGGATAAAGCCACCACTTGAGATTGGATTTTTGACTGACTTGTGGATAGAATCTTGCAAAGATGTCTTCTGAAAAATTGTAACTCTTTGAATCTATTTTCTAACGGTATAAAGTTTATTAATTTTGGATTGAAGAAACTTGAGATATGATTTTTCAAATAACATTGCACAAAACTGGAAAAATTCTGTTTTCCTAAAACTGTCCTTACTTTCATTTCCAACTTTAAGTTGGAGTTGTTAAACCATTTTGAATTTGGTTTATGATTTGAATGAGAAAATTCTTGGTTACTCATATCTCTTGGGTCTAAATGTTCTCTTTTCACTCCAAAACCATATTTGCACCTTTGTACTAGTAGTTATTCGGATTTTCTTTGGTTCACCTAAATTTTGGATGGTTAAGCCATAATATTTTATCTTGGTTATTCTTAAGATTTGTCGATGATCAAGGGCATAATTCGGAAGGAAACTTTTGACGTTATTTTGCTTAAACTGGTGAGTGTTCCTTGCATGTGT
This sequence comes from Coffea humblotiana, assembly GCA_023065735.1. NCBI lineage: Eukaryota > Viridiplantae > Streptophyta > Magnoliopsida > Gentianales > Rubiaceae > Coffea > Coffea humblotiana. The sequence continues at coordinate 4,654,906 of CM041212.1, read as the reverse complement.
GTGCTTTAATTGACTATGTGAAATGTTTATTTGAATATTAAATACTTTCCAATGATTGTTAAAAGGATTTTCGATGGGTGAGTGTGTACTTTATCGCACTCGACCCTAATAAAAGTGAATTTTCAATGATTGAATGCTACTTGTGCATGAATGTAAGTCTTTTGGCTGAACTGAGCTCTTGCCCTTCATTGCTAGTTGACTCGAGCCAGAAGTAGACTCGGTCGGGCGACTGGTGACCCTAGGACAATGTTTGGTATACTCGAATATTATCATGAAGTCTAGTGGAGAACTGGCCAGTGAATTCAATGCAATGAAATCAAATGAATGAATGACATGAATATTGAAGGAGTTTTCACTTGCAAATGTTTTCTAATGTCGGAGGGATAAGAAAAATGGTTAGTGAATGAATGAATGAATGACTCCAAGTGAGCACGTATCCTTCCAATGATTGAGTGTTTATTTCTTGAATGACTGGATATTACTGTGCAAAGTATCCAAATTGTTAAATGTAATGTTTTCATGGTTTTCCTACCTGGTTGCTTGTTTAGGAACCTCACTGGACTTTTAGTTCATTCCTTTAGTTTTTGTTTTCCTTACAGGAATGGAGGTCCGAATCAATTAATTGAATGTGAACTAGAGTGTGTAACCCTCTTGTACTTCTGGTTGATAGGATGTGTTTTGACATTTGACGTTGTATTATACATTTGGCTTTTGGGTTGTAAATAAGTTTACATTTTAGTTGAATTGTAGAACTTAAATGTTATTTTGGAGGCTTGAATGATTAATCTTGAGAGTTGATTGAGTGAGTGAGTGAGTCCTGATGAGAGTTGGGCAGACGGTCCGCCAAATCTCTGGGTATGCTCTAGGAGGAGGTGGAGTCGTGACATCATAAACATCTTATTAATAAGTAATGCATAGTGGTGCATTACCAACATTTTATCAATAATTAATACACAACAAAACATTGTTAAAGAAAAGTACAAACTACTTTAGATTCTTTACGAAATATACACTTTCTCATTTCATATGAATAGTTTTTTATTGTTACATATTTTACATAACTAAATAAGGATAAATATATTTACCAATCAAAAGAAAAGGTTTACAAGAATATAATTGAATATGTTAAAACACAAAGAATTCTTCAATAGATTATTCTTAAAATTTATATATCATAGTTGATGAAGTAAAAGAAATCTATAAATAATAGAAAAGAGATGAAGATAAAAAAGAAAAGAAAAAGGATCATCTAACAATGTCTAATAAGGAAGACATAATTGTCTTTTGAGTAGAGATATGCATTTGTCAGGTAGTCGATGGGGAGTAATTTATAGATTTTGAGAATATATGAAGTAATTTGCTACTTGACCCTGACTACAAGCAGACTATACACGATTAAGTCTATTATGTATTTAAAATTCTGATAATGTATTTTATCAACATTTTTATGTATGAAAATATATATAATGTAAAAGAAATAAGAAAAAAAGTTCAAAATCAAAATATTATTGTAGTAGTAGATACTTTGCAAAACAAAAAAGAAGACAAAATTTAAAAATGGGAGAGATAAAAAGGAGGTTATATTACATGTTATCACCCTATCCCTGTCTAACATTGTAAATTTGTAATATTTGAGTTTTATATGACTTTTCTAAAGCATTTGAATAGGTGATAAAGTTTCAAATTTTCCTCTTTAATGTAAATATTGCAATATAAACTTCCATCGATAGTGAAAGCATTAAAAGAGAAAAAAATTGGTTTGATAATTGTCATTGATGAATGGAGACAAGAGGAATTTTGAATTGGAAATATTATATGTAAGTCCTCTTCAACTTGTAAACAAAGAAATCAATTAAACTTTAGTTCACCATATTACGTGACCAATTCCTTAATTTGAAAAATATCCAAAGGAGAAAAAGGTTTTCCTCTAAGTGACTTATATAAAGGAAATTTATATATAATTAGATTCATCATTTAACATTTAGACTATCACCTGCTTCATATTGTTGTTATCATTGTATGTTATGCGTATTGAAATTGTTTCATCTTTATCGTTATCTTTGCATATCTCTTGCAAGTTTTTTATAGATTTAGGAACTAATCACTCTTTATTTTCTATAGAATTGCTTTTTTATTGACAAGGTAGCCATTACAAATTTTGCAAATTGTTTGTTTGCTATTAAATTATTGTTTAGGTGCAAATAATATTTCAGATGTTCTTTCCAATATATTAGTTATATGGACATCCCAAAGAAATGCTAAATCAAATTAGATGCATTTTGTAAGGGCAAAACTTCATTCATTCTATTTCAATTTGTGCTAAAATTTCATTCATTTTATTTCAATTTGTGCTAAATTTAGCTGTAGAACCTTTTACAAACCATGCTAAATGTATGTAATACATTTGAACCCTGCTATTTTTGTATTATGTTGCCAACAAAAGAAAAGTTCATGAAGCATGTGTTGTTGCCTTAATAACCATATACATGTTATTTTTAATCTAATTTTGAATTATGAGATTTATTATCAATTTGATACCCAACATTGCATAGGAAAATATGAAGAGGATTGGGCATCTCGACAATGATTTATGGATAATTAGCGAAGGGGATTGGGCATTCTTGAAAAATAGGTGAAGTACTAGTGAGCAAGTTGGAAAAAATTTTAACAACAATAAACAAAAACTTTTGTGGTGACCATTGATTTAATGAGAATAAATTAAGATCTTATCTTGACTTACTTTATCCAATTAACATTGTTTCAGTGTCAGTGTAAGGGTATAATAGTTTGGTATATATATTCAGAAAAGCGATATAATTTAGTTGACATAGTTTCAAGTTCATTTAGTTAAAAATGTAGAAAAATATTTAAAAATATGTCAAGTTTATATGCCTACTGTGATTAAGTGTGCAAATATATATATATCTTGTAATTTAGAAATGTCCATTTACACTCTTGCGCTCTAAATTTAAGTAGAAACCATGGGCTTTGCAGTCTCACAACTACCTGTCAATAATTTACTCTTTTTTTTTTTTATCTATACACCTATTTAATCTTGCACCTCTTTGTTCATATTTATGGTTCCATAGTTGAACACTTACAATGTATGATTTACATAAATATTCTCAACAATTACACCAAATAACTATAGACATACAACATCTTAATAGTACCCAACCAATATTTGAACTTGTGGTCATGAGACAAGATTACTGTATGTGGATTACTCAGGTATGATGCTCAATTTTCTATAGAAGCATAAAATGGTCTAAATTACACCCAACTGTGTGACAATAACACCCCTCTCTTATCATGCTATGTATAAGAATAAAAATTCTTTATAGGTCACAATACATAAGCACAAAATTATTGGTGATATTCCAAATTACTCTATTTTCACACCTAAACAATGTTTGGTTATGTCAAACTAAAAGCAAGATACATATTCTCTCCAAAAATTCACTTAAACATAATTAATTGCATAGGGTAGCTACCACCATTATGGATAACAACATAGTTTTATTGTAATACCATTATTGAAAACAACATAGGTTAATCTTACTACTACTACAACAATAAACATAAGTTCATTGTATTATTATTTGACACTATTGAAAAAATTATAGACTTATTTTACAACACTATTGCTAACAACACATGTCCATTATACCATCATGTAATATGATTGAAAAAATAAAACATAAACTCATCATACTTCATTGTAATCTCAGTTAACAAATAGGAAAGCCGCCCAAGGATGAACATATGTTCATCTCTTTGTACTTGTGCCTACAAAATACAAAAATGATTTTGATAGGATTCCTTAGCAAACTTGATAAAAAATATACACAATCCCTCAAATCAAGTATAATAGGTCAACATTACACCAGACCACTCTAAAATTGCACTTCTAATATGTTATATTATGCCAAAAACAGGAATGAAGACTCAATTTCAACCCACAGGTACAAAATGGCCTAAGTTATACCATACTGCTAGATAGTAACACTATTCTCTCGTCATCTTATTTCAAAGACTAAAAAAATCCTTGTAAGTCTCAACACACAAGCAAAAAATGGTCTAAGTCATACCAAATTTATCTACTTTCAAGCCTATCTAATGTTTGGTTATATGAAACTAAAAGTAAGATGCTAAGTCTCTCCAAAGGAGCCACTTAAGCATAATAATACATGAGATGGCACATACTATTATTGGCAAAAACATAGGCTCATATCATTATCGCAAACAATATAGTTTCATCATAATTTAATGTGATACTATTTAAAAAATATAGACTCGTCATACTTAATGGAAATCTCAGTCAATCAATAGAAACAATGCAAGTCCAAGTATGAAAATATGTACATCACTATAAACTTACATCTGCAAAATTCAAAATAAGTTTTGGTAAGATTACTTTGCCGATTTGACAAAAACATACTCAATCTCCCCTATTAGGCATGCTTCGGTTCGATTTGCATTGCATAGGTATAAAATAACCTTAGTTACACCAAATCACTAGAAAGTAACATTGCCCTTTCATCATCTTACACAAAAGAAAAAAAAAATCTATACAGGTATCAATCCATGAGCACAAAATTATTGATGATCCACTATATTATGCCAATTTCACATCTAAATAATGTCTGGTTATGTCAAAATAAAAGTAAGACACTTAGTCTCTCCAAATGAGCCTTTTTTTTTGTCAAATGAGCCATTTAGATGTAAAAAAAAAAAGTGGATAGTGGCTGCTACTACAATAGAGAACAACATAAGTTCATCATACTATCACTATTATAAACAACATAGGTCTATTGTACTATTATGTATTGTTCTACTGCAAACAATATAGGTCCAATGTATTATCATGTGACCCTATTGGATAAAACATAAACTCAAATTACTTCCTAACAATCTCAATTAGTTGAGAGGAACGCCGCCACCCCAAGCACATACATATATACATCACTATGTACTTGTATTTACAAAATACAAGAGATTATGGTAAAGTTCCTTTGTAAACTTAACAAAAATATAATAAGTCCTTACTATGAGACATAACTCGATAAAAGTTACATTGGACCACTCCAAAGTCACATCTCTAATTGTTTTATTACGCCAAAAAATTAAAAGAATACCAAGTCTCTACCCATAGGCAAAAAATAGTATGACTTAAATCAAATTCCCCTACAGTAACACCACCTTCTTGTCATCTTACACTAAAGAATTAAAAATCCTTGCACATTATAATTCACGAGAAGAAAATGGTTTGAATTACACTAAACTGATCCAGTTGTACACCTAATCAATTTTCGATTATGCAAACTAAAAGCAAGATATCCATTCTAAAGGTCCATTTTAACATAATTAAGTGCATAGAATGGTTGCTACTAGTATTAGAAATAACATAAGTTCACCTATTACGACAAACAACATAAGTCTATCATGCTACCATGTGATACTATCAATATATATGTGTGTGTACGTATGTATGTATATAAATAACATAAATCCATTGTACTACATGATACTACTTGGGGGTGGAGCCAAATGGAGTTGAGGATAGGCAATTGCCTGTCCCCCCCGATTTTGAAAAAACATTTATTTTAGCTATAGAACTTTTGAAAAAATCTTAATTTATCCCTTTAGTTGCACCCCATGAAATATTTGAAATTTTTATTTTTATCAAATTCCCCCCCCCCCCAATAATTTTGAAATTCTCTTTCTTATCCATGTTGTCCCCTTTAAAATTTTTTAAAGTCTCTTTCTTATTTACATTGACTTCCCTTAATAAATTTAAAATTTTTAATTCTTACGCTCCACAAGAGTGTTGGATCTAATCAAGGTTAATTATTGATGCAAATCAAAGAACAAACTCTTTTGACGTTTCCAAACTACCATTACATAATAGCAAAACTTAGATTTCAAAGTATAATTTACATAATGGAAAAAAGTATGTATTAACATAAGCACCTTTTGGTTATACATTTATTATGATTATATTTGATGTGGTGTTAAAAATTGAACCCTTGATCCTAGGATCCGGGCTCCGCCACTAACACTACTAGAAAACCATAAGTTCATTGTACTTTCCGACAGTTTTAGCCAATCGATAGAAATGATGCCTCCTCGAACACAAACATATGTCCATTACTATGAATCAATGTTTGCAATACACAAGAGGTTTTGGTAGGATTTTATATCAATTTGATAAATACATACTTAGTCTCTTTTAATTAGTATAATTTAGTTAGAGTTATACTAAACTATCCTAAAATCACACCTCCAATGTATTTAGCTATACCAAAAGAGAAAATTATACTCAACCTCAATGTATATGCATAAAATGGTTTGGTTTATACCAAATCGCCTGACAATAATACTATCATCTTGTCTTCTTATGTTGAGTAATAAAAAATCCCCGTAGGTCTCAATTTATAAGCATAAAATCATTATTGATGTACCAAATTGCTCCAATTTTATACTTAATCAATGTTTAGTTATATCAAACTAAAAGCAAAAAAATTTGTCTCTCTAAAAGAGATACTTAGACGTAATTTCATGCACAAAGAGCCTGCCAGTATTATTAAAAAATATAGTTTTGTCTTATTACTACTATTACAAACAACACATGTCCATCTTATTATAATGTGACACTATTGAAAAATCATAAACTCGTCATACTATCATTATTGCAATTAACATAAGTCAGGCTACCTCAACATCATACCTACAATGTATGGGTTTTATGCTAAAAAAGACTGGAAAAAAAAATCTCAACTTACAAGTACAAAATGGTCTAAATTACACCAAAACTAGTCAATAGTAACATCGCATTCTTGTCATCTTATGCCAAAGAATATAAAATTCTTGCAACTCTCAACCCATTGGAATAAAATGATGCAGTAAACTTCTCCATAATACTATCGACTCTTTGTCATCTTATACCAAAGAATAAATAATCTCATAGTTCTCGACTCAGATATAAATTGGTCCACTTTCATACCTAAGTAATGTTCAATTACATCAATCTAAAAACAAGATATTGTCTCTCTAAATAAGTCATTTAGATGTAATTAGTTATACAGGATGGCTGACACTAGAATTGAAAATGAAATAGGTTTATCATACTATCACTATTGCAAGCAACATAGATCTATTGTACTATCATATGACTCTATTGAAAAAATTCTAGACTCATTGTGCCACCACTATTGCAAATAACATAAGTGAATTTTACTACCATGCGACACTATTGAAAAAAACATGGGCCAATCATACTTTCATAAATCTCAGTCAACCAATAGAAATAACATCACTCTAAGGATGAACATAGGTACATATTTATTGTACCCATGTCTATAAAACGTGAACGAAGTTTTAGTGGGGTTCACTAGCAAACTTATAACAATATATTCAATCCCCTGTATAAGGCATCACTCAGTCAAAGTTACACCATACTGTCTCAAAATCACACCTCTAATGTGTTTGCTATGCCAAAAATAAGAAAGAATACTTAGTCTCAATCTATAGGTATAAAATGGTCTAAATTACATTAAATGACCTAACAGCAACACCTCCATCTCGTCATATTAAGTCAAAGAATAAAAAAAAAATCTCTACAAGTGCCAACCTACAGGCACAAATTCATTTTTTATATATTAAATTACTCTACTTTTCCACCTTATTAATGTCGAGTTACGCCAAATCCAAAGTAAAAACTTTTTCTCCAAATGAGCCACTTAGATGTAATTAAATACATGGGGTGGCTACGATTAGTATAAGACACAATATAAATTTGTCATAATATCAATATTGTAAACAACATTGATTCATCGTACTACCATATGGAACTATAAAAAAAATACATAGGCTCATCATATTTTTAGCCAATTTTAGTCATCTGATAGGAAAAACTCACCCCAAGCATGAACATATGTACAACACTGTGTACCCGCAATTATAAAAGAGGTTTCGATGGTGTTCCTTTGCAAACTTGACAAAAGCAAACTTGATCCTCCGTATCAAGCATAATTCGATTAGAGTTACATTGAACCTCTCCAAAATTACACTTCTAGTGTGTTTTTATTATACCAAAAATAAAAAATAATATGCACTCTCAATATGTAGACACAATAGTTTGAGTTATACCAAATCACTTGACAGTGACATGGCCTTCTTGTCATCTTATGTCAAAGAATATAAAATTCTAATAGGACTGAACTTGCACACAAAAAATAGTTTGAGATATAGCAAATTGCTCCACTTTCACAGTTCAAAATTGTTCAATTGTGCCAAACCAAAGCAAAAAATACAGAACTTCTAAAGGAGTCACTCAGATGTAATTAACTGCATGGCTACCACTATTATTAGAAATAACATAGTTTCATCGTATTATCACTACTACAAACTATAAATAGCACTATTGAGAAAACAATATGCTCATCGTACTACCAATACTACAAATAACATACATCCATCTTATTAATATGTAGCACTATTAAAAAATATAGACTCATTGTACATTCCAACAATTTCAATCAGTAGGCGATTAGAATGATGTCACCCTAAATATGAAAATATGTACATCACTATGTATTTGTATTTACAAAGTACAAAGAGATATTAGCAGTATTTTCACTATCAAGCATTACTTGGTTAGAGTTACACCAGATCGTCTCAAAGTCACGCCTATAATGTGTTCCCTTATGCCATAAATAAGAAACAAAATCCACAGACACAAAATGGTATGTGTTACACTAGACCGTGCACTATTAGCACTGTCTTTTTGTCATCTTATGCCAAAGAATAAAAAAACTGTTGTAGGTCTTAACCCACATGCACAAAATAGTTTGATGTACATCAAATTGCTCTATTTTCACATTCAACCAATGTCCAATTATAAACTAAAAGCAAGACATTCAAACCTCCAAAGGAGTCACTTAGACATAAATAAGTGCATGAGGTAGCTAATATTACTATAATAACATAGGTTTATAGTACTATCGCTATTACAAACAACATAGGTCCATCGTACTAGCACGTGACACTATCAAAAAAATAATATGCTCATAGTACTATCACTATTGCAAACAACATAAATCTATCTCAGTCATACATCTAAGTTATCTGAGTCAACAATTGATAAGAATGATGCTGCTCGAATCATGAACATATGTACATGACTACGTACCCCTGTCTACAAAATATAAAGAGATATTAATGTGGTTTCTTTCTATTAGACATCCCTCGATCAAAGTTGCACTAGATCGCCCCAAAATTATGCCTCTAATGTGTTCCACTATGCTATAAAAAAGAAACAATATTCAGTCTAAATCCACAAACACAAAATGGTATGAGTTACACTAACCGCCCACCATTAACATCGCCCTCTCATCATCTTATACCAAAGAATAAAAACTCCTTGTAAGTTTCAATCCATAGGCACAAAACCGTTATTGATACATGAAATTGCTCCACTTTCACACTAAACTGAATGTAAAATGTTCAGTCTCTTTAAAGATTTTTCTCTTATTGTATGGAAAATTGAACATTATAGTTTTTACGGTAAGGCACTGCAAACTAGCTACCATTAGTGAAAAAACAGCCATGTAAAGTTTCATTAGTGGATTAATTGGCCAGTAGGATATTATCTTCTCAATGATGTAAGAGTTTATATACCTCGCTTAAAGGTTATTTCAATTTTTTCGTTGGAACATTCAATGTGCAATCACGTATATATTTTTTAAATTATAAATCAAATGAACCGTTAACTATGTTAGATAAATTATTACACTCATCTCAATATTCAAATTGTTGTTTTATATTTTTACATTGAAGCAATGTAAATTGATTAATGTGAGTGACGACAAAGCTATAAGCTAGCCTAATTAAATCACTGGCTACAACAATATTGCTCTCATTATTGTAAGAAGTTACTCCAACTCACAATTTAAGTACTTCACTTTTTTATAAGGACATAGCCCAATTTACTTTATTAGTTATGTACTAATTATTGTAATTTGCGTTTGATATGTACCTGTAGCCATATGAGTTAACTACAATATGATCATATATATATATCATTTGCTGATTCACTTGGTTAATTCCAATAGCACTGGTAAATGGCCGTAGTGTAATCTTTTGAGTCACATTCGATTTCTACTCCGGGTCGATTTCCCATATCTTTCAAGAAGCAAATGCAGTTGCAAATGGGATTGCATCTCTATCCTTACATTCAAATCTTTAATTTGATTGGTTAACTCACTCGTCTTCCTTCACGTACTAAAGCATTAGTCAATCTTGATAGTTATCAAATGCCATAAGTGAGAGCTTATTTTGTAAGGGAGTAGTACTCCTTATTTATTGGCTTTCTTTATGTACTAGCGGTCAGGTTTAAGTCCTCCTCCATATTTGTTTTTATTTTAATAAAATAACAGGGTTAACATCCTTCCCTTGTATAAGGGGTTCTGCCATATACATACACACACACTCACACACGTACATATACATACATACATATATATACACATATGTGTGTGTGTAGACACACATAGACCAAAATGTCACACAATAAATTAGCGGGTCATGACGACATTATCCTCGTATTAATGTAAAAATTTATTCTGTGCTTCATTGTTTTTTTTGGGAAACATCCACACCCACCATAAATTAGTCACTACCTATGTATCATTCTAAATTCTAAAAGAAATGAGTCTGTACCTATGTTAGTTAAGTTACACTATCGTCATAACATTTACATTCTAGATGTGCATTTTCTATACCAAAGTAGTGAATGTTGGCTAATATAAGTAAAGACGAAGTCTTAAATTGAGAACTGAATCAGGGACTTCATGTTCACCTGAGCAATGTCTCTATCAGCCTTTTTATTTAAAGGATAACATTTTAAACTTGAATAGTTAGATTGAGAATTAGTTGTACATGTTACATTTCTTGACTGAAGGATTGCTACTAATACAATAACTTCAAATGACAAGTTTAAGATACATTTCTTGACTGGAGGATTCGTCAGATTGTCTCGAATGACAAACAAGAGTGCAGACCACAGAGTGCTAGCAAACTGCATTGGACCTAGAATATCAGTGGCATGCTTTTTCACTGGTGTTATCGTACCTGCAAAGATCTATAGTCCAATCAAAGAACTGATTTCAGAAGAAGTCCAGCACCATACAAAGAATTCAAAGTTAAAGAGTATCTCAAAGACTTCTAACTCAAGGTCAATTGATAACTTCAGCCTTCAGAAACTAAAAATCTGATCTGCCAGCAAATCCATAGCTCTGTCCAATACTCTATATGGAACACATTACACCAATAAGGACCATGTTATGTGTATTTGTACTTGTTTATTCACTCCTAAATCTCTGTTTTGCAAGATAGCAGCACCGTTCGTGCAGCAGATTCGTTTATCTAAGTTGAACTTTATTAATAGCAATCATAATTTGCAAAGTATTCTGATTTGATAGTTATACACTCAAAGATCATGCACCTGGTTGAAAAATGAGACGCCCATGAAGTACGAGTTAATGGTGGCTTAAAACATTGAAAAGCAAGGTTGCTTGTGGCTGTAAAGGCTCGCAGAACATACCAAACAAAGCAAGATATCTAGCATTTTCAAGAAATAATTATAAAAAATGCAGAACAATTATCCGATTAGCCTGTATAAACACTGAAGTGCTAGAGTTGATGGTATATCTGTTAGTCCTGTTCACTAACCAAATTCAAAATCAAAACACTAGTCAACTTAATTGGCTTAATTAATCTAGACAGTAACTCTCGTTTACGTTTGGACCAGTCAAAGCACTTGAATTGGCTTAAATTTAGCTACAGCACTGAGACAGTAACTCCACCTTAGCAAAGAAGGGAAAAATAACGCAAGACAGAAAGATAATCTTTTTTTTTCATTTAGTTTTTTCACCTGCTTGAAAGACATAAATATTTTTTTGATTCGAGGGCTTCCCATTAAAGAATTTCTTTCTTTATCCATTTGATATTAATTATGGTCCAATAGTCTCAAAGCCAAACGCAATTACCATTACAAGTTGCGTCATCTTTTTTTAGTGTAAATAAAAGATTTCGAGTCCAAGATCTCTCACTTATACTTTCTTTTCCGAACCATCCAACTTATCCCTCTCCCAAAGTTCTGTGATCTAATAGCGCATTGTACAATCAAAAGCCACCACACTTGGGCATTGGCAAACAGTCAGAAGAGTTATATAATTAAGGGTAAATTACACTTTAGCCTCCTATAGTTTAGCACTTTTTCACATAATACTCATGTGGTTTCAAAAAACTATACATAATTTCTTTATGATTTAGACTAAAGTAGATAGAATTTGCATTCTATAATAGAGTAAACTAAAATATTTAAAATACCCCTATGTAAACTTGAAAATTATTTATTAATCATAGGGGGGGTTATGTATATATTTTGAAACCTATAAAGGAGTCATGTGGTAAAACATTAAATCATATGAGGATTACGTGGTAAAATACAAAATCATAAGAAGTTAAAATGTCATACATTTATGTTTATATTTTTTAGTTACATAAGTCATTTTAGTTTTTAAACATGAGTAGTATTGACATTGTTCTGTTATAGAGGATCATTTCTAATCATTTTGATACTTTGCTCCAAATTATGAGGGGGTTTTGTATAACTTTTAAAACCATAAGGGAGTTATATGAAAATCACTAAACTATAGGAGGTAAAGTGTAATTTACCCTTTAATTAATAGATTTCTTTGAAAAAAAAACTTAAAATATTTAAAAGTCAATGAAAATTTTGGAGGCTTCCAGAAGAGGTGCTTCCTCAGACAATAATTGCTCCATAAAATACGGTAATCGAAGTATTAATTATTCTGTCAAACTTGTTTCTTCTGCTATAAAGTAATTGACTCGGTGTGTTTTACTGAAAACTTGAGCTTATGACATAAGCTCAGATTGGAAACTTTGCAGGTAAGAATACATAGTTTGCAATCTAAACTATGGATGAGTCAGGTGTCAAAGAGGCTACAACTCAATCAGGCGTAGATGATGCTAGAATAAAAGATCTGAAGGCCTTTGATGACACAAAAGCAGGGGTTAAAGGGCTTATTGATGCTGGAGTTGGTAGTCTTCCCAGAATTTTCATTCGGCCACCGGATGAGCTTGTTGAGGAGTTAAACCTTGGCTATTCCCAGGCAAAAGTTCCAGTGATAGATCTCAATGGTATAGAAACCGATGATCGGCGCAAGAGTATCGTCGATAAATTAAGGCAAGTGTCAGAGGAATGGGGATTTTTCCAAGTAGTCAATCATGGAATTCCATCCAGCGTGTTGGATGGAATGATAGATGGAACTTGCAAGTTTCATGAACAAGATGCAGAGCTGAAGAAAGAGTACTATTCGCGCGATCAGTTCCAAAAGGTGAGATATGAAAGCAACATCGATCTGTACCGTTCAAGAGTTGCTAATTGGAGGGACACTATGACCATCAATTTGCTATACTCTAATGAAGTTGTACCTGATGAACTGCCTGAGATTTGCAGGTAAACCATTTTAATCTCCAATTTACTTGAGACATTTCACTAGCTGATTTTGATTCCAAGTCAATCAGGATTCCATCTATAACAAATCTCCTTTGTACTTGTATACCAAATTGTAGAAGTTCAGCAATGGATTACATAAATCATGTAACCAAGCTGGCAGAAACGTTATTTGAGTTACTATCAGAAGCTCTTGGCGTTAAAGTGGACAACCTAAGAGCCATGGAGTGTGCAAGGGGCCGGACATTTGTGTGCCACTACTATCCCGCATGCCCTGAGCCAGACCTAACTCTCGGTGTTAGCAGGCATACAGATCCTGCTTTTCTCACCATTCTTCTACAAGATCATATTGGTGGCCTTCAATTCTTGCATGATAACAACTGGACAGATGTGCCTCCAATCCCAGGAGGTTTGGTAGTCAATATTGCAGATCTTCTTCAGGTATGTCTCCAAAGATATTTTAGCATCTACATTAATTAACCCCCCAACTCTGAAATGAATCTGATATGGCTACTAATACTTTTCAATCCAAATATTGGTCAGATTGTTTCGAATGACAAGTTTAAGAGCAGGGAGCACAGAGTGATTGCAAACAGAATAGGACCCAGGATTTCAGTGGCATGCTTTTTCATAGGTGTTGCTGTGCCTGAAAAGATTTATTATCCTGCCAAAGAGTTGATATCAGATGAAACCCCTCCAGTTTATAGGGAGTTTACGGTTGGAGAATATATTAGTAACTTCTTCTCAAGACCAATTGACAAGTCAGGTCTTGACCATTTTAAGATCTGAGCCAGCTGTGTCCGCAACACCAAATAATAATCCACAGGAAACACATCATCCAAGATGGCATTTGTAATTTTCACTTCTCTATCTCCTAGAACATTTTGTTTTGGAAGAGAACATCGCATTCCTGTTGCCAATATGCTGTTTCTTGTTTGGTATCATCAATGTGAATAAATAAGTTGCAAACTTGCAATTAACCGGTAGTCCATACTGGATTGAAAACTTGGCATTAGCAAAAGATGTAGTAGTTTAGAACTTGTACGGTTGTACCTTTGGCCTAACCCAAAGATGATCTACTACGGTAGCTACGGTAGCTAATGAAATTGGCATATCTCAGCATCTTCTTGAAAAACGTATGAAATAACATATACTTGAAATTGAACTCCTAAAAGTGGTGTCTAAGTATCTTAGCTAAGTAACCTTTTACCTGCATTTACAGTTTTGACTAGATAGAAGGCAGCTTATGACGAATGAAGAGCTAATCAACAATCTTAAATTATCCTGGAAACATCAAACGTAAAATGATAAATTTTGCGCTGCTCATGAAGGGAAAAATCTTACCACCCAAAAGAAAATTACTAGTGCGAGATGCTAGGTTTCCTAGTGGGCTATACTTGTTCTATGCAGCTCTATTGCAGAAAATTTGCTTGAGGCTTGTTTCACTAGTAATCTTGTAACAAATGCTAAGGAGGAAACTTTATGAATCCCATATAATATCATGTATTTCACTAACAAGGAGCTTATTTACTTGATAGTGATTTATTTGTTTTCAATCCCCCCCCCCCCACCCTGCTCACAATAGGATAGAATTTGCTTAGTAGTTTTTTTATTTTCAGTAAGTTGGAAGGATCAAACCTGGGGCCTTTCACTTATGTTCTTTTTTTTTTCGAATCAGCCAATTCATCCCTTCCCTATACTTAGTAGGTTATTTCACCATTAAATATGAAAAATAGGATCAAATAAGAGACCTATTTCAGTCGGAGTATATGACGCCACTACCCTGTCCAATTCAATAACTTAAAAAAAATACAAAAGATGTGCCTATGTCTTTAGCGTACATAGATGTCTTTAACTCCTTATATAAATCAATTAGATTCCCCCTTCCTCTTGGAGTATTATACTGTAAGTGTTCCCATTAGTTAAAATAGAAAAAGAAAAATACACGAGGGCTCACAAGTTCTAGTGCACTCTCTTTTTTATGAATCGGGGCCTAGTAATCCCACATCTAGGCCCAATGAAAAACCTCTCAGAAAGATGCTAATAAAGGTATCTGATATATGGGCATTGTACCCAATTCGTCTTCGCCCAATACTGTTAATATTTGCTGCCAGGCCAATGGCCCGTAACGGTTTCCAATCATTGCTGTGGAAGACGAAGATGTTGGGTACGCTTTACAAGCAAAGAAGGTTACTGAATGATTGGTTTTACTATTGTGCAGCTAGGACCCAGTGCTAATTTTGGTTTGGATAGTTTTCTAATAAGAAAAACTTTTATATTTTTCACGAATATATCTTTCAATCATCCTTTTATCTCACATACATCAAATCAGTACAGTATATTTTTTTATAAAAACTTCAAAAAATAGTAATTCAAATAGAAGGTCCTATTCAATTTGATTATCATGAACATATTCCAGATCTCATCACAATAAATTATTCCTAACCTTTTCAATTGTCCATGATCATTGCACTTTAATAGATAAAGCTTGCTTATGTCTCATTACAAAAATCGTTGCAGTCGAGGGGTAGTTCAGTTCAGTTTCATGACAGTCGCGGTTCTTGAAAGATGATGGTAACTACCTACAGGTTGTTGAACTCTTTTACATCGTAGCTGCAAGGCCAAAGCATAGAAAAGAAGATTTAGAAGATTTGATAGGTGACTAATGAAGTATAGTCAGAGCTTAATTTTGATTAATGTGAATATTTGAATCTAATCATTACGCATTGTTGAATTTTTATCAATTATCAAATCTTGCCTAAAAAACTTTGGGAACTATATTTATTTGGATTAAGTTTTTATTCACTGTCAGTATAATGAATTTTTTATACTAACAGGTGTAAATGTACGTCATTTATGCAAAAAGTGAATTTCAAAATTGAAATTGAATTCCGTGGCATGTATTTACATATACTCGCATACACGCTGACAATATATAAAAAAAAATTACTCTATTTATTTTGGTCAAAAAATTTAGGACCAAGTTTCTCATATGGCAAAATTCAGGAGACCAGAACTATTTGTCACCATTTTTGCAAGCACATAAACTTCTTCTGAGGAAATGTGTGCATACCAGGTCAATGATAATGGCTCATGATGGACCCATCCCAGTATTTCATGTGCATGTTGTGCAGCCACAGGTCACAAATAGAATACCCTAGTAATAAAGAAATTCGTTCTTTAGTATACTGCTTGCATTCTCAACTTCGGCTTTCTACCCATACCGTTTTAAATAATTTCTAGTTTTGTATCCTCAACATTAATCAATTATTTTCATATTATCACTTGAAATTTTATTTTTGGATACTTTACACCATAACGTTATTAATGAAATTCAAGTTACAATGATCTGACAACCACCAACCTTTGATCTGGTGGCCACCACCAAAGTATTAAAATATTGGTGGGGTGGGAGGCAAGGTTCACCAATTGCCACATTAAGTGGCTTTGTTGAAAAAAAATTCAGGCGGGTGCGTAGTGCACCAGTTTGGGCCGATGCTAGTTCAGTCCCCTCCGAGTTATTTTTGGACTTCTTCAAGTTTGTCCTCTCCCCCTAATGTAGGATAGAATAGGTTTATCGTCTCCGTAAAATAAAAAAGTTACAATGATCTAACAACCTATTATTGAAAGTTTAGCCTATTAATGATACATGATTGACAGGATTCTGATGTTGCAGGATGACCATGGTGCTACTATTACTGAGTATGAGCAATGGCCCTTAGTTTCTACACACGACTATTCAGTAGACATGGGGATTAATGAGGTGACATGAGATCCCGATTGAGTCTTGTCTTCACTCACACACTTACTGATGAGCAAAAAACAATGGTGGAAGCTATTGTGACTGATGAAGAGATTAAGTAGGTAATTTTTAACATGAAGGATGGGAGAGCTCATGGACCAAATGGGTTTACTACAGAGTTTTTTAAAGCTAATAGGAGTGTGGTAGGAGAGGATGTGATACTGGCTTTAAGGTTCTCTTTTGAGCAGAATTATACGTATATGCCTATAAATAGCACTGCTGTTACCCTGAACCCAAAGATTGAAAATGAATTAAAATGAAGGATTTCCGGCCCATTTCTTGTTGCAATACTTTGTATAAGTGCTTCTCTGGAATTTTGGCAGCTAGATTGAAGCGTGTCCTACCTACTATTATCAGTGATACTCAAAATTTTAAGGGCAGGCATATTATTGATAATGTCCTGGTGATGCATGAATTGGTGAGAGGATATCAAAGGACTAAGGGTAAGCCCAGATCTATTTTGAAAAATGATGTTATGAAAGCGTATGATTCTCTATGTTGGGAATATCTCTTTGCTGATCTAGAAGTGCTGGGATTCCCTGTTCAATTTACAAGATGGGTGGTTTTATGTGTCACTATTTCAAAATTGTCACTCAATTTCAATGGATCACTTATTGGATATTTCTCCAGTGAAAGAGGTTTGAGGTAGGAGGATCCCATTTCCCCTTACCTCTTTGTGATTTCAATGGAAGGATTCAGTGCTTTGTTTAATTGGCTAGTTAAGCAGACTGGTTTTGATTTTCATCCTCACTGGAAGAAGATTGGGCTAACACATTTGACTTTGCGGATGATCTCTTTGTAATTTCTGGTGCTACAGAGAGATCCTTTACACTTATTGCTGTTGCTATGGAGGAATTTGGAGAAATGTCAGGGTTGTCTTCAGAAATGTCTGATTTCTTTGCTGGGGTCGCTGATCAAAAAGCTGATAAGCTCAGTAAATTAGTCAAAATGCCTAGAGGATTACTACCAGTGAAGTATCTAGGCCATTAATTACATCCAGATTATCCTATAAGGATTGTCAACCAATTTCCACCAAGCTGCATAAGAAAATACAAGGATAGGCTACTAAAAGTTGAGTTATGGTGGTAGAATACAGCTTATACAATCTGTCTTGAATAGCATACATTTGTATTGGTCAAGTGTGTTTATTCTTCCAAAACTTCTTGTTAAAAAGATTGATAGTATCATTGCATCATTCCTATGGGCAGGGGAAGTTAGAACTGAGCGAGAGTAAGCTGGAAGGATATATGTCTACCAAAAAAAGAAGGTGAACTTGGTCTTGTGGATTTGTTCTTGTGGAATAAATGTCTAGTGATGAAACTCATTTGGAATATACGCAGCAAGAAAGACTCTTTATGGGTGAAATGGGTTCATGAAGTCATGTTGAAAAGGAAGTCCTTTTGGAGTATTAAGATCCCAATGGATTGTTCTTGGATATGGAGAAAATTATTGAAACTAAGGCCCGTAGCTCAATCGTTTATTCAGAATGTAACTGAGAATGGTCTTCAAACAAAGTTTTGGTATGATGCATGGCATCCTGTGGGACCGTTATTCTTGCAGTTGTCAGAAAATCTACTACACTCCTTTGGGTGCAACTCATGATAAAGTGGCCTTTATCATGAAGACGAAAAATGGAAGTGGCCTCAAGATAGGAAAATGTCAAAGGAAGTACAAAGGCTGAAGCAGTTAACTCCAGAAAGTTTTGTTCCTATGCCAGATTATGAAGATCAAGCTAGATGGACCGCAAGTGGTAATGGTGTTTTTTCTGTTACATCAGCTTTGAAGGCAATTAGAGGTAGAAAACCAACTGCATAATGCTACAAACTGGTTTGGGGTAAAAATCATGTACCAAGGTGCTCCTTTATCTTATGGCTACTTTGTAAAAGAAGATTGGCAATAGCGGATAGACTGAGGAAGTGGGGGTTGAAGGTGGAATCAACAAACTATAGGTTTTCTGTGCAACAGCTCAGGAAAGTATGGATCACCTATTTTTTAATTGCTCAGTTACACAAAGAATTTGGCAAAAGGTGCAAAACATGTGCGGTGTATTTAGAAGTAAACTCTCTTGGGATTGTGAAATCTCTTGGCTTGCTCATCACTAGTCAGAGGACTCATTTTGCAATCAATTCAAGAGGATGGCTTTAGCGGTGACAGTGCATACCATCTGAAGAGTTCGAAATGAAATTAGATTCCATTCAAAGTAGAGATCAGATGTGGATATCCTTGATGTCATTGTTAACATAGTCCATTATGCAGCTATTTCTGGGGATAAAATTGCTCAGACTAAGGAGAATTGGAGGAAGTTGGTCGAGTGGGGAATCCCAACCAAAATTTTGATATAGCATGTATTTGTAGAGTTCCAACAATGTACTATAGGGAGGAGTGTAATAGTGATATTAAGAGGATCTGTGTGTAACCTGATTTAACTAATATTAATAAAATTTACCATTTTTGTTAAAAAAAGTGATACATGATTGTTACATATATATATATAAATAAATACATATATATACATATATATATATATATATATATATATATGACAAACTCTATATGCGAGAAAGGATGTCATCCTAGATTTTATTAAATGAATTTAAAAAAGGAGGAGAACATAAAGAGAAAAGGCATCACCCCTAAATTTTATTAAATGAATTTAAAAAGAAAGGAGAACATGAACTTCACCTCTATATATATATGTATATATATATATATATATATATATACATACACACATAGAACAAACTTGCAAGAAAGACCGTCACCCCTAGATTTTATTAAATGAATTTCAAAAGAGAGGAGTGCACAGAATTTAAAAAACGGAAAAGGACAGGACAGGACAGGATTCCTTGAAGTTCAGTCTTAGTGAAATATAATTGTACAATGCACCAAAAACAAAAGTATTGCAAACCGTAAATGCATAGATCTCTCTCTTTATTATCAAATGGGATGTTTGAAAATTGTCCAGAGTAAGGCTTCAATGTAGGAAAACTACAAAATGAAGTTAAGAATGAAAAGGTAGGTGACCTTAAGTAAATATTGGTTACGCATCAAGATTTAGATACACTCCCAAATCACGTAAAAAAAATAATCCAATAATACGATTACTACCAAATTTAGCTTTATCAAGGAGTACGAAACCATCATTTAATTAAGTTAAATCTCAAAAGTCACAAAATAATACCATTGTATGGTATTATTCAGCAACTAATCACGAAAGTCTAAAATTTTGAGGCGTTTAAGTGGTGCTCAAGAATCTCATTTAACAAAAGTTAAGAGTAATTAGCTTTTGTTTAAATGTATGTTATTTCCGTTTTGGCGTTCGTAACATTCTAGGAATATAGCTTACCTAAAGAATAAGTAATAATTTCACATGCTAACCTTAAAGTGACAGATAGTAATCTTAATACCTTGCCTTCAAGTATTTGGCTAATTTCTCCATGTAGGGACACAAACTGCATGTGTTATTTTAATCCAAATTCAGTCCTAACAAATGTCATTTGATTAACTAGGCTAGTTGAGTTCTGACTAGGTACTACTTTTTTACACAGATAATTATGGCCTAAATTACAAGATTATTTAACGTTAATAAATGTGTTTTTGTACAGTCACTTGCTATTGTGTGACCAACCTGAGTTATGTTATGATTTATGCTTGGTAACTAACGGCATAGTAATTATTTTGTAATATATAACAGGGATACTTCTAACATTATTTGGTTAAAATCCCGACATGATAAGAAATGACTGTGAGTACTTCTAACATTATTGAGGATACTGTTTTCACTACCTCTTTGCAAAGTATTGCAAATTGATCCAGGCTGTATTTCCTTTTAAGGCGAGGAGGCGATTCCTTTTGTATACGATAACATTTTAACTGCTAAATCTTTTAACTAATTGCTATATCCAACTGCTGGTGGTGCAATGACATAGTGCTTGTGAATGGCCATGTTTGGATGAAGTAAAACTGCACATTTAGTATTTGTTGGGGCAGTTCATGTGACAAACTAGAGCACTAATAGTAGTCATGATTATGTGGTCCCTAAGCAATTTCTAATGATCATGCATCATAGGATAAGTAGTTCTGTTGCATGTAGAGGCGGAGCCACATGTAACTAATTTTGAGAAAATTAGTTTTTGACCTTAAAAATTTTAGAAAATTTTTAAATTGCATCTTATTTGTCCACACTAAATTTTAACAAAGTCTCCTACATTGACCTCAAATAATTAAAATTTTCATAATTTTTACCATTTACAAGAAATTTAGATCTAGTTAAAGTTATTTGTGGAAGTTATTTCAAAAATAAATTCTTTCAGAGTTTCTAAATTCAAATAGAGAGAATGACTTTTACTACTAAATTTAAGCATATTATGAACTTCAAAACTTATTAAGGGTGCGTTTGACAAAACTGAGTTTCAAATATGATGTCTGAAATCTGAGTCTATTAAGTTATTGAATTATTAAGTACTAAAATTTTTGCATTTGAGTGTATTATGCATTAAGTTATAAGTGAACAATTTATCACTTATTGTTTTCAGTAAGTTTTCCCTAAGCAATTCGAACCACTTAATTACTTAAGACGTTCTATTTTTAGTTATTAGACACGTCTTAACATATTAAAATCTGAACCCATTAAGGCTAATTGTTGATTTGGGTTATCAAATATGACCGAAATTTGATTAAAATATTTAACATAAATATCCATTGGTTTAACTATATTATTAATTCATTTAGCGTTGTAAACGAGCAAACATCAAGGCAAACACCTTAATATTCATGTTTGTTTGATTATTTTAATAAATTTGAAATTTTATTCAAGTTTGATTTTTTTTATTTACCAACCCAAGCTCAAACAAGTTTTTAGTGAATCAATTTTAAGTTGAGATCAAGTAGTTTGAATATTTTTACCTATAAGTTCCAATTTTTGCTAATCAATGCAAACTCGAGTCAATTTTAAAAGTTTATTGAATATAAAATTTTGTTCAAATTTAGTTTGATTAGTTCACAAACCAAGCTTAAATGGCCTTTTGTCAAATCGAGTATCAAGTAGTTTGGATGGTTTTTTAGTCCTAACTTTATTTTGTATGCTATTGGAAATTGACTCCCTCTACCTTAGGGTCTTGTCTCTACCAATGATTGCATATAATTGAGATGTCCTTATTTGATTTTGGATTTTTCTTGGTTTTGTTGTACAGGCTTTGGATCAACTTTTGGACTGCTTTTGGCTTATACTCAAGCACTTCTCTATTTGGATATCATCAATCTCTAGTATTTTGGCACTATTGACCATGGAATTGAAGTCTATTTGATGCAGATATCAAACTTGTGCTAAATAGATTAAGGAGGTTTAAGCAAGAAGCTTGGAAGACGTTGGCTTAGCTCGAGAAAGAAAATTAAATTACTGCCAACAAAAATATTGTGACCAGAAGACTTGTATCAAATAAGACATGGGCACGCTAGAGTAGCTATTTGCTAGTCCACAGATTATCGTGATTTTTAGGATTTTTCCTATTTTATCCATTTTAATTAATTATTGTTTGGCTTTAAACTAAATTGTTTATTTTGTTATTTTTAGTCAATAAAACAGCCAATCTTGTGTTAAGCCTTAAGCTTAATGGGCCGTTAATTTAGTTGAATTCAATAGTTTAATTATTAGATAAGTGAAGTCAATCCAAGTCCAGTTTGGATTTTGGTTTGGGTTAGGGTTTTTACCTATGTAAGGGTTTAAACTTCATTGTAATAGAAAGTTGAGAATTTAAGACATTAAGCCTTTGAGACTTTTCCTAGATTTGAGTGGATTCTCTTACTTACTCCAAATCTTGATTCACTTTGAGCGTGTTCTTAAGTGGATTGAGTCTCATATTAATTTGGTATTCACCCAAATTGTGGCCGGTCTACCCAAATTCCATTCAAATTTCGTCCGAACCTGTCTCCTTACGAACTGGGGTTTTCTTGTGGGATTTTACGTATTTCTCTCATTCTAGAGGAATTCGTATCAGTTGGCATCAGAGTTTCGGCTCAAGATGGTAGGTTATATCCCTTTTAATTTCTATTTTTTCCTTTTAGTCTTTTTTTTTTAAAAAAATCGTGAGTGAGAGTTTATCTGCTTTTAGGGTTTTAAATTTCCATTCATATTGTTCTTGTGCGTTTTTTTGTTGTTTCTTGTGTTCTTCATTGTTGTGATTGTGTTAATTTCGTGGCTACCTTTTCTTGTTGATTTTTTTTAAAAAAAAGGGTAATGTAGCGATACTGTAGCATACTGTGTCATACTGTAGCGATTACTATCATACTATTGTTCCTCCATGTTCATTGCACTGTTTATTAACAATTACTGTTCATTCGTAAAAAAAATTCTATTTGTTACTTTATTCGTGTGAATCCTAATTCTAGTCGAATCTTGCAAATTTTGTGACTACTTTTGTTTCTTTCATAATCCTAATCATATTAATCTTCCTTGTTTTGGATTGTTTCCAAATCGAATTAGGGAAATATAGTCTTATTTTTTAGCAATATTTAGACATCTAATTTCTAATCTAATTAGGAAATTGATGTCTAAAATTTTCAGCATTAAATCAGCTCCTTCTTTACAAAATTCCATCATTAGTTCTTGAAATTTTCTTGTTGTATTGCTGTCCAAATTTTCAGTTTTATTCTTTCACTTTCTAGGCCATAACTGATGTGTTTATTGGTTACTATATTCACTAAATCCTTAGGGAAAAATCTTGAGTGCATTCAAGATGCCAAAGCATTGAAGGAGTGTGAGATCATGAAAAATGAGTGTAAACATGAGTGCTTAAGGGTATACACGTGAGGTTGAGTGTGTAAGATGTTCTTTGTTCCATTAACCTTTTGTGCAGCTCAAAGATGTCTGCTAGAGGGAGTTCACGAAAAGTTGATCTTCATCTCATGATGGATATACTAAAAGGAGAACTTAAACAGATCATTGCTAAAGCCTTTGAACCGCTTCATAGACAAGTTGATTGAATAGCGAACAAGGATGTCAAAAGGAGGGATTCCATGCACTCTATATTTTCAAGGCCGACCTATTCAAGGAAAGAGAAGAAGGTTCATTTGGCAATTTCTTCCTAATCTAAATCTGGAGTTGAATCAATCACAGAGGAGTCAGTATGGAAAACCTATTTGCGCCTTATACAACGTAAGCAAAAGAAGAATTCAGATAGCTCCAAACACAATCAAACTGCTCAAAAGGACACTAATCCTATCCCACTGCTGATTGATGAGAAGCCTAAAGAGATCGATCGTGAGTCCTTGTTAATGTCGATTGATGAACAATCAGGGGAGAAACCGCTTATCAATGAACTAGAGAATTTGGTTAGCAAAGTGGAACATCCTCCAATGATCACATAGATTTGGTGCTTGATTTGCAGGGAAGTGGAGACGTGATTCTAGCAATTGATCAACCAAAACTGCTGTCTAAGGAGTTTACACCATTGTAAATTGTGGAACAACTTGATGGCATTGATTTGAATACCTTTGGTACAGGTATCATCTTGGATTTGAGAACAAATCCTTTTTTAGAGGGAGGGAATGATACGGACATCAAAACTTGCGCTAAATGGATTAAGGAGTCTTTTCAAACTTCCATTTATTTAATTCAAATGCAATGTGGTTCAAGCAAGAAGCTTGGAAGACGTTGGCTTAGCTCGAACAAGAAGATTAAGTTACTACCCACAAAAATTTTTCCTATTTTATCCATTTTAATTAGTTGTTGTTTGGTTTTAAACCAAATTATTTATTTAGTTATTTTTAGTCAATAAAACTGCCAATCTTTTGTTAAGCTTTAAGCTTAATGGGTTGTTAATTTAATTGAATCCAATTGTTTAGTTATTGGATAAGTGAAGTCAATACAAGTCCAATTTGAATTTTGGTTTAAATTAGGGTTTTTGTCTATATAAGGGTTTAAACTTCATTATAATAGACAGCTGAAAGTTTAAGACATTGAACTTTTGAGGTTTTCCCTAAACGTGAGTAGATTCTCTTGTTTAACTCCAAATCTTGATTCACTTTGAGCATGTTCTTGAATGGATTGAGTGTCATATCAATTTGATATTCACCAAATTGTGGCCGGCCTACTCAAATTCCATCCAAATTTCGTCCAAACCTATCTCCTTACGAACTGGGATTTTTTTGTGGGATTGTGGATTTCTCTTGTTCTTGGGGAATTCGTATCACCATCTTTTGGATTAAGCATAAGTTGGATATATGGTAGTTATCTAGGGAAAAATACCAATGTTTATATTGGTTTTGAATTGTAGAATTTGGCGATATGTGAATGTTTGCTACATTGACTGATATAGTTTGGCATATCAGGGTTGTCTATTAATGATCATTTGTAAAGTTTGGTTGATATTTTGCTCGTGTACTTTTATGTTTTCTTTGGATTGAGTGCTGAACAGATGAAATGGTGACTTTGCTGTCACTAAAATTGATAGGGTTAGAAAAGCCGAATGTTGAAATTGGAAATTAATCTATTACCATGAAGCAGCTGTTGCTAGGAAAAGTGACCCGGTATTATCATTAAAGTTTTAGGCAAAGTTACAATGCATGACTTTTCTTGACGACCGAAACTTTGGTGACATAGTCGAGAACCTTTACTGACAAAGGCTCTTCAAGAATGTGAAATCTTTCCTAGCCCTGATGAGTCATCGCGATTACTTTTCCTAACGGCGTATCACGGAAGAAAACACTTTTGCTAATGAGAGTTCCACTGTTGCCTTTAGTCTGGTGGCCACTATCAAAACATTAAAATTTGATGGGTTTAAACCTTGCCTCCCTACCAATTGTCACATTAAGTGATTTTGCTTAAAAAATCAAGACGTGTACGTAGTACATCCATCTCCTATTCGTGAGGAAAACCTTTTGTCCACGGTGTACAGGAGACCAATCTTCCCTGACCAAATCGGCATCAAGAAAACTTTCTAGGAAAAGCCTAATTTTTCTTGATGAAGCTTATCATCACTAGAAACCTTTTCCCTTATTTTTTTTTCTTTGGTAGTAATCTTGGATTTGGCACAGTAACTGCCCATGTATCACTCCCGAACAGAATAACTGTTTGAAAAAAAATAAAATTCCAACAGAGATCGCAAAGCCTTTCTGGCTTCATCAGCCCCCATCTTTTGATCTACAGCCTAGGATAATGCTGATATTGTTTATCCTAGGATAATGCCTTTGTGCTTCATCAGCTGCCATGCATCATCTGATATACAGCCAAGGATAATGCTGATATTGTTTAGGTTTAATAAAGTTTTTAATGTCAGCACAAGCTGGCTTAATTAGTAAGGAGTCACTTTTTCATAAAATATCGGGTGTTCAAATCTCGCTATTAATATGATGATTGTGCCTAAGGTACCTCTGGTCCTAAGGACATGTCATGGCACATAGTGATCATCAATTCACCGAAACTTTTTTTTTTATCCTTCACCCTTCGCCAAATGAATTTTTTTGTTTTTCACTTTTAGATTGTTAACTTTATATCTCTTACAAATTCAAGTAAAATTTGGTCGAACCTAAGTGTTTGACTATTTTTTAACTAGAAATCATAATGTGACCCACATGTAGGCATTTTTTATTTGTACAAAATGATCAAATCTCACTTTTTTAGTGGTAAAAATAATATAGATTAGGTCAGTCCTACTTTCTAGGAGAAAATTGGATATAATTCAAATCAAATCCTACTTTTTTAAGTCAAAAATAAATATGGATCGGATTATTTGTTTAACTATAAATAGTATCTAACCTTTTTGCCTTTAAAAAAAATATTCATGTGTGAATCACTTGATGGATTCAGAGTAAAAAGTGATCAAAAATCTAGATTGGGACTAAATTTTACTGACTTAATTTCGTAAGAGATATAAAGTTACTATTTTAAAAATAGAGCATAAAAAATTAATTTAACAAAATGTGAGAAACGTTTTAAATAATTTTTCCTATAATAAAATAGTAAGATATGCAAATAAGCATCAAAACTGAGGTCTATATGGGGCATAAAACCTTTTTTTCCTTTCAAAGTGCAGCGAAGGATTATATTAATATGAAATAGGTCTTACATCATTAGTAAAGAGTCTACTGCCCACATCTGCTACAGGAGACATGCACAAGTACATAAAAGTTCTCCTAACACACGACATCGCAAGACAAACTGATATGTTAGGTCGTAGCTGGGAACTTTCGGGGCACAAAACTTCTATTGCTGATGTCAGCTACCTATGTTTCAATTCCACTAGTAGATGTACGATGTTGTTTTCGCTCTTGATTTATTGCAAAGACTTGATGAAAGATCATGATGAAAATAGTGCATACATAAAGAGGATGCAGGCATACATAAACTGAGCATGCAAGCGTACATGCATACATAAACATCGAGCATGAACTATTGGGAAGGCCATTGAAGGTGTGGTTTGAACCACTAGAGGCAAGTTTCCAAAAAGGACAGGGTTGGATCAATTTTT
This sequence comes from Coffea humblotiana, assembly GCA_023065735.1. Classification (NCBI taxonomy): domain Eukaryota; kingdom Viridiplantae; phylum Streptophyta; class Magnoliopsida; order Gentianales; family Rubiaceae; genus Coffea; species Coffea humblotiana. The sequence continues at coordinate 4,627,095 of CM041212.1, read as the reverse complement.
AGACAACAATTAGGACAAGAAATTTGGTTTATGTCATGCATGAATGTATTTAACCATAGGTTGAGTGCATGCCGCCATGCCCATGCATGATAGGGAAACTACGCCGAATATGTCTCTCACGCTCGTGTTGACGCGGGGTCAACTTTGCAGCCTATGGTGGAATATTGTCGTTCTTCCTTTTGGATTTGTACAACACTATGGTTAATTAAGAGCCAATCTCACCAAACTCTGACAAATGAAAGGAAATGGAGGGATAATTTTTGTGTGTGTGTGTGTGTTTGGATAAATTGTTGAGGAAAACAAAGGGAGGGATTGAGATGGAAAGGCAAGAATAAATCCAAACTTAGGTCAGGTTACTTTCCTTTCAAAAGTGGTTGGAAGAGGAGACAATGCTTGCTGAAATTATTTAAAGGTGGCCAAAAAGTATTTTCTATATAAGGTTTTTTTTAATACAATTTCAACCACCACAAAAAAACTTAAAAGCCTACTAAAAATGTGACCATCATATGCAGTTTTCTCTGGTGTGGTCCCAATGAGGCCTAAGAACAGATATGATCATATGATCATATGTCGTTTCTCTAGTGATTCTACTATGGACCCATTGAGCCCCAGTGGCCATTCATATGAATTATGATACTACTGTGATATGTCCTTTAAACTTTGTGGTCTTACTTTTGCAAAAACCGCACCATCATATGCCGTTTCCCTTTGTGCTTTGACTTATACAAAGTGGTATTTTCCAATGACATGGCTATTTGGTCACTTGTACTCGGAAGAGGACAGAATGTCATCTATATATGTACCTTTTATCTAGGTTCATTCATCTCCAAAAAAACGTTAGCTACGCACAATCTTAATCTTCTAATGGCAAGCATTGCAACAACAAATTTCTTCTTTTCAATCAACCTACAATTTCGGGATAGTACCATTCTTTTTACAAGAAATGAGTACCATTTCCGGCAAACTCATGATTTGTTATCCTCTCGCCATGCCATATTTGTGTTCATCATCACAGTGTTGCTTAACTATGTCCAGGTGAAATATCAAGGAAAAGATAAATCACCATTCGAAAGTAGCCCAAAGACCATGGTTGTCGCCGTGGTGAGCATTTTCGTTTATTGCTTGTCATATGGTGTTCGGTTAAGAATTTCTCCCCATCATCAACGTCCATTTTCTACTACTTCAAAATACAAGCTTTTTGTCAACAGTTGCATGCTTATTTTTGCTCCCCTGTCATTGGCAACCATAACCTCTGTTCTTTTCCCTGAAAGGGAATCACTTGGTCCAGTCCTGTTTTCTTTCTCCATTTTGTTCTCCATGTGCAATTTACTTCGTTGCCCATTCCGGTCAATCTGGGAGTGGCTAAAACCCAAATTGTCAACCATGATGTTGATGGCCATATTCTATGATCAGTCACACCAGCAAGTCAGGAGGAGGAGAGGACTTGTTTGAGTTCAACTACCTCAGATTGCAGAACACGACTTTTCAGATCACGTCGTCAGACAGCTTCCAGTTTAGCCGAAAAGAATGATGCTGGTGTTGTTTTCCAAGTCGGTCATTGAGGCTTATCTCTCAGATTCTAGGATAAAGAAGTCTTTCACTTTGAATATCCTACTTCACTTATCAAAAGGGCCCAACAAACATATATGTATAATAGGTGTTTCTTCCCAAGTTGTTTATGATTGTCTTGGTTTCAACTAAATAAATAAATATCTATAGAGGTATTGTAATTACTTGTGATTGTTTTGTCTTGAGAAGACATCACGTATTGTAAATATATATATAGAGGTATTGAATTACTTATGATTGTTTTGTCTTGAGAAGACATCACGTATTGTGTGTGTATGTATTTCTATATACATATATACATACATACATACACACACATATGTGGCTAGAGAAGGTTGGTCAGTGGGCTTTTAGCTCTTAGAATTCTCTCTTTACTGTCATGTTTAGGGTTCAAATCCTGGACCTGCCAGTTGAAATCGAAAAAAAGGTTGATCCAGTGGTGGAGAACTTTTAGAATTTCCCCTAGCCAGTTGGGGGTGGGAAAGGTGTTGGTCCAATACTCAAAGGATGGCTCACGGTTCGATTCCTAGACCTACCAGTTGGAAGCGGAAAGGATGTGGGAAGGGACGGGGAGGTAGATCATATACATATACATACATATATATATGTGCACACATACATACATACATATACCTATTTTTTCCCTAGACTATACCTTTTTTCTCCAGACTATACCATTTTCTTTCCCTAGACTATACCTTGACTCCCACTTGAGATTGTCAATTTTGTTTCTGAAATTCCTTTCTTCTATCTAATTTTGAGATTTTTTGCCTAATTGTTTGATTTTTTTGCTGCTAGCTTAACTAGTATTAGGTTAGTTTTGGGATTCCATTAACAATTGTCCTCAAGCAGGATGGATTTTATAGTTTTGGAACTAAAGTGTCGTAATTTAAAGTTTAGGGAGCAAATTCAGAATTATGCTATAGTTGATAACTAAAGTTTAAAGTGCCATAATTAAAGTGCAAAATGATCGTCTCCTCAAAAGTTAAAATTCTGTTTCGATATAAAGCTATTCTTAAAACAGCTTAGTAGTTAGTACTAAAGTTGCTGAAGTTCCCTAATTACTCGTTTTCTTTCTCTTGTCTTTTCAAAACATGTTTATTATCCTAAAGTAGAATCTGCTTTATGAAAGATCAATTGTTCTTCGCTTTCTCGTTGACTAACGATTAAAAAGAAAACTATTAAACGAATTCAGAAGACCAATTGATTAAATCAAGTGGATGATTAACATTTTTCACTCAAGTAGAGCTTCAGTGAAAGTGCGTCTATTAAGGCCCGTTTGGAGTTGTGGTAAGTTTACCAAAAAAAAAAAACACTTTCAAGCATTAAAAGTACATTTGTGATATTTGATAATTAATTTCCCGTAACTTAACTTAAGAAATCTAGTTCTTGTTAACTTGAAAGCTCTTTTGTGAAAAACACTTGTATCAGAAGTGCTTCTTCATAAGCTACCGCCACCCCAAATGGGGCCTCAAATATGTAGGATGATTAACAAATCATGTTGTGAACTAATTAAGCATTTCTTTTTGTATTTTCAGCCCACAAGAGTTTTAGTGCTGGGAAAGATTTTGTAAGACATGATTTCAAATGGGATATTCAGCAAAGACATTCTTAAGAATACGTTTAAGTTCAAATACAGAATGCTTGGTTACACTTAGTCCTCCTGTAATTAAGTAGTAAATTATCCTCTGTCTCCTAAATTCTTGCTATAAGCACCTTACCCCCATGAATAATGTTCAAGTCTCTATAATGGTTTTTCCATCCATAAATCTGACCTGATAAGATACATGCCCTTCACTATTCCATGGCAAGTTAAAGTGACCTATCTTCTTCTTCTGCTTCTTTTTTTTTTTTTGACATTTTTTTCCTCGATTCTCTCTTGTTGTAACAGTTTCGTTCCCTATAATCTTGTTATTTTTATTTCTACCGGAATTCTACAAATTTTTTAAGCTTCTTGTTTTTTTTTTCCTGTGTAGCTTATTCACTTTATAGTTTTCAAAGTTGTATCTTGGTCGAAATATCTGGATCAGAACAAAATTTATATTGATTATATTACAGAGCATATTTGATATAGCAATTAAATAAGTTTGCAACGTACTAAAATGAAATAAAGGTTATGCTTAAAGGATTATTAATTATAAGAAATAACCAAAAATAGATCAGAAAAATCAAAGGAATGTATAAAGAAAACTTGTAATGCATTCAAATACACAAATAGTCATAGCAACGAGAAAGTGTTGGCATCACAAAACGGAGATGAGAAAGGAAGAAAACACAGAGAAAGAAGAGAAGGGAAAACAACTTAATCTACTCACTCAATTCAATGGCCGAGCTTGTTTTGGCCCAAGAAGATTCTGCCTCTTTGAAACAATTATAACATTATAATTATTATTGTTATAATCATTCTCTCAAACAATATATTTCTTTTTTTTTTATCATATTCATGTATAGACTAAAACCTTCCGAAAATCTTGATCTCCAATTTACGCACAACATGAACTTCGAAAATCTGCGTAACTTTTTTGTGTAAGACTGGATAAATCCCACCGGAGAGTTCCGCGAAATCTTATATACATTCAATCAATATCATATTAAAAAAATAGCACTTTTGGATGCATATATTGATAATGTAAACAATAGCACACTTGAATGCATATTATATGTACAAAAAATAAAGTTCAAAATTCAAACTGAAATTAGGTGACATGCATCTAGAAACTGCTAGTTTATACAGTATCATATTATACAAGTGTTAGTTTATACAGTATCATAGTATACAAGGTTAAAAGCTTTATTAGAATCTGACCAACTTGGATGTATTAATGATACGAACCATTATTTACAAGAAGAAACAGAGTGGGAAAATTTTGTATTTATCTACTGTACAATGATATACATAATCTTTTCTAGAAATTGTTCATTATGGCAAAATAATCTCCTAAAATTACCAAATTTACATGCACAGCCAACATTTAATGCCAAATACATAGTCATTAAATGAAAGTTGATGAGGCTTTACATGCATGGAACTTTATCAAAAAATAAAATAAAATAAGAAACTAATTTGAGACTAAATATGATTAAAAGCAAAAATTCACAACCATCAGCAATAGATAAATCACATATTTTTTAAATATCTTGGCAAGTAAATAAAAATGCTAACGAGAATATATAAGCAAAAACTTTTATTGGGACGGTCATATTGAACAAGCACCTAGTTATGCAATCTAGGCACTGATAACAAGAAGTTACTTTTATTATTCAGAATTTTTTGAAAAACAATTTTTTCATCTACAATACTACAGTAATACACAAACAAAAACAACTCCAAAAATACCGTATTCATACAATATATCAAAAACAACTCCAAATATACAAAAAAAATACACAACTATCCATCATTCTCCATCACCACGGTCACCACCTTACCACCACCACCTCCACACCCACGACCCTCTCTCCTCTCTCCTCTCTCTCTCCCCCCATCTTTTCTCCCTCTCTCCTCCTCCTCCTCCTCTCTCTCCTTCTCCTTCCTCCTTTCTTCTTTCCCTTTCCCCGTCCCCCAATTTCCTTTCCCTCGACTGACTGCAACCTTCCTAGTCACAATCAAATCTGATCATGACCAGAAGCCGCGACCAAGATGGTCGTGGTTAGAGTGGTGGCTAAAGTCGCAGCCACCACCCGCGACCGGAAAAGGGGTTTGGGGTTGGGGGGAAAGAGGGGAGGGGGGAGAAGGGAGAAGGGAGAAGGGAGAGGAAAGAGGGAGGAGGAGGAAATAGAGGGGAGGAGGAGAGGAAGAGAAAGGAGAGAGGGGGAGGAAAAGTGAGGGGATAGTGGTGGGTCGTGTAAAATTTTTAAAAAAATATCCCAAAAAATTGTAAATTATAAAAATACTCAAAAATATTTTTAAAAATACCTCTAAAAACAATCCAAAAAACGTCTACAGTAGGTGTTTTTCATATACATAGCTATAGTAAAGTTTTTTGAAAAACACCTCCAAAAGCAGCAAATCCAAACAGAGCCTAAGGTTCTTGATCCATAGGTGACCCTAACAGTGGTGGCGGTGACGAATCCTTTGAAGGACCCTGATGGAGGGATAGGCACCCATTTTGGAAGCCTAGGGGTGGAGGTGGTGGAGGAACCTTTGCAAGACGTGATGGAGGGATAGGCACCCCCAACCCTATTTGGAAGGTGAGTTTTTTGGGAGTTTGTCTAAAACTTTACTGTAGAAGTTTTTAAAAAAATTTTTGAAATGAGTAGATTTTTGAATATTTTAAAGTGTATAGTTTAAAAACTTTGAGAAATTTTTTGAGGTTACTGTAGTTAAAGTTTTTAAAAAACTTGTAGCAGATAAACTTGGCAAAAAACTTGGGTTCCAAACACGGACAGTAGTGTATTGCTCAAAATTCAACCCTTATCTGCTTGCAACATGGAGTTGAAGAGGGTGAAAACAAGAAAAGAGAGCAATGATGCACAATATAAAAGATAGAGTAAATTTTATATACACTGTCATTATATACACTATCACGGTTGGATGGATGACACATTAGCAAATTTTAAATTTGAAATTCAAATCTTGCATATATGTCATATATCTAATGGTAATAGTGTATATTCTAACAGTATATATAAGATTAATCCTAAAGTAAGATATACAGTAAAACCTCTATAAATTAATAATTTTGGAACTATACAAATTCTATTAAATTAAAGAGGTATTAATTAGTTGATAAATTATTAATTTATTAATTTATCAAGTATACTTACAATTCAAAGAAACGCGCTTATTTAATCAACTAAAGTTTTATTTATTTTATAAAAATATAAATTATTCTATTAATAAAAGGAGGCTAAAAGTCTCAGAAATATAAACCAATCCATATTTACTTGATTTGCAAGTATAATTTCATTCTGTTAATGTCTTCAACACACATACATAACTGATTTTTTTTTTTTATTATCAAGAGGCCAAAAAGATTTAGAAATACTAAATGATAGATATCTACTTCTATTTTATTAAATGAACCCAATGAATCAGATTAACAATATCCATATAAATGACAAGAAAGTAATAAACAAATACAAAGTCTTCTTACATATCTTATTATTAAATTATGACTTCCATCTAAAAGGTATTGATAAATCAACCATGATTGATCAAATGCATAAAGCATTATGTGAGTATAGTAGCTTTGGAGCTTGTTATGCTGAAGGAAGTACTCAAAGCATCAATAACTCTTTCTAATTTTTTATTTTAATATGAGGAATTCAAGTCCAGAACTTTTAGATGCAACAAGAAAAATTAGAGATGAGATTCATGTAGATTTAAATTTTTGAAAAAAAACAATAATAGATTCATATTTTAGGAAAATATGACATGTAATTTAAGTAAATCATTAATTTATGACACGAATGAGATCAAAGGGTTATATAAAGTTTTTAAAAAATTATTATCTTATTATTTTATTAAAATTATTTATTTAGCTTATTAGTCTAAATGGGACCGAGAGAAATTATTATTTAATAGAGATTATTAATTTATCGAGTATTAATTTACAAAGACGTACTGCATATATGTTTAACAAAAACATCCATTGGTGTGGGTGGCTTTTACTAGTTCCAATATACAATAATTGTTTCACCTAATTGACCCCTGCGAAAGATCATTCTGAGTTTCCAATGTTGACATTCAGGCTTAGTTTCTAGTCAAACGGAAAAAATGATCTATTCTAATGGTACGAGAAGGAAAGAAAGTGTTTGACAAAACAAAAAAAAGAGAAGGAAAGAAAGTGGAAAAGTTAAAAGTTAAAAGTTAATATTTTAATGAACTTTTATATTCTTTACTTGTAGCATCGAAAGTTCAAAACCATAGACGGTTAGGGTAGCATGCAAGAAATACCTAAAGAGGCAAAATCCATTACTCTCAAACTTAAAATTTGCACAAGCAAATTAAACCAAGCCTTCCTAATTAATTTCTAGTTGTCTTTTTATAGTCAAGTTTTTGGTAGTTTCCTTTTTCTTTTTTTCTTTCACAGATAGTAATTTCCTATGATATAGTTGAGTGTTTTGTGTAAAGTTTTGGGGCTATAAATAGGTTACTTGCTAAGGTATATTTCTAAGAGTTGTTAGAACTTTATTTTTGTGATTCATTAATTCGAGACATAAATAATATTGTCAGTTGAGTATTTTGTTCTTCCTCCCACATATTAGGGTTATTATCACTTTACCCTCTTAACGTTCGGTGCTACTATCAATTTCCCCCTTAATGTTATCTTTTAGTCACTGTACCCCCAAGACTAACGGTCAAACTTAACGGAGTTTGTTAATTAAAGTAAAAAGACAAATTTAGTCCTTAAAGTTATTATCATTTTACCCCCATAAACTATAGTCTCAATATCAATTTACCCCATAGAGTTATTTTTTTAGGTAATTTATCCCACCATTAAACCAACTTAGCAAGTTAAAAAACTTTAGAAGAAAGTATCATCCTCTTTGTATAATAAAAACAAAAAAAAATTTAGAGTGGCTCTTCTTCTCTTTAGTATCAAGAAAAAAAGTCAAAATATTAATTTCTTTCTTTTTGGCAATCTTATTAATATTAAAAAAATATAAAGATCGGAAGGGGGAGGGAGAGGGGGAGAGAGAGATAGAGAGAGAGAGAGAGAGAGCTCAATTCTTTTTTTAGAAAATACAAATAAGAAAGAATTAAATACTTTTATTATTTTAAAATTATTTCACTTTACTGTTTACTACCAGATTTCAATTCTATTCCCAACAACCTTAAATTAATACGATAATGTTAGACTTTTTTCTTTGCAAAATCTAATTTTCTATCTCTTTCTTTCCTATCTCTTTTTCTTTTCATAGTATTAATAAGTATGAAAAAAGAAATTTGAGAAAACCCTTTTATTTTTATATTTTTGGATCTCTTAAAGTGCAAAAAAAAGAAGAATAATCATTCTAAATTTTTTATATTTAATTATATATATAAGGATAAATATATTTAAAAATTTTTTACCATAGTAGTTAGATTAACGATGAAGTAAAATGCCAAGAAAATAATGTTAGGAATTAAATCAACTATATCACTATAATTTAAAGGACTAAAGTAATAATAACAATGTAATAATGCTATAGAATAAAAGGGTATTTTTGTTCAAAATTTCTTAACATGTTGAGTTGAATCACTTATGGGGGTGAAGTGACTAAAAGATAACGTTAGCGGGTAAACTGACAGTAGTGATATAGTTTAGGGGGGTAAAGTGATAATAACCCCACATATTATTGTGAAAGAATTTTATGTTCCTTCAATTCTATAATCCACATTGATATTCCTAGAATTTCAAAATTTGAGTTCTACAAAGTTGCTAAAGTATTAAAAGCATAGATTTAGCCTTTTTCTGGTTTTCACGAGTACGACTGCTTGCATCTTCATCAAGGTATATACAAGTGGAAAGTGAGGCGGAATATTATGTTGACCTTAGAAATCAAGCAAAGGATTCTAGCTAAGAAAGATAAACAGGATACAGAGCTCAAAGATAAATTGGCTTAGGGACTTTAGGAGAGTCTAGATCACCTGCTATTTTTGGCACAGTTTTCAACTTTACAGAAACTATGCATCATCACCGTTAAAGGCATAAAGCTTGCAGTTGCCAGTTGCCATCACCAACCTTTTCCGCCAGTTTTTTTAACTACAATCAGGAATAACGCCTGTGTGCAGCAAGGAATAAGTTGTGAGAAAGTAATGAATCAAGAATCTACGGAGCAAATATGAACTGATTCTATCAACCTTTGTAGCCAAAGTAATAAGAGGAATTTTCGAGAGGCCACAACAGAGGTGCTTTGAGGATGTTGTCGCCTCAGAGAAAGCTGCATCTTTTCTCACCTTTGCTCTCCTTTTCTTCAACTGTTGTTCTCTTGTTTTTCATCCCTTTGGCTCTGATCTCCATAATTGCTTGCATATTAGGTCCTGAAAAGTCTTTTTTGCCAATTTCTGCTCAATTTGCTTGGAGTTATGCTGGATTCTACAGTTCCTATTCTCATAAATCCTTCAATGAAGAGTTCAAATATGATTATTTGGATAGAGAGGCTGGAGTTCCATCTAATCTATCAATTATAAACAGTGCATTTCATCAGAAGGATGTGCTTGAAGATCAAATTCAACCTTTACATGTAAGCGCGCATCTTTTCTCTTTTTATTGAATGTTCGTATTTTTATGATTGTAATGTATGATCAATTGGAGACACTGTTGTTTACTATCCACGTAGAAACAAATACGAGAGGCTAGCTTGCCAGAACCGAGCATCTCAAAAGTCTCTACCAGTGCATTCAATAAGAGGTACAGCAAGTTAGAGAGGCTTGAAACAATGTTATCAAAGGCCCGGTATTCAATAAGAGAAGCAGCTAAAAATGGAAGCATGATATCAACACATGAAGATGCTGATTATGTCCCTCACGGCCCTATGTACATAAACGCCAATGGATTCCACCGGTATATTCCAATTTGACAAACTTCCTGATCTTCTCTTTTATTTGGATATATTTAATTCAATCTATCATTAACTTCAGTATCTGCTTGAGAACTTCAGAAGCTATTTAGAAATGGAGAAGAGTTTCAAAGTTTATGTCTATGAAGAAGGAGAACCTCCAATGTTCCACGATGGACCGTGCAAGAGTATATACTCCACTGAAGGAAGGTTCATCCATGAAATGGAAAAGGGAGACTTTTATCGAACAAAGAATCCTGATGATGCCCTTGTATATTTCCTGCCATTTAGCGTGGTTGCTATGGTACAATATTTGTATGAACCTGGTGGCCATGATAGACAAGCCATTGGTCACACCCTTGCTGACTATATAGGCCTAATTTCTGGTAAACATCCTTTCTGGAATCGAAGTCTTGGTGCAGATCACTTTATGTTATCTTGCCATGATTGGGTGAGTAAAACCAACGAAAAGGATTCATGTTTTTAATATGTTTCACATTGATCTTTTCATGCTTAACCTGCTCAAAATTTCTCTGATTTTCAGGGGCCTTACTCCACAAGCTATGTTCCACAACTGTTTAACAATTCAATCAGAGTTTTGTGCAATGCAAATACATCTGAAGGCTTTAATTCTCTGAAAGATGTTTCGCTACCTGAAATTCATCTCAGAACAGGGGAAATTACAGGACTTATTGGAGGTCCCTCACCTTCAAGAAGACCAATTCTTGCATTCTTTGCCGGCCGACTGCACGGCCACATCAGGTACCTTCTGTTAGAGCAATGGAAAGAAAAAGATCAAGACATACAAGTATATGACAATCTTCCTGCAGGAGTTTCTTATGAATCAATGCTGAGGAAAAGCAAATTTTGTTTGTGTCCTAGTGGATATGAAGTCGCTAGTCCAGAGTGGTCGAAGCAATTTATGCAGAATGCATTCCTGTTTTGATTTCTGATAGCTATGTGCCACCTTTCAGTGATGTACTAAACTGGAAGTCATTCTCTGTTGAAGTTGCAGTGAAAGACATTCCTAATATCAAGAAAATATTGACTAGTATATCTCAGACTCAGTACATAAGGATGCATAGAAGATTGAAGCGAGTGCAAAGACATTTTGTGATAAATGGACCTCCTAAAAGATTTGATTTGTTTCACATGATTATGCATTCCATCTGGTTACGAAGATTGAACATTCAGATTAAGGACTGATTTTGGGATTCAATGAATTTTGGACCCACAAAAATTTCATGCTTAGTAAGTCATGCAAGATCCTGACTTCTAGCTTAGGTGTCATCTTTGATGAATTACGGAGCTTTTCTTGGATTACCACCCTACAGAATGCTAGGAAAGGACACTGGTGCGATGGTGATATTTTGGATACAGATTCAACATACATTTTTTGTCACCCGAGATTTTCTACCATCTTGGATTTTTGGACCTGTATAGAGGAGTAATTTTTTCACATAAACTATAGTCTTTCTTTCCCTCTTTTTTTTGGGGTCTTAGCTTCTCAATTCCGATGCAAGGCAAACTGTGATTATACTCCTACCAAATGTTTGTGTGTGTGTGTGTGGGTGTCTATATATATATATATAATATTCTATTTTTTCCTGGATACTCAGCTTCAAATACCCATGGACAGGCATACTCGAGCTCGACTCGACTTGTAGGAAGCATACTCCAGCTCAAGCTCGAGTTCGAGCGAGTAGCATTACTTAAACTCGAGTTTGAGCAAGTAGCATTACCGGAGCTCACGCTCGAACTCGATGCATTGCTCATAGAACTCAAACTCGACTCACATGGGTTCAAGTCAAAGCGAGGTTTATCGAGCTTGAGTCAGGATGATTTGAGAATTTCATTTTTTTAATAATTTTTAAGCAAAAAGACATTATCACCCTTCAAAAAAATTCATACAACCTAAAACATTTCATAAATTCAACCACTCTTGTGGGCACAAGTGTAATTTCATAATAATACTATATTAAAAAAATTAAAATTTAAAAACTCGATAAGGCTCGACGAGCCTTCGAGTCTTGCTACTGGATACTCGAACTCGACTCCTTAGGATCTATCCAGCTACCCGAACTCAGTTGACCAAGTTCGAGTCGAGTTTTTGATGAGACTCGCGAGCAACTTGGTTTGATTACAACCCTACCGACGGATTCACTGTTTGCTTACTACCTTGACTTCCTATTCAAGAGTTCTCCTCCCTTGGGTGTCATCAATGTTGGCAGATCGGATAATGCACTGAAAAACTCCTTTCCTTTATTCCATACGCTTCAAAAAACTTTTAAAAAAAAACTTGAGAGCATAGTCATCCCAATCCGGTATATAAGTTTAAATGGGGATGGGCAGGGGGAATTTCCCCCATCCCCACCCCGCCCTTGTATTTTCGTTGCTCCCATTGCCATATCCTATGGGCATCTTAAATTTTTTGTTAGAATAAATTATTAGACATACAAGAGACAAATTTGTTTAGGATCTCTACATGCAAGCAATAGATTATAAATGCACTAAAAATTTAATTACTTGATAAAAAATTTTAAGAAAAGGAAATTGATGCATAGAGAAATCTTTTATTTGCTCAAAAACAAAAATTTGAGAAAAAAGAAAACTAATTTGGAAAAAAGAAAAAGGGGGAAAATCAGCATAATGCAAGGTTAATTTTGTCCAATAAGAAGTTGAGGCATCAAGTGATAATCTCTCCATCTCACTTTGATAGTTTTGTTTTCCCTTTTCATCCATCTCAATTTATAGTCCACTTTTCAATTGAAAAATATAGTTAATTTTTAACTTTTCTAAAATATCCTTATTTAATTTAATGTACTTTGTTACTAGTAAGTATAAAATACCCTTTTTTTAGGTAAGTATAATATACATTATTTAATACAGTTAACATTTTCATCAATAATTACTTTGATTCATACTTTGAATGGTGTAACTTTTCATCAATATTTTGTTGTAATCTATGTTTTAAAACTTAGATGGAACAGTGACTCGATCAAACTCAGGGGTCAAGGGTTAATATATTCGAATCAAAACAGTCTAAGAATCGGGTGACATCGTCATAATGTCATAAATACATATTAATTTTATATAAGTAAATAGTAACATAGAAAAATGACTATAAATGTAGTAGTTATTCATTTTCCCATCATATTCCTTACCCATCAAATTATAAACTCAACAAATGATAAATCAATATCAATTACTTAGTAAGGATTTTAAATAAATTACAAAAATAAAATTTTTAATTGGTTAATGCTTTTAAAATTCAACTATAGATTGTAAATTTTTTCAAGAGGATAAGTCTAGAAGTTTGGGAGTGTATGTATGATTATTTAAAACATCAGGGTCAAAGCCAAATATAACTTCAGACACGGGTTCTAGGCATCATTAACTTTAGACGACGGTATCCAAGCTTCCAACCATCCCTAGCGTTTTTTCTTCTTTTTCAAGACGATTTTTGTTTTCAATTCCTTGATGAAGACCCTTCTCATTTGTTCTCTTTCTTTTGTCTTCTATTTTAGATCTTGAAAGATTACTGTAGTACCCGAGATAATCTCCCGAGATGATCTCCTTTCCTGGACCCTTTTCGATCCAAGGAATGATCTTGTAATTGAGGTCTTGTCAGTAGAGTACCTCTACGCTAAGAAATGATTGATATGACACTTCACGGGTTGTTACAAGGTTATGCTCATACAATAGCAGACATAGGCCCGACCTATTGCCGCATCTTATCCCATTAATGTAGCCCGGCTTCCCAAGGATACCTCTCAGGTTCTACTATAAATACCCCATTTTCTTCAATCTCAAAGGTAACTGCTTCTTAACTCTCTTCTTTGGCAATTCATTTTTCGAAATGTCAACTCTTACTAATTTAAGCATCAGAGTCAAACTGGGGGTTTTGCCCCGACTTTGTTTCTAATATCATGCAAGAAATCCGGACTAGAATTTATAAATCTCTCGTTATCTCGGGAATCTTGATCGTGACTCTACAATTGGCGCCGTCTGTGGGAACCCGAACAATTAAGTACAATTACTTTACTTATGGCTAAGACTCGCTCCAATCATGGAAACCAAAATTCACGAGCTTCTGAGGGTCATACAGCTGATCCAAGGGATTAGGAGATCCTAGAGAACTCACAGCCTCAAGGCAATGCCATAGCTCGAGTGGCTGAATTCATGGCCTCTAATCTAGGTCTCTTTGAAGAGATTGTTAGGCATATGAAAGGTAAGGATAGGGCTGAATCTTCTCAGAAACAACCCAAAAAGCCTCCTTCGTTTTCTTCCGAGGATGACTCTGATGACCATCACTCTAGGAGGAAGAAAGAAAAGAACCTTCCTAAATTGAAAGGCAAAGTGCACTCTAAAGTGTCCTCAGTTTCGAAGCTCTGCTCAAGAACCCCTTCAAGAGGAAGGACACGAGCGAAGGGTCTAGGTACGACTCAGCTCTTTATGGAGATTACATGAGAACTTCTCCTTTCACTCCTGACATTATTGAAGAAGTTTTTCAGGCAATCTTTAACCTTCCCAATGTTCTATTTTACAATGGAAAAGGAGATCCCGAGGACCATGTCTATGCCTTCTTATCGACATTTAGACTGTACAGGATCTCGAACGCCATGATGTGACGGTGTTTCCTCATTTTCTCCAAGGCAATGCTCAAAAATGATTCTGAAAATTAGAACTGGAGAGCATTTCTTCATTAGAACAATTGGTGGACCAATTCATCCACCGTTTTATCTTTTCTCGGCCAATTATGAAGACGTCCGCTTCTCTCACGAATATAAAGCAGCAACCGGATGAGTCTCTCCGATCCTACTTGGGCTGCTTTAATGATGAGAGCCTTCAGATTCCCAATCTAGTGGATGAGGTCACTATGGCTACATTCATCCATGGGTCGAAATCGGGAACTTTTAATTTGGACCTACATAAAGACTACCCTGCCACTTTAAAGGAGCTTTGGTTAAGAACTGATAAGAACATTCATGGGGAAGACTAATAATATGAAAAGGGAAACTCGGTCTTTCCTATCAACCTAGGAGAGAAGGGGGCGACAGCCTCAAAACAAAAGTTCAGTAAACACCTCGACTAGCCCAAGTCGAAAAACATGCAGCGTGTTTAAGAGGATCTTAAAGGGAAAGTCTCCTATTGCTGATCAAAATCTTACTCCACTCAATGCCTCCTGTGCTCATATTTTAGCTGTCATGGAACAACAGAATTTGGGTAATCTTCCTCCGAGGATGTCAGGAAAAAGGGAGAAGAGAAACTCGAATCTCTATTGTGCATTCCATAGAGATATCTGTCATGAGACCAAGAATTGTAACTATCTCAAAAAGGAGATTAAAAATTTACTCAAGCAAAGATACTTGAGACAATTTGTTGATAGGAGGGGGAGAACTGATCCCAAAGATAATAGAAGAGATGATCAACGAGGAGATCATCGGGATAAGCGACACAACAGTCTTCAAGATGACCAATGGGAGTGCCGACCATACAATCGTCCAAATGATTGGCGAGAGGACATATCTTCTCGAGATCGATCTCCAAATCCTGGTCGACATGTAGCCGGAGTGATTAATACCATCAATGGGAGGCCTACTGGAGAAGATAGCTAGCATTATAGGAAGTGGACATTCCGATAGGCTAGATTCAATTCTATGGAGCCAAACTCCCGCCTCACTGATGTCATCTTTTATGGACCACAGGACTTTGTCCCTGTGACCTCCCAAAATCACGAGGCGATTGTTATCGAGGTGATATTAAATAACTTCATCATTAAAAGATGTACAGAGACCCAAGGAGTTCTGTTGACATTCTCTATTACAAAACTTTTAAGCGAATGGGGATAGGAGACGAAACATTGGCACCCATCAGGACGTCGTTGGTCGGGCTTGGCAGACAGGTGCTTTATCCCGAAGGGATGATCACCCTTATTTTGACTATAGAAGATGCTCCTAGATGTCGCACCCTACCTATCAATCTCGCAGTTGTAAGAGCAGCCTCCCCGTATAACATGATCATTGGCCATCCTACCTTAAATGCACTGCAGGCGGTCTGTTCAACCTATCATTTGAGTTAGAAGTTTCCGACCAGTCATGGCATTACCGAGATCCACAGTGATCTAAGAGTCACACGAGAATGCTATATGACTATACTCTGCCAGACTGCTTCGGACGAACCGATAACTTTCTCGGCACAGGAAGGTCCATCTATTTTGTCCTTGGAAACACTGGAGTTGCAAGAGATCGAGAAGCCTCTTAGGCTAGAGACCGGAGATGAGACCCAGGCGGTGGTAATAGTTGAAAGTCAACCGGAGAGGACAGTCCTTATTAGGACTTGCCTTCCTAAACTTATTAAATCTAAACTTATCGACTTCTTTGTAGTAATCGGAACATCTTTGCATGGTCTACTACAAATATGTCTGGAATCCCCAAGGAGTTGATGGTCCACAAGTTAAATGTGGACCCTAAAGCACGTCTAGTTCGACAAAAAAAAAAGAAATTTTGGACATGAGTGGTCTGCAGCCATTTCTTCTAAAGTTAACAAGCTTTTATATTCAGCTATCATCAAAGAAGTCCAATATTTCACCTGGTTATCTAACCCGATTATGGTTAAGAAAGATAGTGGGGAATGGAGAATGTGTGTGGACTTTACGAGCTTAAACCGAGCTTGACCCAAAGATTGTTATCATTTGCCCTGCATTGATGCTCTTGTAAATTCCATTGTAGATCATGAGATTTTGTATTTTATGAATGCCTTTAAAGGTTATCACCAAATCGGAATGGAGGAGAATCAGGAGAAAATAGCCTTCATTACCGATCGGGGTGCCTATTGCTATACAACCATGCCTTTTGATCTTAAAAATGTCGGCACCATATAACAACGACTTGTTAATAAAAATTTTCACATGCAAATTGATAGAAACGTAGAGGCTTACGTTGACGATCTCCTTGTTAAAAGTCATCGTATCAGGAATATGTTGAACGACCTTCAAAAAGTCTTTAATGTTCTAATGGAAAGTCGCATGCAGCTGAACCTCAAGAAGTGTATTTTTGGAGTTTCATTAGGAAAATTTCTTGAGTTTAGTGTCTCCAAAAGGGGCAGTGAACCTAATCTGAATAAGGTTCAAGGCATTAGAGACATGCAACCACCAAAATTAATCTAAAAAAGCTTCTCACAGGACGCATGGTGGCCCTTAATCGTTTTCTTTCCCGGGTTTGCAATCCATGGATCTCCTTTCTTTTGACTTCTCAAGAAGGATGGGGCTTTTGAGTGGACTCGAGAATCTCATAACGCCTTTGAAGTAGGGTTACAAACGAGTTGAGTCCAGTCGAATTTTAGACTTATCGAGTTCGAACTCGAGCTCGACTCAACCAAGAAAAAGCCAGACTCGAGGTTAAGTCGACAAGACTCAAGAGTTGTAGCTCGATTTTTGGGCTACGAACAACTCGAACTGTTAGCTTGTAATGTAGCTTGAATTTCTGTCTCGTGAGTAGTTTGTCAGCTTAAATTTCTGGAAATTAATCTAACAAAAACAACATTTTATTAACATATTCCCAACCAAATTATAAGCATAATAATAGCCTACAATTCATGGTTACAATTGATCATAATTTTTCACATGATCATAATCAAAAAGGCTTACAAATTTTTCACTAAATACAATCATAAATTTAGAAATATATGCCACATAAAAGTCTAGAATTTAAGTGTCCAGCACTGCATACAAGTTCAACATTCTCAATCACAAAGTCTAGCATTAGAAATAAAAAAGTAAATAATAGCCAAAAGCCAGCCAAGATTTCTGCACTTCTCCTTTCCAATTTCTAACAAGTGAGATGTCAAAAAATAGCCAAAAACCAGCCAATAAAATAAGTCAGAAAACCAGCCAATGTAACCAACATAGTAACATATCACAATATCAAGTTTAAGGCTGCTAATCTAACCAAAATTATGGAGTTTGCATTTGTCTCCTAATGTTTCATCACAAAAAGTCATAGATAAATAATCACATACACATAAGCATACAAACTTGACATTTCAATATTGGCAAAAGACATATGCCATTCACCCCATTTAGCCAAAGGAAAAGATAACTAGACCACAAATAAATTAAGATCAATTATAAATCTTACTATAAACTAAGCACAATCATTGATTCATGATCACATTTATAATCCCCTAATTCACTGTCATGAGCCCATCCTTAAATTATAAATAGCCAAAAATAGCATAAAACTGACCCCAAAAAATTGCAAAAAAAATCAGACAAGAAAAAGGACAAACCAGCCAGAAAACTAAAAAATCAGCCTAAAACTTGCCCAGAATTCACCATATGAACAGTCTAAAAAATCAATAAAACAATAACTAAAAACAAAAAAAAGTAACAAAAGCAACCAAATAACTTTCATTTGAGCCACAATGAAACAACCAAGAAATCATCTCACATGTAGTATAAAAATCATCTAAAACCAGTTGCCAAATAGATAATATACATATAACCAGCAGCCAAATGGATGAAGAGACTAGTAGCTAAATACTTGAAAAAACTACAATATAGAATATAGATTACCTAAAACATGAAATAGCTCAAGGAATAGACAATAAAATCTCTTGTGCTAAATTTATTTTCTTCAAAGTAAAAAAAATAAAGACCAAGATTAAGCCAACTATAAAATACATTGCAATAGATGAAATAATAATTTGTAACATAATTACTTTCTCCCTTTTCTTCACCCTGTGTAGCCTATGACACTAATACCCAACACATATCAACATTTCTACAGTCTATGGAGTTAAAGAAGCACGGTAGGAGTTAAACACTCTAATTCCAGTACTAAATGTCGCTTCCGAAGCTACGGTGCTAATAGGAATGGCTAAAATATTAGTAGCCATCTTAGGCAAAATCTTGTATTTTGTTGTGCCTTTCTACCATTTTAAGGCACCTTTCCATCATTTTAAGGCATCTAAGTTGACAAATATCTAGACTTGAATTCTCTATAGCAGGAAGAAGACCATTTTCAAAGTAGGTATCCAGCTCATTCTTCTCTAGTTGAACAAGTTCCACAGTAGCAATATAAGATAGAAATTCACTCATTCCCGCAACGTGTGCTATTGTAGAAGTTTAATTACTGCTACTCTTGCTAACTGAATCATTTGTTATTGCTTGAGAGTTTGCTCTAGAATCTCTTGAACTTGAAACATGCATTTCCACATGCCCGGCATATAGATCATACAATACTTGCCGAACCTTATTTATATTCATTTGCACTTCATGCAAAGGATATATCAATGGAAAGCAATAGTTGATGACTTACATCTTGAGTTGGGATCCAAGATGGTTGCTATAAACATCATCAAGTTACACCTCATCCCAATACTTCTCAAATTTCATTTTTATCTTCCAAACTATTGATTGAACAAAGTAGTATTCATCATCTACTTTACTATCGTAAAAGTACTTTTATCTGACAAACTTTATTTAGATATAAATTAGCTGTCGAGTAATCACTCCGAGATATTATATGAGTTGCATTCCAAAAAACTTGTAAATATTGCACCCTTTTTCTACCTTTTTCGAATATTCCGTGGAAGGACAAAAAGTATAACTTGACTCTTTGTCTTTGAATCTCGAGAACACCGCTTGAAACTTGAGAGTACAAGCTAGCATCTCATAGGTCAAATTTCACCTTGTTTTGCAGTCATAAATCAACACTTTCCAGGCAATCGCAGCTGTTGTACGATTTCGCCAAAGATAAAGCGCCTCCCTTTAGTTTTGTTTACAAACTCTACACTCGCCCTTATGTTGTGAATTATTTCTTGGATTTCACTAAGGCCATCTTGAACCATTGGGTTGAGTAAGTGAGCACAACATCTCAAATGGAATAACCTTCCTTCGGTTAACAGGCACTAGTTTTCCGAGAAGGGGCCCTTCAAATATCGTAATGCAGTGTCGTTATTTGACGCATTATCAACTGACACTGTATAAATTTTGGTCTCAATGCTCCAATCTTTTAAGCATTTGTAAATAGCATCTGCAATGGCAATATTCGAACGTAGAGGGGAATATGCACAAAGTTGAGAACCTGTTTCTGTAACCTCCACTGGGTGTCAATCCAATGCCTAGTTATAATCATGTATTCAATCTTTTGGTTCTTGGACTTCTAAAGATCTATGGTGAAGTTGATTTTCTTGACTTTATTTAACAAATTCTTCAAATTGTGCTTCTCTCTTTCATATACGGAAGTTGGTAGTCCGGCTAATTTTTTGTCATTCGGGCATCTCTCTTTTCATCATTAAGTTGAAGCCATTTTCTTCCACAATTGAAAAGAGATGCTCATGCACAAACACCCACTCAGTGGCGCTTTGTCTCATGACAGCCATGTCAAACTTGCCAGTAAGAAGGAGGGAATGAGCATTCAAGCTGGAATCAGCAGCTAGAAAATTAAGTTTTTGCTGGCATGCCTCTGCTTTTTTAAGTTTCTCCAATCATTTAGGACAATTCTTCTGATGCCTTAACAAATTTGAAATTGTATCGGACTTTATCTTTTTTAATTTAGCCTAGCAATGCTTACACTCTGAGTAAATTATTTTTTGAGACCCAACTTCCACATCTTTGAAATCATCCCATTCTTTAGATTTTCTAGCTCTCTTTTTCTTTCTAAAAGCATCTAGAGTATCACCTTCAGTAGTCTCTTGATTTGAAGTTTGAATAGGTGCTTCTGTATCGCCTTCTAATTGCTCCTCTTCACTTCCTAATTCTTCGTCGCTAAGAGAGTGTTTCAGCTCTTCCTCATTGTCATTTCCACCCTCTGTATCAATGATATTCACGAGACTAGCAGAATCCCCACCTAATCTACCTAGCTATGAAGACAAATCTTGGGTAGACTTATTCATATTATGATTCGACTATGAACAAAGAAAAATAACAAAACACGATTCGATAATCATTTTTTACTCTCAAACATTCAATACTATAAAACACATGGAACTAACGAACTTGTGATTTTTACTTCTATCAATTTTTCCATATTAAATCATCCCAAGCAACCAAATACTAGCCAAGAAAAAAGTGCAAAAAATCAGCCCAAATAGCTTATTAAACAACCCCAAATAAATAGCAAAATCAGGACGAAAAATTGCCCAAAACACCTTAAAAAGCAGCCAAGAACCAGCTAAGAAAAAGGATTAAAAGATAGCCAAATCACTTCCATATTAACCACAAAGACGACCATTTCTTGGGTGATTTTCTTTAAAGTTCTATCTTTGATATAAATTGAGACTTTAAAACTCTTTGATAACTGATAGAGAAATACTCAAACTTCAAAAATTACCAACCAAAGTACTAAAGAATAGAAATAAATGGAACTAATATAGTATTCCAAATTTGCATATTAGAATAGGTCATTGTCATGCAAATAAGCTCACAAGGACCTTAATGAAAAAAATCCAACAAAAAAGAAGTGATTGTGACAGATCTAGAACTTGAACCTGTGACGACCCCATCTCCCCCTAGGGCTAACCCAAGGGTTTGGCTGACCGTCTGCCCAACTCTCGTCAGGATTCATTCACTAACATTCTTGACATAGTCTTCCATGCCTTTAGATAACATAGAAGTTCCATTCATCTAAAAGTTCAACTTAATTTACAACCCAAAAGTGTAATATAGGGGTACATTGCCAAAATCCCATGTACATTTCATCTACAAAAGTACAAGTACATAAATATTATATACACTAGTTCATGCTTACTTGCTCCGGCCTCTATTCCTGTAAGGAAAATAAAACTAAAGGAATGAGCCAAAAGCTCAGTAAGGTTCCCAAACAAGCAGTCAAGTAGATAAAACATAGAAGTATCACATTTAACACTTTTCACACTTTGCACAGTAATAATGCAGTCATTCAAGAAACAAATATTCAATCATTGGAATGATACGTGCTCACTTGGAGCCATTCATTCATTCAGTCATTTCGTCTCCGACCATTTTCCTTATTCCTCCGACATTTGAAAACATTTAACAGTGAAAACTCCTTAAGTGTTTATTTCATTCAGTCAGTCATTTCATTCATTTCATTTCATTCACTGGTCAGTTCTCCACCAGACTTCGTGGTCATACTTGAATATACCAAACATTGTCACCAAATCACCAGCCACCCGACCGAGTCCGTTTCTGGCTCGAGTCGACTGGCAACGATGGGTAAGGGTCCAATTCAGCCAAAGGCTTACATTCATGCACAAGTAACATTCAATCATTTGATCATTGAAAATTTCACGTTCACTTAGGTCGAGTGTGATAAAGTACACACTCGCCTATTGAAAATTCATTTAACAATCATTAGAAAGTATTTAACATTCAAGCAATCATTCACAGATATTCACATAGTCACTTATTGCACAAACATGCAAGGTACACTCACCTTTTAAAGTAGAGCAACGCTAAACGCTCGACTCCGGGTCATGCTCGTTCCTACCATTAAACCCTAAAAATAACCAAGACAAGATGTCATGGTCCGATCATTCAAAACTTAGGTTAATAAGGTGCTCACTTTAGCCTTAATCATGAGCCATACACCTATCTAAATTTGGCCTCTCAAAACACAAAACTCAAAGACAAACTTGAAAGCAAATCGAAAAATGTCCAAGTGCATTCTAGGACTATGGTTCAAGTAAATTATTAGTATGAAAAGAAAACACTTGGATTCAAAAGGTGCAAGAAACCAAAAGAGGAAAATTACATATATTTATAGCTCATGAAACTTAGCAAGACATACGTAAGATATGCGCACCACTATTAGAAAAAAACAACCAACCTCGAGTCTAAAGTTGGGCAATGAAACTAGAGAGCATGACAGAAGAAACCATTACTTTTCCTCTTACTTTACACATGATTTTTGCCAAAATTCCAACTCATAGGTCACTACCAAGGTGGACTCAAGTATCCCTAAGCAAACTAAGTCCAAAGTATCCAAAAGTCACATGAAATTAAAGTTTAAGACCTGGAAAAGTTTTCTCAAAATTTTCCAAATTCCACTCAATTCATTTGACAAAATTCTCAGCTTTGGCGACATTCTTTGAAAAAGTATAAGTTGAGTTCCGTAGGTCACAAAATCACAAAATTTACACCATTAGAAAATAAACTTGAAACACTAATAGACTTTAGAAAATATCTTCATGAAATTCAACTCATAGGTTAGTCAAATTTTCAGTCCAAACTCACTGCTGTCTCGTGAGCAAAGACAGAATAGTCATGATTTTTCAAGAAACTTTGCAGATTTTCTGGTATTTATAGAAGTTGAACCAAACCCTGAATTTTATACCGTTGAAAGCACTATGAATCTAATTTCAAACACAACAAACGGAACTCAATTCCGACTTTCCTATACGAAATTATAGTCAGTTTTTCAAAGCTGCGCAGAGTTTCCTGCGAAAATTTCCAGCAAGCAAACAATTTGAAAAATTAAGTCTTTCCCCTCTTAAACCTCTTTGATTTTGGCTCAAAATCAACATACATATAAAGAGCAAGGTTTTAACAAATGTCTTGAACAAGAGTATATCAAAATCACCACAAAATTTCTAAAAAGAAAGCTGAAATTCTCTCTCTCCCTCTCGGCCAGCCATAACAGAAATTTTCCAACAAAATCTCCAACAAAACTTCCGACTTTCTTACTTAAATTCCATGGCAAATACACTATATCTTATAATAACATGTCATGAGGCTTATAACATATGCTCTCATGAGGCTTATAACATATGTTCTTGACAAGAAAATCCATCACAACTCCACATATATACAAAGTTTCAAGTAACTACATCAAGACTGGAAATTTTGCCTCTCAAAACTGGAAATTGCACACCAAAACTAAAATTCACACATCAAAGTTTAAAATTTCATATCAAAGTTAGAGCATCTCTCATCAAAGCTGGAAATTCATCTCAAAGATAAAAATTGAACATTAAAGCTGAAAATTAACCAAACCCTAACAATAACTTCACCAAACCCTAGCAAAACCATGAAATTACCATAAACATGCTTCCTTCAACTTCAATCATAACATATCTTGCATAAATCTCAAGAAACAAGTAAAAAGAGATGTTTTTTTTAGAAATTTTACCTCAAAACCTCAAGATAACAAGCAACTCAAGAGCTTTCTTCCCCAAGTAACTCCACCAAAAGCTTCCCTCCAAGTTTAACTCAAGATTAATCGGTATGGATTAGGGTTGGTGTTTGAATCTCTCATGGATTGATCAAGAAAGCAAGATGGAACTTGAAGAAATTTTCTCTCTTTTCTTTCCCTTAAGGTTCGGCCATCATAGAAGAAAAATGAAAGAAATTGTGGTCAATTGGAAGATAAAGATGGAAGGAAAATCTTGGTCAAGGTTTGGTTTGATGGTTGACAAGTGTCAAGATCCAAATTCATTCCTATCCCTTTGCTCTCTTAGCCTTTAATTACTTGTTTATTCCTTTAATACACTCTTAACACTTCTAAGCATATATTTCCTCTAATACCACACCCGTTCTTGTCCACCAAATATAATGCATATATCTCACTAGTCGGTCAACTATCTTAATGTACTACGAAACTTAACATGCACTACAATATAAAAGGAAAAAAAGAAAAATCTTAACTTAACCTTTAAAATCACTATTAATTAGGGTTAGCAAATAAGCAAGTAAAGTAAAATGAAAAGGAAATATAAATTAATTTTTTCAAAAATAAGAGAAAATTTAAAATAATTTTCGAGTCCTCACAAAACCAACAAAACATTTTAATCATAATCTCAAAAACCCTTGAGTGATCTAAATGCAGAAAAATTGAAGCTGCTCTTGAAACTTAAGTTTTTACCTACAAACCAACCAAAGCAACTCTTGTCTCCAAATTACAAATCGAAGTCTTGTGAACCTGGTGGTGCCGTTGCTGCTTAGCTGCTGCTATTTCTAATCTAAAGCAAGCTGACATATAGGGAGGAATGTTAGGGGCATAAGGCTATGGAGTGTTAGTCATTGATTGAGGGGTGGCCGTGGTGGACTAGTGGTGGCGGTCTGTCCGGTAGCTAGGGTTCTAAGGTTTGTGTGAAAAATTGTGTATGAAAGAGAGATGTAGGAAGAAATCAGAAATGGAATACAACTTGTGTAAATTGGAAATGAAACTTTTGTACTTTTGATCTGAATTCTAACTTAGTAATTAGTCATACAAGTAGGGATATTTTTGTAATCTTATAAGACTCATCGAGCAGCTCAACGAGCTATGAAGCCTGTGCTCAGATGGCTCAAATTTGACTCACTTCCTTAACGAGCCGCTCGAGTTCAACTAGAGTTCGAGTTTGACCAAACTCAACTCGAACTTTGACTCGGCTCGACGAGCTAACGAACCTATGCTCAGATGGCTCGAGTTCGACTCGCTTTCTTAACGAGCAGCTCAAGTTAGACTAGAGTTCGAGTTTGACCGAACTCTAGTCGAACTTTGACTCGAGCTGCTCGAGAGTGGATTAATTAGTTTGCACCCTTATTTTGAAGACTTTAAAACACACTTTCAGTCCTTACCTATGCTAGCATCTCCATTACTCGAAAAATCTCTCTACCTTTATTTGTTATCTACAATCGAGGTAGTCAGTGTTGTCTTAGTGAAGTGTGACGAAAAATTCCAGCAACCCATCTATTACGTCAGCCGTGCCTTGCAAGGCCCGAGCAACACTACCCTATCATGAAAAAACTTGTTCTTTGCCTCGTGCATACGACTAGATGACTCAAGCCTTATTTTCAAGTGCATCCAATATGTGTCATGACCGACCAACCCATTCGCCAAATTCTGGCTAATCCAAAAGCGTCGGGAAGATTGACCAAATGGACTATTGAACTTGGTGAATTTGAGATCACTCATCAGCTACGCACGGCTACCAAAGCTCAGGTTTTGGCCTATTTTATTGCCAAACTGACCCCGACAGTCCACCATTCTAGCTCATCTCACTCTTCTCCTTGACTCTTGCACATTCATGGATCTTCTAATAAGGAGGGTAGTGGCGCTGGACTCCTACTCATTAGTTCAGATGGTAAGAAATGTCCATACACCCTTCAATTCGTCCTGCTTCTGATAATGAGTCTAAGTATGAAATCCTCATTACTAGCTTGCATATCGCCCAGAAGTTAAGGATTCAAAACTTTCGTATGTATAGTGTTTTCAATTGATCATCTGGCAAGTTTCTAGGGAGTATGACACTCAGGAAGATAATTTGCTCAAATACCTTTCTCAGGTACATAGCATGATCCAAAGTTTCTCCTTCTTCGACATCTGCCGAATTCCTAGATCGCAAAATAAAAGGCGGATGTATTATCTAAACTTACATCAACCTCTTTCATATCCTTCACCAAATCTATTTTGTGGAGGTTCTTAAGTAGCCCAGTTACCATCTCAACTGGTCTATCTGATTGAGGGGGATTCCTCCTGGATGGATCCAATCTCAACTTTCTTGGCTAAAACGGTTTTCCCAGAAGATCGACGAACCACTCGATAAATACGTCTACGTGCTACTCGATTCGCCCTTATTCATGGTCAATTGTACAAAAGATCATACTTGGACCCTTAAAATAAATGTATTACTTCCAAAGAAGGGAATCTAATCCTCAGAGAGATCCATGAGGAGTTGTGCGGTAATCATTATGGTTCAAGAGTATTGGCCCAAAAGGCATTGCTCCTGTGATACTTTTGGCCAACAATGATTCGAAATTCTCAAGATCTTGTTCGAACTTGTCTTGCTTGCCAACATCAAGCACCCAAACATTATCTTCCCGTGGCAGAAATAATCCTAATCACTTCTCCATAGCCATTTGAACAATGGGGAACGGATATTTTGGTATCATTTCCCTGAGCAGTTCACTGGATGGATCATATCTCAACTTTCTTGGCTGAAGGGGTTTTACTAAAAGATTAATAGACAGCTCGGTAAATACGTCAACGTGCTGCTTGATTCGCCCTTATTCATGGTCAGTTGTAGAAAAGATCATATTTGGACCCTGGGAGTAAATGTATTACTCCCGAAGAAGGGAATCTAATCCTCAAAGAGATCCATGAGGGGTTATGCGGTAATCATTATGGTTCGAGAGCAATAGTCCAAAAGGTATTGCTCTTGTGATACTTTTGGCCAACAATGATTCGAAATTCTTAAGATCTTATTAGAACTTATCTTGCTTGCCAATATCTACATCCAAACATCATCTTCCTATGGCAGAAATGATCCCGATCACTTCTCCATAGCCATTTGAACAATAGGGAACGGATATTTTAGTATCATTTCCCTGGTCAGTTGGTGGCTATAAATTTCTTTAGTCGCCATCAATTATTTTTAAAAAAATGGGTAGAAGCAGAGCCCCAAACAGCCATTACTGGACGAGCAGTTCAGAACTTCTTTTGGAAGCATATTGTCTACTGATTTGGCTTACCACAGGATATTATCTCGAATAATGGTAGGTAGTTTGCCAAAAATTCATTCAAATTCAAGTGTCATGAATTACAAACCTGTCAATACTTCATTTCGATAAGCCACCCTCAAGTCAATGGTTAAGCCGAAAACATTAATCGTACTATCTTGTACAGTCTTAAAATTTGATTGGATCAAGCACAGTCATCCTGGGTTACCGAATTTTCCAATATTTGATGGGCCTAACGTATTACTTCTTGTACGACTACTCAGGAGACACCTTTTTCTTTAACATATGGTGCCGAGGCAGTGGTTCTTGCTGAAGTCTTTGTGCCTAATCAATGCCTCCTTAGATATATAACCAAAGTTAACATTGAGGAGAGACAAGTTGACCTTAACCTTTTGAAGGAAAAACAAGATTTATCATTTATTTGGATAGCTGACTACAAGAACACCCTAATCTGGTATTATAATAGCCGAATCCAAGAAAAAACCTTTTTGCAAGAGAGATTTGATCTTACACAAAATTCAGTTAACCGAGCACTTCCATTGGTAAAACTGGATCTGAAATGGAAAGGACCGTACAAAATTGTATCGGCTAATCCCTCCAATTACTACAAGTTAGCATTTAAAGATGATACTTTGGTTTTGAGAACGTGGCATGCGATAAACCTTAAAAATTTCGGCCATGAAATTTTCAGATGCATGAAATTTTTAGATGAAATAGTTTATTGTTGCCAGACACTTTTGTTTTGTATTATGTACATTACTTTCAAATAATATATTAATTCAAGTTATTTCTGTGTTCTTTTTTAGTTAGCTTTTCTCATGTCACAACAAAAAAGGAGAGGGCAATAGATGTCCCGAATAAGTATCTAGAATCCTAAAAAAAATTTGAATTAATAATTTCATTAAATGGCTCTTAAGTACATCTGTTATCTGGGAACTATTCCCAAACATTACAAAAATAAACTAATACAACTGGTCAGGTGCATCTTTCTCCTACGCATCTTCAACATCTTTCTCAATTTCTGTGTCACCCTTGCCTAGCCCAGCTTTCTCATCTAACAATCCTGTTACAGTTTCTTTGTTGTATTGTTGGATTGTGTGGGATGGGTGGTAGCCAACTCGCATTCCCTAAAGGACTCGATTAGCCAACTCCTTTGCATCTGAATTATAGTGTTGGCTATCCTCCAAGGTTTCCAGGTTTAGATCAGGATGAAGTCCAACTGAAATCTATCTGAAGGAAAAGACCGACTTGTTCATATCCTCCCAAGTCCTCCAGAAACTCATTGAATTTGGTGTATTGGCTTACCGCCTCTAGCACGGTCAGGTGCATTTCAATTTTATACGCCTCAAATTCCTTCTGAAATAAAGAATCTACTTTTTTAGAGTTATTTCTAGGGATCAGAATCGAATCTCCAGATCCTTATTGGCCGTCTCCAGATCTTGAAACCCTCTTAACTTTAGTTTTTGCCCTGCTTGTACCCGATCCAGTAGCTTGGACCTCTCCTCGGCCAGTTTTCCATACCGAGACATAATCTCGATCATGAAATGTCATGCTACAGAAATAGGCAAACTAGTAATAGCAGAGTTTAAAAGGAGGAGGAGCAATAAAAAAAACTCACCCCAGCCTTGGTGATGAAATAGTTTGAGGTCAGACATAGTTTTCCGAACTACCTGTGGGTAAGAAACTCGATCATTGAGATTCACCTCCCATTTGGGATAGAAGTGTTCAAGAGGGTGAACCGTATTTTTCGCCGTTGTGGGAACTAACAGAATGGGATTTCGGGACCATAAAAAATGACCCCTGGGCATCAACCATAAGCCCTTCCCCTTTTTCAGGTCCAGAAGGAGTCTCGGGTGATGACACTGGTGGCTGAGAGGCTACAATCACCTCCATATCCTCCGAAATAGTGATTGGCTGGGATCTTGAGGAGACGCTCTGTGTTGTCGAACTCTTTTTCCGGGGTGCTTTTGCAAGGGGCTTTTCTGAAGTTCCATCAGTCCCCTTTCTCTTCTTCTTTGCGATCTCAATCCTAGAAGAGGCAATCATATCGACAATATTTTTCACTGCAAAAAAGAGAATACACATCAGTTAGTGCATATATTGTTCTGGAAATGAATAAAGAAATAGAAGTTAAATTTTTCTTAATCTCTTTGCAGTAATAAGACTTATGCCCTGGTTGGATGTCAACGCAACTGATTCCACCATCCACCAATACGGTCTCGAAAAAGAAGTAGCTGAAAATCACCAAATCCGAGTCATTAAACTTGTGAAAGGTTGCGTGAAAGGTTGGAAACTTTCCGTTCTCTCTTGCGATTTCTCCTGTTCTTTTAAAGACCCCAGGTCCTGCTGAGACTCCGCTCTGACATCGGATTCTTCCCTCACTGAACTCTCTCCCTCTTTCAAGACCTGGGGGTGGCGATGGATTTGGCGCACCATGACAAGTAGTTTAGTTACTTACTCTGATTGATTTCGATGGGCAGAAAAATCCATGCGTAGCTTCAGAAAATGCTGCCAAAGTGGATAAGAAAACCACAAGACAGCCTGACGACTATGGGAATAAAAAATAGAGTTGGCATACAAAGAAAGGAGAGAATTGCAATATAGGCCAACTCTTCTATTTATAGGGAAGGGCAAAAGTTGAAGAGTCAATTCACTCCACCTACTCGCTCAAAACTCACGCCTTACATTAGTTGCTCCTTTTTTTACAGACTTTTGAGTGTCTTATCAAGCATTCATTGTACCTGCCCCGTATACCCGTCTTGACTAATATCCTAAATTAGGGGGTCTGATGTAGTATCCAAGATAATCTCCAGAAATGATCTCCTTTCTTGGACCCTTCCCGATCCAAGGAATGATCTTGTAACTAAGGTCTTGTCAGCTAAGTACCCCTACGCTAATAAGTGATTGTTATGACACTTCATCAGTTGTTGCAAGTCTATGCTCCTGCAACAGCAGACCTAGAGCCGACCTATCGCAGCATCCTGTCCCATTGATGCTGCCTGACTCCCAAGGACACCTCCCAAGTTCTACTATAATATTCTCTTTTCCCCAACCTCAGAGGTAATTGATTCTTAGCTCTTTTATTCAGCAATTCATTCTTGAACTACCAACTCTTGCTAACTTAAGCATCGAAATCAAACCAGGGGGTTGAGTCCCGCCTTTGTTTCTAATATCATGTAGAAAATCCGGATTAGAGTTTACCAATCTCCCATTATCTCGGGAACCTTGATCGTGACTCTACAATGACAATCATAGATTTTTAAATCTACATTTTCTTCCTTTTCTTGCTATTTTTGTTGATCACTTATTGTTGGAGCAATGACATGAGGGTTTAGGGATGAAGAAAACATAGGAAAAAGAAAAGAAATTCGTAACTTATAGAAAAAGTCAGTCAAAAAAAGAAAATAAATAATTGTAATTAGTGTATAGTAGGTTAGATTTACTTTTTTGAATTAACTAATTTTTCTTCAACTTTGTGAAAAAAATCAAGACTTTCAAAGTGAGAATCACACTAGGATATCACACTTCTATTGTAAGGTTATAGTTAAGAAAAGGTTACTATTTCTTTAGATGGTATTATATTGCTCAGAAATAGTTGAATTGACAACCATTTCGACCCTTATCCTTCCCGACCCATTACAAGAAAGGATTAACTGTGATGTACTAGAATTGACCTTAGATGACCATTCTACCCTTGAGTGAAATGCAGAGCGTGCCTTCTTTACGAGAATCCGTAGATAACTTCGTTTATTCAGTAACCTATCCTCCCTTTCAATCCCCTCTTAGTGATCAATTTCAGTTCCCCCTCGTTGGCTCTCCAGATTTTTCTAATGAAAGGTCAGTGTTTTTAGAACAATCCCATGTCATTATTTGAATTTCTGAAATGTTGGTTTTTTTTTCTCTTCATGTATTTGGGTTTTGCTAGTGCTTTAATTTGGTCACTTTTCCGTGTGTTAAGGTGAAATTTTTGTTATGGGTTTTGGGATTTTCTGTTTACCTTCTTGATTATTCTCATTAAAGTACTTGGTTATCTGAAATTAGACTTCTTTACAACATTCGTCTTATGATTGGTGTACTTGGGTTCCATGTTTCGTTGAATTATTTAATTCTCTACTTTTTCACTTTTGACAATTATGCTCGTTGAGATCAGGGATGTTGGAGTATTGTTTGTATTGGTTGATGATTCAAATTGCTATGTATAGTATTATAAATGTGATGTGAGAAATGAATTCATTGGGGATCTATAAACTCAAAGTTCAGAAGGTATTTCAAAGGCCTGATCTTTGGATTTGGATGAAGCATGGTATAATGTATATGTAGGATTTCGAGAATTTTCATGTTTATGTGATACTATATTCTTGATGCATGCTGTTGATTGTGATAGTCAGGATATTGTAGTCATTTATCTTTGGTGATTATAGAAAAGAAAAAACGAATTGAAAACAATCACATGTTATACTATTCTCTTCTTTCATATGCAGGCCTGATATGATCACTCTCATATAAATTTCTTTTTGAGTTTGATTTATAAAATTGAATTGATATGTGTACTTCTACTATTGAAATAAGGGTTGATTCCAACTCATGTACTTATACTATACTTATCGTACCTGCATTTAGGTGGTCAGTAATTGTGCATGTCCATTGTTTTTGCTCAAAGTGGGTTTGGAGGAATCTTGGTGATTTCATGTTATTTAAGTAGTTGATGACTTGGTTGTTGTTGTACCCCATTTTTTGAAATAAATCGAAAGGTGTTTGAAAAAAATGAGTTTAATTTTGAAAATAAAGAAATGGGCTAAAATGGAACATAGAAAATGCGATGATCTAGGCCCAAAATGATAGTCTAAAAAGGGTTTTTAAAAAAGATAGTCGCCACTTAGTATTGAATTTAGGTGTATCAAATCACCCAAAAAATATTTAAAAATGAAAACAAATAAAACCATTTTAGATGACTCCAGATCTTTGAAAACGAGATAAAAGAATTTGAGAGTCACGGTTGAAGAAAGAGAAGGTAAAGATTTGATTGAATCAAATCTAAAGCACCATTTCAACCTAACTAAGGCTAGTTACGAGATATAGTCAAAATTTTCCTAATCTAACCTCTAAAATTTATCACAATCGAATGCTTCTATATGGATGTAACCTAGATCTAGGGTATCGAGAGGGACGAAATATCTTTTCAGAATTTAATTGGTGCAAATCACATTAATTGTAAAATCCAAGAATGATCTCTTGAAGAGGTTATGAATATGCAAAGATGAGACTCAAAAGAAAAAAATTATGATATATAAATAAATATACATGATTTAGAAAGAGGGGAATGCAACATAATGGATGCGGAAAACTAAAATTCGTGACACAATTTTCCTTCTTATAGAGGGGTAATAGCATGATAAGATTAAAAAACCATACTCACCCATTTCCTATATTCGAAGGGTGACTCTTTTAATCTAGACAAGCAAATAAACTAACTTATTTTCTAATTAATCTAAATGAAATACAAGTCTACATGATATGATTTGCGCATATAGAAATAAGAGAATAAGAGGACTTTCATACAAATGAAAATAACCTAAATGGAAAAAATACATAAAATGCAATAAATGTCATACAAAATATGAATCTAGCGCGTAAATGATTTAAGAATCTAGTATTAGACTAGCACATTTTTACAAGTTCTCATTATCGTTATACTACTGAGAAAATCATGTAGAAAGTCCACAATTAACATTGGACTAGTGTAATGACGTCATGCAGTCATTACAAATAAATAAAGCATATAGAGCATAATTAAAACAAATAAATACATAAAACACGTAGAGCATCATAAAGCACATAAGCATAATATCTAAATGTAAATCATAAGAAAGCCAATAAAATACATAAGCACATAAACACACAATCACATAAGATCTAACTATTACATTGGAGGCTCTAATTACAATTTAAAAGGGGAAATATAAGATAATAAATCTAACTAACCTACCTATTACATTTATCTAACTAATTACATTTTTTGCAAAAATAGAAACTATCTATTATATTGCCTATCTAATTATATTTCTTTGCACAAGAGGATATACATAACTATTACATTTCGGGCATTTAAATGCCCTCCAAATAATCATATAACTTAAATTAAATAAACATAAAATGAATAAAAGATTAAAATAAATAAGTAGAAGAAAAACGCATAAAACATATAAACACGTGAAAGCACATAGGAGCAAATAAAAAGAATAATAGGGGTACCTCCCTTTCGAAATAGCGACTAAGTGAGAGGAAAAGAGAATTGTCTATTTTTTTAAAATCAACAAACGGGTCAATGCCCAATTTAATTAACAATTAATTATTAGAGGTGACAAAACTTAATCTAACAAATTAACACTCCAAGCAATGCAATGAAGAATCAAAGAACTAGGGGGAATCTTAATAATAAAAGCGACAAAGATTTTAGGGACTAAAATGAAAAAAAATCAAAAGTTTTTGGGGCAAAAGTATGAATTTATTAAAAATTTTGGGCTACAAATGAAAATTCTGCAAAAAAAATTTTTACTACCATATTATTCATGATATAATCAGATTTGAACTAATTAACCACCAAAAAAATGATTTTTTAGCCATCAAACCAAAACTATTTGCATTAATTTCTAAAGTTGTTTAATTAAAAGGTCTAAATTTAACAAATTTTATTCAAGCCCCAATTATCCTTAAAAACCAGAATTAACTCAACAACATATGCATGAGACATCATAAGGAGAGATCAAGACCCTAAAAAGATGAAATTTATCCATTTTCATGATTTTTGGGTCTTAATACAATTATGCAAAATTTGGGGGAGGCCAAAATGCAGAATTTTGGGACTCAAACAAGCCCAAGTCAAATCTAACAAAGTCTAAACACTCATTGCATACACCAGCTGACAAAGAAGAGAAGAAACAGCATCGATAGCTTCTAGAGAATAATCCAAAAAACAAAAATCACAAATTCTATAATGCAAGGAAACAACCATACTATCTATATCTTCTCGGGTTCATGGGTAAAGAAAGAAAAAATAAATTTCTTTCAAACATTCCAAAACCCGTACACAAAAACCATGAAGCATGAGTTTAACTTTATAAGTTGCAAAAGAAGAAAACTACCCAGTTCATGATCTTAAAGTTCATTTCTTGGTTTTCGGCGTTTTCCTACTTCAAACAAAATGCATTCAGGTGGTTAAAGAGACCACTATAAGCTTTGGGAAATGATCAAGTGAGCATCAACAAGAGACAAACGCAAATTATCAAGCTTAGTTAGGAAAAAAAAAAAGAACTTAAAATTCCTATATGATGGACTTAGATCTTCATTACAAGCTGGAATCAATGAGAAGAGCCGAATAAAGTTTACCCCTGATGCTTATAGAATCAGACTGAGCATGAAAAATCTTGGAAAAAAATCACAAAAATTCGAAGTGCAGCAAATCCAGATGACTACTACTGGCGTCGAGAGCTGCGAGGATGACGATTTCAAGCTCTGATTTGAAGGTTCTTAGAGCTGTTTTTCCTAAAAACTCTCAACACAAAAATTGCTCTACTATGATCCTAGAAAGCGTAGAAAAAGAAATATCCTTCAAGGACCTAAAACGAAGTAGAAAAATGGGGATGAACAGGGTTGGATCGTCAACCCTGTCTCTGCTAGAAAAATTTTCTTTCCTTTTGCTCTCTTTTCTTCCTCACCCCTAGATCTTGTGCGGCTGCTTTCTAAGTTGTTCTTTTTCTCTCTCCTCCAAACCTAAAAGCTCTCTTGTTTCCTATTATATGAAAACAAAAACCCTAATCTAGAAATGATAGGTTGGATGAATTTTTAAAAATAATGAGGAGTTTCTTTTGATGAATATTTTTGGATAGAATTTAGAAATGTACTAACCAAACTTTGGGGAAAAAGAAAGAGAAAAGAAAAGGAAAGAAAGGAAATAAAATGAAGCTATGAAGCTTTTTGTACAATCTTGCCGTGAAACTTTGGAGAAGAAAACATGCCTGTACTGCACACGCGAGTGAAAATCATTCAAAAAAAAAAATTTTTTTGAGAAAAGAAATGGGCCCAATGGGCCTTGTTCTTTAGGCCTACCTTCTAGGCTTCAATTTTTTTTTTTTTTTTGCATGGATTTTTCTTTGGGCTTCATTTGGGTTTTGGGAGTGTTTGATAGGATTTATTGTTAGGTTTGTTTTTGATTATTTAATAATTGAGGTCGGAACGAAAGAAAAATCTCTACTATTTTTTCCAATTCTGAACATCTATTTTCTTTTCTTTTTCTTTTTTTTTTCTTTTTGCATAAATCTATAAAATAAAATTAAAATGATTAATTAAATAATTTATAAGTAAAAACAAAAAATAATAGACTTGAAATTGAGAAAAATTTAAAAGTGTCTACAGTTATTATATTAGTTTCATTGTTTTTTGTTTTTTTGCATTGAGTTTTTTGGAGTATGGACTCAGTTAATCATGCTTTTATAGGAGAACGAATGCGAATAGTGGAAGAGATCACTTTGTTTGAGGATTCCTAGATCTGTTGGAGTATAAGGATTGTCAACAAGGGCATTGTTTTCAACAAAAATAATGGCAGATTACCATTTTGTGTACAAGGATCTGGAAGGTGCCTCGACGCAATGGGACGATATCCAGGGAAAATTAGGGAACCTTCCTCCCAAACCCCCTGCTTTCAAGCCCCCTTCTTTACCCCAGCCGAAGACCCCGACTCAAAGCCCAAAGACAAGGCCTGGGTCGATGACAAGACCGAAGAAGAACTTGAAGACCTTGAAGATGATCTTGACGATGATCGCTTCCTCCAAGAATACAGGTACCTCTTAACTTTTTTCATTTTTTTGGGGTGGCGGGCCTTTTGATTTTCCTGTATTTGGTCGTTGAATTGTCTTTATACATATATTGGGATTTCAGTAACTGAGGATTGAAAGTTAATTTCATTTTTTAAATTTCTTGGTAATTAGGATTATATTGGAATTATTTCCCATCTAAAGAGATTTTGAATTTAGGTAATAGTTGTGGAACTTAGTTCTTTCAGTAATTGAGGTGAAAATTTAGGTGCATCTTGAGAAAAAATGAGCTATTGAATTAGTGTAGTTTCAGTAAATGGGGAAGCTAATAGGTGTTTTGGTGACTTTGCAAAGGAAGAAGAGGTTGGCAGAGATGAGAGAATTAGCCAAAATTGCGAGGTTTGGGTCAGTGATGCCGATTTCTGGATCTGATTTTGTGCGAGAAGTTCACAAGCACCAGCAGATGTTTGGGTTGTGGTGGTTCTTTACAAGGATGGGTAATTATAACTTATTAAGCATTGTTTTCCTCTTCACTATTATCTTTGTGGTGATGTTAAATTTTTTAACTATTGGTTCAAAATTTAGTAACTGTTTATGTTGGAGGTACTAGATTGTTTAACACTACACATTTTCTGATAGACACGCCGATTGTGAGCTTCTTTTGCAATGTTTGGAAGAACTGGCTCAAAGATATCCGGCAACCAAGTTTGTGAAAATTATATCTACTGACTGCATTCCCAACTATCCTGATCAAATATTCCAACTCTTTTGGTGTACAACAACAGTGCAGTCAAAGCAAACTATGTGGGTCTCCGTAGCTTTGGTCGGAAATGCACACCTGAATGTATGTTGGAAG
This sequence comes from Coffea humblotiana, assembly GCA_023065735.1. Lineage (NCBI taxonomy): Eukaryota > Viridiplantae > Streptophyta > Magnoliopsida > Gentianales > Rubiaceae > Coffea > Coffea humblotiana. The sequence goes on along the minus strand of CM041212.1, from coordinate 4,589,948 downwards.
TTTAGGCTTCTGCAAACTGTTGATATCTTCTAATGGAAGTTGATGTCTATATTGCCTTGAAACCTGTGTTTTATGGAATATTCATGGTTCTTACTGTTTTTTGTTTAGATTAGGATTAACTAGCGGAGGGACTGAGAATATGATAACTATTTGATTCCCTATTTTAATCTTTTTTAAATTGAATCTGCTATTTTCTCTGACTGATTTCATAAACCGCATTTCCAAATCTTTAGGTGTTGCATTAGTTCTCTGTCAGTCGGATCCAGTTCTCAATGATGGTCAGGGTGGGGGTGAACAGTCTAAAGAAAGATGTCTTGATGGAGTCAGGAAGAGGTTTATAGAGAAGGTTGTGACAGCGCGCGAAGATGATGACGGATCTTCAAGTGATTAGACTAGGACTTTTTCTCCCTTGTCTTGGACAGTTTATTTCTTTTTTATCTCGTTTAGGTTATCTGTCAACTTAAGGTTTTGGTTTGCAACTATGGAGATATTGTCTGATATTTTCCCCATTATCATGCTTTAGTTTAGTTTTGTGGCAGGGTATTCCAGATCTTGATGTGCTTGTTCCATTTGGCTCTCATGTACTTTTCATTCTAGTTGCAATGAAAAATTATTTTGTTTGTGGTGCTGTTTTAAATGAGTGGATTGTAATTACTACTAGATATTGCCCCAGACAGCTCATTAATTGGTATACATGTTTCTTTTTATTAACTATGGTTTGCTCACGCTGTTGAACAGTTTGTGTCCTTCTATGGAAGTATTTACATTCAATCTAAGGTCTAATCGACATGTAGAGCTTGATGCCTTTGAGAATTTTAGAGTGTTGAATGCCTTTTTGATAGATCAATAAACTGTTGTACTAAAATTTTCCTGTGTGCTTGTAAAAGTTTTCATTTTATGACCTTCAATTCATAGTGTTATTTTGTTGTTTGGTCTTTCTTTTGCTGGTCCTGCATGTGTGTCATTGAAAACTCCTATCTGCTTATCTTCGTCTTTTGCTGTGTGCCAAACTTATGCTGGTACGCTATTCTGGGCTTGAGTAATTAAGAATGTCAAGTTTCAAGAAAAGAAGTGGTTAATTTGTGTGATTATTGCTAAGTTTGACGTTGATCTTAAAATTCGGTTTAGCACTGAAAGTGGAATTTTCACTATTCTGCTGGGTTGGATCTTCTACTCCTCTCGGTATATTAGTAAAACGCATGTACTAATTATATATTCATTTTGAATTTGTGGAGGCTGTCTTTTACCTGAATGGATGCAATTCTGCTCTGGAAACCGGTAAGAAACTAGCATCTTTTTTTTTTTTTTTAATTATACTCTTTGATGCTTAATGGTGGTAACAACTCCCAGATTATAGGCCTCTGCAAGTCAAGGTGGATTTGTTAGAATATACAAGGCACATGGGATATCTGTCCTAATAATGCTGTATAGAAGGAGAGTTGTGCTTTAATCAGGCCTTTTTGATAATAACATTAAGTTAAGGTATCTTGTACCAGATCAGAAACTCATTCCATTGGAATTCTCTGTGTATCATCGGCTTGATATCTTACATTCTAGAAACCAAATTGTTCCATTACTGAAAGAAGGATGTTGACTGAATTTAGTAGTTTAGAATTCATTGCCTCGTTCTAATTCCTCTTCTTTGTAATCCAGAGGATGAAATTGGGTTTGCCTAGGAATATATCTCTACTCTAATAGAGCAATTTTTTCAAATCACATAGTAATTTTTCAGGTAATTTGAATATTGCTTAATAGCTTAAGGTTCTGTTTGACAAAAACTGAATTTGAATTTTGAAGTCTGAATTCTGAAATCTGAATACTGAAACAATTAATTTGCTGAATTTTAAGCACTGAAAAAAATATATGAATGTCTGAATTTTAATGCTAAATCTATTTATACTGTTTGATAAATATTTATAGCTGAATGTTTAATAAGTTTAATTTGACAATTTTGCCCTTATATCCTTTTATTCAAAAAAGAAATAGAATCTATGATTTAATTAGTTTAAAATTGTTAGGGTTGGGTACGAAAATGACAATATTTATTTTTAAATCAAATTAATATAAAAGATGAAATATATTATATGAGAAGTATGGAGAAGATGGTGAAAGTCATTAAAAATGAAGAAAAGAGACACTAAAAAATCGTTAGATAGAGAATATTATGTTGTTTAATTAGACAAGAATGTTGAATATAGTTAACAAACAAGGGTAGATTCGGTAGATAAGATAAGATAGTTGAAGTAATTCTATTGATTCTTATCAGAATTAAGCATTCAGTTAGGATTCTTGTGCTGAAAAAAATACACAGGTTCAGCACTGCTTAACAAGTTCAGCAAATGAGATTTTCATCTTATCAAACCACTCAAAACATCCTGAATGTTTGAAAAAAATTCAGATTCAGCACTTTTTTTATGTTATCAAACAGACTCTAAGTCTGACTGAAATATTCACTGAAGAGGGATCATATAGAGGTCAAAATGAGATGTGCATCTTGATATTCCATGTGATGCTGCCATTTTTACATGGTTATGCGAAGCGGTGGTTATCTGCCATTTAAGCATCTTTGATTTGATAGTAGCTTCTGTTCTAGTTGTGGAATGGTTACAACTGCTGTTTGGAAGAGAGAAAATGTTTGGGTAAACAAAAAAGCATTGCTATAGAGCATCTTTATTTTGAGGAAACAGAAAAAGCACATTGGATATGTCACTGACCTTGTTCCTTCTGGCAGAATGACGGAATAGAAGGTAAAGGTGGCTGTTTTTCGTAGTTGCAAGAATTCAAGATTGGGTTGGTGTTCAGGGTACTGCTACGAAGCTTGTTCTGAAAGCAGTTCTTGACCAGTATGAGGTAATCCGTCAAACTTGAGTTGTCTGAGTAGTTTTCATGATTATTTAAGTTTCATTCTGGCAGGACTTTACCATGTTAACTGGAGGAAGGAATTCGGACCTATGTACATCTCCTGAGTCCCTGACTAAACAAAACTTACTGGATATTTCAAATTTCTGGCTTTCATTGCAGAGAAATCCGAGAGAAAAATCCATTGACCTTTAAGACAAGTAATATCTAAAGTACCTGGTAGATTGCTGACTAACTTCTTTTTTGGTTGGGGCACCATGGGGACACCTGTGACATTTCTGTAATTGTGGTACAATGCCTCACTAGTCATATATTGAGATTGATATAGATTGTCACAGCATCTGGGTAGCTCTACTAGTCCACCAAAAGAAACCTTCATGAGTTTTATCATCCCTCTCCATTTCAAAGCACTAAATTGGAGTGTGGTATAATATTTAATAGGCATTGATAATGAAAAAATAAATAAATAAATAAGCAGCTCATAAATTTGAATAATTTTATGTTGCTTTGGTGGACTTGGGAAGAGATTATTCATGAAGTTGCTTCAGCCCAAATCCTAGAGAAGATCTCAAATGTTTGTGGTGAAAGCTGAGACAGTTATCCAGGATAATATGTGCTCAAGTACCCTGCTGATTAAAAAAATTTTAAGCAGTTATCAATCAAGCAAAGTAATTCATATATTCATATAAAAACATTCATAAAAAAATTTCCATAGACGGATTCAATTCCCTCATTTCTGATGTCTGCATTTCTTCACAAATGCAATATTCATGTATTTGCTAAAAAGACCAGCACTTTTCGTATGAAAAATCTGTGTTTTAGACAGCTTATCTTGGCCACTCAACAACAGTCAATTAATTTGTTGGAATTGGGTGTGCAATGGTGCTGCTTCATTCTCAAGCAGATTCTGCATCATGTATTAAATTGTATAGCTTTAAACAAGGTGGAATATACGAAGTCAATTTCTCTTTTCTCTGAGTATGTGTACACAATCTTTTTTGACATTTTCAGCTATTATTTCAAATAATTACCTTTTAAGCATACAAGTTTGATATTCCTCATATTCACTTTAGATCAGATGACCATGATGAGGAAAAACAACTGTTACTTAGATAGGTTTGCTGGAACTTCCCAGTCTGACCCATAATGCTTGTGCTTTTGGTTTCTCTGACATATTTGAGTAATTGGCAAAGTAAATAGTCTTCATCAGCCAAATATGGATCCTTGGAAGTGAAGGAAAGAGTTGTCAATGCAAATGATGACTTTATTTTAGTATCCCTGTCATCTTAAGTGCTTAAGGTGATTGTTCTACTTCTGAAGTTATGGAGTCAAAAATTAGGTACAATCATGGAAGAAGATGAACTAATCTTCTATTAATATAACTGAGAAAATAAGCAGTTCAATGTTTATTTCTATAAATTAGTTATTAAAATTTGGATTCACCACTTGAACATTAGAATACATTCTCTTTTCCTGATTGAGCAGACTTTTAATTATGTATACCTTACCTAGTACTTTTCAGGTTTTTCTCATTTCATTCTGTCCAGTATGTTGACGTATTCTTGCTTGGGGTAGCCTTTTCAAGAGATTCTCAGTTTTGCCGTGGTATTTGCTTTAGTGACCGATTGAACTCAAATATGTCAGTTCTGAGCTAGGTATTCTATTTAGAAGCTGTACGTTGAGAGCACCTGTTGGTTCTCAAATTAAAAGTATTATCCCTGCATTCTTCTATATTGTAAATTTAAGTTCTTTTTCCTTCTCTTCAGTTGTTTATGCATATTTGGTATTCCATAGAGAAAGTTATCTGAGTTTTATTCTATTCTTTGATGGAGCTTTAGGAGACTATTTTTTATCTCTTGATGCATCTTGAACACTACGTTTTTGCAAGTGCAGAAAGCAAGTGTTATGTGATACATTGTGGATACTATTTTTGGATTAGAAAGCCTAAGAAAGTAGCGCTGGCTTTAAGTATATCTTAGTTCATTTTATTGGCATTATACTGGCTCTATTTCTGGCGAGTTATTGTGATATTCTTTCTTTCTCTTCCTTCTGAAGCAGGATCATTAAGATATATTACTATCAAATCATTGCAGGTAGATAGTTTATGCTTAAGATCGATTTATGGTGGAGTAATCAGGTTCTTGCAAGCTCAAGTATTGAGTAATCATCTAGAGATGTTTGAGTCTGATTTCTGGAATTCCTTTGCTCTAATCTGCCACCATGTTTGAGGGTACATAGCCAACAAGAAGATCGAAACTTGAACTGTCTATGGTAGCTTGGTTGGCTCAGATTACATACAAATCTCCTTCAGGTACCCCCTTTTTCTCCACCTTTAAGAGAATTATGCATCCACATTATGATAGTGATTCTTGAAGTTACTACTGCTTCTTGTCTAACGTGTTGGTCTAAAATCACTGATCCTGAAGTCTCAACTGGTTGTACAAATAGAACACCCATGCTCACATTCGTAGTTGGGCGACATTGTTTAACCATTCATCACTTTTGAGCTCCATTGCTTCATTAAGTACGAATGACATGGAATCAACTTTCTTGCTTGGGACTGCCTTTAGAGGCCAATTAGAAAGCTAAAGAGGCCTGGGAATCCTGCATTGGAACTCAGAAATGAATTATTTGATCGAAAGGAAAATGTCTCAAAAGGAGCAAGAAAATCACCCTGCTGAGTTATCTTGTTATTATGTGTCTCTCTTTGCCATTCCTTCAGTAGCCAAAAGAGGGGGAGCAGCTGCAAAGATGTTTGCAATGGGGAGGGAAGGAAGATGAGAAGAAGGGGTCGCATTTGAATGGACGGGAAAAGGTCGAATCACCACCAGATTTTTGGGTTTGGGGAGTAAGTGACCTTAGAGCCTTCTTTATAGCTCTGTTAGGGAAATAGCTAAAGAGATTTGATTAGAGGAACTAGCACTCTGATGAGAAAATAATTGGTTTTTTATTTTTTTTATTTAATATACTTATTTATTTGTTATTTCTTTGCCATGTCTCTTTTATCTCAGCTATTTAGCTGCTCAGAGCCCAGTGCAATGATCATTCTCTTTGATGAAAAGTGATTGAAAGTAGGATGGGAGAGGGGAAGGGTGGAAAACTGCTTTCAGTTGCTATCCCTGTGGCAAAGGTTTATGGAAGGGCATTAGTAGGGAAATCACTAAACTGTTTTGAATTGCTATTACACACTTTACTTCGTCAACACAAGAATCTTTTGTTTCTATAAAGATTATTTCCCATTTGATTGGGATTTAGCTTGATGGAGATTTCATATTCTTTCTCTTATTAAGAATCTTACATTGTCTTATTCTGAAAAATGCATATGGTACCAGCGTGGTTAGCGTGGTTATTCTGAAAAATGCATTGTCTTACTCGGGCCGAGTCTGACACGACTCGATCGAGTCATAACGGAACGGAGGAGTTCGTTACAATACCGATTCTCGAATTGCAAATAAATTCATGTCCGTAGTGATTCGCTCTAACTCAGCAATAATTGAGTAGAAGCTGTAATGCCTAGAATTGGCCCAAATCTTCGTGTCAACTCGGAGTCGATTCGGGAATCAAACAATGCCAAAGAAAATTTGTAAAAATAGAGCCAAACAAAAATTTGTAAAAATAGAGTGTTATGACACTACCATTTTTAGATGAAACAAATTGGTGCCACTTCCAACGGTTCACAACGACAATTGCTTTCTATCATTGCTATATTGTGTTTACCTCTTCGTTTTTAACTTTTACTGAAAAATTGAACACCTAATAATTGAAAGCTTATGCACTCATCTTTCTAGAAGTCAAGCCCATCTCCATTTTTCCTAGCGGTAAGCCAACAATCATGTGTGAGTTGAATCCCATCCCTACCAAGTCCTGCCTTTGCCTCTGTTTTTGTTAGAAAAGAAAAGAGTTGTTTGGATAGAGTATTATTTTGAATAAATACTGTAGCATTTTTTTATGATGTATGTGACAGTCCCACTTTCCCCTAAGACGAACCAAAGGGTTTAGCGGACCGCCTGCCCAACTCTCGCCAGGACTACGGAGGCGAATCTCACAAACTAAAACGTTCCAAATGATATTACAGGATTTACAACGCGTAACGTATCGACGATCACAAATAACGGAAAACAAAAACGAAACTGAAAAGGAACCGTGACTGCCACATCACAATTCGGCCGGATTCTTGGCCGGATTGGAGGCAGAGGCTCAACCCAAAAATTTTCAAATTCCCCTGTAAAATCCGGCCAGATATCTGGCCAAGAACTGGCCGGATACTCGGCCGGATTCTGATGAACAGTTCCCGCCCAAAAATTTTTCTTTTCATTTTCAAATGCCGCGCTCACCCGACCATCCAATGGTTACAAGAACGTTCACCAAAAGCCATAGAATCATAACATCTCAAATGAATACACGTAATAGACAAGGTCACACACTTATACATATATTTACATCGGAGTCTTGAACAAATTGACTAAAGTATAAGCCACCAGTATCTATACGGTTCAAAATACAATTAGGGATTCGGGTTGCAAGAAAGCTTAACAAAATAACATATACACTAGCTCGACCCTTTCTTCCAAAACATGAGTTCAAAGTTTGTCCCTAAAAGGAAAACAAAGATACAGGAAAAGGGGTGAGCTTACGCTCAATGAGGTACCAAAAATACAAGTAGTCACGACTCATGGCGTTTCACTTTTAAGGCACATATGCACATATAAGAAAATGAACAATTATTTCAACTGGAAAGGATACAGGTAGCTCTCAGGAACCAAAGTGCCCATTTACGGTACTTGATCCAAACCCGTTGACTCTCCGTCAACGTCTATAGAACAAACCTGTCCGTAGACCCCACTTTACACCCAAATTCCGTCCACCAAACATACCCCTTACCGGGTCCGAACAACTCAACAGTAACAGTGGATGGTAATATTCGAATATACCGGAAATCCAGAGTCTCCAATACCCAAGGATTTCCTAGAAACAGACTACCATGGTTCGTTATCTAATCAACCAGGCCCTTGCCCGGCTCGACTCGAGTAACTAGCCACAGGATTTGAGTTCAGAGATAACTGAAAGGTCGTTGGATGCAATGTCCAAAGGACAGCAGATTAAGCAGCAGATAACATATTCAAATTTTTCATAGTAAATAAGCATACTGACAGAGAGACGAGTGATAAAGTACACCCCTTGTCTCAAACAGAATAAATAGATAGTAACAATCATTCAAATTACAGATTGCATGAACAGAAACCAAGTTAAGCAACAAATGAGGGGAGTGGTACACTCACCAGTTCAAGTGCAAATACTTCAAAAGTTTTCCTCCAAAATGACTTTAATCGCCAAGAAACCCCTAAAATAACCAAGGTAAACAATTGAGGTTTCCACATTCAAATTCTAGTAAACGAAATGCACAAGTGAAGCTCGACTATGAGTCGTATGCCTATCCAAATGAACTACTAATGTAAGGTTGCAAAAGCGTGATTTTGGAACGAAAAGCGTAACGGGAGGACCTAGGGGCTTGAACGACCCAAAAGCCCTTCATCTACCAAGAATCAACTCAAATTTGAAGGAACAAGCGCCTAAAAAATTGGACAGCATTTCCTTTAAATCTCCTTACTTCCATCCTACAATCAATTACCAACTCATCTCGAATCAACCACAATTCCACATACAAATCATAGGCTATAAAACACACCTAATTAGGGCCACAATACCCTTCAAATGAGCCAATTGATAGCTCCAAAATCAATCACAATTAAGCTCCACATCCCATCAAAGATAGTTTTCTTTGCTCAAGTCCAAGTCTTAGGTTACGAATATCATGTCAAGCAAAGACAATTCTATAATCATCAAATTCCACGCATCTTTCGGCATGATAACCACAACTGAAGCTACACTTGTCCGATTGAGATGAATCTTATGGCGTTTCGAAGCCAAGACATATACCTACATTTCTTATGAAGACCTCTAAAGCCAAATCCATGCATTTTTATGGTCAAAAATCGAAATCTCAGAGAGAACAGAAAACTGTCCGTGAAACAAGGCTTGTAGGCAGTCAAGGGTATTTTGGTCATTTCACAGGTTACAGTGCTCCGATTGAGTTGAAATTTACCCATAGCTAGCTACTCAAATACCTACAACTTTCATGTTTTGAGCAAGGGCTGATTCTATCTCTCTCAAGGACAAACATACAGTGTAAAAACAGGGCAGATTTACTACCACATGGAAACCTTAAACTGGAATTTGTGCACATAAGGTGGAAAATTTCTTTAGGCAAAGTGGTTCTAGCCCACAAAACCTCAATAATTCATATAAAATATAAACAACCCTCAAGCATCATATGAGATCATAATTTTCACCCCAAAAATTGAAAATTGCTATAATACTACCTCAAACTATGAAATATGCTCATAAAACTACCAAAACTACAACTTTAAACCACTAATTGGCAACTAATAGAAGCAAGAAGAATTTTCTTAGCAAATTATCTTGGAACCTCAAGTTTATGCTCATAAAACTACCAAAACTACAACTTTAAACCACTAATTGGCAACTAATAGAAGTAAAGAAGAATTTTCTTAGCAAATTACCTTGGAACCTCAAGAAAAATGGTAGCTTAGTATCTTTCCTCCCAAAATCACTCCACTACAAGCTTTAATACTTCCTTAGTCAACAACTTCTATGGAGTAGTTTGTGATTGGTTGGTTGAAACTCAAGCTTCAAGTAAATTTAGAAGTTGAAATTGAGGTTTCTCTCTTGTTCTTTTCTCTCAAGAGGGCCGGGCAAGATGGATGAGAAAATGGAAAAATCTTGGTCAAAATTGGTTTTAGGAAAGTTAAAGAGAGGTTGGTCAAGTCCACCATCCAATCGGGTCGCGACACGTGGCACCTTTTTGGGTTTAAGCCTATCTTTTTCTCCCAATGGTTAATCTATCTAGCTAACTTCTAATTGTCCCCTAGCATCTTGTAAAATAATATCACTTAATACAAAACTCCAACAAATTGTCAAATATATCGCATTTACCGCACTAGCAGATCCCACGTCCATAATATACTTCAAACTTAATATGGACTAACTTAAACTAAGAAAATGATTTTAAAAACTCTACTCACTTATAAAATCTCTGGAAAAATCAATATAATAGGGTATTGTAAAGAAAATACATGCGAGAAAATAAAATAAAATAATATAAAAGAAAAGAAATTTACGGGTCCTCACAATGTAATATATGTTAGATAAAAAGATAATTAGAAATATAAAAAGGTGGGTTAAAAATATGTTTTACGATGTACGCGAAATATTATTTAAAAAAATTGATATCCAAACAAATTTAAAACTAAATTCATTAGTAATGGGGAAGGGAAAGGAAGGGAAGGGAGAGAAAGGCTTAAGATTTGACAGTTGATAAGGAAGATGCAACATAGTAGTCATGACTAGTGATGTTAATCTGATGAGTCAATATAAAGGAGTTGGGGTTAAAGGCTTAAATTGATGCTAATGTGACAATAAGGGAAAATATGGGCTTTTCAACTTTCAATTTTATGGGCTTTCAAGGGCATGGGACATTTTGAAGGTGGATTTAACAAATGAATTCTATTGGGCTTGTTCCATGGAAGTGCAGATCAGCTATTTGAGCAAAGGTTTGTTAATTTAGTTTTATTAATTTGTTCATTTATTTGAAATTGTTAAAGGTTTTATTTATAATTTACTATTTTGTCTAGATTTAATATATAATATTTTTGTTATGTGATTTGCCAAATTTGTGTTACGTATGCTTAACAATATAATTACTTAGATTAGATTTATGGTTTGTTCAACAAATTTCTTCATTTATATGTTATCATCAGTTGGAGTGAGATTAATATTGTGTTTGTGTAAAATATAATAGTTTTAATCTTACATTTTAACTTTTGATGTCATATAAATAGGAATAAAAGGTGTTCTTAATGCTAAAATGATTTACTTTTAATGCTATAGGTCATTGGTTATATATATATATATATATGTGTGTGTGTGTGTGTGTGTGTGTGTGTGACAATGTAGGTATTTAACAAATATAATTTGATAATTGTGCTTGTTATAGTATTTTCTATTTTTAGTAATTTTTTCAGATTTTTTTGAAAATTTTATGTTGTATAATGTGCATATCCCTCGATATTGAATCAATATGCCGCAACGGATGTGGAATAACCGCGAACCATGGGTACAGGAGATCAAAGGAGTAGACTCTATTAAAAAAAAAACAAATAGAATTTTGAGTGCATATCGGTTTTATACTGTACCAAAGCAAAATGTTTGACAGGTTGATGTTGGAAGGGTATATTCACATACCCACAAACCTCCGTTTTTTTTTTCTTTTTCATTTTTTGGCTATTTTATGCCATTCCATTTTCCCTTAATTTTTAAAGAACTCTAGTGCTACATTTGTGCAATCTAAGCATCCTACTTAAATGGAGACGACTGCCCTGATCATTCATGAGTAAGTGGTAGTGGAGAACTGATTTTTGTTCTTGTAAGTGTTCTGTTAGCTATCTAATGCTCGGAATACATGTTATAGGACTGAAGACAAATCAATCTAATAAAGTATAATCAGAAATTGTATATTAATCACGAGATTATGAATTGATTTTTGAGGTCTAAAGCGAAGTACTTGATATTATAATGGCACCCCATATTGTACCATTACTGATCATTGAGGAAAAGTTTCTCCCATTTATTAGGTTTAATGGGCAAAAAAAAAAAAAAAACTAGAAAGGAATGCCATCACTATAGCAGCATGGGCAAATCAAATTCCAGTATAAAAAAAATTAAAAAAAAATTAACCAAGTAGTAGTAAAACAGTTTGGGTATTCAAGTCACTTCCCTCACAGAATGAGAACAAAATTGAATAAGTATCACTTAGTTAGACTACTACTATTTAACATTTCAAGCAAATACTATTCGTCAGAGTAGATGCATCACGTCCCAAAGTGCAATAAGGCAGAACTAAATGCAATTCCCCAGCAATTTATGAAAATTGAGAATGTCAAAATTGTAATCAAGTTTTATTTTTATTTTTTTCCCTATCATTGGGTAAGTTCAACTTCAACCAAAAGTACAATGCAGAAACCCTTGCCGAAAATTTTGGGTTAATTACATTTACTTCCCTTGAGGTTTAACCAAACTAGTAATCAATCTCCGTGATTTGATCAAATCCCATCTATCTTCATCCATGCTTCAGTTACTAAGGGCTGAAATGATAAAAGTATCCTTATTATTCTTTTCAAACTTAACTATCGAATTAGAAATTGATGGCCACTTAAACGAGAAAAGGAGGGATCTAAAAATTAATAATAGCAATAAAATCTTCCATTCCCTCGTTAAATAAAAGTTTGAATAATTATATGTTAAGATTAAGAAAATGGCAAAGGAAACAGCCAGAGGTAGAAATAGAAGAAAAGAAATCGACTTCGGGGTATTTTAGGGCTTTCATTGTATAAATTTGCTGATATCACTCAAAATAAATGTTTGATAGTAAATTAAGTGACGGCAGGGGTGAATACGTTACAACTTTTGGGATTTGACGTTTTGTTTTGTAATTTGGTCAAACTCTGGAGCCTCACCAAAAAAGTAAATGTAATTAATCCAAAAAATTTCTGTAACCGCGGCCCAAGATTGAAAAGATGCTATTATAAACCAAATTTATCTTAAAAGACCAATTCCCTCGGTTAAGTAATAAGTGTCAACTATCAAATTAAAACATCTATTCTTTTTTCCATATATATAGAAAAGGTCATTTTATTCAAACAAATATGCACTAATTGCAGGAAATACATCAAACAAACATGGCACAAATACATATAGATCTGAAATTAATAAATATAACAAATCTAAGAAAAAAAATATAAATAAAGATAGCATTGATGTTTCTATATATCTTTTATTCGGATGAATCACTGTAGCCGAATACATCAATGCATGTTTCCTGACAATCAAATCTGATTAAAACTGATTCAAGTCCAAAGAGAAATTCAAATCTGACAATAACGGAGAAATTGCAAATATAAGAAACTAGATTCTAGATCTACAAAATCTCAAATTTCACAAAGATAAAACTTAAAATACTCTCACAAGGAAAAACACAAAAGAGAATTAAAACATCTATTCTCCAAGTCATGATTTCTATACTTATCTTAGGCCCTATTTAATAACGTAACTTAGCACTTAAACTTAATGGATTCATATCTTAATATATTCAGACGAGTTTGATAATAAAAAATTGAACATCTGAATTAATTAAGTGGCACTGGATTTTCTAGGTAAAACTTGCTTCAAAAAATAAGTGTTTTCAAAGGATAACACTTCTCATTAAAACAATTCAAAGTTACAGAACTGGAGTACGAACTCCTGCCTCTTTACTAGCTAAACTACTTAGCCAGTCAGGAAATGATTCCTGCCACACATTCTCATCTACCACGTGTAAGGCAAATTTAGCCAAATGGTGAGCTACAGAGTTCTCTCCCCTTCTGATGAAGGAGAAGGAACATTGAACGAAGTCCATTTGAGCTTTAAAATATCAAACAGAATGACTCCCACACTTGGATCTTCTGCACTCTTTGCGTTGAGTTTGTCAACTATTGTTTTGCAATCCCACTGTAGCACAATCTTTCCCCAACCATTCTGCTTTGCAATGATCAAGGCTTTCCTGATTGCCATAGCTTCTTCCACAACCGGATCCCCAAGTCTATTTTCACTCACTGCCCAGGCTCCAACCAAGACACCATCATCGTTTCTAGCCACTATCCCCCATCCAACTTTCCTCTCTTGCATGTTCAAACTAGCATCAGTATTCATGCTAATAAATCCTTTGGGAGGAGGAGTCCAATTGCCACCTACCATAGCTGTACCATCCCCAGTTCCTTTGCTCCTATCAGCTTCAGAATTTATATTCTTGTACTCCAACCATTCCTGCACTGCTTTATTCACAGTCTGACCAGGGCACCTTTTCTCCCTATTAAATTGAACTCCATTTCTTGCCTTCCACACCTGCCACAGGATGTTTATAGTAAGAGCAATATGTTCTCTCCCCTCCACCCTTTTTTGAGCCTCCATAAGACCATTCCACCAATGCCCGAAATTGTGTCTGAAATCCTGCAAACCATCCCACCTAATAGGAGCAGCTTTCCATATGAATTCAGCATTCCTGCAAAAAAATAGCATGTGTTCCATCGTTTCTGTCTGCTCTCCACATCCAACACATTTGTCATCCCCTTTTCCAGTTCTCCTTTTCAAAACCTCATTGACTGGCAGTATTCCCCTTAAGCACTTCCATATGAAGTGTTTCAATTTATGTTTTATGTTCAAACCCCATAAAAATTTCCAAACTCCAGAGTTTGCCTCATTTCTGCTGCTATTTCCCCCTCCCACCTATGTGTCTCCCTTCCTGCTTGACATCTCCTTAGCCAGCACATAACCAGATTTGACAGTGTATTTCCCCGAGTTGGACCTAGGCCAAACAAATCTATCCTTACTGCCACATGTACTCAGAGGGATGCTCCCTATTCTAGAACAGTCTTCCTCATTGAAAAGGGTCTGCAACAAGTCCATCTTCCACTTACCATTGCTAATCAACTCCTGCACCTTTACTATCTGACACCCTTCTGGCGTCTTGGATTGCACCATTCCATCCTCACTATTAACTATCCATTTATCCTTCCATATATTAACAGAACTGCCATCACCAACTCTTTTACGAAACACCTGCATTTAGCAAATCCCTGGCACTCAGAATACTCTTCCAAATCCAGGAATCACCTCCCCTTTCCTTCACTCTCCAAATTGATGAACCTTTAAAATATCTGCCCTTAATCACTCTACTAACCAGCAGTCTAGGATTAGTCAACACTCTCCAAAGCTGTTTAGCTAACATTGCTTTGTTTAAAGCATTGATAAGTGATTCACCTGTCACTAAATATCAAATACACTTGATACACTCAAGTGTATTTGATTTAATATTTAACAATTCAATAACTTAATGGAAATAGAATTCACATTTCACATTTCAATTTTCAAACTTTAATTTTATCAAATGCACCCTTAATTACATATTACCTAGTTTGATTGTGTAACTAATTGATAATACAAGGAAAAGACAAATCATGAAGAGTCATTAAATTTGCCAGAAGCCAATGACAGCAATAGCGGCCAAGAATACTCATTTGGATATTGAGTTAGATGGGTTTCCAGTTGATCCAGGGCTTAGGAACAATCTTGTTGATTAACATCTTAATGTTCATGATGGAGTAAAAAGATTCTATCTAGGAAAAGAACACAATTGTTCAATCACTTTTAAGTGGTCCAAGTACAATTTTAAGAGGGGTTTACCAGATTTAACCCTCTTTCATAAGGGGAATGATACATACTTTTGTGGTTGTACCTATGTATGTTTAAGTTTCTTTTTTACAACAAAATAAAGTTTTTATTATCATGCTTATCAAAAAATTAATCAAAAGTTTTTGCCCATTTTATGAATTTATAAAGTTCCACCGCCCTCATTGAATATTTTCTGTTGTCAATGAATGCAGGAGGATCTAGTAAATGAAAGAAAATGAATTAAAATAAAGTGCAATGTATCAACTAGAATCTACAGCCGAAGTTCAAAAGGCCAAGAGTGCAAGCATTATCAAGGTTGACTGTATCATATAAAATTTTGAATGGAATCTAGTTGGAGGCTTGCTTCTAAATTTTTTAATCTTTAGAAATTTTTACAGTTCAATATTGGTTTTCCTTAGGTAGGAAAATCTTTTAATCAACATATATCTACTTCTGGTTGTACAACTAAACATAAAATTGAAAGGACTCATTTGAGGTTTCCTCAATAATTGAGATTCCCCTAAAGATTAGATCATGAAAAGATTGAAATGTGTAATGCTTATGGATGATTCTTTAATATATCCAATGATGTAGCTTCTGAACTTAAACTAGTATTTGTTTGCATCTTGATTCTTTCTTTTCAATTTAAAAGAAGAAAGGGAAGAAATGCAAGGAGAATGGAAACCTCTAGTGAGCCAATGCACAAAATATCCCAATAACTGATTTGCTTATGATTTTTAACCTGAAAATAATGGAAAGCATACAGCAATAAATTTATAAGTTAGCAAAATCTAAACATTTGTGAAGCAAAATTGTGTACTGTTTTAGCAATTCAATGGTTAATTACCAATGGCTAGTTACATGTGTTTAATACCTTTTGAAAGGAAGCAAAAAACCAAAAAGATCATTAAAAAAAAATCTATCTATATCCAATGTGTTTACAGTTTACCACCTCCCACCAAAAATTCTGATACAAACAGTTTTACACTTCTGAGCACTTTGTTGGTGCATATCCCAGCCTTGACTGTCTTGTATCATACAAGATATGAAAATTTTGTTGTTGATAGTTTCCAAGAATTGAAAGAGCAGAGGTTGGAGTCCCCAATATTGCCAAACAAACAACTTCCTCTGGTTCAAGCTTGATAAAATAGTTCTCCTGTGGGAAATTCCACACTGCACCATCACCAAATATGATCCCAAATGATGGCAGCTCTAGCTTCTCCACTCCTGAGACATTGTAGCAAGGAAACAATATTGGAATATCTTCAACAATTGGGTAGTTTTTCACCTTCTTCATGAATGCTTCCTTTATAATCTTGTAAGCTGGATCAGCAAAATAGCTCAGTGTTGTACCAGAATCAATGATTGTTCCACCAGCACCTTCTGGGCTTAAATTCCAGGTTCCTTCCGGTATATTCAGAACCTCACCCCCCACCAAAAGCGACTTGATTTGAACGTAATAAAATGTATCAACTGGATTATTTTCTTTGCCAGCAGAAACCAATGTGGTGAAGTTCAATCCAGGATGGCTCAAGAGATCTTTATCTTCGCCGAAAATCAGCTTGCTGCTAACACTAGCATTGCTGTTTCTATCCACAAGGCAATATGAAAAGGAATGGCCATATAAAGATTGGAGTTGGGAGGAAAAAGAAAGAGGCCCTCTCCCAAGGCCTAATAATCCAGCAGCACCATGAAATAGTCCTCTGTTCCAATGACCACAGCCAAACATCACATTTTCAACAGTTTTGAATTCTGACTTTCCTGAAGGATTTGTGAGATTAACTGTGAAGGTTTCTAGCGCAAAATCCCCCGTTGTATTCGAGCTGTCTCCATACCAATAGAAATAAGGACATGTTTGATTCTCGGACTTGCAAGGTTGTGGAGGATCAGGAGATGAAACCAGGTGACATCTAGGATCATGGCAGCTTATATTTCTGAAAGTACTAGAATCCTTAGGATCATAAAAGGGTCCATTTTGCTCAAAACAGTCATAACATGGAACACATTGAATCCAATTAAGATCACTTCCAGTATCAAGAATCAAAGAATAATGCTTTGGAGGTGTACCCACAAAAACATCCATGAAATATTCTCCTGAACCAAGACTCACCCCTGAACCAAGAGTTGCCATGAGTTGGCCGGAAAGTTGAGAACTCTGAGGCTCCGGCGAAGCTGCCAGAGCTATTAAAGACCTCCTATCATGATTTTGTGATTGTCTAGAAACTTTCTTCAGCCTAGAAATGGTGTTTTGATTCTTCTGCTCCACAATCCTTGTATGAAGAGTCTGAATTCTAACCAAGTCCCTTGTCGTTGACTCCAGAACAGAGTCTTTTCCCTTGGCTTCTTTGCCTCCTGATCTGCGTTTCAGATGAAGTTTGACAGTGGGTTTATGCTGATTTCCCAAATCTCTTACATCATCATCATCGTCTTCTTCTTCTTCTTCTTCTTCATTGTAGAAATTCTTATCTGTGGCTACTGCATCCATGGTTGCTTTCTTTGTTGTTGCAAAGTTGCAACCAGTATTTGCTGAAGACGAGACAGCATTGAAGCTTGAATGATCAGGCAATTCTATGCCAGCCAGATGAGAGACATTTGCTTTCAGATTCTTCAGACTAAGAACCCCTCCACGTCCAGTGGCTACAAAACCACAGGAAAACAAGTAAACAAACACCAAACCAACAAAGAGATTCATGTGTAAGTAGTCTTCCTCTTTCCTTCTGCTCTTCTGCCTCAAACCAAGAGAATTTGACAAAATCAAAAGGGATATCAAGTTTTGTTGTTTCAGGTACAAAGACACCAATCAAAAACAATAACAATCCAAATTCTATGAAATGAAATGGCTCTTGAATTGTTAAGCTGCAGAAGATGTTAAAAAAATGGCTGAAAAATAATTGATTGGTTTCGAGAGTAGTATCAGCTCTGGCAATGGAAAAGAGGTCAGATATAGAAACTCAGAGTATATTTTACAGAGCTATATAAGCTCTTCTAAAGAAGAGAGTTGGATCATAAGAGAAGGAAAACTAGAAGGAAGATGTAATTTTGTGAGGAAGGAGAAAAATGAACATGAAGAAATTTTGGGCATGGGGTAAAGAACGGGGGCATGTGTGGAGTTTTAGGAAGACTGGATGTTTGAATTGGACTTTTGAAAATCCGCTGGCTTTTCAGTTGGCCAATGCTTCTTTACGCGGTTTCAAGAAAGTGCGGCCAGTTCCCATTATTGGTTTCCTAAATTGATTGGTACCTCTTGTAGTATTCAATATAATAGATATATACAGGTATGCATACACACGCAAGCATGGGGAGTAAAGTTTTGGACCATGTTTATAAATTTCAACGAACATTTTGGACATTTATCCCTGTTTGGAATGTGAGTTTTTTGAAAGTTTGTCTAAAATTTTACTATAATTTACTATAGAAATTTTTAAAAAAATTTTTGAAATGTGTAGATTTTTTAATATTTTGAAGTGTATAGTTTAAAAATTTTGAGAAAATTTTTGAGGTTACTGTAGTTAAAGTTTTTAAAAAACTTGTAGCAAATAAACTTGGAAAAAAACTTTGGATTCCAAACAAGGACAACCCACAAATCATCTCAATCTTGTTCGAATTGAACACTTTGGACAGGCATGTATACTTGGTGAAGAAATTTTTGTTTTTACCACTTTCCTAGTTTGAATTGAAATTTTTTTTGAGTTTTTCTTGTAGAAAAATATATTGTAATGATATATATATATATAGACGTGTTAGGATAATATTCTAAAAAATTTTTTGGAAAAACTCTTAATACAAACACCCGCCATGATTTCAAAGAAAATTTCTCATTTGAATTGCTATTTTTTTGGAGTTTTTATGAAAAAATACACTCGAGTGATTTAGTATATGTAAAATAAAAAAGTGATTAAAAAATGTAATCACAAAAAAGGTAAAAATTTTTTGGGGAAAAATGGCCTGAGTGTTTAATTTTATGGCATAGGATAATTGATCCATTATAAATAGTTGAGAATTTGCCTACTATTTGTTTCATAAGTTGCTCACTAGTAATTCTGCTTATGTACGTACATAGCTCTGTGGGTGTGCGAGTGCTCTGGACCATTTCCTCAAAAAAAAAAAAGTTTTCTGGACCATAGTTCTATGTGAAAATGCGAAATGTTTTCATTGTACTTGAGCCTAATATTGCTTGCTATCTCCCCTAAAAACAAATTAATTGTCCCATAATTTAATACAACAACAGTTGAATGGTTCCAGCTCCTCTTCTATTCATTTTCTGTGAAGTCCAAGGCTCTATTTAATAAGCCAATTCAGCACTTAAATTTAATAGATTCAAATCTTAATATATTTAGACGTATTTCATAACAAAAAATTGAACATCTAAATTAATTATATGGCACTGAATTTTCTAGGCAAAACTTATCGGTAAAAATAAGTAATAAGCTATTCATTTATTACTTAATATGATATACACTCATATGTATTAGATTTGGTACTCAACAATTCAGTGAATTAATGGATTCAGACTTCATATCTCAGATTTCATATTTTAGTTTTTAAATTTCAGTTTTATCAAATGTGCCCTAAATGCATCCTATTAAATGTGTCAGAAGAAAAACATAGACACCAAGTCATAACAAGTTTAACTATAATTTGGCAAATATTATAGGGTTAAAAAAATTACTTTAATGTCATTAATCCAATTTAATAGTGAGTCAACTTTGTTTGGGTTTGCCATTATTTCAGATACAAGTTTATAACAATATATTTGAAAAACATCTCCAAAATACTTCAAAAATTCAAATACACATAACATCAAATACAACTAATAAAAACAAAAAAATAAAATAAAATAAACCCTACCGCTTTCTTCTTCTTCCACCCATCACCACCATCCCTCCCCCCTTCCTCCTTCACACAACCACCACCACCCCTCACCTATCCGTTCTCTTTCCTTCCTTTCCTTCCCTTTCCTCAACGTTCTTTTCTCTTCCTCCCTCTTCCTACTTGCTCCTTTCTCCTCTTCCCTCTTCTTTTCCTCTCCCCTTTCCTTCCTTTCCCCGCAACCCTCCTCCCCTCCCATCCCCCTCTTCTAATCATGATAGGGGAGAAAGAGGGAGAGGGAGGAGTAGGAAGGGGAGGAAAAGAAAGAGGGAAAAAAGAGAAGGAGGGAGGAGAGAGTGGTGGAGGAGGAGAGGGGCGGTGGGATTGGTGGTATGTAGTTGTGGTAAAAAATTTTATAAATATTTTAGTAAAATTTTAAATTTAAAAATAACCCTAAAATACATCTTTTGATATTCAAAGCTACAACAAAATTTTTTAAAACACTTTTAAAAATACCTAATGCATACGGAACAAGTAGGTCTCAGGTGCATACACAGATGTACCTGTATTTCCAGCATTTCCCTCAATTTGAGGACATACGTGAACAAACTCTGTCAAGAAGGCCAAATAGGAGACTTTGAACGAATTTAACATCTATTCTTTCTTTCCTCTGCCGTGTCAATTTCTAATTCTGTTGGATCAATTATCAAAGTTGATGTGGAGACTTACTTCCTATGTTGATTTTTTCTGGATGAGCTTGAATTAAATAACTCGTCATTCCAAGTCCAACTTTTGCGTTGCATGGCCGCTAGAGAATTTAGCAAAATGCGTACGTTGTATATTTTATCTACCAAAAAGAAAAAAAAAAGGTTTGAAGTCTCTCACGATTTTTCTTTCCAATAAAATGGAAAAGAAGAAAGTACAAGGAAACTCCAGATTTTAAGAATTTTTCTTTAGAAGTCTTTCTATCGCCTCTTTTATAGTAATAAATTCCCCTGCTCCCTTACTTAGCTTTTGCCGTATTAAAGCTTTTAGTTTATACTCCAACATTTTCCTTTGTTATATAGTTACTCGGCATACAGGCATGACTAAGCTTCTTATACTAAATAAATCTTTTGACTTTGTGTGAAGAAAAATCTTTCAATAAAAAATATCTTGCACTCCTAATTCAGTTTTTTTTAAGTGATCCACACTAAAATACTTGGTTTTTTAATTTTCTGTTTCATTTATGATCAAGAATAATTAAAAGTTTGAGGTTCAGACATTGTTCTTCATGAAAATGCACAATAACATTCACAAAAATGTTGTTTGATTTCGGGTAACTTTCGAAATAAGTTTAATAGTGTTTTAATTCAAGCTATACTTTTCTCTTTGGGCCACAAGAAAGATTCAATAGAGAAACCATTAGTTATATAATTTCATGATAGGTAATTAGTTATCAATAGTTCTTCTGGCTTATCATTCAATATATAGTTTAATACACCATTTTTTTTATATATAGTTTAAAACACACAAAGACATATATGTAATTTAATAGTATTTGCTTTATATACATCATAATTACTCTTGTTAACTGTGCTCTGAATGCCAAAGTGAAGAAATTCAAAAAAAAAGAAAAGAAAAAATACACTATTGTTAACTAAATCATCTTTAAAATATTTTTAGCCATTACTTGTAAAGAAAGTAAATACCCCTATCTCACTGGTTTTGTAAAAAAGAAAAAAAATAAAAAAATCTAGCTATATACGGTGCTTTTTAACCACAAATATTTTACACAAAATTCCATCAGGTCCAATGAAGAGGGATACTATGTGTGTTTGGATAGAGGTATTATTTGGAATAATTACTGCAACACTTTTTATGATATAATTTACGTGAGATAAAAAGGTGATTGAAAATATAAATAGATAAATTAAAAAAATATGTTTATAAGACAAGCGAATTATTATTTGGAATAATTTGCTAATCCATTTTGGATATACGAATTCTTTCTTGTGTTCTTTACAAGTATTGGCCACGTAAGGGCAGAAAATTTTGCTTTGACTATGAAACAAAAGACTTTCCTGCCGTGTGTGTATAGCTTTTCAACCAATTAATGAAATATATAAATGTATGGAGGGCTTTTGGTCAAAGGTCTACTAAATGAAACTCTTTTATCACATCATAATTATTCAAAATTTAAGTTCAAAACGATAATTAGCACCTAAAAATAAGTTGGTCATATCAATTGAATATGATTAGAATTTTACTTTTGTCACTGGTCAAAGATTCAACTGTTATGTGTACATTTCTTGTGAATTGTGAATTGAAGTGCTACACAAATTCTTGCTTGTTAGGTATATATGTGACTACAGGGAAAACGAAATTGTATAGATCGTTTTTCTTGACTTCTTTTTCTTCTACTTTTAAATTCTACGAGTCTAAAGGACCCTTTGATACATCATGATTTTCCAAGCCATGTGAATATTTACTTGGTCCTTTGTGTGGGAGTTCAATTTTGTGTCCTTTTCAGAATCAGTTGGATCTCACCTATTGGTCTCTAATTTACTTGGTAACGGTATACTCTTCAATTAGATTATAGTTTTTGACCCGGCTAAATTCTTGACGTTTTTAATTCTCACTCTGTCCCACTCTTATAGCCTTATTTTTCTTTTTCTTTTTTATCAATCCTAAATCATAATCCACTTTTCAATTGAAAAATAACGTTAACTTGTAATTTCTCTAAAATATCCTTATTTGATGTATTTTGTTATCAGTGAGTATAACGTACTTTATTTTTTGAAATGTAAGATTAATTTAGAAAAAGAAATAAATACAAGAGAATGTAGGTAAGATTAAATGGAGAAAGTACATAAATGCAAGAAAAAGTAATAATTATTAGTATATATACACATATATATATATATATATATATATATGCATGGTAGGTTAGATAAATGTAATGTATTAACTAGTGAACACCAATTAGAAAAATCCTTGATAGTATTATTGTTATAATTAATGTAATGACATAGTTATTAGTCATACTCCTAATATTAATATAAGAGTATTTTAGAAAATTAATAAGGAAGATTTTTTAATAAAGTTAACTAATTTTTTAAAATTATGTGAAAAAAAATTAAAACTATCAAAGTGGATGGACGGAGTACTGTATGGCATTTATGACTGGAATTGGCCTTTAAAGTCTGAAACTTTGCTAAACAAGTAAGTAAATATTTGACAGGTATACTGCAACTAATCAACAATGACTGCTCTTGAAACCATTTTAACTAGTGCCCGAGGACATCCATTAACAAAATCTATTTTTATTTATACTGGAATATCTGAATTAACATTTTATTACCAAAAGAGAAAGATAAAAATTTTATTTCACTCTAGATTCTTTCAATGTACGGATTAGATTATCAAATAATTAATTTTTTCTAGCCAGTTGCCTTAGGATAATGTTAACTTCCGGCTTTTCTTTCTATAATCTACTCATTCACATTTATTATTCTCCGTACATTTAAAGACTTTGTGAACTTAATCTTAAGGTTCTAAAAATTAATATTTGGGTTCCACTTAATTGTGCCTTTAGACCACTCATAAATTAAATCCTTAAACAAATGCTAGAAGTGAATACCAGTTTTTTTGAAAATTAGATCGGTTCGACCGGTCGACTCATGAATTAATCATGTATCTGATACGATTCAATAGTCAACTCGAAATTCAATTAAACCAGTCAAATTCGATGACGAACTTATTAAACTAATAGAAATTGGTAAAATCGAGAGGTTCAAATGCAATTTACTAAATTTTTATTTTTCTGAATTGTAGAACTAAAATAAATAAAAAATTGATTAAATCTTTGAATTGGGATTCAGCTAGTTGAACGAAAAGCTCTTCCGGTCCACTCCTCGGTCCAATTTTAGAAACGTTGATGAATACAAAAAGAAGAAAATGAAAAACATGACAAGACAAAACAAGAAGTTAAGCATCCGAAATGTAAGACAGTTGCCAGTTGGAGTACTTTATCTCATCCTTCAAGTATGCATCAAATGTAAATAAAATATGTATGAGAAGTTAAAACAAGCAGCGGTAGCTGGGGTGGTTAGTTAGAATTGAGTCACTAAAACAGCGACAGAAATTAATTATTTAGCGGATAATGCTTCTCAAAGCCGGACACCGTTGAGCCCTACCTGCTTCCCCCGCACCCACGTTTTCAGGGTTTCGGGCTTGGTCAAAATGCTTGGCCGGTAAGCTTACAGTTTGGTGCGTCAAATGTCAAACCCAGCACGTTAGGAAGCTTGGAGGAATCTTCACGGGAAAGATCTAAGAATGGAATAGTGACCAAGAGAAAACAATTCTCAATTAGGTTCCGTTTGGTTGGGAGTAAAATATTTTCCTTGGAAGTAAAATATTTTTCTTTGGTTGGGAAAATATTTTCCATGGAAGTAATTTTCCAGGAAAATCATTTCCCTTTCATTATTTTCAGGTGTTTGGTTAGCCTATTGAAAATATTTTCTTACTTCATTTTCTAGTATTTGTTTAGCTTTTGAAATATTTTCCAACTTTGACATATTTTCACTTTTACCTCTATCATTACTTTCTACACATTATAACCACATACTTCTTCCCATGCAAAATAAAAAAAATTTATCTCATTGTTTAACTTTAAAAAATTTTTAGAGAAATGTATATATGAATAAAAAAAATTATCTTTAAGCAATAAACAAATGGCTGGCCATTCATTGTCAAATATCAATCACACGCAATGCTTATTGTGACATATATCTTGCAGTCTTACTGTTGAAAGTTTATCTAAGAAAGAATGTCCCTATTACACATAATTAATTACTAGAATAGGATGAGTAAGGTGAGGCGTTTTTTTGATTTTGAACATATTACAAATTTTGAATGTTTGACAAATACCTTTATCAGACGGGACGCATGCGTTTAGGAAAACAACTTCAGTAAGTTTGGAAGGGAAGTTGTTTTCCATAGGATGGTGAAAATCTTTTACACAGTAAAATATTTTCAATAACTTTTGTGCAACCAAACATGGGAAATTAGGAAAATATTTTCCTGCCACCGAAACTAACGGACCCTTAATGTATTATATTTGTTGATAGTTTTTTATGTGTAACGACTGAAAAAGAAAAAAGAATTACAATTAGACATGATCTCACATCGAGTGAAACTTCTTCTGGCTTTCTTGATCTTAATCCTGCAAATTTCTCAAATTTAGGGTGAAAATGCTTGCTCTTAATAGCACTTTGCCGAAAAAATATAAAGAACATTATTTATTTTGCTACGTATGTATATCCACATGTGTGTACACACATATGTCCACACGTGTATATATGTGTGCGTGCCTGCATACATGCGTGTGTTTATATGTGTATATGTATACACAAGCATTTATATATTTGTAACACGCGCATATGTGTGTCTCTATGCATTTATTACACCCTTGGGGTAAACACAAGTTTTGATTTTGATCTAGATATATTTTCGTGAACTACACAATTAAACCTCAATTACCTTGAAAAAGTTTCACGTAAATTTCATATTGCACCTAGGACTTATAAGTATTAATTAGTATACTCTTGACTATTTAGCTGCCCAATTTCTTCGAATTCAGGGATGCTGTACTTGTTCATAGTTGATTGTATTGCAACTTTTCTTCAAAAAAATATTTACGTTTTCTATAAATACATTTTTCAATCATATTTTTATCTCAAATACATCAAATAATTATAATATACTTTTATATAGAAACTCCAAAAAATAGCAATCCAAACGAAAAAAATTGGAGGTAAGAATAAAATGTCCTTTCAGAAAACTCCCTTGAGATTCCTTACAATTTCACTTGGCAGCTTTGAGGGAATTTTGTTTTCAATGTAACAAAGTCAGCTCAACTATATATCATACAAAAATTCATATATAGTGCTAAAAAGTTATTTCTTTCCAAATTACCCTTGCATACTCATAAAATAAATCAAAAGGAAAAAAGACTTGAAAATGCATTATTAAAAGATAAGATGATATTAAAATATTACTCGTGTTAAGCTGATTAGTAAATCATAACAAAGGCATTGAGAGAATAACAAATCTAAAATATGATTTACTTCAGAACAATATCAATAATGTCTGCTTGGGCAATGTAAAATACCAATTTTTAGATGTTGTTAAGTGCGTGATCCTCACTCACCCAAAAAAGTGTGTATCCTCCGGATTAATCCACTATTGCTAGTGGGACACAATTTTCCTCTCCTATAAGGGCTAGAATACAAATAATGATCTAGTGTTGCTGATTTAAAATGGTAAGTGCATTAATTTTTTTACATTTTAAGGATCTTATAATCTTGTCCTATTATTTGACCACCAAAATGATCTGAATCATTGATTTTAGTAATCAACGTAAGCATGATGTAGTTACTATACATTGGGTCTTAAACCACTTTTTTTCTTTTCCGTGTATTAAAGAAAGCTTAATTTTTTAGTGTGATTTCATTAAACATCTTGCTTAAGGATAAAGCTAAAAGATAAATCAAACTATTTTGATATTTGAATCCAGTTTGGCTTGATAAGTGCTAGTTTGAACTTGATTTGTAAGGAGATATTAGACCCAATCGATAATTAAAAGGTGATATTAGGAGGGCGAAGATAGGATGATTCCATCATTGTTCCTCATCTACTATATTATTTAATTAAATTAATTCCAATTCACACATTAAAGAAAAATGCTAAAATTTGTTGTTTATCATTAGGGATCAAATCATATATAGCATCAAAAAATAGTATATCATTTTATATTTTTCGCTTAATACAAGATCAAATTATTATTTTTAGTTATATACCCATTGTCAAACATAATAATCAACAAATAATCCAAAAATTTGCAACCAAAATATTATAGAGAACAAAATTTAACATCATAAATATTCTTGTCAACATATTAAGTTTAGTTGTTGAGATTTTTATGGTTTTAAAGTCTGCTCTTTGTAACATTTTGGTTACAGATTTTTAATTATTTATTATTGATCATATTTGATAATGGATTTGTAATTAAAAAGAGTAATTTAGATCTTACATTAAGTAAAATATATAGAATGATATATTATTTTTTATGCCATATGTAATTTAACCCCTGATGATAAACAGCAAATTATAGTGTTTTCTTTAATGTTTGGATAGGTATTAGATTAATTAAATAATTTAGTAAATGAGGGGCAATGGTGGAATCATATTATCTTCTCCCTCTTAATATCACTTTTTAATTTTTATTTAGACCTAGATGTTACAAGATAATAAATCTCAAGAAAAGTTAGTGTAATTTTTAAAACTTGGAAGGAGACCAGTGAAATAGTCAGAAACCTCAAGGGAGGTTCCGAAATTATCCCTAACTTTTAACCCACTTTCTTTCTATTGATTTGTGAAGTAGAGCTCTCTCTCTTCAATTCGTTCACAATTACTTTTTTTTTTTGTTTCATCTCCGAAAGAAAACTTAGATTTGTAATTGGGTTTTTATTTGTTAACAATAACCTTTTTGATTTTGTAATAATTATTGATTTCTATAAATGTTAGCATGTCACATAAGTTATAGCCTCTCATAATACTGATTTCAATGTGAATATCATACTAATTGGCATGTAACAATCAAATGTGTTGGTTATTGGTTCTTTTGTGTTTTCTGACATTTTTGTCTTTGCCACTTTGTACCACAATATTATATGGATATTTCAAATTAATTCATTGACAGACATTCTGTTATTTTCGGATGGAAAACTAATGCAATGATGCCATCAAAAGTGATTTTCTTAAAAATTGGAAAATTTTCAGAATGAAAAGTCGGAGTTGGTGCAAAATTTGACATAATGTCTAACTTTGCCTCAAAAAACTTAGTACTAAACTATTACTGACCAAGGAGAGGCAAATTTTGTTTAGTGACTTAAATTGCGTATTTTCTGCCATTTGTAGTCCCGAGCAACCAAGAATCGACTGCTCTGATACCAGTTTTGTTAGGCCTTTTACATTAATCAACATAATCCCTTCTCTGATTACAAATTCTCTATTTAAGAGATTATATCAAACTTGGTACAACTTAACCGTTTCACTTGTGCCCCGTACAACACCGTTCTACTAAAATATGCTTTGATCATAACTAAGTAATAAAACGACATACTAAATCATCCAAAACGACATTTGTTTCTTGAAGATTAACTCCTAAACCTGACATATTATTGTCTAACTTGGTGCAACCAGTGAGTAGACAAATCTTTTAGGACCGGACATGGTAGACTCATATTAACCGTTTTTGAAAAATCATGATAATTGAATATTTGGCTAGTGAATTATTTGGCAATATTTATTTGCTTGTATCATCAACATATTTTTCAACCACCTTTTTATCTCACATACATTATATTAAAATAGTGCGACAACACCTTTTTTAAAATATTATCCCAAATAATCTATTATACAACACTTAGGGTACATTTGATAAAATTGAAGTCTGAAATCTGAAATCTGAAGTCTAAATTTATTAAATTATTGAATTGTTAAATATTAAATCTAATACATTTGAGTACATATCACATTCAGTGATAAGTGAATAACTTATCACTTAATTTTAGGAACAAGTTTTGTCTAGAAAAATTAGTGCCACTTATTCAATTTTTAGTTATCAAACAGTTTGAATATATTAAGATCTGATTTCATTAAATTTAAGTGATGAATTGGGTTACCAAACAAGGTCTTAGTTAGGTTAAATTGCACTTAGTTGGGTTTTAGTAATTTATAGGAAAATAGGCTAGTTTTGGATTAGTCACAAAGTAATTAAATTGCACTTAATTAGGTTTGTTAGGTAAAACTTAATAACAAGCTAAGACGTAGTTAACCGTGAGAATATTGGAGTTTTGTTACTTTATTAAGCATTCCAATTTATTCTGTCAACTTGTAATTTCTATGCAATGAGTCGATCCCTTGCATTTTCATTTTGAAGTTGTTCTCCCATTTTCATCATCCATTCTCAGTTTTAGAGACTTAGGTCATATTTAATAATCTAATTCAACATTTAAATATAGTGGGTTCATATTTTAATATGTTCAGACACATTTGATAACAAAAAATATAGGGAGAATTATAATTTTGGTCCCCAATCTATAGTGTATGCGCGGAATTATCCCCAATCTATTTCGAAACTCAATTTTGGTCCCCAATCTATTCAATTTTGCGCTAAAGTGGACAATTGATGGAATCTCTTCAATTTCAACCGGAACTAAGTCACGTGAGATCACGTGCCGGCACCTACTACCCCTTTTTCAATTTTTTAATTTCTAAAACACGTTTTTTCTAGTGGATTGGCTTTTGGCATGGACACTCCTGTCCCTTCAGCCAGATCAATCTCCTCCTCGCCAACTCTTTTCCAATCAAAACTCTGAATTAGAGATCCCAAGGCCAAACCCACTATCCGCTGTGCTGGGCCAGAACCAGGGCAAGATCTCCTTCCCATCCCAAATGGAATCAGCTTTTATGGCTGAACCTGCAAGCCTTCGAATCTCTCTGGCTTGAAGCTTGTTGGATCATCCCAAACGTTTGCGTCCCTGTGAACTGCCCATGCATTAACTAGCAAAATTGTGCCTCGCGGAATATTGTATCCCCCAATTTTACAGTCATTGGACGACTCATGTGGCACTAGCATTGGTGCTGCTAGGTACAATCGAAGTGTTTCTGAAATAATGATATGAAGATAAGGAAGATTGGATAGATAATGTTCGTCGACCAATCGATCAGTCCCTACTTAAGCATCCAATTCAGCTTGAGCTTTCTCTAGCACCTTGGGATGGTTGAGCAAAAGAGACAAGGCCCAATCTATAGTCATCGATGAAGTTTGTTCCAGCCGTAAGCATGACCTACCAATAATATACTAGTGGTTCAATTGAATGCTCATTCCAGTTCAACGGTGAAGAATGGCTAATAGGGAAAGAATATACTTACTAGTATAATCCCTTTGATGATTTGGTCCGTATAATCCCTTTGATTTCCAATTATTATCATCCGCTCTTCTCTCTCGACTGCTTGCTTGCTTATGAAGTAGTACTGCTGCTGCTCCTGTTGTTTGTGCAGGAGAGTTGAACTGGGTCCGTCTCTGGCGTTGATTGCAGATTATCTCCATTACTAATGGAGGCAAGAACGAGACTTGGACTTGGAGGCCAAGCTGAGCTTCTTACTCATGTTGTGGGTTCTGGGGATTTGAAGGCGGCAGCCAACAAGAGGAGTAATTTGGATTGTGAGATTACCCCTTTCATGTCTTTGTTTAATAAGACAAAAGACAAGAGAAAGCTGAAAATATTAAAAAATGTGTTTTAGAAATTAAAAGATTGAAAAAGGGGTTTTAGGTGCCGGCACGTGATCTCACGTGACTTAGTTCCAATTGAAATTGAAGAGATTCCATCAATTGTCCACTTAGTGCAAAATTGAATAGATTGGGGACCAAAATTGATTTTTGAAATAGATTGGGGATAATTCCGCGCATACACTGTAGATTGGGGACCAAAATTACAATTCTCCCAAAAATATAATATCATAATTAATTAAGTGGACTAAATTTTTTAAACAAAACTTACTTCAAAAAATAAGTGATAAATGATATGCAGACATGTGTATCAGATTTAATACTTAACAATTCAATAATTTAATATATTCAGATTTCAAATTTTAGTTTTCAAACTTACCCTTAGCTTGGTAAGTTTTATAAATCACTCCAACTAATTCTGCAAGTAATTTAAACAGAAATAAATGAATCTCTTAAAGTATAAGCAATTGATAAGAATGGATACGCGGACGAGAAACCAAGCAATTTGTAAAACATAACGAATTGCACAAGCGATCGATTATAACCAAAGAAAAAGTATCAAAATTGCATTTATCCTATTTTATTACCAGGCAAAGGATTTACGTACTCTGATAAATGGTTTGGTGATTATTTTAGCATGAGAAGAACCAACTGAAGTAGGCAAGATGTGACCTATCAGGCAGCCAAATCATGATGAACATTTGAATAATGGAACAAACTACTGAGACAATATAGTGCTGTCAATAGATACATAATAACTCAAAAGTATATATGACAAATAATTACTTCCAAAATTTCCAAGATTTGATTCTTGTCTTCATCGATGCCAAGATATTATTATTGTCTTTTGAACCAGTTATTTCATTGCACGCATTAGTAGAATGAATGATTTCACAATTAGATGCCTTGGGTAGTTAGCCTGTGCCTTATTGTATACAGAGGTCATATGTCAACAAGTTAAAGAGATCATATAAAACAAGCAGACATTGCAAAGCCTAGAAACTGGAAAGTTGACTTTCATGAGACTACAGTCCCACAAAAAAAAAAAAACGTAATTTTACATATTGTCTGACCCATTAGTGATGGCATAAATGCTATATAATTCTTAGCCTAACGTGTTTGTTTGCAGCAACCATAACATATGATTTTGGAAAATATAGTCCAAAAAGATTAGAAAAAGAAGCATTCCCTTTTCTTCTTTTTTTTTTTTTTCAAATTGTTAGTGTATTCTATAAGAAAACTTTGACAAAACAATTCTGGCTTCCTTAACAGTTCTCTTTAGAAAAGCTGAAAACAGCCTTGTCAAAATTGAAATTTAGCTGTCAGGTGTAATGCATGGTTAATTGACTAATTAGGGGTACAATTAGGAATGATAGTGTGTTTGGACAGGAGATTATTTGCCCAACTATATTTGCTTACATCACTATTACAATTTCCAATACACATTTTTATCTTCTCAATTACCTTTTTATCTCACATACATCACATCACAAAAAGTGTTACAATAAAAATATCTCAAATAATTTACGATCCAAACACACTCCGGCCGAGATCAATTTCTAAAAGTCTCCCTATTTAATTTTGTACTTTTCTGATTTAAAATTCAGGCCTCCAAAACTAACATTTGGCGCTTCACTTTTATTTAAGCAGTGGTCTTAGGGCACTGGTTAGTTAGATCTTTTCAAGAATTATTAAATATTTAAACAGCTGGTAAAAGAGAGGCGTCCTAGAATCTTGTAATAATAGTTTTGTCCTACTTCATTGCTCCCAATCTCTTTCTTCCTGAAAAAATATATTATTATTAACATCTATTGGCAGATTGTAACTCCTCTAGAACAAAAAAAAAAAAGATTGTAACTTCTTGTATGTTTTCCTTTTTGGTCAACATAATGTGTTGGTCAAATCCTTGTTCATAAGATATCAGACTATTTACAAGTTCCCCAGACAGATCTCTTCACAACAAACCACCAAAAAAAAAAAAAAAAAAAGTTAGCATCCTAAGGACTAGGTATTGCCTTATACACAGATCTTGACCTACTATGGTTATGAAAGAAGAGTGCATTTTCTGTGCTAAAGGAATGTTTCATAAACAGATAGTGTAAATATTTCTTTACACAAGGGGGAATGATATATTACGTGTACAAAACATAAAAAATAAAAATTTGAATAAAGTTTATGTGTCATGCATCCAAGTTCGTTTTTGTGAAGTCTTTACACCGCTAAGGTGGGAAATATTTATCTAGACACGAGATTAAGGTAAATGTTTGAGAAAACAAACCATGGAGTGATCGCATTATAAGAACACTTAATGGAAGAAACTGTTTAATTACTGCCTGTACCATATATACCAGGAGACTTATTTATTTCAATTTTTTTTAGAAGTGTTTAGATTAAGATTTGATGGATTTTTGTCAACCCTTATTTCTACTAAATTACCAATAGATTTGCTTCACCTGAGAAAAGGCACATTATTTATACTTTATTTACACATACTGACTTGCTTGCATAATCAATACATTTTTCAATCACCTTTTTATCTCACATACGTCACATCAAAAAGTGCTATAATATTTTTTTTTTAAAAATTATTCCAAATAATTTTCTATTCAAACACACTCAAAATATTTTTTCCTTTTCCACGGCTTGGAACATATTAATGGATATGTGGCTGCTTTTAGGTGCAACTGCAGAGAGTCTTTCACAGTCCAAATCAAATGGCATCAGTTCGGTCCGATTTAGACAGCTCATTTTGAATTATTTTAATTTTGAAATGAACAGTCAATATTAGACCGAGGTGATCTGGACATCTGGTCCGATCTGAATCATGAAAAACATGGTGTGATTACAGCCCCTGATTACAAAATAGAAGGGACATGTGAACCTAGATGTCACGCAGATATTTTTCAAATGAGTCCTCAGTGCTAGCTTTGAATTTGCTGAATTTGGCTTTACATAGTAAGAAAACCTTTTCTGCTCCTTAAAACAGAGTGACAAAAAGCAGTGCCATAATGTCTTGGAGACCTACTTTCATATTTGTCAACCAAAGCTAATCTGATCCACATAGTTGAACTAATTAATGCCGCCGGTTCCATGTTTAGTTTTATTTGGAGAAAACTTCTGAGATAACAACGGGCCTATTTGGTAAACAAGGTTTTAGCCAAGTTTGTATGTTACAAGTTTTTTAATAATTTTATTTATAATAATCTTAAAAAGTTTCTCAAAATTTTTAAATTATACATTTCAAAATATCTAAAAATTTACACACTTTAAAAAAATTTTCTGCAACTTTTACAGTAAGTTACAGTAAAATTTTAGACAAATACCTAAAAAAACTCATTTACCAAACAAGGCCAACATATTAACATATTTGTTAGAAACAGGCTAAATTTCATCAAAAGTTTTACTAGAGTTTTCGTTCATTTGATATTAAATCCTTACAATTTTTTTTTTTTTTTTTTTTGGCAACTGTCTTTACTGCATATGGTTGTGAACGAGTTGAAAGGTCAGCATATGAAACAAGCACACATGGTTGTAAAGAAAGTTGACTTTCCTTTAAATACCGGACCACCATGTTGTCTTGCAGATGCATGCACATACATTTGCACGTTATATGAGGAATTAATGATGCTATAAATACGTGTTTTCAGACATGTTTTCTTAGCAGACTATCACCAACCCACTGAATATGACTTTTGAGTATGTTATCCCAAAGAAGTAAAACAAGAAAAATCGTGGTCCTAGTAGTCAACATTTCAAAGGCAAAATGTTGAAAAAATAATTCTGCTATTTTCTATGCATTTAATAACAATACCAATAACACGATCGGAAACTGAATTTAATTCTTTTGTGGTTTTGTCCAAAAAAATTCTTTTGTAGTTTCTTCTGTTTATCACACATTGAAGATTGCAAATTTGGAGGCTAACTTGAAGGGTTAGTTACATCTACCATCCGAAGGTTTGGCCAAATTATGAAACAAACCTTGTGATTCAACAAAATTACGGTTACCCCCCTTGTGATTGCCTGCACCAACCAAACTAATGGAGATAGAGAAATGACACATAGCCAATTATTTATAAGAAGCATATTAATTTGATCCAAGAAGGAGGGGAGGGTTGGGTTCGATGGTATGGAGCGAGGGGTTATAAGTAGGAGATCTTGAATTCAAAACTTCGTACTTACAAAAGAAAAAAAGGTGATCCAAGAAAAAAGAAATCCAAATTAAAGGGAAACAATCAATTACTAACTATTAAGAAATAAAAGTTGAGAAAATTTCAGCCTTTGGCTTCTTTTAGCCACTTTAACATTTTTTTCAACCCACTTTTCTCATATAACAATTATTCATTATACTTAAATATATAATTTAGTATTTGATAACAAAATTTAGCTAGAATACATGGTTTTATCCATAATAATATTAAATTTAGCTAGATATATAAGTTTTTTTTGGTCTTTTACTTCTTTTTCAATGAGAGTCTTCATACAAAATTTTGAGATTTAATGCTTAAACGTGGATTTGAAATTAATAATTAATTTTCTTTTTGAGAAAAAAGTATCTATTTGTATATTGACACGGAAAATGACATTTAATAGAAAAATGCAATTGTGAAGGCTAAAGAAATTGCAACGATGATCAAAACATTATTATTTATGATACCATATGATTAGAGTTTTCTTACATTAGCTTTAACCTAAGCGGAATCAAAGAATGGCTAGGAAAAAAAGATTGGTAATTAAGGGGTTTCTTGGGATTTTTAACAAAATTTTTGTTGAATTGATGCAATTAACTAGTGATAAAATGTTTATTTAATAGAAGTTTGGTTATTTAAAGCATTGGACTCATTTGGATAGACTATAGGGCTCACTGGACATCCCTTGGAAGAAAAAAAAATTTAGACAAACCTCAAAAGAGGTAAATTTTATCAACTCAATTTATAAAAGTGCATTTTGGGACTTTTAGACATTAAATTTCCTGATGCAAGCATTTTTTCTAGCGGCAATTAACATAAAGGGGGTCTTTGATAAATGTTTTGCCATTCAAGGGGTTTGACTATAATTTGGCCAAATTATCGGATGGATTTCATAATTTAACCAAACCTCAGTGGAGGTAGATGTGAGTAACCCTAACTTGAAAGACTTCTTTCTGCTTTTGCAAAACATAATCAATCCTTCCTTAGAGATAAAATTCAATGGAGTTATTACTGTTTGTATAAGCTTCTTATTGTTGTATTTTCTTTGTCAATGGCAGGAAACAACGTGCTATCCAAAATTCTAAATTCGAAATAAGTGAATACAGAAATATTTTACTATTTGAAAAGATTGATAGGAACATATATATGCATATGTATGATTTGACTTCAATTACATTTTTCATCTTCAAAGCTTAGAGATGGTCCTAGGTGGCAAAAAATTGGACCCCATCTTTCATCATATTCCATAAAAAAAAAAACATAAAAACCAGAAGAATGATGAAGAATGTTTCACTATACCAAAAGTAGGAAAATAATTAATTACAAAACTTACAAATAAAAAATGAGTATGTCTACTGTTGATAACCGTGAAATGTTCAATTTTAGACTGCAAAAATTCCACGTTTTATTGCGGAAATGGTGCGCACAAAAGCAAATGTGCGTGGGGTTTATGTAAGAACCAGGAAAGTGGTACGAGGGCAGACAGACAAGCATGGAATTTGCTGAATTGCAGCCACGAATTTCTTGGTGTTTGTGTTCAAAATTTTATTTCCTCTAAACAAAAAAAAAAAAAAAAATTTCTTTCATCTCTCGCCAAAGTGAATATATAATTATTTCTTGCAGATTCTTGTCAAAACGGTGAGACTTTTTCACAAGAGAAGTTAATTTGCATGTTCAAACGCAAAACTTTATAGTTACAATTCTTCTCATCTTATCATCCAACCCCTCCATCCCATCCCATGGCATTTAGACTCTATATCAAGCATCAACTATTAAAATATTGGTGGACTTGGATTTGGAGGAACTTTAATGAAATTACACCTCATATAGAAAAAAGGTTTAATTCTGACTAACCCTCTTGAAAAATATTAATATTTTTCCACCTTGCACCTCCGAAGGCTGAATTGCACCGATCAATCCCCTAAGATATTACAATATTCTGAATTAGATGCGATCGGATTAGACAACCCAACTCGTAGCTGATTTAGTCATGTGTAGCTCACATGATTCCATGAAGTGACCAAATTATCCCCACAAAAATTGATAATTGGTGTGGCCAGGAAAATATGTAAATGAAGTGACCAATTTGCCCTTTATTAGCGGGAGGATAATCCACCAATAAATGAAATGACCTGGTTGCTTGCTTGACAAACTAATCAATTCTTCTTATCATTTCAAGCATTGTCATAATGGATTTTTGTTGCTCGAATCTTTGATGAATTGGATCAATGACACACATATATTGTTAAAAATCATGTCACACTCAGGTCACTTCATTTACTTATTTTTTTTCGGCCGTGACAAAAACAGATTTTTGTGGGGATGGTTTCGTCACTTGACAGAATCATGTGAAATGCACGTGACTAAATCAGCCACAAATATGACTATCCAATTAGATTGCACCTTTTGACCAAAAAAAAAAACAAAAATTAGACTGCATCTGATTGAGAATATTGTAATAATATTATTATAAGGGATGAATTGGTGAAATTATGTAGAAAATGCTTCTTTTGATCTGGTGAAATACATACATAGGGTAATAACAATGGGACCCTTTTTATAGGATGTGAAATTAAACCAGCATTTGATTTTTGTCTTATTAGGATATAAGAATGATGTAATGATCAAAGAACAGATCCAGATTGAGGATGATAGTTGTTGGAATCATCCTAAACTGTAATATCAATCCTACAGGAGAAAATGTTTTTGTAAAACCACGAGTTTCTGTTTTGCTTTCGGTAAAACTTTTGACTTGACAATTTTGTAGTAACAAAAAAGTAGTACAATACAATAATATTTTCCTGTGTAATTAGTCATATGAACTATTGAATGTAGTGTTGACTCACTGGAAGTTTAACATCAAAGTAAGTTAAGGTCAACGCCGACTTATATTAAACAAGGAAACAAAAAACGGAGCTAATCCCAAGTCTACTTAGGGCGTGTTCTATAAAGCTAAAGTCTTAAATTTCAAAATTGAAATTTGAATTTATTAACTTATTCAATTGTTAAATATTAAATTTGATATATTTGATTGTACATTATAATAAGTAATAAGTAAATAACGCATGGCTTATTTTGGAAGCAAATTTTGTTCAGAAAATTCAGTGCCACTTAATTAATTCAGATGTTCAATTTTTAGTTATTAAATGCATATGAACATACTAAGATCTAAATTCATTAAATTTAAGTGTTGAATTAGGTTATCAAACAGGTTCTCAGTCTAATTGTATTTTTTTTTTTTTTTGCATAGATCCCTAACTGTTTACTAATTTGCAAAAAGTCGGGGGCATATAAAACCTAACCTCCAATTAAATCTTAACACCTATTTGTCTACCGTGTTACAGAGAACCACTTCATAACCCATTACGCTTAAAAATATTACAATTTTTCTATCTTAATCCTGCGATTATCACGAGCTGTATAGTAATCATATTCTAGTCTAATTTCAAAATCCAGATTTTAAAATTTACGAACATTTAGAGAATGCAGGAGCCGTAAATGCGTAGAAATCAGTAGCCGAGACCAATTAATCAGTAGACCGGAAGTAGCAGACAAGAAAATTAGAATATGGTTAACTGATTTTGAACAAAGGACCAAGTCAAATTCAAAGTAACTATGAATACATCACGGGTTCAATAACTAGAATACATGCAATTGAAAGTCTAAATCGGCAAAATAAATATACTCGTATTCGTTGTCTAAGACGTCTTCCATATTCTGCTAATTATGAAAATTGAAAATTTTTTAATATCATTATCCCAAAAAACTAAAATTAAAATATCAGCCATGATTTATAATTTGGGTAAAAACTAAATTTGAAAAAATAAACGTTGCAAATATTAAATTCTTGAACTCTCGAATTTCCGTTGATTAAGTCGGCGATCTGCAAAGCTTCAAAAATGGTCGAAAGAGCTTTAAAAGTAAGCTTTATTGTGATTACTGTAACTCATTATGAAGAGCTTCATGAACTTGTGTAATCATTTGGCTGAATAACCTGATTAGCCCACATTATTGAACTCCATTCCTGGTCAAAATCCACAAGATGTCTCACGTTTTTTTTTTTTTTTTGGTCGTAGGAGATACGTAAATAAGTTAAATACAAACTAGTTGGGTCGAAAAGTCACATTCTTTCTTCCTAGGAACCTTCAAAAAATAACTGACTGAATCCTGATTTTCCCCCTTTGTGTTTTATGAGTCCAATTGTTAACCACCTGCATAAAATGGAAAAGTAGTCATGATGACGATTTTGTTAAAGACAATAGGCTATTTTCTATGTTGTTTAATGGAAAAGTGTGACCAAATTACACAAATGATCTGTAAATTTTCTTCGGTATTTTGATCTGTCTCTAATCAAAATTTTCTTTAAAGTGAAATTATTTTGCATTGACTTGCTCAAAATTTTCTTTTGTTTTACTTATTTGTTTATTACTATTAGTAGTATTATAACTTTTTCATTTTGACTCTCTACCAACTGCTTAGGTGATTGGCCGACTTGGACTTGAAGGAATTTTGTCGACAATTACACTCTACATGAGAAAATTGGAACTATTATGTAGAAAATGCAGCTGTTGAGTTGAAACTGAAACGGTAAAAATTTCACAAGTCTGCTGCTTTGTCATTTGCGTGTAATCGTTTTTGGTAAAACTTAAATTAGCTTAAAATTTGACAATGTTGTAGAAACAAAAATGTAGTAGAAAATTTTCCTATATAAGTTTGAAGTAATTAATTATAGGAATAACTGAATATAGTTTGTTAGTGAACGCATTTTAACTTTTGGATGCTGTTATCAGTCCAAGCTAAGGTAAATACCAACTTATGCCAAAAAAATTGAGGGGATAATTTGAGAAACCTCCCCTGAGATTTTAAACAATGTCACTAGCCTCCCTTAAGGTTTGCAAAATTACACAAACCTCTACTGAAGTTTAGGTTTTGGTAACAAAATTAGTCCAAGTTAGAAAAAATAACATTAAAAGAGTACTTAAGGGAAGGGATGAAATTTTTATTACATAAATACCACTTATACATGTATGTAAGTTGTATGGGATAATTTCAGATACCTCCCCTAAGGTTTTTGACAATTTCATTGACCTCCCTAAGGTTTATGATTTGGTAACAAAATCAGTCCATCTCTAAAAAAGTATGATTAAAAAATTACTTCTAGGAGAGAGATAAAAATTTGTTCCATAAATGCCCTTTATGCATTCCACTCAAGGCATATTAGCAAAAACAATTATCAATCAAGGTGTATTACAACTATGATTGTTTCAAAAAATTTCATGATTTTCAACTAAGATTATAACTTTTACATATTAAACTGAGAATAGTAGAGATTGTTTACTTGATTTAAGGTTTGCCTTTTGTGATTTACACAGAAAAGATCTTCCAATTTTGCCTTTTTTTAATCTCCTTTCTCAGCCACTTCCACGAAATTACTCTAATACAAAGGCCATTTCTTTAGTTTCTAAACCAAGGGGAAAAATCCTCAAGAACAAATTTGTTTTTCTATTTCTTTCCTCTAAGCTTCCTTCATTCTAACCAAGCCTTTTTGGTAAACGATTAAAATGTGGTCATGTCAAGTCTTGTCAGATCACAAAATGGTGCCAATTGGTGTAGCAAATCGAGCCGCCATTTTATTTCTTCCACATTATTGTTCATACTATTAATAGATTATTCCCTTAATTTGTTGATTTGTGCCATAATTACTTAATTTTCAAATTTTAGTTCTCAAATAATGTGTTGAGGTATATGAGCAATTTCATGCTAGGTGACGTCAAAAAATGGGCCCCTTATTCTGTCAGCGGAGGTCAATGTAATTTTTCAAATCTCAAGAGAGATTAGTGAAATTATCAAAAACCTCAAGGGAGATTTCTGAAATTATTCCAAGTTGTATTAGTAAAAGAATGAAAATAATTAAAAGTTAAAAACAATTAACACATACATTTTACTGCTCAAAAAGTTCACATTCAATACATTAGACAACACAAATAAACAACAAAACTACATTAACATTCACAAGATTTAGCAAAACGCAGTCTTCTCTCTTAACATGAGATTTGCTATAATTCTTGTGATTTTGAACAGAAAAATTTTGAATTTTACATTTTTTCTCTCTTTTCTCCTTTACTTTCAAGAAATTACTTTATAACTATTACAGTTTTAAGAGTTTCAAAGAAAATTTTCTCATGAACAACCTTCTTTTGTCTTGTGGTTTTTTCGTCTATCAAATCCCTTTTTCTCATATTGTGTACAATTAATTTATGGTCATTATCAAGTTATGTCAATTACAAAATAGCACCATTTGGTATATCAACTAGTGTTATTTTGTAATTGTAAGTCACTGTTCATCAATAAAGAAATTTCCAATAGTTATTTCTATTAATTAGTGTAATTATTCAATCATTAGATATTAGTTTCTAATATGACATAATGTCTTGGGTAGGGATGCATTTGAGTTGAGTCAAGTTCGAATAGTGCACTACTTGAGTTCGACTCAAGGTAAAATCACTGAACTCGAACTCAAGTTCGACTTCAGTTTACTTTATTCAGGCTTGATCTCGAGTTCGAGTTTAATTAAATCTAATCGAATCAAATCAAGTTCAATGGAGCCTATTCGAGCGTAATCGAATTTAATCGAGCCTATTCGAGTCTCATCAAACTCACATAATAAAAATTAATATTTTATATATAATTTTACATAAAGGATATTATTGGACATTTCACAATAATAAATATAAAAAATTAAAATATACATTATAAAAAACTCGATTAGGCTCGTCGAGTACAAAATATTAGAGGCGATCTCGACTCATGAGCTCAAACAAGTAGCTCGAATTTGGTCAAAATGAGCACGAGTCAAGTTGTTGACCGAGTAACTCATGTCGAGATACTTGGTTCAGTATCACCCCTAGTGTTAGGGTATATGAGTAATTTCTCCCCATGTAATGTAACTAACTAGACCCACAATTTTGCCAAGGGAAATAAGTGTAATTTTACAAATCTCAAGAGAGGCAGTGAAATTGTTAAAAACCTCAAGGGAGGTTTCTAAAATTATCCCAAAAATGGAACTATCCCAAGTTTAGCCTGTTAAGCGTCTTGCACTTAGTCAATGAAATACCTTAGAAAACCCAAGCTTAATACCAAGAACAGCAACTCATGGTGTCAATCTCCATCTATAAACAGCTTCAACGGTCAAAGTGGTCTAGATGTCTCACATTTTCTAATTTTTGTCGGTGGAGATATATATATATATATATATATATATATATATATATATATATATAAGGTAATGCAATCTACTTTTGTCAACAAGTCAAATTCTCTTTTCGTTATTTAACTTTGAAGAAGAATTTGACCAGGTCTGGATTTTTCCCCCTTTGACATTTAAAAGATTAATTGTTAGCCACCTATAAAAAATGCAGAGGGGTAGTGAAAAGTTCGCCACCAGAAGGAATTTATATCCGCTTTAAATTGTGGGTAAGGTATTGAAACCTCGCATTTGCTGTTAAAAAAATTTCAGAGGGTGTGTTATATCGAAATGTGTTTAAAAAAGTAATTGAAAAATATGCTTATGAAAAACGTTAAAAAAAATTTTTGCAAAAAATCACAGGAAAATGCACCCATTCTGATACCATATCAATTGTTCCTTATGATGACATTAGTTGAAGATGCGCCCATTCTTAACTTCTAAGACGTACGAGTAGTTAAAAATATTTTTCTCTTCAATCAAATAAAACTTGATGTCGTATTCATGTGATTCGAGCCAAAATCTTTCAAAAGGATATCAAAGGCATCGTGTAAGCCCAAAACATTCTCTGATTCAAACATTGTGTAAATCCCAAAAGAAATATGGGCCATTAGATTG
The DNA here is from genome assembly GCA_023065735.1 of Coffea humblotiana. NCBI lineage: Eukaryota > Viridiplantae > Streptophyta > Magnoliopsida > Gentianales > Rubiaceae > Coffea > Coffea humblotiana. Next base: position 4,547,551 of record CM041212.1, on the reverse strand, counting down.
TTTTGTGGACCGAACATTTATCCAAGTTTTGTTGGACTAGCAGGTTGGTGGGAAGTACATTTCTATTGGATTTCATAAGTGGTTGGCTAATATCACAATTCAGGAATCTATATATATATATATATAAGTAGATATTTTAATTAGAGCGTCACTCCTATGTGGCTATGCTTCATTGAAGAGAATTAACGGGTTATGGATCATTTGGGTTTTACCCATATTGAATATTATATTATATGTGTAAAAATTATCCCTAATTTTAAAATAAATTTAAAAAATAACTAACCTCATTTTAATGATATCTAAAATAACTTTTAAAAAATAACTAATCTTATCTTAATGATATCTACTTTCTATCAAATTATTACATAGAACTATGGTAAACCCTTTTTCAAATTACAATTATTAAAATTTTACATATTCCATAAATTACTTTCTTTCATCGCCATATCGTTGCTTAGTATTCAAATTGCTCATCATCTCTTCCCTTAATTTTGAATTAACTTAGTGTAAAAAAGAGAATTAATTATTATACCGACAGAATTATCATTATTGTTGGAAACTAAATATATATTATTGAAAAAAAAGCGGGTTGTTGGATCCTTTCTACTTAATTAAATGTGAATATATAGTTCTAAGTTTATGGTCATTATAAAAATTTAAATTATCTAAAAGAATAATTACTCGGTAGGGATGGATTGCTAAGCAGCTATGGAACAACAACGTTCAAATCTTGAACAGCTAAACTAATCGGATGATGCTAAACTCTAAGAATGAAGAAGAATTCTTTTCTGCACCTCAGAAAACCCTTTGGTCAACCTCCTTGTTCAGCTAGAAATGTAATAGTTGAAGTTTTCACTCAAGTTTGAAGCGATAAAGTGATTTTAGTCGGATGGAGATCTAGCAGTCTTGATGAGACCGTTGACCGGGCAAATTCAAGTGGCATAGAGTGGCTGGTCATTTGGTTTAGTTAGGCAATTTGGTGATATCAAACCGAAACTTCAAAGTAGGGCTGATTGCAAGCGGAGCTCTTAGCGAACAGCTCAGTCAACTGCTCGGTTCGAATTCGATTTAATCGAGTTTGAGTCCGAGTTCGATTTGATCGAATTCGAACCCAAGCTCGAGTTGCTCGAGCGGAGATGTAAGTCGAGTTTCAAATCTGAATATATAATACTCGAGCTCGACAAGCTACTTGTCAAGTAGTTTTTAATTTAAATAATAAATATTTTTAAATATGAAATTACCACTAAGGATTTACGCTTTCAAATAATTTACAAGATGATTTGCATATTTAATAAAATTCTCTAATGGCAAAAAGGTAGTAGAATTTGAAGTAAATATAATTCAATTTTATTCTCTAGGTTTCGAGTTTAAATGCACAAAAATGTGGTCTAATTGAGCTTCAATGTTTGAAGTCAGAATCGAGTACTCGAACTTGATATGGTTCGTTTTTTACTCGAGCCATATCAAGTCGAGTCCAAGTTTTTTTATGCCATTTCATCGAATTGAGTTCGATCTTCAATTTTTGAACTCGATCGAACTCGAGCTCGAGTCGAGTAGATACCAATAGTGTTCGAGTCGAGCTCGAGTATAGCACTAGTCAAACTCGATTCGACTCGTATATACCCTACTTCAAAGTACATGTCTTTTTAAAGGAGTTTGGTTGGATGAGTTGATTTCTCATTTCTATGATAGAAAGTTGCCAAACACCCAACATGTTCTTCAACTATTTTAATTAATTTTTTATCTCACACAAACGTTTCTGGAAGTAGAATATTTACAAAAACTTTGGTGAAAATAAACCCAAAAAAAAAAATCCAATCATAAGAATGGAGGTTTTGCTTAGTCTAGTTCTCTGAAAACATATTCTATATAACAATCATTGGGGTGTTATTTTTAAGGGAAAATCGTTCAAAACGTCCCTCACATTTTGTAAAATGACTTTTTTCGTCCCTTACTTTTAAAAGTGTAATTTTATGTTCCTTACATATTCATATCGGTCAAATTTAGTCCCTAACTAGGTTTCCGGTCATTTTTTTTGTCGGAATCCATCACGTGCAAGGCACATGATCATTTTTGAAGGATAAATTTGTCAAATTATATTTTACATAATCTGATCTATAGTCCTCCACATTTTATAAAACAAATTTTTTCGTCCCTCACATTTTATAAAATGATTTTTTCATGCCTCACATTTCACAAAATGAATTTCTCCATCCCTCACATTTCAAAAAATTTTCCATCCCTCACTAATTATGTGTGTGAATATATTTTTTTTAAACACATATATGTCTATTTGATTTTGCTTAATAATACGAATAGCATAAATATATGTATGTGTCTATTTGATTTCACTTAACAATACGAATACCATATATTATACGTGATCATTTGATTTCATCTGGTATTAACTAGTAAAAAATCTTGCATTCATTGTCAAGTTGGCCAATAAAGCTATTTTCAATCAAAATACAATAAGAATATGCAAATTAAGGTTCTATTGGTAAATATTAGTCATAATCATACAAAAAGAGAAGATAGCCCACAAGTTGGGCCCAATTACATACATGTGTTTGTGCTATTATTATTAAGCAAAATCAAATAGACATATACATGTGTTTAAAAAAAATATATTCACACACATAATTAGTGAGAAATGAAAAATTCATTTTTTGAAATGTGAGGGATGGAGAAATTCATTTTGTGAAATGTGAGGGATAAAAAAAATCATTTTATAAAATATGAGGGATGAAAAAATTTATTTTATAAAATGTGGAGGACTATAGATCAGATTATGTAAAATATAATTTGACAAATTTACCCTTCAAAAATGATCACGTGCCTTGCACGTGATGGATTCCGGCCAAAAAATGATCAGAAACCTAGTTAGGGACTAAATTTGACCGATGTGAATATGTAAGGGATATAAAATTACATTTTTAAAAGTAAGGGACGAATAAAATCATTTTACAAAATATGAGGGATGTTTTGGACGATTTTCCCTATTTTTAATGGCTTTAATAGTTATTTGCTTGGATATGTAGTGATTTTTTAGTTACGTCATATCACCTCTAATCACTTTTTTACATTCTCTCCCTCCATACCACTCAATCTATGCTACCACCGCTCTAATCATTTTCTTATCTTAAACCAATCATATTATGAAAAATTAATGACTTCATAATATTGAACCCATTAATCACTTTCTCATGTTTAACCTATCACACTATAAGAGTGCTACTGTATTATTCTAAACAAATTTTTTTTTGATTAATCTCCTATCCAAACATAATGGCTCCAAATATTCGTACAAGACAAAATAAAAATACGAAATGAAGCTTTGCACATTGTTCTTGTTCATTTTTATTCAGTCACAAACCTACTCCTCTTAAGTACCTCGCGTTTTATCCCAAGTTTCAGCTACCCGTAAGTCCACCTCTGTCCAAATTTTAGTACCATTTTTTGGCTTTGGCAAAGAGGATTACTTGCCCTTGTGAGAAGCTGAATGTCTCCACTGTAGTTTTCCCATGCCTAATTGAATACTCATGCCATGCCTTGTATGCACCTTCTAATAGTCCAGTACCCCTAATAGCAAGGAGCCCCATGTACCTTGTGACCATGGCATGACACTCTGCAAGTGTACAAGAACACCAGTCCATTTTAGGATTTAAGGTTTAGAGTTTAGAGCTCAGGGTTTAAGGTCATGATGTCTGGATTCATGGTAACACCATGCCCTTGAATCATGGCATCAATATCTGCCCAGGCAAACCCAAAGTTAAATAACAATTCCCAACGCATTGAGTAGAAATAAGAGGAGAATGATGAAACTTAGTCTAGTGACTAAGATCAGGAATTAGAGGCTCTGTGTTCCAATCCCTCTACTCTCTCCCCGTTCTTAAATACCCACCCCTCTCATGCTAGAATTGGAAAAAAAAATGAGGAGCAAATGATAAAAGCATGAAACAGCCATCATATTGATTTGCCACCATTTCATATCATCTATATGTGCCATCATTTATCCAAAACCAAGGAACTCAGCCAAGAACGAAAAGCTACCAACAAAGAAGTTTATCAATATTGCAAACACGCAAGTTCATGAGCACAAGTACTACTTCAGCTGACACTGGAGCATAAACAGCTTTAGAAAATTCAATATCCAACCATGCATCATGATATCTGATATCCAAACATAAGCAATAACATAGTACAATGACATGGTGAATGCAGACAAAATGTCTACCTTGGACCACGGCCACAGCGCTTGACATCTAATATCCAAACATAGTACAATAACATGGCACCATAACATAGCACAATGACATCTTCCGTTTCATCCTATAACAAATCCCCTTCAGCTGCCGCTGCCGCTAGATATGCTCCGAGCGCTTGCAAAGCTGTCCTAAAATGGAACATGTCATCGGTAGGGGCAGGAGGGGAAGGAATACCAACTGATGGAGACATGCTGGACTCTTGCCTCTCACTGAAGTGGGAGCTAATACTGTCAATTTCAAATGACTGAGTATTTACTTTCCCAGGGCTTGAATTGCCAAACTTCCTTGTACGTTTAGGCATTTTCAACTTCCCCTTATTCATAGCTTTTCCCCTCTTTGGAGCCACAACCTCAACATGATCATCAGTTGAATCTAACTCGATTGCTCTCTTTCCTCTTTGAAGTTTTGCCATCTTATTTTCCAGCTCACGCTCATCATCAGTATAAAGAGGTGCCTGGCCAGATTTCTGACTATACTTCCCTGATGCTCCCTGATCATGGAACACCTTGGTCAGCACATGAAATTGCAAACAAACATTAAGCCTCTTGTTCTAATGAAGCAGACTTAACTTACTTTAGTCAACTCATCCATAAAGGGTTTAAGTTTGAAAAAAACAAGGACACAACACTAATAAATTGCAAGGCAAGGCCATTGGGTGTTAACATGAACCAATTAACTCATACAGAAACCAATAGATTTATACCTTGAAGAAATTTGTAATGCAGAGTTTCAAGTCATTTTCGCCCGAAATGGACTGTACACTGTCACAGAGAACGCCAGCTTTTTGTCTGGCTACTGCAAGTATAAAGAAGGCACGATAAGAACCTATAAATCGATTTAACAAGCACAACTAATCATAATTAGCCACATACCCTTCAAGGAGGACCTTGTACAGGGAGGCATGAAAATATGTTACAACATAACGACATTCAACATGAATAGCCAAATATCTGAGGAAAGGACACGAGGTGTGAGAAAAGACAGCAATCATGATTCTTATGCAATAGCAATGAAATGAAGGCTACATTTCCAAAAGAGGGCAGTAAATGCAACAGCACAAGTATGATCAGTCTGGAACAAAATTTTCATTATATGCTAATTCAGAGCCAGCTACAATGTCACAGAGTAACAGGCAATAGACATGAAACTTCCAATGCAAGCCCTTACACATAAACTCCCAATTACAAGGCTAATTTCTAAGAAATTCCTGGGGAAGTGTTACCATAGAAAAAGGAAAAGAAATTGTTAACTGATTTAATCCGTTTCTTTGGATTATAGGGATAACAGCACATTTTCTGTGTCCTAATTGGTCCGAACAGAGACAAAAGAAATCTGGCCAAATTAAAACAGAGAGGTCGAAGCTACAATCTTTGCAATTTCAAGACCTACACATTTAAAATAAGGTAATGACTACAGATGATGGTCTTCTTTCATTTAAATAGGTTTTTGGAACCTTTTCAGTTCAAATGTCTGAAATGTTCTATATTTCTGTCTAATTTCTTTCCATAACTTTCCACAGGAAAAAAAAAGTGCATCTAATAAGTAGAAAACACAAAACAACATTTCAGCCAAAAGAAAAAGAAATTTCATGACGAATCCCATCAATAATTTCAATTTCATAACCCTCATTAAAGAGAAACAAACAAAATTCGAATCAGTGATCAAAACTTGAACTTCATAAACGTCCATGCACTAGTCTAACGTTGGCGAATTCTGGGACTTCCGCATAATATTTACTGCAGTTTCTTGACCTAATATAAGTTTGCCAGTGTCAAGTGAAAAGGGCGAATAATCTACAACTCTAACCATCAAATGATACCACCACGAGATAGGCTAGAAAAATTCTTCCGAACGCAGTTCAAGATCCAAGTAGAAATTGCTGAAACCAGTTACATTGCTCAGAAATTTAAAAAGAACAAAATAAAAAGGGAAAAAGGAACTGCTTAGAATTAGAGGGAGAAGAGGGACTTCCGAGAGCAGCACAAAACGGCGGGGACAACTCCGGCTGGTGGATGGCGATGACTGGCAAATGGCAGCGGCAGCTGTGGAGGAGAAAAAAGGAATAGAGTTTCGAAAGAATTCAAATGGAAGAGGAGGAGGTACAAATCGCATATATAAATCTTCAAACGGTATCGTTTCCTCTATTTATTTATTTATTTATTTTGTAAATTCACCTGAAAAAAAGGCCCCTTATTTTTTGGGGATAATTGCAGAAACCTCCCCTGATATTTCTGACATTTTCACTGACCTCCCCTGTAGTTTGAAAAATTACACTGACCTCCCCTGAGATTACTAATCCTTTGCAAATTCAGTCCAAACGATTAAAATATTGTTTTAGGGAGTGAAATTAGAATTTTTTACCAAATTTGTCCTTTGTACTACATGTCCAATGAATGACAAAGTATTACAAATCAATTAACAATTAATAAACTTTAAGGAATATAGTTTATAGGCAAATACGCATTACTTATTTAAAGTACCGGCTCTTTATGGGTATTTTACTTTCAAACATTTAATTTAATACAAATATTTACGCTCAAATACAGATTTGTATTTACTTTCAAATATTTAATTTTTGTTAAATACAAAAACTGACAATCTCTCTTCCGTAAAAATATTAATATAACACTTTTTCAATTTTAGTTACAAACATTTATGTATTTCACATAAATTAAATGATTCAGAATAAAATGCCCATAAATAGCCAATACTTTACCATGTAATGGATGAAAACCATAAAGAATTAATACTTTATGGGCTATTTCTTTTTTTAAAAAAAATATTTAATTTATATTAAATAAATAACCTACAGATTTCCGTTTTGCAAGAATATTACTGTAACACTTTTTGAATTTTACTTACAAACATTGATATATTTATCATAAATTAAATGTTTGAAAGTAAAATACCCGTAAAAAGTTGGTACTTTAAATGAGTAATGCGTGTTTGTCCATAAAGAGTCGGTAACTATTTAAAGTACCGGTTCTTTACGGGTATTTTACTTTCAAACATTTAATTTAATACAAATATTTACGCTCAAATACAGATTTGTATTTACTTTCAAATATTTAATTTTTGTTAAATACAAAACCTACCAATCTCTCTTCCGTAAAAATATTAATATAACACTTTTTCAATTTTAGTTACAAACATTTATGTATTTAACATAAATTAAATGATTCAGAATAAAATGCACATAAAGAGCAAATACTTTACTCATGTAATGGATGAAAGTCATAAAAAATTAATACTTTATGGGTCATTTCTTTTTTTAAAAAAATATTTAATTTATATTAAATAAATAACCTACCGATTTCCTTTTTGCAAGAATATTACTGTAACACTTTTTGAATTTTACTTACAAATATTGATATATTTATCATAAATTAAATGTTTGAAAGTAAAATACCCGTAAAGAGCCGGTACTTTAAATGAGTAATGCGTGTTTGCCCATAAATTATATTCTTTAAAGTTTATTAATTGTTAATTGATTTATAGTACTTTGTCATTCATTGGATATGTAACACAAAGGGCAAATCTGGTACAAAATTCTAATTTCACTCCCTAAAATAATATTTTAATCGTTTGGACTAAATTTGCAAAGGATTAGTAACCTTAGGGGAGGTTAGTGTAATTTTTCAAACTATAGGAGAGGTCAGTGCAAATGTCAGAAACCTCAGGGGAGGTTTCTGCAATTATCCCTATTTTTTGTGTAGAAATAAGTTCATCAGAAATTTTTGTACGGAAAGTAGATTCCATTCCTTTGTTTGGATTGCTGCTTATTCTATTAGAGGAAACTAGGCCTCCCCAGCCTTTATTTTTCTTTTGTGCATAGTTTCCTTTGTTTGGATTGATGTATATCTATTGTCTATCACTATATAAAACGCATTATGAGTCTTTAGTGTGAGTGTAAATAAAAATTGATCTTAGTTTTTGTGATATCAATATGGGTATTGATACTAATAAATGGACAGATTATATTGTATTTTCTTAATAATAATTAGTAAGAATTATGCTAATAGTTATAAAGAAACCTTCCTTAACCAACTATTCCTAGAGTAGTTGGTCATCAAAAAAACTTTAAAGTTCAATTATTCCTGCACTATAAATCCAAAATTTCCTGAAAAAATTTTGTCAACGGGTGCTTACGCACCCTTCTAGATTGGTGGTGATAGAATCTATCGTGTCCAGCAATATATATATATACATATATATATATATATATACACACAAAGAAACAATTAAACCGAAAAAGGAACAACTAGTTCATTGCATTTCATCAATAATTAATATCAATTATATGCCAACAATTATAAGAACGAAAAACATTCCCTTGAGTTATAATGAATTAAATAAAAAAAAGAAGAACAAATTTTATTTATAAATTATAAAAAATATGGTCAATCTTAGTTGTTAATAGTGGAAGCAAAAAATGATATTAGTTTCTGTGATACCAAATACACTCCTGTTTAATAAATGGACAAATTGTTGCATTTCATCATTGATAAATAATATCAAACATGCCGGTGGTGACAATAAATGAAAGATTCCATACTTTTTATGTACCAAAAAGAAAGAAGAACAAATTTTATTTACAAAATTCAAGTTTAAAGAGTACTTCAAACATGAAACAAACATAATAAATTAGTACTATGAATCTCTTAATACCACGAATCTTTTTATTTCTTGGATACAAATAAACTAAGTCTTAAGAGCACCTTTTTAATATGCGTATAATACTATTGAGTAAAAAAATTTAATACAAAATATAATAGGAAATGGAGTACTAAGGTAGGCAAAGAGTTTGATGTTGGGAATTTATTTATTTAAATTGCAATAAAGATTATATTTAATGAACTTTATCAATCACATTCTTGTATCAACTATAGTATTAAACTACAATTAATTAATATTATATTCATCAATGCCAATCATAATAATAATTACAAAGGTGAAACATTCTTTGAATTATGGTAATAAAAATATATCCAAGTTAGTTTGACTATTATATAATAAATAATCTTAACATCTTACAATTTTTAATCATATTAACTCTATAATTATAACGTATGCCATCAACGAGAAATACGAATAAGTTTCACTAAATTAAAACATTTCTCTTTAAAGTTAAGCTATTTAAATTCGAACAATGGAATTTCAATATATTCAGATACTATTATAATTACAATAACATTATGGATCATTTTACAATCCACTGTTAGCAAAATAATAATAATAATAATAATGAGAAAATCTCACTAAAAGTAATAAACAATTCATAGAATGACTTAAAAGGGAGCAACAAATTATTCGAAAATTAAAAGTTTAAATTCAAATGGCATAAAAATGAACATTTAGGTCATCTAAATTTAGCCAAAATACAAAAATATTGATACTGTTACAAAATAAAAGTACTCTTGAAACAAAGAAAGATTTATTGTTTGTGCATTTGTATTGGTTAGGGCAAACTAAGTTCAGAAAAAGTATAAAATAACATAAATATTAAATATCACATTTTTTTGTCTCAATTACATTTATTCCTTCAAAATAATTGGGGATAAATTTACAAATCTCCCCTGAGATTTTTAACAATTACAGAGAGTTCTCCTTAAGTTTTAAAAATTACATATACCTCACCTATTTTTACTATTTAATAACAATGTAGGTCTAATAAACTAAATTTTCTTTTAAAAATTCTAAATTACCCTTTTGTACAAAATTAATAAAGAAAAATATAGTGTACTCATTCATTTTTTTCCACACTTTGCACAAATCAACAAGTTTAATCCCTAACCACCATCCAAGCATAAGTTCTAAAATCAAGTAACTGTTCAAAAGATTCCAATTTACATATACAATATCAATACTTGTCACGCCAAAAAAAAAAGAGAGAAAAGAGACAAGCCCCGTTGATAACCAATTTTTTACCCCCAAAATTAAATATCAATGCTCAAATACCTTTTCAATACAAGCTAATTTGATTTAGAACCACCATTACAACCTCCTATAGTTTTAAAAATATTAATATCTCAAAAATAAAGAATAAATTCTACCTCCATAATAAAATCATAATAACAAATTCTAATTTAATGAAAGAGATCCTTATGTAATTATTGATATTTTATAAAAAAAATTTTACAACAAGCAAAATATGACAAATTTCACATATTTAGTTTTTCTTCCTATTTCAATTATCAATTTCATTATTTATTTTTGTATCATTGCGAGTCTCTTCATTTCTTTCTAATTTGACACATAATCTGCTCCCTCTGTAATTTTGTAATTTTAATTTGCTAATATTAACAAAACTGAAGATAATAAAAATAGGTTATATTAACTAGAAAAGAGAGGAGCGAAAATATTAGACAAGAGACAGAAAAATAGATTATTTCTTTTGAATTTTGTAAATGTATTGCCTTAAATTTAAAATTGTCTGTCAAGTGGAGGGCATTATAGGTATTTTACTATGTCAAGGGAGGTAAGTGTAATTTCTTAAACTTGAGGGGATTCGAGAGAAATTGTTAGAAACCTCAAGGGCTGTTTCTGAAATTATCCCAAATAATTGATTTTCTAAAAATTTTAAAGGAGAAATATCTAAAAGTATTAGGTTCACGTACAAAGCACGTGCTCCATTACTAGTGAAATAAAAAGGTTTGCTCGGAAAATGTGATTATAGAAAACGTAAAAACTTTAATCCAAACAAATATTTATACAATCACTAATTAGTTATTGCTATTATTGTTGCTACTTTTTATACTGTTATAGATATATGAGGATTTACTTATATTGGCCTTGGAAGTCTCATAGGCATGGAAATGTAGAAATGCTTTTCTTGTAACATATGGCTGAGCTATCAAGGAAAGAGATTTGAAGCCAAGATGTGTAAGATCGATGTCACATTGCTGCGTCGTGGAACAACATTGCTGCACAAGGACTAGTTCGCATGAAAGCAATTTTGCAACTAGACACCATGTAAAATGTCAGTTTGATGAACTAAGGTTGACCTTATGTTCCCATTTAATTCTTGTAAAATTGATTTCCATAATTTTATCTTTCCAACGTTCCCATCCACCAACTGGGATCCTTTTTTGAATACAAAATTGTGCCTTAGCAATTCAGTTTTCTAAATTGCTCTCTGATTAACATAAAGTAGAAGGGCTCAAGCTGACTGATTCTTGTGCTCTGAGTCCTGTCCTGAGCTTTACAGATACAACGAGCAATGGAAAAGTATCATTGGCACAACCTGTAGTCAATTGCAGAACACTAGAGAAAAAATATGTTGCCTGTTACAGAGCTAAGATACAACTTCAAGAAGGATGCAAACACCTATCAGGGTTCAGCTAATCCACATCTTTCTGCTACAAAATACTGGCTACTTTGAACTACAAGCAGTACGGAAGATATGGCAAATTGAGTTCCAAAAGAAGTAAAATAGCACCTCATTTAACATATCTACAAATTGCTGAATCGGTTGGACAGTTTAACAACACCAGACAGGCAAGGAAGATCTCAGGCTTTGGCCATCCGAGGCAGAGAGCAAAAGCGAATTCCATCCCAGATATTTTCATCTGATCTGACTGAAACAGGATCTGGTTCAGCAAGGGATCATAGGACTTTTAATAAAGTACCAATGATGGTAAGTAAGAGCTATCAAGGTTAATGTTGATCTTTGAGCATAAAATCACTGCAAAACACAAAAACTCAAACTTAAGAGACTCGAGACAGCATGTAGTCAAGAATAAAGCCAGCACATAGTTGCATGACATTTTTGTTGTTTTTGAAACACTAAAATAAGAACTCACCATGAAGAGAGGAGCAACCAACAAGTATAGAAGGCAGAATGAGCTTAATAGCCTTCACCACAGCGAATGAAATAATTGCAGCAAGTAGCAGCAGTCAACAAGTATGCTTGACAGTCTTAACTAACTACGGCAATATGCTTCAAAACTTGCAGCTTAGACTTGATTGTGTTAGAAGATACTCTATCAAGTCCGTGCAGCTTTATTGCATGAACAGACATCTTCTGTGGCTGCTCCAAAAAACATCTACATTAGGAGAAGATTTCTCAAGTTTTAGTTCTAATATAATCAGAATCAAAGTATTTAAAAGTAAAAATTGAGTAGTAAAAGAAGAGTAGTATATCTGACCTTACCGGACTCTTAGAACCAAAAATCAGTTTGAAAACCAACAGCTCTGAAAACTCCTGAAATTTTTACTACTAGCAAATCATAACCAAGGAAAAATGAGACAGAAACCCATCATCTACGAGACTTAATGAACAAATCACTAATCAAATGGTTCAAGAAGCTTGATAAATGCGCCTTCAAGAGGTGATTAAACTTTGGAGCAACTATTTACTCCCACTAGAATCATAAGTTAGGGAGCTGATCACTTTAGCAATCACATCTTACATCCACAAAAGCAGATATATAAAATCAACAAAACTAAACTTCCCAAATATCTCTCTCCTTCTCCTTCTCTCACAGAGACAAAAAAACTAGACATTGACTCTTAAAATCTTTGTCCATCATTGCCTATTTATAATTTTCTGTGTTTCATCAACTTTGATTTAACAATCTATTTCATAAATGTAAACACATTATCGTTCTTTTCTAGCAAATTGATAACCAAATGAACTTTTAGAGTACTTAGTTGGACCAGGAGCTTTTAGATCGAAAATCTCAGGAAGGCATGTTTGCCTGCTTGACAATAGTGATAGAAGAGCGAATTCCATGTCATTTTTGAGCTGGGAATCTTACAGAAAGGAAGGGTTTCTTTTTGTTGCCTTTGTTCTAAACTAATGAGCAGGAAATAAGACTTAATACTAAGTAAATCTACTAATCCATTTAATACAAAATCGCTAACCTTACAGTACGTACTTGAAAATTTGCAAGCTTCTCATTGTCAGCCTGTTTCTCTAAAACAATTTCTATCACCAACCAAACCGCCCATAATCATCAGCAGAAATTCACGGTAATGATGGCTCTTGATCTTGAGAGACATTACATAAGTTGGGAAAAGAAATTCTGGTGAGCATTTTATAGAGGCCAGTTGACAAAGATAGAGCATTTATCAGGTTTTAGACACTAGGAAGAAAGAAAAGTGTGCCTGTAGTGTGCCATCCTAATCATATCTGTCCAATTGAAACGGGATTTGATTCAACAAAGTTTTCGAAAGTTACAAGCCGGATAATTCAATCAGCAAGTAAGAGCAATTGAAGATTCTAGACATTTGAGGCTGAGTCGCGTTTATAATTACAGTAGTTTGGTTCCAACCACAAAGCAAGTAATTACAACTCATAAACTGAGAATAATAATGGGCAATTTGTAGCGCATGCAAAGCATTTCACATTGAGGCATTGAGGAACAATAGAGCTGTGGGCTACTAAGGCACAACAGAGATCCACGTTTAACTGCTACCAAAACACCATTTAGTTCTAACTTCTAACTATGAGCAGTATGCCGGAGATGACAAATTGAGTTCTAAAACATGTAAATCAGCATCTCATTATCATGACCACACATTACTGAATCATTTGGACAGTTTAAAAGAACCATACCCCAGTGGATATCTCAGACTTTGGCCATCTGAGGCACAGAGAAAAAGAGAATGCATCCTAGATGTTGCTATTCAACTGAAGCAGGATCTTGTTCAGCAAGGAATTGTAGGACTTTCAAAAAGTAAAGACAGTAAGTAAGAGTCATCGATGAGGTTCCCTGTTAAGCTTGTGCCTAAAATCACTGCAAAGCACAAAAACTCAAACTGAAGATGACGTTCAAAATAGAATAAAGCTAATGGAAATTGTTAGATAATTGCAGGTTTTCTGTCATTGTGACTAAAGCCCCAAAAGGAGAAACTTACCATAAAAAAAGAAGCAACAGACAATCATAAAAGCAGAGAGAGCTTAAAAGCCTCTATCAAGGTGGATTCATTAAGATCAGTAAGTCACACTAGCAGACTTGAGTTGAATGTTGGAAGATACTCCACCAAGTTTTGTGCAACTTCATTGCTCAAACAGTACACACCTTCCTTGGCTACCTCAAAAATATCTTCGTGACGACAAGATTTCTTTTGTTTCATACATAATATATTAGATATTAAAGTGGTTAAAAGTCAAAATTGAGCAGTGAAAGAAGAGAAGCATATCTAAAATTACCAGAATTTTTGAACCAAAACATGAAAGTGATGACCAACAGCTGCGAAAACTCCTCAATTGACCATTGTCTTCACAGCTAAAAAGCCAAAATCAAGGAAAAGTGAGCCAGAAAACCATCATAAATGACTCTGATGGAGCAATTACGAGTCAAATAGTTCAGATAAGTATGCAAGTTCATTATCAAGAGGTAAAAGTTCAGTCCTCTTAGAATCACAATTTTAAACAGAGTGAGATGGCCTTAGCAATAATAACTTAAAATCCACAGAAGCAGACCATGTAAAATAAACGAAACTAGACTGCTAGTTGTTCTAAACGTTGATAGGCTATTTGTAAGACATGCAGGCCAAAAGTTATGGTGCTGAAGAAGCTTCAAAATTCTAACCTCTGTTCATGAAGCTATTCTTCTATCAATCCTACAAAAACAAAGCATAGAACAAAATATGAACAGGGATACAGTAAAACATCAAAGCACGAAACAGAACAGGTGCTTGGTGTCATTCTAATTGATGGTTACAAGAGTATTATGTTGTAAGGAGTAATTGAAGAGCACCAATAAGAAATGCTAATGCTGCAGTTTTGAAAGATAATAAATAGGACGATAAAAAGGGAGAAGAGAAAATTGTGAAAATAACCGTGTGGACTTTTTGGCTAAGTTTGGGAGTTTAGGATAGAATAGAGAAGAAGAGAAAACTTAAGTTATGAGAGAAGAGAAGGGATTGTTACGTTGTTTGGAAGTTTTGAGAATTAGTGGAATGATTTTGGATATAAAAGTCATTAAATATTTGTTCAAGACATTTTTAAGGATAAAATAGATATTTTAAAAAACTTTCATAAGCTTTCTCCAACTTTCTCTACATTTCTCTCCAATTTGAAAGGAAAAATTTTACTTACTATTTATCCTCTTGAATCCTTCCATTTCTCTTCTTTTCTTTCCTGATAAAAACTAACAAACGAAGAAAATGTTCACTTTCTCCTCTTTCCCTTTCTTTTCTCTCCAAATCCTTCACTCCCAAACGAACCCTTAGGTTTTCTCACGAGAAGGTTAATCAGAGAGGGAGGTGAAGAGAAGGGGAGATTGATTGTAAAACAATTAAGAAAGTTGGTAAGAGGCAATCTTACATGATTGAATTTGATCTGAAGATGAACGGTTAATCAATCTATGTGATTGTAAGGCTTTGAATGTGAGAAAATTTGGACCACTGGGAGTCGGGGCCGCTGCTCTCAGGAGTGCATCTTTCCTTTAACAGAGGACAACCACGAACCCGCAAACGTTTTAGTTTGGTGAGACTTCTCATGGCATCCTCGGAGGGTAAATGTCGAAGCTCTTTGAAATCACTTAAATACAGGCCTTCAAGAGCAGCGAAGTTTCCGAACCAATCTGGCAGAGCTTTTATACCTCCGAACTCAACTAGCACTAGTGACGTGAGAGTGGTCAAGTATTGGATCTGATGTGGCAGTGACTCCATGTGTGGCAACCCATATAAGCATAATCGACGCAGTGCTGATGACGAAGAGGAGGAGGGGGATATCAATCCAGACCAATCAAACTCATTGTAAATTGAAGAATTTTCATGATCATCACCATCATCTGAGAAGGGACCAATTGCAAGCTCCCTTAAGCTGGTTAGGAAACCAAATCCTTTGGGCGTCATACTTGTTTTTAGCTTGGGACACTCGCGTAAGACCAGCTCCAAGAGAGAAGGCGTTTGTTGCAAATCAAGCGGAAAGGAGATAAGATTGTCGCAATCAGTCACCCGAAGCTTCTGGACAGAGGCACATGAGTGTAGCATGTCACCGGGCAGATTCGTCAACCCAGCACACTCATACATCTCCAGCTCTTTAAGAGACGTAAAGTTTTGCAGGGGAAGGAGTTCTCTGCATCTGTTGCAGTGATACAATCCCAAATGCGCTAACCTGGGGAGTGTTGTTGCTGACTCAGGGAGTGTTGTTGTTGTTGGCAAATCCATTAACCATCGAGGAAATTGATCGCCCAGAAAATATTGAATTATCAACCCCTCCAAATTTGGGTGGGGTCGAAGGCCATCTAACACATCTTCGTCGTTGTAGTCGTCGCCTTCTCGATCACGAGCCCACCGAAGTTCTAGCCCAAATAGATTTGCCTTTTCAGATAGTTTTGCTTCCTCAGCTCCTTCCTTATCCTTTACCAGTTCCAGATTGCGTATCGCCAAACTGCCTTTGAGGTTCTTCAAGCTTCCAAGCACTCCAATTCGTCGACCCTTCTCTCGACCCACATTAAAGAACTCTAGTGTCTGAAGGCAAGTCAGTCGTCCCATCTCTAGCGGCATTTGAAATTCTTTATCATCATTATAATAATGGAGATGTCTCAAGCTAATCAAATCGCACATCCCCTTCGGAAGAACTTTAACATCTGAATAACTTAGCGTCAATGTCTGCATATTGTAAAGCTTGCAAAGGGAGTCCGGCAAATTCCTGATTGCAGAATACGAAAGGTCAACATACCGCAAATGTATCAATTTGCCAATTGAGACCGGTAGCTCTCGAGTTGTTGCAACATACAATTCCAAAACATACAAGTTCTTCAATTTCATTAACATATCACCAGATAAGTCACCATTTACGATGAACAATGTATGAAGCGAAGTTGATATATTCTCAAAAAGTTTTTCTCTGTCTTCTCTGCCACCAGCTGAGTCTACTGCAAGGTGACGAATCTGATTACTATTGTCAATTATCTGAGCATCGCCATTATTAATGACTTTGGTAGACTTTGACATTGACTCGGCAAGGTCATGCACCAAATCATGCATTTTATAACATGTTCTCCCACCATGTCTTATTTCCACAAACAATGAACTCTGCAATAAAATTCTCAGATAATTCATTCCAATTTCCTCCATCATCATTTGGCTGTTGATGTCTGCTTGGGGGAAACCTTCTGCCATCCAAAGTTCGATTAGCTTATCTCCTTCCATCTCAGTATCCTTAGGAAATATAGACCAATATGCAAAACATTTCTTAACGTATGGAGATGGCAAATTATCAAAACTAAACTTAAGTATTTGCATCACACCATCTCCATCTCCACTCAAACTCGAAAGCCTATTCTCCAAAATTGATCGCCACTCCTCTTTTCTCTTTAAAGATAATAGACCTCCAATTACACTTGCTGCCAATGGTAGACCATCACATCTTTTGATTACTCTCTCTTTAATTGCTTTTAGTTCATCAAGTACTTCTCCTCCTCTAACTACTTTTTCTTTTAGGAGAGACCAGCAAAGATCATCAGGTAGCCTTCCTAAGGCATAGGCTTCATCATCCATCCTCAGAACTTTCAACACAATATCTGCCAGTTGACCAATACGAGTAGTGACAAGACACCAGCTTCCATCAGTTGGATTGAGCCCCTTCAAGGTGGTGAAAAAGTCATCCCACAATGCCTGATTATCATCCCACACATCATCAAGGACAAGGAAATATCTTTTTCCCTCTAGTTGATTCCGAATTTTTCCAACGATGACATTCCTATCATCCACGTCAACCTTTTTTCCCGTCAATTGCACTAGTATGAGTTTGAAAAGCTCCAGTATAGGAACTTTTTTGGATACGCAAACCCACACTTTTTTCTGAAATTGCCCCATCAATTTGCTGATTGTTGTATATCGATTTAGCCAAAGTTGTTTTGCCTAGACCTCCCATACCAGTTATGGTAAGACAAGAAACAACCTTCTCAGATGGGCTCAACAGCATCTTCACTGACTTTGATTCATCATCGGCTCTTCCAGTCATTGGAACAGCAACCGAGTCGGTCTGCCGATTTCTTCTGTCTCCAGCATCAGCAGCAGCAGGGAGGGCAGCTGTCATGACTGCCCTGCCGATCAGTCCCAATCCATCGGCTTCTTGATTGATCTCATTCAACTTAAGCTTGATGTCCCTGACCTTAGAAGCCATTCTCCAACCGAAAGCAACGGAGTTAGAGAAGGAGAAGAAGCAACATACCTTGCTCTTGAGTTGGTTCCGGGACTCCACCTTGCAACGAAGAGATTCGTAGTTGAGCTCATCCAACACGTTGCCAGCATCATAAGCCACTTCCCCGAGACTCTTCAACCATTCTTGCAGTCCCCGGTCCTGGTTTTGTTGCCTTTCCTCAGCATCAGCCAAGAGAGCATTGACAAAGGTAAGAGTTCGGGCCATGCTGGCCAGATCCTTCTTGAACCCAGCTAACATACCAATCCTATCAGTGGCAAGAGATACTGCCGTCTCCAAAGGCAACCTGAATAGTGGCACTAATGACAGCGTCGGCCATTTTCCTTTCCTTGTATGGGGCTTAATTGCTAGGATGCTTTGTTGATATCAGATTGGTGATTTCCTTGTATGTATGTAGCTTGCTAGGATGTTTTTTCCTATCAGATTATAAAGATGGAGATGGACAGAAGGGTTCCGATTTATTTATTTATTTTTCAAATTTAGAATGGGACCGTGGGTTGCCTGTGGTATGAACTGAAGTATGGTGGAGCCACTAAGAGAGTTATGTAATTTGCCTAATTTATAAAGGGTTATACGTAATTTATCCAATTCAGAATGGGCTTCTTCCCCGGTTTTAGGTAATTATATATTGTTGCAGCTAGTGCTTCAGTTCACGCTAATGCCGGGCCAGGCCTTGGGTTGCGGAAAGTATGTCTAATCCTTGATATTTTTTAAAAAAGAATACTGGAAAAAATCGAACTGGATATTAAAAAGTACATTTCCATCCAAAATATTCTAACAATAAAACCACTAGAAAAGTAGTATATAGAACTCTCAATTGTTATTATATTATATTAGGGCGGCTTGGCCATCTCAATTATTGCACCTGCACCAACTAGTGTGCCCAGAAAAAAAAAAGGCTAAAGAAATTATCGAATGAGGTTTTATGATCAGCCAATTTTGTTCCTGTGAAATGATAGTGTCTCTTTAGATCAGGATGACTTTTGCAGCATGGAAGGGATCAGTAGCTCGGACTTACTCTTGACAAGTAGAAGCCCTCGTGGGAAATCCTAAGGATAATTTTGTAGAGAAAAATTGGACGAAGATGGAGGAGAACAAAAGAAAAGGGTCGAAGTTTTGGTCGAAGTTTTTTTTTCCCTTACTTGGTATGGAATTATGAAGCCACTTGCTTAATTATACACAAAGCTAAATCAATAGTTTTCTCTTGGAGATTAAGAAAGAAATCTTGCTACATAAAAAAAAAAAATTTTCTTACTTGGTGTGAATTATGAAGCCACTTGCTTCTTCCTCGAATCTTGCTTGGTTTTAGTTAATTATGGTTACAGAGACAGCTTAGTTTACGCTAATGCTGGGGCCTTGAGATGCTCAAAAGGTCTAATCCTTGGTATTTAAATAAAAAGCTGAAAACAAGGTAGGTACAATACAACTGGCATTTTCACCTAATATATTAGCAATAACAATAGTAGACAAATTCTCAGTTGTTATATTAGAGCGGCTTTGCTATCTCAATTATTGCACCTAAGACAACAAGAAGTGGTCTTCTCAGCGTAGAAGAAGTGAGTGCTTCTTTTGACAGACTTGAATGCATTTTCCACCAAAAACTGACTGGCGTTTTACTCGAATGTTTCTAAATCGATGCTGGGTTTTTTTGTTCTTTATTACTTTTTTTTTGGAAAAATCATTTAAAATATTCCTCATATTTCATTAGATGAATTCTTTTCCGTCTATCATTTTTAAAAGGGCAAATTCCACTTTACCCCCTGTAGTTTAGTGCTTTTTTGACATAATCCCCCTATGGTTTTAAAAACTATACATAACCCTCTCATAGTTTGGATTAAAGTATCAAAGTAACGGAAATGATCATTCGTAATGGAATCATTTAAATGTCAAAATACCCTTATGTAAAGTTGAAAATTTTTTATTAACCAAGAGGGGTTATGTATATATTTTGAAAACCATAAATGGTTATATGGTACAGTATTAAACCATAAAAGGATTATATGGTAAAACATAAAAATCATATGGAGTTAGTGTGTCATGTATTTATAAAGGTAATTTCAATATTTTCAAAAGTTTTATTATGAGTGACTATTTCCATCACTTTGACACTTTAATTCAAACCATAAGGGGATTATGTATAGCTTTTGAAATTATAAGGGGGTTATGTAGAAAAACACTAAACCACAAGGGGATAAAGTGTAATTTGCCCTTTTTAAAATATTGATTTATGTCGCTTACAAAATTAAGGCAGCAAAATTTAGTTGCAACCTGGGCTTTTGACCACTGAATACACGAAGTGATCCACTACCTAATCGTTGTTTTAGGTGCAAAAACTGTATTTTTTCTAAAAATTAAAAGAAACTTCAAAAATTTGAAAAAAAATACTAGCAAGGAGGAGTGAGATGTAAGAAACATTTAAGTAGCAGGAGTTCTAAAATCTAGGACCTTTAATTCTTGTAGTTTCACCTTTAACTAATTGACCAAGTCTCTTTCCCACATATTGGTGGGCACAGCTAACATTTCCAGCAAAACGTGATTAAAAGGGACAATTTTCAAGTTAATTTGGTGGTGGTACGATCAAGACCTGCTTTCAAATTTAGAAGACTCGAGAATTTTCTATTTATGATTATTTCCCCTTGATTGTAGCCAAATATTGTTTTAATTGATGGATTCTACTTATATTTGATTAATGGTACTAATTGTAGGAAAAGGAGCAAAACGTGATTAAAAGGGACAATTTTCAAGTTAATTTGGTGGTGGTACGATCAAGACCTGCTTTCAAATCTAGAAGACTCGAGAATTTTCTACGCAGAGGTTTCCTAATTCGAGTCAACTACAAACAGCTTTTGAAAGAATTGGGAAGACGTTAATTATATTTATTAGTAGTAGTTTTACATTAGAAAACATGAAATATTATCTTTTGTATTTTCTTTTTCTAATTAGGCAATGTGCTTTTATTATTAGTAGTAGATATCAAGTAGAAAATTGAGGGAGAGAAAAAGCTGGCATTTTGCGTGATTAATACTTCGGGAAGCAAGAAACGAGGGGGAGCCATCGTGGTAACTGGTAAGTCCCGTGTCAAGGAGGGGAGCCGCTTGGCTTTTCTCTTGTTTTTCAGTTTCTTTAGTTTTTTTTTTAATCAAAGACTTATGCGGCTGGCTTTGAGAAAAATCGTGTGAATTGTTCCAATTGGTCATGTGCAACTAAGTTCTCTTTTTTAGTCAAGAAATAACGAAAGATTTTGTTCATTTACATCTGTGAGATCTAACTATTTTTATTTATTTCTCTTATTTGTTAGTATTCATATGTTTTTTGATTTAATTTCTCATAGTTGTTTTGTTGTTTGGATATCATTGGCACTCGATATTTAATTCAACTTAACGAACTGAAGCCAATTAAGATAGTTAAATCTGTAATTGTTTAATTATCTTAAATTAGTGGCGACTAACGTGATTGGTGCCATGTTAGGAAGACATACGATCTGATTTAAAATAAACTTTGGTAGTGTATTTATTAATTAGAACAAGGGTTTTCTAGTTTCTAATGCAATCAAGAAAATTTAATTCTATGGGCGTACCTAAAGTTGTTTCTTTGATTAGAGAAGTAGTTAACATGCGTACTTTAACTATCGAGACACTAAGGAAAAATTGGTTGTTTATCACGTATATGACAACTATAATCTATTTATTCGCAAATAATTGAGATAATTATTGCATCGATGATCAGTTATTTGAACTACTTCCGGAGTTATGTCTTTGCCTAGAGCTTGTTTATTCTTAAGTTGAATTTTAGTTTAATTATTTTCAGTCACATTGATTATTTACTTTAGTTTTAATTCTCCAAACCCCCCTCCCCCCCCCCCCCCCCCAAACACCAATTAGCTTTTTACTTAGAAAGAAATAGATTTTTCCTCTAATCCCTATGGAGACGACCCTACTTATCATTATACTCGTTTATATTTTTTTTGTGAGTAGGAATTTATTATTGCACAGGCACGACTTTTGTCATCTAGCACTTTAAAACATCAGACATTTTGAAGCAAATGTCTTGTTTATGTACAATATACAAAATTTAAGTGGTGAAAATTTGAGGAGTTTGTTTATTATGAAAAATTGGATTCATCTTTGTTCCTCCATTTTCACAATTAGTTTGCATGCATTTTAATGGTGAATTTGTCCACAATTTATAATCATTTAATAAAACATTTTGTAATAACATCGAAAATACACTTAGAAGGTAATTGAGGCAACTCTCTTTTAAATAAATCATGAAAAAGAAAATGCTACAGCTGATTGACAGTTTGAACTTTGGAGGCACCATATTCACAGCAACAAATCACAAGCTTTGGTTTATCCAGCTGAGACATGAATAAAAAAGATAGCGCCGAGATGTGATCCAGCTAAGAATCAAATGAATTTCAAGAGGCAGTAATACTAATTAGGGGCCAACAAGGTTTATCCAATAAGCTTTCTCGATCGGCTTAGAAAAAAAGAGTACTGGCTTCTTTTGACAAACCTGCGCGCAATTTCCTCCAAAGCTCCTACTCGGCGTTTCACTTGAAAGTTTCCAAGTCAGTGCTAGGCTTTTCTTACTGCTTCTTTTCCTTCTTCGAATTGTTTGCTCCTTTTGTGCTCGAATGCCGAGCCTTTGATTTGTGGAAAAAATAATTTAGTGAGTAAATTCCAGCACTTGGTTTTCAATATCAAAGAACTCGAATGTTCTGGTGATTCTTGGAGTAGAAATCAAAGAGGGAAAACTGTTACTTCGATCCTTAATTAATAAAGGAGTACAATTATCCTGTTTTGTGAGAAATTTTAAGTGGCATGGCATGAATGTTAAAATCCCATGTTTTCACCTCAACTTCTAATGACTAGTAACATGTCACCGTGATCATATTTACCTAACATATAACATCATTGAGATACAAAATTCTTTGTTAAATTTTGACTTTAGGCATCAAAATAGAGCAATTCTTTTGGTTTTCAGTTTCTTTAACTAATTCTTTGAAAAATACTAGTTTAGGTGTACATGTATTGCACGCTGCATTTCTCCTCAGTTGCTATGACTAACAACTTATTCAAAATTCTTTAAACAATTGAACTTTAAGTAAATGAAACAAACCTTCAACGAAGTACTCAAATTCATATATAAATCAAAATGCACTCTTCTAGTAACCACTCCAACACTATATAGCCTTGACAAATAGGCCATAGAATTCAAACAGAACAGTAAAATGTAATAAGAAATAAATGGGCTAAGGAGGTTCTGATTTAATGATTAAAGTACTTCAAGAGTAAAAGGTCCTAGATTCAATTCTCTGAATTTTTACTTCTCATGTATGAAAATAAAGTATGAACATAAAAATGAGCTAACCTAATGTTTCAAAAAAAAAAAGAAACCACCTAAAACTACAAAGGATCTTTGTATACTCTTAAAACTTATGCCTATAATTTCTTCTTCTTAATTTGCAACCTAAACCTTTTAACTTTTTGAGTATCTTTCCATTTCAAAAATTGGAGATCCTTGATATTTGTAGTTGTCTTGACCGATTCAATTTCTTTCCTCCATTTCATAATTAGTTTGCATGCATTTTAATGGTGAGTTTATACACTATTTGTATAGAATACACCTATGGCTGTCAATCCGTCTTTGAGCTTGGGGTTGCTTGATTAATTTTAAAAAATCTTAGGTCGAATGAACTTTAGCAAAGAATAATTTGAAATATGCATTTGCAACCCCGTTAAAAATTTATCTTCATACCTTTTGCAAGGTCATTGAAAACACATTGAAGGTACTCGGCGTTAACCTGTTTTTAAATAAATCATTAGACATTAGAAAATATAGAGGCAAGAATTATTAAAGCCGGAAATTTAAGAGGTGCTTTGAAGACATCAAAAATACGCTTTGAAGGTACTTGAGGCAAACCCTTTTTGTTAAATAAATCATTAGCATTAGAAAATTAAGAGGCAAGAATTATTAAAAATAGAAATATTAAAAATCTACCTAGTATTTCTTTTAGGATAAATTTTGTATACACAGATAGTATATATACAAGCGAGGCTGAATACATGCTACCTTTACTGTGGAAGAAATAAGTTCATCAGCAATTCTTTTGTTCCTTGGATACTTTTTGCAGTGGAAGGTTTTTGCTCTGGGTGGAAGCAGTAAGGAACTATTCTTTGCTTTAGCAGAAGCAACAAGACTTTGACAAACTTGTATGCTTTTGCAACAGGGAAGAGGTTGCTACTTGATCCGGGGTTATGTTTTATACAATTTCGTACAAGTTAATCTTTGGTGTAAATTAGTCGGATTTCGATGTGAATCAGATCCAGTTTAGTGTAAATCAGGTGCAGTTCAGTGTATATTAATTTGTTATTATTTGGTATAAATAAGAGACACTTGGATATAAGTTGATTCTTATCATTTAGTGTAAGTTAAGGTCCATTTGATGTAAATTGAGAGTAAATTGTTAATTTACATTAACTTATACATAATGGAACTTGTGAGGCTTATTTCCTGCATAGAACTTGTGAGGCCTGTAATTTTGGTATCCAAATTTTGACATGTGAGCAGTTGTAATCCCCAAATTTTGGAGAAGAACAAATCTGGTACTCAAACTTTCAATATTTGAGCACATTTAGTAGCCTTACTGATTTTTTTCCAAATTATTACTTGTAAGAGTGGCGTGATAGTCATATGTTCGACAAATAGTATATAAAAAATTGTCACAAAAATGTAAAATATCTTTCCGACACTAAGGTGGAGATGAAATACAGCAAAGAAGGAGAAAAGAAATAAGATGAGTAGAGTTGGGTAAGTGATTAAAGTTTTTAAAATATCTTGGTACTTAGTGTCAGAAGGATATTTTACATTTCATTGGTAATTTTTTTATGCAATAGTTGTTGGACATACGACTATCACGTGATTTTTTCCGATAGCATTTTGGAAAAAAATTGTCAAGGGTACTAAATGTGCTCAAATATTAAAAATTTGAGTATAAGATTTGTTTTTGTCCAAAATTTGGGAATTAAAACTGCTCATGTGTTAAAATTTGGGTACCAAAACTACATTTTTCTCTACTTGTCATTGCTCGGGCCTTCATCTGCTTTTGATCCACATGCTGGAGCCTTGGGTTGTGTAAAATATGACAATTAAGGATTTAAAATACGACAAAACAGGAAAAAAGAAAGGGAAAATGGCAATCATAATTGCAACTCCGGCGACCATTTTCTTTTTGGGTTAAATACAAAAAACCTCCTTATGATTAATCGAATGTTCAAGTTAACTCCCTATACTTTGGAAACATACATAAAATCCCCTTATGCTTTTGATTAAAATAAAGGGCAAATTACACTTTACCCTCCTGTGGTATAACTAATTTTCACATAACCACCTGTATTTTTAAAAGCTATATATAATCTCTTTATAGTTTGGACTACATTGTCAAAGTGACGGAAATAATCATTTGTAACGGAATCTATGAAAATGTCAAAATTACCAAAATATAGAAATATAATAAGCATGACACTCTAACCCCATATGATTTTATATTTTACCATATAACCCCCTTGTGATTTAATGTTTTACCATATTACTCCCTTATGATTTTCAATATATATACATAATCTCCTGTGGTTAATAAATAATTTTCAACTTTATATAAAGGTATTTTTTGATATTTTAGTTGTCTCCGTTATGGATTGTAAATTCCGTCACTTTGATATTTTAATCCAAATCATGAGGGGATTATGTATAGATTTTGACACCATAGTGAAATTATATAAGAAAAACACTAAATCACAAGAGAGTAAAGTATAATTTGTCCTAAATTAAAATATTAAGTTTTTTGTTGTAGTTAACAGTCATAAAGGGGCAAGTTGGTTATTTGATTATAAGGCAATTTATATTATATAAAATGGGAAAATAGAAAATCTTTTTCTCTTCTTTCCATCCATACGCCTTACAATGTATCTCTTTTTTGTATTTTTTGGTTAAAACATTGTATCTCCTTCTCACCACTTGACCTTCCCTTTTCTTCTTTTTTTTTTTTTAACTTTGTTCCTATTCACCTCTGAATCACCCATAAATTAGTACTATTCAAACCCAAAATCTTATGACCCAAAATGATGGCGTCTTCAAAATTTCAGAAATGGATGGAGTGCTTGATCTACTTCTTCATTTGTGCATATATGATATTTCTGTCCATGGCGCCAGCCTATTTATGTCAAGTAATTCCGTGCTGTGGCTGCTTGCGGTGCACAGGAGCGGTTATCTGGAGAAGATGATATGAGAAAAGATGATGATACCTGTGATTTGGTGTTTTACTACATAACTCTTTTATAGTTTAAAAACTTATATATAATCCTTTCATAGTTTGGATTAAAGTGTTACCATCATTTTTTTCCGTTAAAACTAAAAGTCAATAGCAAAAATCAAAATCAAACTAATAAATAGACAAATTCACATTTTCACTACATTTTTTCCTTTCATTCTTTTTTTCTTTTCCTTTCTTTCTTTCTCTCTCTATTTTTTTTTTGGAAGAGAAGAGATGATTTAAAATCTGTACTTTGGCTTATAAAATCTTAATTTTCTCCAGATACAAAAAGAAGGAAGGGAAATGAAAAATAAATAATTAAGAAATAGAAAAGATGGAAGGAAAGTGAAAAAAATAAATTAATAAGAAACCAAAAAATGGAAGGGAAATATAAAACAAATAAATAAGAAACAAAAAATACCAAATCTTTATTGACTGCAAATACCATTATAGGCTTTTAGACCAAATCTTTAATGGTATTTTCTATTTATTATTTATCTATTCTTTACTTAAATTTCTTCTTTTTTGTATTTGGAGGAAAAAAAGGAAAGCAGTGAAAGAGTAAATTTGTCAATGTATTAGTTCAACTTTGATTATTTTACTATTGATAGCTAGTTTAATAGAAAAACTAACGGTGACGCATTAAGTCAAACCATGAGGGCAAAAGGTAATTTATCCTAATTATTATTTTGTTTGCTTAAAATCTTTGAGAATTTGGTCAAAGTCCATAGACCACAAAGTGATCATTTCCATACTACTTATCTGGCTGGTTCGGTCAGTATGGAGGAATATGTATACTGGATGTCCACCTCAATAATCAGACTTGGCCATACATCATGTAATTGGCCACGAATTGGATTCTTTTCTTTGCATTTTAACTTGTGAAAATTGTTCAAAAATTCTCTCATACTTTAGGAAGTCTTCTAAAGCATCAATGATACTTGAAAGAAGGAATTTAACAACTCATATCTTAGACCGTGCTCTTCTATTAGCCCCCTATCCTATTTATAATTAGTTTTCAAACTCAAATATGTCTTGTTTACGTTTTATGTGTAAGATTAAGTGTTGAAAAATTTGAGGAGTTTGTTTAACCAAAGTACAATATACTTTTCCCAGGGAAGTTGCTTGGCTTTTCACTGAAAAAAATTTCCCAGGGATTCCTCCTTTTTTTTTTTTTTTGGAATATAGGGAGAATTGGAATACAGGGATAACAACACTTTTTCTGTGTCCTACTTGGTCAGACCAGGGACAAAAGGACATTTGGCCAAATTAAAATAGAGAGGTCGGAGCTGCAATCTTTGTGATTTCAAGAACACTTCATTAAAAGTAATGTTCATTACTACCGATGATGGTCATCTTTCATAAACTTAGAACTATATATTCTTTTAGATAATTTAAATTTTTATAATGACCATAAATTTAGAACTATATATTCACATTTAATTAAGTAGAAAGGATCCAACAACCCGCTTTTTTTCAATAATATATATTTAGTTTCCAACAATAATGATAATTCTGTCGGTATATAATTAATTCTCTTTTTTACACTAAGTTAATTCAAAATTAAGGGAAGAGATGATGAGCAATTTGAATACTGAGCAACGATATGGCGATGAAAGAAAGTAATTTATGGAATGTGTAAAATTTTAATAATTGTAATTTGAAAAAGGGTTTACCATAGTTCTATGTAATAATTTGATAGAAAGTAGATATCATTAAGATAAGATTAGTTATTTTTTAAAAGTTATTTTAGATATCATTAAAATGAGGTTAGTTATTTTTTAACTGGACTTCTGTGCTGTTCAGCGTGGGTGCGTAAAAGTCTTACTCTACACGTCCAGGAAACTTGGGATGTAGCACATGATCTCCAGTTGTAAATTGAAGTCCTGAAAGTCAGATTCATCACCGAATGGATAGTATTTCACTTTTGTTCTAGGCTATCTTTTAGGATTTTTTGAAAAAGGAATTGTTAGCTTATTAGGATTTGGATTCGGTTAGAGAAAGAGAGTAGTTTGAATAGGAATAGGAAACCCGGGAAGAGACATCATTGTCGTTTTTCTATTCTTTCACGCAAGGAACAAAAGAAAAAAAAGAAGAAAAACTCTTTGTTCCTTTCCTTTTTTCTACTTGACTCTTCAACTCAAAATCGAAGAATGGTCTTGGCAATGAATTCAACTATTTTGTGTGCGATTTCTTCGATGGAGATGAACTAAACTTTTTGTTCTAGCTTTCATTACACACTTCCCCATTATTGATTAGTAATGCTTGATAAAAACCCTACTGGAAACACTGATACGTATCTCCTCTTCAGAAATTGGTTGAATTAGTTCACTCCCTCCATCCCACGTGAGGGAACATGATATATATTCTAATAAAGTTTGAGAAGCCTCCTTATTTTCAAGAATTGAATTTTGACCAATATTCGAATTATATAAAACCATGAAAGTAATTCAAAAAAAGATTCCTGATGTATTCCTCATCTCTAGGCCAGTAGTCATTCTCATCCCGAATATCAATAATATTAATTAATTGGGTTTGTTTGGATACTAAAATTATCCCAAATAATATTTCGCTTACATCATAAACACATTTCCCAACCCACCTTTTTACATTCCCAATCACCTTTTTATCTCACATACATCACATCACAAAAAGTGCTACAGTAATTATTCTAAATAATATTTCAAATAATACCCTATCCAAACAAACCTGCCGATTTCCTCTTAGTGGCTCATTACTGAGAAAACTTAGTATTACGATCTCTCTTACACCACTAATTAATTTTTTGCTTCTTGTTGCTAGTAGTCCTCTTTGCATTACATGAGATGATCTAGGTGGCGTTGAAGCAATTGATGTGCCTACATAGCCTCCAGAATGTGAATATTTTCCAGATGCTATTGAGTTTGTTTAATTTTGAGGTCAAGCTGCTTGTATGATTTTTCATTCCAATTTAGGAAGTGAGCAATTGTCTACCATAGAAGAGAAGAAATATTTGGTCTTCGTCCCTCCAATAGAATCATGTCATTTGCAGTCATGCAAGTGTAGTGGCGAAGCTAAGACCCCCGAATAGGTGGGATCAAACTTTAATATAATAAAAATTGTACAAAATAAAAACTATAATATAAAATGAACAAAAAAATGCAAAATTATAATATCACATACATATTATAATTGTCTCCTACAAGTACTTATCTTCTAAAAATGTTTGCAAAATCAACTCATTGTCAATTTTGTTAAATACAACTTTTTCAATACAAGTAACCAAACGATCATTCATCCATTGATCCCCGTACGATTACAGAATCAATTTTTAACAATCTTCATTGTTGAAAAGGTCCTCTCCACGGTTGCTATTGCAACAAGTAAAATAAGTGCTATTTTTTATAAACAAATAGACCAATGGATATACAATATCCCTTTTAGTCTTAATCAATTCAACTGCAAAACCAGCAATACCTTTCAATTTTGCAAATTCATTGCTAGAGCACATATCAAGGATATAAGTATCAAGCTGATTGTCAAGAGCCAGTAGATCAACTAAAGAAAATTCAGATTGATAGAGTTCCACAAAGTGAATCAGCTTTTTCTTATCAAAAGAAGAGAAACCATTATCTAGAACAAGCCCTTTCATACAAAATTAGCAATTTAACATTTGCCTCTGTAAAATGATCATTCAACTCCTAAAGTAGCATGTCAATCACACTACAAAATAAATTTACTTTATAGTGGTGTAAGTGTGTAACACTTGGACTTTTGGGCCTTGACCTTCCTTTGAAAACATATGTATCATTCATATTTGGAATCTCAATATCATATTTGATACAAAATGAAGTAACCTCATTTAATAATGCATCCCATCCATCATCGCTCATCAATTGCAATCACTTTTAGCAATTTTAACTAGAGTCATTGCATTCAAAATGTCTTGATCTTTTCTTTGTAATGCTAATGATAGCGCATTAGATATCCCTAGCAAATTTTCATAGGATGCAAAGGAAATGCAAAGTTAAATGTTTCTCAGTATCCAAAATACCACCAGCTTCAGTTTTTTTACTTTGAAGTTGTGCCATCATCTACAATGTACTTCTTCATTGTGGTTAGCAAGAAACTTCAACAGTTCAAGAAATGCTAATTCTTGAATAGTTGAACTCCCAGATTTATCATGACCATGAAATGCTAATCCTTGGGACAAAAGAAATCAAATACAGTCCACTGATAGAGTTAATCTTGTCCTATAAAGACTTAGAACTTGATCAAATTGTTTAGACAAAGCAACTTCAATGTGTTGATCTTGTTTCAACAATGCTACACATTTTTGCCAAGCATAGTTGTGAGCACTATTTAGAGGCCCAACATGTATAGTTAACCTATCTTTCTTATTCCAACTGTTGAAACCCTCATGCAGTGAAAAACTCTTCTCTCTTTTTTTTTTTTCCAAAATTATGTGAAAATAAATAACAACATAAACAAAAGACTACATCCTTACTTATGCTATATTCCAACCAATTCCCACATTCATTAAACCAAATAGGACAAAATTGATGTGGTACATTTCCCATTTTTTTTTTTTGTTGAAAAGTTGTGATGCTGAGGCTAACAAGGCCCTTTTAATAAACATGCTCTTCATACTTTATCTTGATCAATTGGGTCATGCTCAGAGATCTTAATAACTAACCTGGGATTTGAGGAAAGATCAGCCAAATTAACCAGAGCTCTTACTTTTTTAAAAAAATATTTAGTGAACCACTAGCAACTTGATCTTCTATGGATTTCCTTTTAAGAAAATTTTGCATAACTTGTTACAAATAAAAATCATAAAATAACTTAATTTAGTATTATAAACATGAATTTTCAGCATTTGATTCAAAAACATATTAAGGTTGAGCACAAATATATAGCCCACTCACAAAAGAAGGAAAAAAGAAGAAGATAAAAAGTATAATCAAAGCTAATTTAGCTTTATTTCTAAAGTCCAAGAAGCACTTGGTCCAAATCCATAATTCAGAAGAATCTTCAATATACTATTCAATTTGAGGGAGAATATAAATTATAATAATGGTAGCAAAACTACTTATTAATTATTCTATTGTTTCTAATCCATCCATTTAATCAATCTCCAATTCATATTCAGTTTAGATATGTTCAATGATCCTTCATTAGAGTTTAACCTAACCATCCTTAAAATTGAGAAACAGATACATAATTAATCATCTAGTTTCATAATATCTATTTGACAAAGTAAATAGAAAAAAGATTTACATAAAAAAGCCAAAAAATAATACAATCAAATAGAACAAAGTAAACAAGAGATGAACTAAACCAAAAACCAAAAATAATAAAAAAAGAAAAGTAAAAGGATAAGAATTATTACCAAAATTAGTGTAATGCTAACTTGCTTAGGAATGCTTGACATCTACAGGAGGAATGAAGAAAAAGTGACATAGAAAGTTTTAACTTTAGATCATCACAATTTCACAACGGAGGTTTGCAAATGAAATTTCAACAAAAAAGAACAAGAAAATACGAACTAGAATGGGACGAAAAGAAGAAGGCAAGCTAGAGAAAGGTTTCCGGTCTATTCTGGTACGTCTACATTTTGAGTTACTTTTTGTGTAAGATAAGCCACCCACTTTTGAAATGTTATTTGGACTTTTTAGTCCTCTGAATTTATCAATTAAATTTTTGACCCCAAAGTCTATTCTTTGTAGGGGGTCAAGCAAGAACATCATATATATATATATATATATATATATATATTATAGATAGATTTTTAAAATTTAAGTGGTGTCATTTGACCCTACTTGGAGCCACATGGCTCCGCCTCTACGCAAGCGGCTTGAGTTCAATAGCCTCCAAATTCTCTGAACAATTGACCAAGTTGCTTTATCTCTTATCAAGAATGCTTCTAATCTCTTGTCTTTAACTTTTTAGTTAAAGATCCTTCAAAAAAAAAAAAAACTTTTTAGTTAAAAGACAAGATGTATTGATAAGCAATAAAGATGTTAACATAACCTTGTAGTCAAAGTAGAAGAATAACTCTTATAGATATACATTGGTAGTTGATTCATCATCTTGAAAAACTATTGCGCTTGCTATTCTTTCTTTTTCTTGTTTTTTTTTCTTTTGTGCTATTACCTTCTCAATTATAGCTTTTAAGGAAGGAAAATTTGTTTCAGCATGTAATATATGTCGAATTGCAATGGATGTGAAATCATCTTGCAAAAAAAAAAATTATCTTTAATTTTGCTAACACTAACAAATATTTGGCTACTATTGATTTTAGCATTTGCTTGTGTAATGATAAATAAGGGATTTTCATATTGATATCTAAATTTTCCAAACAAAATATTTCTAGTTACATGGTTGGAGATCATATTTCTTGAAAACCTTCTAATCGTCTATTGAAGCTTCTCTTGTCAAACATATTTTCTTTGTGTGTCAAAATAAAACACATTATAGTAATCAATGTAAGTCATAACATAGACTATAAAACATTAAAAAAAATTGCTATAAACCTTACATCTTTACTAATTTTTACTGATAAGAAAAGATGCATAGCTATCTAAATTTTGTTGAACTAATTGTATGCTTATGTCGCTTTTGCACTACTATGTACTTTACAAATGATTGATCATAATAGTAACATATAAGAAATTGGAACACGTGCAAATAATGTTACTCATTATATAAAAATTTCAATTTAAATGAACTAAAAAGTTATAAGAAATGAATACTTGTTTTATTCTTCCTTGAGAAATTTTCGATGTACTTGTTGTAAATTGTGTTCGCTTGCATTAAGAATGAAAAGATAGTGATTGAGAATGAGGTCTTAGTAAAGTTTGAACTTCAAAAAACCTTATGCTCTTGAGAGAAAAAGGCAAGTTGAGTTGGCAAGTGAACACTAGATAAGGGGAAAAGAAGGACAAAGATGCTAGGCATATTCAGTGGCTAGTCACAAAGATTGTTGAACTCAATATGTTGTGTTTTACAGATACTATTTTGTATTGAAGTGCACCGGAACAAACAATGTGGGTCATTATTAGGTAATTTAATTAAAAACGGGTCAAATCTATTGGTATTTTGTAAATGGATCATTTAATTAAAATGTTGGGCCAATACGTGCTGCTTTTGTTATTGGTCAAGACTAATTATTTAATAAAATTTTTGTTTCGACTGAAATGGCAATTGGGCTTCTATTCAAAAATTTCAACTGACTTGAGGACAAAATATAAGCTTTTTATTGGCTCGTATGACCTAATGATTTGTTATTTTACTTTGGACCTTACATTTAGAAATTGGACCATGAGGCTCATTTCTTTAACCCACTTTAATCAGTTCAAAATTCCCAGCTTTATCCAGCCTAATTTTGATTAAATAAGCCCAAAGGCTCTTTTTAAGAGACCAAGTTTGTTTATAAGGTCAAGTTTAAATTAAAACAAGAAAAAGAAAAAGTGTCTTCCATGGACGGGCTTAGACGGGCAAACTCCAATACAAATCCAGCCCAAACTAGCAAGGGTCCATTCATACCAAAATTAGAAACTTCCTTGTGGTATTTTTCGACTAAGGTACTTTTCAAAAAGAGAAAGCTTTTCCAAAAGAGAAACTTTCCAAAATCGGAAACCTTTCATTTTTGCTTCGAGCACTTTTAATAGAAAGTCCAAACATGATCTTTAGGGTTATCTGATAGCAAAGGAAATATGTACCTTAAAATATGAAATGAGGACTAATTAAGGTATATATATTATCGAATATAGTTTTGAAGCAACTTTTAGTTACCTTAGAATCTCTTTGAACGAGCAATTTGAGATACATTGTGTTTGCTCGTATATTATTATATTAAAATAGATTAGGTGTGCTACTTGAAAATATTTTTTTATGTTACAATATATAAATAAGTGGCATGTTTTATGTGTGACAACCCCACTTCTCCTGAGGGCGAACCCTAGAGTTTCGGTGGATCGCCTGCCTAGCTCTCGCTAGGGTTCAATATAAGTCAAGATAATAACTTAGAACTAATCAAGCAATACGAAAACTAATATAAAGAAAAGTCGCTTCCTTCAAATTTGTCATTCAATTCTTACATCACAATATTTCCAAAAGGTACATCAAGTTCCCTAAAATACAACCATCTAAAGTTGACTAAATCATTTATATCCAAATTCGGATCAAAATATAATCAAGCCAGTTTCTCCAAAATCTTTCCACTCCGAGTTCCTGTTAAGAAAAACAAAATACCGGGGTGAGCTAATGCTCAGCGAGGCCAAGGAAAAAAACATTCAAGCAAACAAGTACAGCTAGTATTAAACTTATAACAGAAAGGCAGCCACATAATATTCATGTAATTCACAAAAGAAATCAAGACACAATCATTAAAGGATACAGAAGCTCTCAAGAGCTAACTCCACACTGCTTTGCCAAGGTCTTGATCCAAAATTTCAAATGTTGACACTCCGTCAACCAAGCAAGTATCAAGTCCGTAGAACCCCACTTTTCACCCAAATTTCCGTCCACCGTTACACCTCCTACCGGGCTCGAACGTCAAACAAGTTTTTGATATTACTCAAGTATATCCAAGTCAAGTATGTGTCCAAGGTTCACCAAACTCCTCAACCAAACCCTTGCTGTCTTGAGTTGAATGGCTAGCCATTGGTTTTGGGCGTCCCCACAAGTTCAAGTATAAGTCGATGAGATTGCTCTCAATTGAGGCCAAGTCAATCACAAGTATAATTGTCAAGTACAAGCAGGTCAATTATCAAGTCACATAAAAGAGAACGAGTGCGATAAAATACACACTCATCTCGACAAGTCCAATTCACATATTCAACAAGAAATAGTTCAAGTATTGTGTAACAAGTCATGCACTTGACACTCACCAAATTCAAAAGCAAGTGAGCAGGAAATTTCTTTAAAGCTCCTTGGTTGGATTCCTTTTCCAAACCCTCTTGAGCTTCTGAAGAAATATTACCAACCATCACTCACGATACCCTAGGTCATTGAGCATACAAAGAAGAAAGTTCGTTTGCTTAGAACTAGGACAATGCATCAAAAGAGGTTTAATTCATTGAAAACCAAGATTCACAAATGAAGGTTTAAAGTCACAAAAGAACTCGTATCATCATGAAATCAAGTTTGAAATGAACTATCAATCTCAAAAGGAAGTCGGAAGTTCATAAAAGTTCATTTTGTTCGAAATCAGAAATTTCTAGCTTTACGTGACAACACTTGAAAATTCATATCTTGAGTTTGGTAAGTCCAAAATTTGGAAAATTTATACTGTTGGAAACTAGATTCGAAGTACTCTCCAGAAGACACTTTTCTTAGATTCCAATCAGAAATCATTCGAATCTCAGCTCAAACTTGCTGTTTTATTAAAACAAGGCAGAAACAGTCTTGATTTTTTGTAAAGTTTGAAAATGCGGAAAAATTCACAGGAATTGAATTAACCTTTGAAATTTATAAACACAGAAAGAAATTCAAGTCAAGTTTCAAACACAAAAGCAGAAGTCAATTCGGATTTTCCAACACCAAGATACAATAGCTTTAAGAAAACTGGTTTTTGGCAACCTGTTCCGCGGATTCTCAGTCATAAAGCTTTGGCACAGTTTCAAAATCAGGCTATATCTAACGCTACACAAGTTGAAATTGGAAATGGTTTATGGCGTTGAAAACTAGATTCAAAATTCCATAAATCATCAGAAGAAATCGTGTTCAAACTCTTTTCACAAGAGGGACCAAATTGAGTCACAATATGCAGCTGTATAATTTTCTCGGGTAAACAGGTGAAGCAAATCAGTCCACTTTCCTGGTTTGCTACGGCTCACTCAAAATGAATTAGCTGGGGAATTTTATACCTTTGGAAAGCTCTTGGTATCTAGTATCAAATACCACAAATGGCACTTGATTTTGACTTTTTTACAAAGATTTATGAGCAGTCAAAAAGCCCCCTGGTCGGCTGGCCTAGGCAACTTTTCCAGTTTTCTTTCTTTTCTCAAAACTCAAGTTTTACCCAACCAATTGAAACAATTTTTGAGAGATAATTTTTACCCACATAATACAACATATAACAAGCATTTTTGCAGCCATTAGAGCAACAAAATTCAAAATTAAAGCAAGGAAACAAGACAGCAAAATTTCGGCAGCACCCTTCCCCTTCATCTTCAAGTTCCTTTCCAACTTTCAAGCCAACAACCAAGCTATAATCCACAAGAATACAACCAAACAAGCAAGAATCCTTAAGTCCTCTACCTAAAAGTTCACCTCAAGGCCACTACCTAGGATATAAAGCAAGAAACAAGGGTTTCCTCAAATCCTCTAGCTTAGGTTTTTGGTTAGGGTTTTCAAACCCATGCAACAACCACTAACCATTACTAATCTTTGAAAAATTAAAGATCAAAAGGGAGTGAAATTGGTTACCTCTTCAAGGCTTCTTGAACCCTAGGTAGAGCCAAGGTTTTTTCACCAACAATCCACCAAAACCACCACAAGATAGCAACTTTCCTCCAACTGGAGCAATATCCAAAGGTCTTGAGGGTTGTGTGTGGACCTTTGAGCAAGATTAAGGCCAAAGGTTGACGCTTTTCCTTCCCCCTTTTGAGCTCCCAAATTCGGCCAAGGTTGAGAGAGAGAGTGAGGGAGTTGAAGTTTTTGATTTGTAGTGAAAAGGTAAGAAGAAAGGTAGCTTTTGTTAGGTGAGAAAGTCAACTTTGACTTGTGGGGTAATAATATCATGCACTATCAATTTTCTTCTTGTTTGCTACACTTAAATACTAATCCTCTAAGATAGTTCCTCTAGCACTACAATTACTCATTCTTACTAGTCTAAAATTAATTCTCCAAATCTCTGATTAGTCGTGCCGGCGCGACTTTTGAAAAATTTTGACGCGTAAGCGATAAAATATAATTTAAGTAAAATTCATGCTAAAATAATAAAATTAAATAACACCAATGCAAATAATTTTAAAAATAGGCTAAATTAAGAATAAAATATGGGTCCTCACATTATGAATTAAAAACTATATGCATGTGATGTATGAAATGATGTTATTACATGATGAACTCTAAATGATCATGAAATAAACAGTAAGAGCCATGGTTTTGCTGTGATGTCTATGGTCAATTGTAGCCATTTAGCCGATCTTTGACCCACGTTCATGTATGGTCAATTATGGCCATCTACCTAGCATTTGGCCCGTGTTCACTAATGGTCAACTCTAGCCATTTGCCCTGCCTTTTACCCATATTTATGCCGGTCAATGGGTAGTTATGAAGGAATAATTCTTTAGATTCAGTAGGGATCGCAACAGGGGGGTTGGGCCGGGGGACCTCTCCTCCTCCCCCGCCCCCTGCTCCCCAACTCCCCCGACCCCGCCCTGCCTTGTTTTCCCCGCAGGGCTAATAAAGATTTGTTATATAAATTTATTATAGTTAAATTTTAACAAATAATCAAGTACTAAAATATTAACATATCAC
Organism: Coffea humblotiana; assembly: GCA_023065735.1. Taxonomy (NCBI): domain Eukaryota; kingdom Viridiplantae; phylum Streptophyta; class Magnoliopsida; order Gentianales; family Rubiaceae; genus Coffea; species Coffea humblotiana. The sequence goes on along the minus strand of CM041212.1, from coordinate 4,509,378 downwards.
CAAATTATTATTCATTGTAATATCACAATTAAAACTTATAAAAATAATCAAATAAAAGTTATTTGAATACAATCCAACATGATGAAATAAATACAACTAAAGTAGTTAAGTTTTCACTCTTGGCACAAATACAATGCCTAATTCATTATTGTACTTGTGCTCTTTTTTTTTTTTTAAAAAGTGTTATTGTATTAAGTGTAATTAGTAATTTAGTTTAAATGTATTAGTAAATTTAGCATGACTAATTAATAAGTTCTATTAGTAGACATATATAATTATTAGTATAATTGATAATGTCAATTATATTACATATACTAATATACACTCTATAATACATATAATTAATGATATCATTATCAGAAGTTTGTAACTAATTAAATTAAATATTATATATAATTATATACATATATATTTATTTTTTTTAGCAGGTGGCGAGGCGGGGGTGTACTCCCCTACCTCATTTCTAAACGGGGGGAAAAAATTCCCCTCCCCGACCCGAACCCAAGCCCCATTAGCCTCGGTGGGGTGGGTGCTGCCAATTGCCATCCCTAAGATTCAATACTCAGATAATTATATACCCTTTTTATGAGCTACTACTATGAAATCATATGATAAAATTAATGCGTTACATGAATTAATTTAATTCCCAATGGAATAAATGTTTATGTATTTAGCCATGCCTATGTGATTAATTGCAATATGTATGTGATGCTGCACGATGACCAAATTTGTAAATGTATAGTATATATATATCAGTCACATGATCTAGTATAGGTGATTAGTGCTGCTTTTTTTTTTTTTTGAGAAGAAAATAAAACTTGCATTATGAACCTCTGATTACATTGGCTAAAGCATGAGCTTTAGGTACAGTTTTCCTACAAACCTTGACTATTCGAACAAAAGAGAAACTACATAAACATAAGATGTCTTCCACAATAGCCCGCATCAGTTAGGGCAACTTGGCCGGATCCTCAATATATTGCAATAACAAAAGGGAGTCAGTTTTAATATCAACAGAATTGCAGGGAATAGTTAGAAGACATCTGAGAGCATGTAAGCAGACCAACGCTTCAGTTTGCAAAGGTGTCAAAGCTTGAACTTTTCTAGAGTGCCGGTACAGGATCATTCCCATTGAGTCTTCAATAATCCATGCTATTGCAATAGTTTGAGGTTTTTGCATGTTTTCAGGATGTTGAGCGAAGGAGCCATCTATAAATGCTTTCACTTGGGTAGGTCGATAAATTGCATTCTCTGCATGGAATGATAGCTGAAGATCACCCCCGAGTAATGACTTGCTTCTCTGACGTGGTTCTAGAGAACATTGATAGTTGTTTTCCTCTTGCCACGGTAGCTTCACTTGATACATTGCATCAATTGCATTCAGTAATTTTTCCAAGTTAAAATCTCTACCCTCCCACACGAATTTATTTCGTGCTAGCCATATATTCCACATAATATAGATAGACAATATAATGTCATTGTCATCAGGGGCATCTTTAATCCATCATTGCAGCCATACAACCAAGGAAACTAGTGTACCAGCTTCAAAGTCAAAACCTAGCCGAGAAGCTCTCCAAATTCTAACTGATAATTGACACTCCAGAAACAAATGTGTAGCCGATTCATTTTGCTTACCACATCAAAGATAGATAGGGGAAGGACAGCAATTCCTTTTAAAAAAAGCCAAATTTGTAGGACATGCATCATGCAATAGTCGCCAAACAAAAAATTGTATTCTTGATGGAATCTTCAACCTCCATAAACGTTTCCAAACATCTACTGAGATCGAAGAGTTCGCAGACGAGAAAGAAGTAGATGGCATTTGTCCTTTTCTAATACGAGAGGCCAAATGATATCCTGTTTTAACAAAATAACACCCATTTGGTTGTAACTCCTAAATCAATTGATCCTCTCCTCCATACCGTGGAATATAAATTGCAAGAATCTGATTTGATTCCCTGGGAGGAAAAAACAGTCTAACCAGAGATTCTCTCCACTGACCTTTATCATCAACTAAATCCACTACTCGCATGTCCAGGAATTGAGTTAGATTATGACTACTTGCTAGAGGATTCGGGCAATCAGGAATCCAGTTGTACTGGATTTTATTTTTTGTTCCTTTCGCCACTCTCCATTTTAGCCCATTTCTGAGAAGGTCTCTACCCCATAAAATACTTCGCCACCCCCAAGTGGCTTGGTTGGTGCAATGGACATTGAGAAAGCTACTGCACGTATAGTATTTGGCTATGAAGAATTTGCTAAATAAAGTATCAGGTTGAGAAATTAAAAGCCAAGCGGCTTTAGCAAGCAATGCTCCGTTCATCTCGTCCATGGACCGCATCCCCAGTCCTCCTTGAAATTTTGATAGAGTTAAGATCGACCAAGATTTCCAATGGATACCACAGCCATCAACATCTCCCGCCCAAATAAACCTGGCCAGAAGTCTATCTATTGCTGTAGCAATGGTTCGTGGGATGCGAAAGACTGAAAGAGTGTACTGGGCCATGGAACTGAGGACATGCTTTGCTAGAATCACTCTCCCCAATCCCCATAACCAAGAGTGTGGACAAACTCTATTTGTCAATTCTCCTCACCAATCTTGATTTAAGATCCGCAAATAGATGGGTTTTACTCTGGGAAAAATCCATATTAAGTCCTAGGTACCTACCCATCACCGGTGAAGCTTGAACTATGAGGATCCTTGAAATGGATTCTCTTAGTTCTGTAGGAACATTGGGACTAAACACCAAGCTAGACTTTGCAAAGTTTAATTCTTGACCTGAAGCTTGGCAATATTTGTCAAGGTGTCCGTGAAGTTCTGTTGCAGCTTCAATGGAACATTTGAAAAATACCATGGTGTCATCATCAAACATTAAGTGCGACAGAGAAGGTCCAGACCGGCACGCCTTTATTGTAGGGCATAAATTTGTGTCTGCTATCATCGTTAATACCGAAGATAAAGCTTGTTGACAAAGAATGAAAAAATATGGAGACAAAGGGCATCCTTGACGAAGTCCACGGCTCGGGTAGATAATTGGTGATGGAGTGCCATTAATAAGTATCGAATATGACACTGAAGAAATGCATTGAGTTATGATTCTAACCCAAGATTCCGAAAAATGCATCTCGTAAAGCACGGCCACCAGAAATTCCCAAGAGACTGTATCATATTCTTTGCTAATATCCAATTTCAGAGCTGCCATATATGTCTTCCCTGTCTTCCTCTTCCTGATAAGCTCTAGCACCTCATGAGCTATAAGTACATTGTCTAAAATTAATCTCCCTGGCACAAATGCATTTTGGTAAATGGATACTAAACGAGGGATAATCTGTCTCATGTGATTTACCAGCATTTTTGCAATAATTTTATAGAAAACATTACAAAGACTTATAGGCCGAAAGTCAGATATCTTCTTTGGGTTAGGAATTTTAGGAATAAGGACAATATGAGTATGATTCCATAATTCTCTTGTGTGGCCATCATGAAGGAACTCTAGCACAGCGTGAGTATTATGTTGAAAGAAACCTGCTGGAATTCCATTAGGCCCTGATGCCTTCCATTTACTCATCTGAAAAACTGCTAGCTTTACCTCATCTGGATTAAACTGCTGTTGTAGCAGCCTTCTTTCCTCATCGCTCAAACGAGTATTCATGCAGTTCAAGATATCTGCAAATTTGTTAAACCATTCCTGTGATTGTTCCAAATTAATCTTGACTGGATTAGAAAACCCACTCTCCTTCATCATTTAAAAGTTGGAGGATAGTACTCCGAGCTCGTTTTTTGTTCGCCCATTTATGATAAAAGGCAATGTTTCTATCACCATGCAGCATCCATCGGATTTTTGATCTCTGGGCCCAATAATCCTGTTTACACTCCAACAGATGATCCAGATACGTCCTTAAAAATTTATCATAATGAGCTTGATCCAGTTCATTTATTTGGCCTTGGAGCCATTGCAGATGTGACTAAGCTTGATGAATCTTGTTGTCAAGATTACTATAAGAAAGTCGGTTCCAATGGTCCAGATGAGTTAAAGTGTAGTGAAACAAATCAGTTACTTCTTGAATTTGATTTCCGAATTTGATAATTCTTGGTGCCTTCACACTCTTTGCACAATGGCTTGACAATTGGGGCCTCTTACCCAATAAGATTCAAATTTTAATTTTCTGACAGGTTTCTTAAACATGAATCTAGTATCCAAAATAAGAGGTCCATGATCGGAACGCATTATGGGAAGATTGCGCAGTATTGCATTTGGAAACATCTACAACCATGACTTGGTGACAAAAGCTCTGTCTAGTCGCTCATATGTGACAGGTGAACCGGATCTCGAATTTGTCCAAGTAAACCAGACACCCAGATGCTACAACTCTGCCAAGGAATTTTGACAAAAGCTTAACTTGTCATGGTTGTTTAGAATTTGATTAAAATCTCCCAGTATAACAAAAGGTTGGTTACAGGTTAATAACTTGGATTGCACTGCATCCCAGATGCTTTGCCCGCAATGTAATTTAGGAGGGCCATAGATAAGGAATAGAATCCAAGTGGATCCTGTCACCTCAGAAACTTGCACACAAAAGTAATTAACATCTTTAGATAAGATCTTAAGCAAAACATTTCTGTACTAGGCTAGACACAATCCCCCTCCTCCGTAGGAGTGCGGGGGTACAAAATCCCAAGTGGAAAAGTAGGACGCTTCCAACAATTAACAATAAGCCTAGAATTACATTTTGTTTCCATGAGGAATAAGACATTGGGAGCATGAGAGCGGGTCAAGTTAGTCAAAAGTTGAATTGTTAAGGGTCGATCCATTCCCCTACAGTTCCAGCTAAGTTGCCACGTGGCTGTTGAGGTGGTTGCTGTGGGACAACTACCTGAAAGTAGAAGTGACAATACGGATAAATGGTTCATAATTGGTTTTAACTTAATGGATGATGAATGAAATTTATCCAATCCATTTAGATCCATTTAATAAATGGATTTAAATGGATGGATCTAAATGGATTAAATAAAAACCAATTATCCATTTATAATCCATTTAAATATTATTTACTCATTGGAGCACTCGGTATTTCTGACTGTGAAACGATATATACATACATGGTAAAACACAAAACAGCCTTCTAAACATGGAGGAAAATAGAAACAAATAAAAATAGGTAAAGAGCTAATTTAGGTTGTTCCGATGCTCAGGTAACCTTCTTTATAGTAAAGAATAAGAAAACAAAAATCAACATATCTGTGCATTTTTAGGTCCTCTTGTTATCTCGGACCAGAGAGCTCCATAGCATAAGCATCATAGTATTCATCCATTGTTATCATCTCAAACATGGCTGACTGGTCATAGACATTGTCATCATGTCCAGGGACCGTGGCATGGTGCAACCTGATTCGGGAACCATGAATGGGGGGGGGGGGGGGGAAGGTTTGTGCCTTGATTTGTATAATTATGGGAGGCTGCCCATTTTTCTGCTAGGCCCTCTCCTTCAAGCATTCGAATCACATCCGACATCTTAGGCCGGTGGGCGGGGAGGTATTGAGCGCAAAGTAGAGCAACTTGGAGCATCTCACCCACCTCAATCCGGTCACAGTTGATATCCAATTCTCTATCCACCAAAACTTCAATTTTATTTGGTTTTTAAGTAAATGGATATATATGATTTTTGTGGATAATTCATATAAATCCATTTAATTTAATGGTTTTACTTTGGTCAACCATTTAATTTAATTATGGATTATATGGATGGATAAATGGATCTCAATCCAAATTGCCACCTCTACCTGAAAGCCCCTATCGAAAATGCCCATACCTGCATATACTGAACTATTTAAAGAATCAGGTTCACCTCCTGATAGTTCGCCTTGAAACGTTGAAGAAGACTATATGGGTGAATATGGCCAGCATCAATTGATGGCAGATGAATCCTTCGACTACGTTGACAATTATAAAGAGGCACAGTCTCTGGCTCTGCCTTTTTCTTTGTGCCTATAGATGATATAGTCTGCTCATGAAGCATCCCAACATCCTGTAGTGCAGACAGTGAGTTACTATCCTGAAGCAGATGATGTGAATGGTTCCGGATAAACAGATTTGCTCCCTCCATGACGTGATGAAATGATTCGGCACATGGATACAATTCAACATCCATAGGGGTGCTGTCTCTTGCATGCGTTTCTGTGTTGGTTACTATAAGTTCCAGCACGTTAATGCACACTGTGTCCTCCTTAAGAAAACAAGTGTGAGAAATGGCTGTTAAAATTGGCTATGCCCAGAGGCTGATAGATTATTAAAAGCATCTTCAATTGGCCGAAATGAACCCACTACTGTATGCGACATCTTCAATAGGTTACTATATGCGAGCATGACAAATGGCTCAATAAAAAATTGAGAAAGCCCACTACTGTAAGGCGTCCCATTGGAATCCCAAATCTCAGTAGAGGAAACCAGAGTTTAAATTAGATGGACTCACTTGCATACTGAAATGCCGGTCCAGCAGATTGATCCAATATGGAGTTTGCCCAGCTCGTACTAACTTTCCCGCCATTGCTGCTTCAGGATGATGTGGATGAGACTTGATGTTTGTGACCGCTATTGGCTGCTCATCAAAACTACCACGTGGCTTACGTTTTACTTTCTTCATTAATTTTTTTTAGTCAATTGTTGTCCCTACTCCTATTCTAGTCTAATTTAACTACGAGGGAGGTTCAACTGAACCTACGAGGGACCGATAGGGACAGAACCACTATCTGACCAGGTGCACTAAGCACTCGTCTAGATTTTTTTTGAAGAACCTCGTACTTTCTTCATTAAATTGGCCTGCAGAAATTTTACACTTTTGTTATGAAGCCACACTTCCCTTTTGCTTTCTTGTTCAGATGAATTAATTGGTGAAGAGACAGTGTCCTTCCCTTTGACTTGTGAAGAAGCACATTGGAAATTGGCATAATGGCTGGGCCATGATTATTAAATGGATGTGAAGCAGTTCTATCTGGCTCATGTAGGCGTGGCCGCATGATTTCCAGCCCATGCAGGACTGCTTCACCTTCATTATCAACAATATCAAGGTCCAGGGAGAAAGAATAGTCGTAAGAGAGTGGTTGAGTTGAATTAATATTGTCTTGCTCAAGAAGCAGCCTGGCATTTGTAATGAACTCACTTCCATCTGGCATTTATTGATTGTACGTTGTTCAGCCCTTATCTCTAATGTTTTAATTGTAGACATTTTTTTTTGTGTAATGGTAGAATTTCTATAACTTAATTATATAGACCATGAAAAATAAAAAATGGCACATGTTAAGGACTAGGACTGCAAATGAGTCAAGTCGAGTTTTGGCCTAATCGAGCCGAGTCTTGACTTAATTTTAGTAAATTCGAACTCGAACTCGAGCTCGAGCTGGAGAAAAAAATAAAAAATAATTATTTTATTTTTTTTAAAAAAATAAAATAATATTTTTTTCTTAATAAATAATAAAATATTAAGGATATATATGTAATTTTACTAGTAAAATAAAAAAATATATATGTATACTTAAAATAAAAAATATATATATATACTTAAAATAAAAAAAATAAAAATATATATATATATACTCGAGAACTTAATATCTTGAACTCAAGTTCGAGCTCGATTCCAACTCGAGCCAACTCGAGACTCGAACTCGATATTGATCGAGTTCGAATCGAGTTTGACTCGAGTCGCTCGCAAGCGGTTCGATTCGTTTGCAACCCTATTAAGGACCAAAAGTACAATTTCCCGCACACCGAGCAACTCCAAGTAGATGGACTTTTCTAGCTTAGGGCTCAATAGATGTAGGCCGCCATCTTGTACTGTAGTTACACAACAAAGCATAAACTCGTAAGTTCTCTTGGTTTGATTTAAGCATCTGGGCTCATTAAGTACAGCACGTTAGGCTTGTTTATTGTTAAATAGTGAAGTTTTGACTTCCCCCCATTATGTACTAGTGGTGGACCCAACACTTGACGACATGTGTACAAGTGATAAAGAAATCTTTTAGTGAATTAACGAATGTAAATTCATTAGCTGACAAGAATATCTAGTAGTAGTAAATAAAAAATTAATACAAAAAAATCATAAAACTCAAATAAAAAAATTAAATCAAGCAATTATCTATAAGCGATTATGTTTAAGTGATAAATTCATTAGCTGACAATAAACATATATTTCATTGGTTTTGTGATATTAGTAATTGAGTTGAAGTGGATTAGTGGTGAGAAGTTATTTGAAGGATAACTTAAAAGTGATGATTAATTGTTACACCAAATCACTTGCTCTGGTTTTATTATTGTAGATATGCTGTCATGTGCTCTTGGGTAGGGTTTGAGGATACTATGAATGTAGTGAATCACGACTTCATAACTGAAACGATAAAAAGTGATATTTTAGCTTCATACAAATTGAAGCTACACATGACAACATATCTAATCAAAGTTGTACTATAACTCAGTGCCAAGAACTCGTTCTCTTTAGAAATCACCCTTTCTCCAGCAGACAAATTCCTGACCAGCTTTTATTTAGTATTTAGTATGTACTAAACTACGCCAAACTGGAAATTCCAAGTTCATGCTCCTGGAATTCACAGTTTCTAATAGAGTTCCGCAGGAAGCCTTGGAGTGAGGAGAACTTCAAGAGGTTTTAGCTTAGGCAAGGCAACTCCCAATCCTTCACCCATATCCACCGGCATCCCCATCGGTGTCGTAATATCAAATGCCTGCAGCATACGTGCAAGCGTCAACTGAACAACATTCATCCCATAATTGACAGCAGGGCACATTCTTCTTCCAGAGCTAAATGGAATATACTCGAAACTCTGCCCTTTTAAGCTGATATTTGCATGAGAATTCATAAACCTCTCTGGTTTGAATTCCAATGGATCAGACCAAATTCGGGGGTCTCTGTGTAGTTTCCAGAGATTAACGATTAAACGGGCACCTTTTGGGACGAAAAAATTGCCTAGGTAACAGTCTTCAGTGGCTTCGCGAGGTCCCGATAATGGACCTGGTGGATACAAGCGGAATGTTTCCTTCACAATGGCTTGTAAAAAACTTAAGTTCTTGATGTCGGCCTCTTCAACCCATCTCTGTTTCCCTACTTGGACGTCCAACTCGTTCTGTGCAATCTTCAAGATATTTGGATGATTGAGTAGTAAAGATAGTGCCCAAATTAGTGTCTCTGCTGTGCTCTCTGACCCTGTCAATATAAGAGTCTGAAACCAATTTCAGAGATAAGGGAATAGAAACGACAAAGCAATACATCAATTTTAACAGAAAAAATTACAGCCTTAATCATCTAAGAAAAACGTGTCCGTGGTGTTTGGTGAGTCAAAGTAAAAGTTTCCCAAAAAACGAATGGCAGCACAAATGGGAGTAAAAAAACTGTTAGTGTATTTATTTTAAGTGGTCTAAGGCAATTTAGCAAGAAACAGAGTTGTGATTTCAGTACTGCAGTTGTTGATTTGATGATGGCATCGCGCTTATGGCCAGAAATTTCTCCAACTTCTGGTATTGTTGATAGCATTACGTCCATGAAATCGTGAACGGCTTCACTTTCAGGATGTGATTGCTTTGCTTTCTGGATATGTTCTTGAAGCCATTGCCTTAAGACCTCATCAAGTTCTTTACCGGCCTTCTTCATGGATTTGATATGGCCTCCAATGTCCAACCATTCAATCCATGGAATCACATCCGAGAAAACAAAAACTCCGCTGAGGTAAAGCGCTTTCTTTATTGCTTCTTTCAAACGCCTATCTTCAGAATTATCGTTGCCTTGACTGCTCGTCGAAAATGGCCTTCCTACAAGCATCCTGAGGATGAGGTTGAAAGTCAATAGCTCAAACCATTCGTTTAAGACAACTTTCGTAGGAACATCAACATCAGGACGATCATTCTTTGAGCATAGGGAGTACAAATCCCTGATCCATTTGTTGAATTCTGAGGCTCTAACATGCTTGAGCTTCTCAAGACGCTGGTTAGTGAGGAGTTCCAGAGTGACCATTTTGCGGACATCACGCCAATATGGTCCATAAGGTGCTAACGAAAAGATTGCATTGTTGTTACCCATGTACTTGGCTACTGCCATATTAGGCCGACTAGCAAATGTTTTGTCATTGATCGTGAAGCAATCTTTCACCATCTCCCAACTGCTCACGACGATGGCCGGACGACTGCCAAGCCGGAGTGAGAAAATCGGGCCGTGTTTATCTGCCATGGATCCCAGTATTCGGGCAAGAGGAAGTTGGCCACCTAGATAATGGAGATGGCCTATGAAGGGCAATGCTCCAGGTGGTTCTGGAGCAGTGTTTCTCACATTCTGTACGTCTTTCGCTCTTTTGTGTTTGAAAAAACTCTTGCTGGATAGAAGAGCTAGCAGCAATAGTGCGATTAAGATGGTAGAAAGAGTCTCCATGTTATTCACGGAGACGAATGGTTCTTTGAGCGATTTGAGTCTTGAATGCTGCCTATGTACTTATAACTTATAAGGCAGGAGACCTATGGATGAAGGTCCACTTGACAAATAATGAATGGTTAAAAGAGATCTACGGATGTAGGTCCACTTGACAAATAATTGATTAGTTGGTCATAAATTTGAGATTTTTTTTTTTTTGGGAAAAATCGTGAAGTGGACGTAATGGAAAATCACTTTACATGCAAAATTTTAGCGAGCAAACGTAGTGTTCGGCGTACGTGACCATGACTTAGATCTCTTTTATTTGATGAAGTAGACAACACTATGATCAATTTTAGAAGTTTAGTGGGCACATTGGAACAAAAACTAGTTTGGATTGTTAGTTCCGTACAAAATTTTTTTACCTTTTTCATGAATAATTTTTTAATCATCTTTTTATTTTATATACGTTAAATCGTTATAATATATTTCTATAAAAACTCCTAAAAATAATAATTCAAATAGAACCTAAGGAAGATTCTAAAATAGTTTGATGACTTGTGCCCTTTTACCCCATTGAAAATTAATTACTTGGAAAAATCACCTTGGGTTTGAGAGTAAATAAGTTGTTTTCAAGATTTAAATTTTTGTTTAGTCATCCTAAACGCTATTCTCGTTTGGGGCTGCCAAATGAGTGAAGAATAACGCTTGTCACGACCAAAGTCACGCAGCCACTGATGCTTACTTTTTGTCCCTTTTAGTAGCAGAAATTAGCAGGACTGAGAAGGAATTAATTTGGTGGGCCAGTCATTCCTTCTAGTGTTTCAAAGATTAAGGTTAAGTGATCGATGAGGGCTAAATCCATACTTCTCCATACTAAATCCACATCTTATGCACCTATTAGACAAAAAAGGACCTTAGCTTTTAAGTTTTAAGGTTTTTCAAACGGATGTCCAGTTAATATATTTAAAATTCATCTAACATATTATGTGTGTATATATATATGTATATATATGTTATAATTATTATCCTTTCTTGTATTTTTATTCTTTTTCTTATATTTATTTACTTTCCCTAATTAATATTATACTTTCACAAATATGACACTTGAAATCTGTCTTAACGGATCACCTATTCTATAGACCCTAAGTTTTAAGTTTGTTTGATGCTATTTTTTATAGTTTTAAAAAACATATGTTTACATATCAAAAACGAGGCAAAACAAATGTTTGCATTGTAATAGGGAATGTTTTCAAACATTTTACAAGTGCGGGAGAATATTAATTAACAATTTAAAATTTAATCTAGCTATCAAAATTTTTCAATTACTAATAATGATGTAATGGCAATGTCTACATATTTCAATTCCATAAAATCAAAATCTAAGCAAATTTCGAGGTGGAATATGCCTTCATATTATGTGTAAGTGTTAAAAAATGTTTAACTAAATAAAGGTAGTAACTCATACTCCCTCCGTCCCGCAAAGTTTGTCGCACTTCGAAAACAACGCTTTTTAAGCACAGTAACAGTCACTTACCTGTAAACTCATTTGTTCCATACTTGCCCTTTACTGACCCATCCAAGAAACAAATGGGTCCCATAAAAAAACACTCATTTGTTTCAGAAAATTGGTTTCCTTACAGTAGTCTTCTTCATCTAAAAAACAAATGGGTCAAAGTGGATCCATAAAAAAGCAATGCTTTGTTTCAGCCACCAAAGAGTACGTCTTGTCACATCATTAGTGGAGGGCAGAAATGAGACTTCACAGCTTAAAATAGTTTAAAATATTAAACATGACAAATATTTTGGAACAGCCCAAAAAGGAAAGTATGACACTTTCAATGGGACGGAGGGAGTATATAATAGGAAGGAGGAACAAAATTAAAGCTAACTTATAGAGTTGGGAGGGATGGAGTTTGGTGGATTGGCCAATCCGTCTAATGAGTCCAAAGATTGGGTTGGTTAAATCCTTAACTAGATCTAAAATCTGGCGCAATGAAATTGACAATTAGAGAACAGCAATATTTCTTTGCATGATATAAATGATTTAACTAAAATATATGTGGTAAGATAAAAGAGATTGTAAGTTGAAAGTTTTAGGTTTAAGACCTTCCATTTATAATAAATAAATAATAAATAAATGGAGGGAGAGTTGAGTTAGATAATAAGGTAGGAGGGATTGTAAAAAAGAAATCATGAATTCAAAATCTCATGTGCATAAATGTTCTCCATGCACATAAAAAAATAACATTTTTTGTCGTCATCATCTTATTTATATTATCCTACTCTGTCCTAGGCTAAGGGGAAAAGGTCTAACTAGGCCTACGGGAGATCGATGGGAACTAAACTACCATTGAATTTAGAGAAATCACGTATTGTGACAATTAATGAAAGATAAAATTTGAACTCTTGAACTCTCACTTTATTAAACGAAACCTTAAGGACTTGGTGGTGACCGATAGTTACTCAACTTTGAAACTTCATACAGAATAGGAGCTGAGAATTTTTTTTTTTTTTTTTGACGTAGACTAGAAGCTGAGATTTGACACAATCGGTGTGTCTCTCGTGTTGCATGGATTTCGCTGTGGATCCCAAATGCAGCACGCATGTCCACAACATATCATGTGGCTGCGGGCCTGAGTTTGGAATTCTGCAAGATCATGTCAATTATAGCTTTATTGTCTTGAACTCAAAATATCTTTGCCTTGTATCAAGTCAATTTTCAGAATTGTTTCAAGACATCATATTATGATGTCATATCATTTATTGCATAGGATGAACTGCGTGATTATCATGGGCGGCATCACCTGTATCAGGGCCCCGCCCCGCCGGGGGGGGGGGCTTTTAAGTTTCAAAAATGTAGAAATATGTAAAGTTACTTTTTATTTAACCCCATTAAAATTTAGCAAATTTGTTTTTTCTATCTACATTGACCCCTAAGCAAATAAACATTCATAATTATTATCACAAGAATTCTGGATCTACTTAAAGTTAATTATGGAAGTTATTTGAAGAATAAATTTTTCAATACACTTTGATTTTCCCTTATAAATTTGAGAACAATATGAACTTCAAAGTGTATTGAACTTAGAAAAGAAAATGTGAGCTTCACAAAAACATCCAATGGTTTAACTATATGATTACATCATTTCATATGCTATTGAAGATTAACTCTCCTCACTCTAGGGTTTTGGTTCTGCCACTGAGTTGATTAAACTTCTAAGAAGTATGCGTATTTTAATAAAACTATTTTTTATAGTCAAATAGCAATTTTCTTATCATACGTACAGTTGAATAATTCGAGCAGACTCTAATCGCACAAAAATATTCATTTTCCAATTCCGAATATCTATGGGAGGCTAGGGAATTTGGAAAAAAAAAAAAAGAATTCCCATTATATTGTTTGAAGAAAAAAGATAGAAAAATTACCCTCATGACAAATTCATAGATTGAGAATTTGTTCATGCCTAGATTATAAAAAAAATTCTTTTTGATTATTAATGGAGATGATATAGCGAATGAGAGCTTAGACAAGGTGCTTACCAGCAATTATTGAGTAAATAAAAGCCTATAATCATTTGTCTTACCCTACTCTTCCCATTAATCAAAATTTGAATTAGCATGAAAATTATGTACTCTATGTGTGTAAACAAAGATAGAAAAAATTGTTAGTGAAATTTTAAGATGATTTTGGCGGAAGTTTAGAAATATAATTAAATTCCAGGAAGAAAACAAATTTGGTGGCATATTCGGCGTCAATTTCCTGGTCCGGGAACGGGTTACCAGCCACAGATGTGCTCGGGTGTCGACTACTGCAGCCACCATTTTGTTCTTTTGTGAAATAAGAGAAAGGAAAATAGGCAATACGACGCTGCAATAGTTTGTTCTTTTCCACAACCACCATTGTTTGTTCTTTTGTGAAAGATTGAGAAAGAAAAGCCAACGAGGAAGAGAGAGAGAGAGAGATTACAGAACAAAAGAGAAAATAATGTATGAGTAAATTAATAATGAACATAAAAAAAAAGCTTAAAAAAATGAGACTAATGTAAGGTCAATTTTATCTTTTGGGTTGTTTGATAGCCTTTTTTTTTATTTGCTTTATTTGGATAAATTATACTCACCTCTCTCCTAGGTTTAACAAAAGCCACATTCCTCAACTTCTTGATTTTGAAATAATACGGAACTTCCTATTGCTCTATAATATCAATTACTACTACTGTTGTTAACTAGATAAAAGAAGTTAAAACAAAAAATTTGAAGAGAGAATGGTGGATTCAAAAAGTAGTGAAAGTGAATTTGAACTCAAAATCTCTAAATTTTGGAATCTGAATCTTAACCATTAGATTAAAACATTCTCGAGAAATAATAAAAATTAATTAGTCCTACCATTAATACATTATGGCAACCCCAAAATACCCTCAACATGCATCTTTTATGTTTTTATTCGCAAAATTGAAAAGTTGACGTCAAGATTTTCTTTTCTTTAGCTCTTCAGCGGAATGTGCACTTTCATTTTCAAATAAAATGTTAACCTTTGTGAAATGACAAATACTTAGTTCTACATTAAATTTGGGATTAGCTAAAATATGGCACTGATGTTGTACAAAATTCATGTATATATCAAAATGGAATTCCAGTGGGAACTAGTGTGATGTGTTTATAGCAGTAACTAGCGCACGAATAAATTGAACCAACTAAACTTACCAATCACATACAGATTAAAAAAACTCATAAGTTTGAAGTTCTGCAAAACCCATATAATTGAAGCTCATGTCCTCAAATTCACGATAAAACAGGTCATTTCTTTTTTCTTTTTGGTAAGTAATAAACAAGCATTTGTTGATGTTTCAGGTCATGACTATAAACAAAAGTAGTCCCAATTGGGACTATAAACAAAAGTTGGTCAACTCCTCAAAGCCAAAAGCAATATGAGTTTTTGATATTACCAAACAAAATTTATGGTTCTTGCTTATTTAGGTGGGCTCCGGATTGACTAGCCATAGTTGGTCAAGCTCCTTAGAAGCCACAAAAGCAAAATGATATTGCACCAAACAAACTAAAACACGTGGTTCTTGGATAAATTTCTAGAAATTGATGAATTCAAAAAATATCTCAATTATGGTGTTTTTTAGGATTAGATTTCCCACTTAGGATCCCTGCATTTTTGAAATGTGGCGACCATGAAATATTACTTTATTTCATTTTTTTTTGTGGTTCTAGAAGGACGGGGAAAATTTTTTTATCCATGTCTAAAGTGAAATTTTTTTGCATTTGGATTATAATGGTCGCCACATTAAAAGCAACTGCAGTGACTAATTTTTAAATTGAATTTTTTTATAAGAGTCCAAAATTTCTTAAATCAACTAGTAATTAACCATGTATTAGGATTAGGTTAAGTTTTAAAACACAAATTATGATTTATAATTATACTTTTTTTTACATAGTCATTGACTAATCATCGATAAGCGGCTAGAAAAAATCGATTGATGTTTGAATATCACTTATTAACCGGTCTCTTGCCTTTATTGCACGAAGTAGTAGAGTAGTCGCACTTTCAATGTACTGTCAAGTGTGATAGATCTTAATGAAATTGTAACCGCTTGGACTCCTAAGCAGTCCCAACACTCCCACAGGTATTTGTTCCTTTTCCTCATCAATTGAGGGGTTCACCACGATAGTTTTACTACATCTGGGATAGGAACGAGCTGTAGATGTACTAGAAAGAGTCTTATGGGCAATAATATTTGCATCCATATGAAGAATAGATGATAAACCCATCGAGGAACATAGAAAGTAGTAGATACGATCAATGTCATCACTAAACTCATTATTACGTTGGAATGCTGCAGGTGGCATACTAGAGGACGATCTTGCACTTGCCATGTAATCGACTGCGAGTATGGGGAAGGTGCCATAAGGAAATTACCTTTAAAATCTAGAATCGAATGTTTGGAGAAAGCTCCATGACAGGGGACTAGAGTGATAACCAGAGGGTCATATCTGGCATGTACCAAAATCTGAGTATCTTGAGTAACTGGAACATCATCATCACATATCCAAGTGCCCCTCCTATGACACTTGCCTTCTTGGTTGCTTTCATACACCTATCTAGATAGATGCTTGACAGGCATCTTGAATGAAGTAGTATGAGAGGTAGATGGCTCAACTTCTGGACACTAGAAGAGCACGGGGTATACATATAACAATTAGTTCATCCACAGTCAAGTTTTACATTTATAAATCCTAAATACCCCACACGCGATTTTTCTGCAAGTATATAGGTTGTGAGCAAGTATAGAGTGTTAAGAGTCGATCCTACAGAAAAGATTTTCAATTACTGGTAATTTTAGAACTCCTTTATTATCTAGACTACCATAAACATAAGAGTAATAAAAATAACACTAGAAAGCTTCTAGAGGTATGGAATTCCTTACTACCCTTGCAAATGAGATTACAGGTTAAGTGAATGCTATTATGTTGACTAACTATGGCGTAATTCCTAATGTATGTGAAACCTATTCTCGTAGTGAATCAATTATACTTGTAATTAAGCCATACCTACTGTCATGGTTATGAAATAACTACAAGCTCATTTCTTCTATGAAATTATATGAAACAAGTCACTAAAACTACAAAGGTGCTCCTCTACTCTCGTGAGTGAACTCCTTAGGTTTATCACTTCCTTGAACTAGTGTTAAATTCCAATTCTCATTGTAAACTTAACACCTTTAGATTATCACAACTAATGGCCGGTTAATCATGATTAAAAAAGCAAAAGTTATAAATAACTTGCTCAAAATAATATCATCAAGTAACCAAATAAACATCACAAACAAGATATAGCAAGTTCATCCATACATCTAGGCATAAACTTTGACTAAACATGATAAAAACACAAATCCAAAGTTGTATTGTAGTTAAATATGAACTCAAATACAAAAGAGAAAGTAATAGGAGAGAAGTCACTTTTGTCACATGAGCTCCAAACTCTCCATCTTTGCTTCTTCAATCTTCATCCAAATCTAACTACAAATACAAAAAGGATAACCTACACTATCTATACTATACTAATCTAACTAATGAACTAAGAAAACTCTAGTGAAATCTATATTTTTTGTGGAGTTTCTCTAGCCTTCCAAAGTTGTGGAAACGTCCTCCAAAGACTGCCATTTATAGAGGATTCAAGAGCCAAATGAGTTGTTTCTAGTTGTCATTTCGGACTCTTAAAACTCCTATGAGTTCTTTCTTCAACTTTCCAGCATTTTCTTTGATCAGATTACAGCCGGAATTGCTAGCTAGAATTGAGCTGGAAAAGTTGCGTGAAAGCAGAGCAAGTTGATGAGTAAGTTGCAGAAAACAGAAGAGAATACGCGACTTTAGGAATACACGACTTCAACTCGCATATTGGATAGTCGCATTTTCACTTCTGCACCATTTCAACTGCTATTTTAGTGATGATAGAAGCTGAACCATCTCTTGTGAAAAACATAAATGTTGTATCTCTTTGAGTTAGCTTTTCAATGCCTCAAGAATCATCCAATTTGGAGCTCTGTGTACCAAGATATTATCACAATACCATCAACTTGTCAAAACTCTGTTTCAGTTTTTGACAAAGAAATTGCACTTCTGTATTTCAACTTTTTGACAATGAAAACAACTGATCTTGACTTTGATTTCTTCATACCAAATGTAGATACATCTCTTAGATTTAAAATGGTTTATGAATCACCTCAATCTGATTATTGTAACTCAAGATATAGCCGAGATACCACAAGGTGTCAAAGCTGTGAAACTTGCTTCCTTTTGTTGTCGATTGCATTTCCTCTTTTGCACTTCATATTCTCTTTTTATCACTTTAATCCGTCATCAATCATCCAATTATCTTCTCAACTCACTCCATTTGATGATTGAATTATTAATCCTACAAAAACATGAAGTTTTTACCATTAAAATCCATAGAAATGCAAGTTTTACCACTTTAACCACAAAATATTCATTTTTACTAGAAACTTAGTTAATTAGCTATGAAACTAAATAAAACACATTAAAACGTACTAATAAAACATGCTTAAAATACATAAAATATCTACTTATCAAATACCCCACACGTGAACCATTGCTTGTCCTCAAGCAATATGAACTACAACCCAACAATGATCCAAAGTTTGAAAATAAACATATGTGCACCATTCAACTTCATTTCCTCAAAATAAGGTAAATAACTATTATGTAATCATTTAATTAACCTCAAGTATTCATAATATCAAGTAAAGAAGAGCCAATTATACCATAATTTTAACTAGTTCAACTCAATTTTCTCATCCTTACCCAACTTCACAAGTAAATAAGTCATATGGTCAATAAAAATGCTTCCTAAACCCATGATCATCTTCTTATTCATATATAAATAGGACTTATTCATATCACATAGCTAAATATTACTTAAAATGTGAAAGTGCCTTTTTACACGAAGATCGACATTTTTAAATGAAGATCGCCGGTTACTAAATACTTCATATACTCAAGTTGCTTTGCATACTTTTAATTCTAGTACTGTTTTACGCGAAAGTCAACATTTGTAGATGAAAACTCCCGGTTACTAAGCACAAGAACTATTGGAGTAGAACAAACTTATTTTTTTTTCATTTTTTCTTTGTTTTCTTTTTTTTTTTTTTTGTCTTTTCAAAGATAATAACATTCCCTCAAAAGAATAATCATGAGAAGACTGTTACACTTATTGAC
The DNA here is from genome assembly GCA_023065735.1 of Coffea humblotiana. Taxonomy (NCBI): domain Eukaryota; kingdom Viridiplantae; phylum Streptophyta; class Magnoliopsida; order Gentianales; family Rubiaceae; genus Coffea; species Coffea humblotiana. The sequence goes on along the minus strand of CM041212.1, from coordinate 4,490,232 downwards.
AATATTTATTACTTAAGTTATAAAATCAAATAAAGAGAAAAAATTTCATTGAAATTGCAAAATGTAAGCATAATTTTCTCCATGTTTCAGGATATACTTTCTTATAAATACATTATAATCACATAATAGCCATTTCCAAGTTAAATGAGAAAAGAAGTATTCAAGTCACATATATATACCTCAAAAGTAGAAGGAATTGGAACTACTAATGGTGTGGAACTTGTTGCCCTTTGGACAAAAGTGAAAAAATTTAAAACTTTTTTGGGCAAATTTGCAATTTTGGACAAGATTTTGGAAAAATTTTGAATTTTAACACAAATCCAATATTTGCAACCAACAAGTCAATCACATGTAATGTATATAATCTCAATTTCCCCCCCAACACCTAACATGCACATTATTCTCAATGTATAAAAAGGGAAAACAAGAAAAAGAAAGTAATACTCCCCTATTGTTGCGATTGAAACACGACTTCTGGAATATGCGACTTCAACTCGCATATTGGATAGTCATATTTTCATTTCTACATTACTTCAACTTCTATTTTGGTGATGATGGAGGCCGAACCAACTCTTGTGTAAAATATGAAAGTTGTATCCCTTTGAGTTAGCTTTTCAATGCCTCAAGAATCATCTAATTTGGAGCTCTGTGGAGCAAGATATGATCAAAATACCATCAACTGGTCAAAACTCTATTTTTAGCTTTCGACAAAGAAATTGTACTTCTATATTTTGACTTTTTGACAATGAAAACAACTGATCTGGACTTCGATGTCCGGATATAAAATGTAGATATATCTTAGCTTTAAAATAGTTCATGAATCACCTCAATCCGATCATTGTAACTCAAGATATAGCCGAAATACCACAAGGTGTTAAAGCTGTGAAACTTGCTTCCTTTTGTTGTTGATTGCATTTCTTCTTTTGCACTTCATATTCTCTTTTTATCACTTTAATCCATCATCAATCATCCAATTATCTTCTCAACTCAACCCTATTTGATGATTGAATTATTAATCCTACAAAAACATGAAGTTTTTACCATTAAAATCCATACAAATGCAATTTTTACCACTTTAACCACAAAATGTGCATTTTCACTAGAAACTTAGTTAATTAACTATAAAACTAAATAAAACACACTAAAACTAACTAATAAAACACACTTAAAACACATAAAATATCTATTATTAACGCTTAAAGGGTCCAACTGCCATCCGCATTCCCTGATTCAAGTACTGTAGAATCCCACAAGCTTCCTCCCATATCGATTGTAAATCGAGATGGATACAGCGCAAAGGATCGGCCAGGTCAAGGCACCTATTTCACATCCATCGCTATTCAAAACTATTAACCTATTCAAAAAAAGAATTTGTATGTTATTGCTACATTTAGTTAAGATATCTTTCAAATATAAAATATAGTGAAAATGAAATGAAAAAAAAGTTGTAATAACTTACCAAATAGTTAATTATCTCCCATATCCTCGATGGTTATCACGTTGCGACTGTTGTTGATACAGGATGCGTAATATAGCGAAAATATGATTATGGTACCGTATCATGTATTTATTCATAGGCCTGTTTTGGATGGCAACGATACCTTTCAAACCATATGCTTTAGTAACAAACCCTTTTAGTATTGAATCCAATGACGATGGTAATGTGGCCCAATCCTTTCTAGCATGTCCTAATCGGCTAATGGAATGGCCAATTTTTAGTTTGTGCGAACAAAATCGGGGAATGGGTTTGATACATTTTTAAACTGTCATAGTATCCGCTATAAAAAATGAAATTTGGCAACCTTCCAATATATCAATAGGTACATCAACCGCAAATGTGTCAACCAACGGATCAGTAGGTTGGAGGATATGCAATAAAATTATCAGGATACGACTTCCAAATAAATTATGGCAATTAAAAAAAATAGTTAGTCCTATAAGAAAATAACCAGTGATTAGTAAAATTGTGACATTCATGTATGAAATACCTCACTAATGCCCAAATTGGTAAGCCGATTTCAAAAGAATCACATAACATGCAAAAACACGTATTTCGTGGTACGGCTAGTTGGTCCCCGATCACCTCTAAAGAAGTCATTGCCTTATGCTGCTGGAACCAACAAGGCAAATGAATTGTGGGCATTCTCTCTCATGTCTATAACTGTTAGGAAAAAAATTAACGACCAAGTTGAATTAGGCAGACATTCAAATTTTAATAAAGATATTATATCCACCAATTATATAATAGTAAGGACTCATTTGTAAAAGCATGTATAGGCTTGCAGTATCTTGTAGATGTCCTTGATGCTTTTGGATCACCTTCAGCTACTCTATCTGTTTATCCTCAAATTCTGTATTGTTTCTTGCTTTCCAAATTTGCCAGAGAATGTTGATCGTGAGTGCTAAATGGTCCATCCATTCTCTCCTTTTTCTTGCTTGCATAATTTCTGCCTACCACCTTTTAAAACATGCATTCTGTTGTCTCATTCCATCCCAATGGATTGGGGAGAGTTTCCATATCAGTTGAGCGTTGCTGCATTGGTAGAAGATGTGTTCCACTATTTCCATTCCTTCTCCGCACTCTTTGCACTGTGGATCTCCTTTTTTTTTATTTTCCTGAATATGTTCTCTTTTGTTGGATGTGTGTGTTTATGCATCTCCTTATGAAAATCTTCAATTTGTGCTTTATATTAAGGTTCCAGAGGGTCTTCCAAAGATTGCAGTCTGACTCATCAACACTTGGTCCCGCAGCTTGTTGACCTTGTTGAGTTGAACTCTCTGCCTTCTGCATCATCTTCTTGTAGCTTGTTGTCACTGAGTATTGACCATCTTTACTGTGAATCCAAGCTATCTTGTCTTCCGTTCTACATACACTAATAGGCATTCTTAGGATCTTTTCTGCATCCTCCTTTATGAATGTTCCATGTACCAGGGGTCTATTCCATATAGAGTTGCTAATCAGCTCCTCCATCTTGTTGAGTCTGCAACCTACTGGTTTTGGTGTTATTGGCCTTCCTTGTTCTGAATTATGAATCCATCTGTCTTCCCAAATCCGTGTGTTTTTTCCATTGTTCACTAGTTTCCATATTCCTTTTTCCACCTCTTCTCTGACTGTCACTATGCTTTGCCATATCCACGAAGCATTTTTTGGTATTTTGCACTAGAATATGGATTCTTTTGGGAAATATTTAGCCTTTAGTACTCTGCTGACAAATAGGTTTGGGTACTTTAGAATTCTTCAAATTTGTTTCCCCAGCATAGTTTGGTTGAAGCTTTGGAGGTCCTTGAATCCTAACCCACCCCTATTCTTTTCCTTAGTCATTTTTTTCCAATAGCACCAGTGCAGTTTGTCTTTTCCTTGGACATTCTCCCACCAATAGCTAGCCATCATAGCAGTTATCTCCTTGCAGAGTTTTGCTGAGAGTTTGAAGCAAGACATTGCATATGCGGGCATAGCCATTATCATTGCCTTCAGTATTACCTCTTTCGTAGCAGCACTTAACAACTTATTTCTCCAACTGTGCAGCTTCTCCTTGACATTGTCTCTGATAAATCCAAATACCTGGTCATTTGTTCTTGTGACCACCATTGGTAGCCCAAGCTATTTACCTTGTGAAACAGCTTGAATACCTCCTAGTATTTCATAGATTTTCTTGCTCTGATCATCCTTTGTATTTTTGCTAAATATCACTGATGACTTCTCTAAGTTTATCAATTGTCCTGAGCTATCTTCATACTGGTGCATTATTTCCTTGAGCTGTTGAGCTTTACTTTCATTAGCTTTACAAAATACTAGTGTGTCATCAGCAAAGAACAACTGAGTTATGGCTGGCCCATGTCTGCTGATCTTTAATCCAGAAATTTCCTTCCTTTCTGCTGCTTTCTTTATCAGACTTGAGAATCCTTCAGAGCATATTAGAAACAGGTAAGGCGATAAGGGGTCGCCTTGTCTTATCCCTCTGCCTGGGATGATGTACTCCTTTGTTTCCCCATTGATATTGAAAGAGTAGCTCACTGTTTTGATGCAACTCATTATCAGGTCAAACTATTTTTTGCAGAATCCCATCTTGTCCATCATAGCTTGTAGAAAACCCATTCTACTCTATCGTAGGCTTTAGACATATCCAGTTTAATTGCCATAAAGCCTTTTTTTCCTTGCTTTTTGTTTTTGAGAAAGTGGACACACTCATGGGAGATAATGATGTTGTCTAGAATTTGCCTATTAGGAACAAAGACTGACTGATTTTTGCTAATACACATATCTAGCACTACTTTCATTCTATTGGCTAGAATTTTTGCAATGGCCTTATAAATCACATTACAAAGACTTATGGGTCTATAGTGCTTGAGGTCCAAAGAGCTAGTGATTTTGGGGATTAAGGATATAACTGTGTGGTTCATGGCTCTGAGCATGTGACCTGAATGAAAGAAGCTATTAATAGCACTGGTCACATCTTGTTTCACAACATCCCAGAATTTTTGAAAAAGGGGGGGAGGGGGTCATGCCATCAGGGCCCGAGGCTTTGTGAGGATTCATAGTGAAAATAGCCTCTTTGATCTCACATTCCTCAACTGGTTTAATTAGATTGTTATTTATTTGCTCAGTGATTGTTACTGGTATTTCCTCTAAGATATCATTATTATTAGTATGGCCAGATAAAGTAAACAATCTTTCATAGTACTTAGCAACTTCCTTACCAATTTCCCCTGCAACTTCCTTACCAATTTCCCCTTCATTTTCAGTCCATGATCCATCATCCCTCTGCAAACTCTGAATTTTATTTCTCTTCCTTCTTCCTTTCACCACAGCATGAAAATACTGTGTATTTTTATCTCCCTCTTGCAGCCATGTTGTTCTAGCTTTCTGACTCCAAAATAGTTTCTCTTCACTGTATGCTTCTTTGAGTTGCAATTTCAGGCCTCTGACTTTCTTTCTTTGAGTTCCAAAATAGTATTTTGTATTTGAAAGGCACGAAACAAACAATGTAGGTCAGTATTAGGTAATTTAATTAAAACGGGTCAAATTTATTGGTATTTCTCAATAGGTGGTTTAATTAAAATGTTGGGCCAATACGTATGGGCATGTTTCTTTTATTTTCGATCAAGACTAATTTTTTAATAAAATTTCGTTTGGACTGATATGGCAATTGGGCTTCTGTTCAAAAGTTTTAACTGACTTTGGACAAAATATAAGCTTTTTATTGGCTCATATGAACTAATGATTTATTATTTTAGTTTGGATCTAAAATTTAGTTATTGGACCATGAGGCTCATTTCATTAACCCATTTTAATGAGTTCAAAATTCCCAGCTTTATGACAATAGCCTAATTCTGATTAAATAAGCCGAAAGTCTCTTTTTAAGAGACCAAGTTTGATATTAAGGTCAAGCTTCTTCCATGGATGGGCTTAGACGGGCAAACTCCAATCCATATCCAGCCTAAACTAGCAAGGGTCCATTCATGCAAAAATTAGAAACTTCTTTGTGGTATTTTTCAACTAAGGTACTTTTCAAAAACGGAAAGCTTTTCCAAAAGAGAAACTTTCCAAATGGGAAACCTCTCATTTTTTATTCAAGCACTTTTAACAGAAAGTCCAAACATGATCTTTAGGGTTATCTGATAGAAAAGGAAGTATGTACCCTAAAATATGAAATGAGGACTAATTAAGGTATATATGTTATCGACTATAGTTTTGCAACAACTTTAAGGTATTTAGAATCTCTTTGAACGAGCAATTTGAGATACATTTGCTTGCTCGTATATTATTATATTAAAATAGATTAAGTGTGCTTACTTGAAAACGTTTTCTTATGTTACAGTATATGTATAAGTGGCATGTTTTATGAATTAAAAACTATATACATGTGATATATGAAATGATGTTATTACATGATGAACTCTAGATGGCCAGGAAATAAACTGTAAGAGCTATGGCTTCACCGTGATGTCTATGGTCAATTGTAGCCATTCAGCCGACCTTTGACCCATGTTCATGTACGGTCAATTATGCCATCTACCTAGCATTTGACACATGTTCACTAATGGTTAACAGTAATCATTTGGCCTGCCTTTTACTCATATTTATGTAGGTCAATGGATAGTTATGAAGCGATAATTCTTTAGATTCAGTACTCAAATATTTTTTATACCCATTTTATGAGCTATTACTATGAAATCACATAACAAAATGATGCGTTACATGAATTAATTTAATTCCCAATGGAATATATGTTTATGTATTTAGCCAAGCCTAGGTGTTTAATTGCGATATGTATGTAATGCTACTAAATGACCAAATTTTATAAATGTATAGTATATATATCAGTCACATGATCTAGTAGAGGCGGTTACTTCTGCTTGTTGATTGCGTTCAACCCTTATCTCTAATGTTTTAATTGTAGACCATGAAAAATAAGAAATAGCACATGTTACGGACCAAAAGAACAATTTCCGGGAGACCGAGCAACTCCAAGGAGATGGACTTTTATAGTTTGGGGCTCAATAGACGTAGGCCGCCATCTTATACTGTATTTACACAATAAAGTATAAAGGGATAATTTCATAAACCTCCCCTTAGGTTTTTAGCTATTTCACTTGGTTCCCTTGATATTTTAAAAATTACATTTACCTCTCTTGATTTGACATTTTGGTAACCAAAACTTGAAATAGAGTAAAAATTTTAATGAATATTCTAAAATACCCTTATCTTATAAAGTTTAATTTTTTTCTTCTAAACAATTGTAAAGTAATTTAGCACAATTATAAAAAAAGAGAGGATCAAGTTCTTCATACGAATATTTGTTATTTAATAATCAACTATGACAGTAAATCTTTTGCTATAATAGGCTTAGATTCTTTTTTAATAGAGAAGAAAGTGTTATCTCTTTTTTTTTTAAAGTTTGTGGACTACTTTTTTTCAATAAAAGTTTATGGACTAGCTTAGTAATAGAACTACTATAGTTTGGTAGTGATTTTGGGCCATTTGTTTTTAATTATTGTTGATTTATTCTTGATTTTGATACAAAAAAGAGTTACAAAAAAAAAGGATGATGTTAAAAGTTATCAAAAAAATTTCCTAGTTTCACGTTTCATTTGGATAGATATTAAGGATAACATTGATAATTCTTCTATACTTCTAATCAAATATAAGATAAATGAATAAGAAGGAAAAAGGGAAAAAAATTATGAAATCTATCCTTTGCATAAACATGGCAACAAGAGAGTTTTATTAAAATATTAGAATTAGTATTGTCATTTTAAATGGACGAGTTAGTATTGTCATTTTAAATGGACGAGAGAGGTAGGTGTAAATTTTGAAACCTTAAAGGAGCCAAGTGAAATTATCAAGAATCTCAGGGACGTTTCTAAAGTTATCCCAAAGTATAAACTCGTAAATTCTCTTGGTTTGATTTAAGAATCTGGGCTCATTAAATATTTTAATATGTCCAATAACACTTGACGACGTGAGTACAAGTGATAAAAAAAATTTTAGTGAATTAACGAATGTAAATTCATTAGCTGACAAGAATATCTAGTAGTAGTAAATTAAAAAATTAATACAAAAAAATCATAAAATTCAAATAAAAGAATTTAATCAAGCAATTATCTGTAAACGATTATGTTTAAGTAACAACCATGTATTTCATTGGTTTTGTGATATTAGTAATTGAGTTGAAGTGGATTAGTGGTGAGAAGTATTTGAAGGGTAATTTAGAAAATGAAGATTGATTGTTACACCAAACGATTTGTTCCTGGTTTTATTATTGTAGAGATGCTGTCTTGTGCTCTTGGGTAGGGTTTGAGGATACCATGAATGTAGTGAATCACAACTTCATAACTAAAACGATAAAAAGTGATAATCTAGCTTCATACGAATTGAAGCTACACATGATAACATATCTAATCAAAGTTGTACTATAACTCAGAGCCAAGACTTTTCCTCTTTAGAAATCACCCTTTCTCCAGCAGATAAATGCCTGACCAGCTTTTATTTAGTATGTACTAAACTACGCCAAACTGGAAATTCCAAGTTCATGTTCTTGGAATTCACAGTTTCTGATAGAGTTCCACAGGAAGCCGTGGAGTGAGGAGAACTTCAAGAGGTTTTAGCTTAGGCAAGGCAACTCCCAATCCTTCACCCATATCCACCGGCATCCCCATCGGTGTCTTAAAATCAAATGCCTGCAGCATACGTGCAAGCGTCAACTGAACAACATTCATCCCATAATTGACGGCAGGGCACATTCTTCTTCCAGAGCTAAATGGAATATACTCGAAACTCTGCCCTTTTAAGCTGATATTTGCATGAGAATTCAGAAACCTCTCTGGTTTGAATTCCAATGGATCAGACCAAATTCGGGGGTCTCTGTGTAGTTTCCAGAGATTAACGATTAAACGGGCACCTTTCGGGACGAAAAAATTGCCTACGTAACAGTCTTCAGTGGCTTCGCGAGGTCCCGATAATGGACCTGGTGGATACAAGCGGAATGTTTCCTTCACAATGGCTTGTATAAAACTTAAGTTCTTGATGTCGGCCTCTTCAACCCATCTCTGTTTCCCTACTTGGACGTCCAACTCGTTCTGTGCAATCTTCAAGATATTTGGATGATTGAGTAGTAAAGATAGTGCCCAAATTAGTGTCTCTGCTGTGCTCTCTGACCCTGTCAATATAAGAGTCTGAAACCAATTTCAGAGATAAGGGAATAGAAACGACAAAGCAATACATCAATTTTAACAGAAAAAATTACAGCCTTAATCATCTAAGAAAAATGTGTCCGTGGTGTTTGGTGAGTCAAAGTAAAAGTTTCCCAAAAAACGAATGGCAGCACAAATGGGAGTTAAAAAACTGTTAGTGTATTCATTTTAAGTGGTCTAAGGCAATTTAGCAAGAAACAGAGTTGTGATTTCAGTACTGCAGTTGTTGATTTGATGATGGCATCGCGCTTATGGCCAGAAATTTCTCCAACTTCTGGTATTGTTGATAGCATTACGTCCATGAAATCGGGAACGGCTTCACTTTCAGGATGTGATTGCTTTGCTTTCTGGATATGTTCTTGAAGCCATTGCCCTAAGACCTCATCAAGTTCTTTGCCGGCCTTCTTCATCGATTTGATATGGCCTCCAATGTCCAACCATTCAATCCATGGAATCACATCCGAGAAAACAAAACTCCGCCAAGATAAAGCATTTTCTTTATTGCTTCTTTCAAACGCCTATCTTCAGAATTATCGTTGCCTTGACTGCTTGTCGAAAATGGCCTTCCTACAAGCATCCTGAGGATGAGGTTGAAAGTCAATAGTTCAAACCATTCGTTTAAGACAACTTTCGTAGGAACATCAACATCAGGACGATCATTCTTTGAGCATAGGGAGTACAAATCCCTGATCCATTTGTTGAATTCTGAGGCTCTAACATGCTTGAGCTTCTCAAGACGCTGGTTAGTGAGGAGTTCCAGAGTGACCATTTTGCGGACATCACGCCAATATGGTCCATAAGGTGCTAACGCAAAGATTGCATTGTTGTTACCCATGTACTTGGCTACTGCCGTATTAGGCCGACTAGCAAATGTTTTGTCATTGATCGTGAAGCACTCTTTCACCATCTCCCAACTGCTCACCACGATGGCCGGACGACTGCCAAGCCGGAGTGAGAAAATCGGGCCGTGTTTATCTGCCATGGATCCCAGTATTCGGGCAAGAGGAAGTTGGCCACCTAGATGATGGAGATGGCCTATGAAGGGCAATGCTCCAGGTGGTTCTGGAGCAGTGTTTCTCACATTCTGTACAATGTCCTTCGCTCTTTTGTGTTTGAAAAGACTCCTGCTGGATAGAAGAGATAGCAGCAATAGGGCGACTAAGATGGTAGAAAGAATGTCCATGTTATTCACGGAGATGAATGGTTCTTTCTTTGAGCGATTTGAGTCTTGAATGCTGCCTATGTACTTATAAGGCAGGAGATCTATGGATGTAGGTCCACTTGACAAATAATTGATTAGTTGGTTATAAATTTGAGTTTTTTATTTTGGGAAAAATCGTAAAGTGGACGTAATGGAAAATCACTTTACATGCAAAATTTTAGCTAGCAAAAATAGTGTGTTCCGCGTACTTGACCATGACTTAGATCTCTTTTAATTGATGAAGTAGACAACACTATGATCAATTTTAGAAGTTCAGTTTGGATTGTTAGTTTCAATTATCTTTTTTTTAATTATCTTTTTACTTCATAATATACATTAAATCGTTACAGTATATTTTCTACAAAAAATTCCTAAAAATAACAATTCAAATAGAACTTAAGGAAGATTCTAAAATAGTTCGATGACTTGTGCCCTTTTTACCCCATTGAAAATTAATTACTTGGAAAAATCACCTTGGGTTCGAGACTAAATAAGTTTGGGCTGCCAAATGAGTGAAGAATAATGCTTGCCACGACCCAAGTCACGCTGCCACTGATGCTTACTTTTTGTCTCTTTTAGTAGCACAAATTAGCAGGACTGACAAGCAATTATTTTGGTGGACCAGTCATTCCTTCTGGCATTTTAAAGATTAAGGTTAAGTTATCTTGAGGGCTAAATCCATAGTTCTATGTGCTAAATCCACATCTTATGCACTTAATAGACAAAAATGACCTTAGCTTTTAAGTTTTAAGGTTTTTCTAATGGATGTCCAGTTTAATATATTTAAAATTCATCTAACATATCATATGTATATATATATATATGCTATAATTATTATCCTCCCTTATATTTAAATACTTTTTCTTATATTTGTTTATATTTTCTAATTAATCTTATATTTTAAAAAATATGATACTTGAAATATATCTTAACGAGATCACCTATTCTATAGACCCTAAGTTTTAAGTTTATTTGATGCTATTTTTTATAGTTTTAAAAAACATATATTTACATAGCAAAAACGATGAAAAACAAATGTTTGCATTGTAATAGGGAATGTTTCAAACATTTTACAAGTGTGGGAGACTATTAATTTACAATTTAAAATTTAATCTAGCTGTCAAAATTTTTCAATTACTAATAATGATGTAAATGGCAATGTCTACATATTTCAATTCCATAAAATCAAAATCTAAGCAAATTTCAAGGTGGAATATGCCTTCATATTATGTGTAAGTGTTAAAAAAAGTTTAACTAAATAAAGGTAGTAAATCATATATAATAGGAAGGAGGAACAAAATTAAAGCTAATTTATAGAGTTGGGAGGGATGGAGTTTGGTGGATTGGCCATTCCGTCTAATGAGTTCAAAGATTGGGTTTTTGTTAATTCCTTAACTAGATCTAAAATCTGGCGCAATAAAATTGACAATTAGAGACTGTAGGAGGGACTGTAAATAGGAGATCATAGATTCAAAACCTTATATGCATAGTGTTCTTCATGCACATAAAAAAATAAATTTTTTTCTATTATCGTCACTTTATCTATATTATCCTACTCTATCCTAATTTAAGGGGGAGATCCAACTAGACCTATGGAGATCGATGAGAATTGAATCACCATTAGATTTAAAGAAACCAGACAATTAGTGAAAGACAAAGTTTGAACTTATAATCTCTCGGCCCATCAAGTTTTTAGGATTTGTTGGTGGCCAGCCATATCGTTAACTTTGAAACTTCATTCGGACTAGGAGCTGAGATTTTTTATTTTATTTTATTTTTTTGATGTAGACACAATCGGTGTGTCTCTCGTGTTGCATGGATTTCGCTGCGGATCCCAAATGCAGCACGCGTGGCCACAAGGACCACAATATATCATGTGGCTGCGGGCAAGAGTTTGGAATTCTGCAAGATCAAGTCAATTATAGCTTTATTGTCTTGAACTCAAAATTTCTTTGCCTTGTATTAAGTCACTAAGAGTTGTTTCAGGGCGTCATATGATTGACGAAATCAATGCAATCGATACTATATTATGATGTCATATCAGTTATTGCATAGGATGATGGGCAGCCTCACGTGTATCTGAGAGAGTGGGGGAAGGAGGGGGGGGGGGGGGTTTGAAAAGATTATTCTTTTAGTTTAGAAAATGTAGAAATCTTTAAAGTTACTTTTTAGGGATAATTGCAGAAACCTCCCCTGAGGTTTCTAACACTTGCATTGACCTCTCCTGTGGTTTGAAAAATTGCACTGACCTCCCCTGAACTTACTAATCCTTTGCAAATTCAGTCCAAACGATTAAAATATTGTTTTAGGGAGTGAAATTAGAATTTTGTACCAGATTTGCCCTTTGTGCTGCATGCCCAATAAATGACAAAGTACTACAAATCAATTAACAATTAATAAATTTTAAGGGATGTAGTTTATGGGCAAATACGCATTATCCATTTAAAGTACCGGCTCTTTATGAATATTTTACTTTCAAACATTAATTTATGATAAATATCAATGTTTGTAAGTAAATTTCAAAAAGTGTTACAGTAATATTCTTACAAAAAGGAAATCGGTAGGTTATCTATTTAATATAAATTAAATATTTTTTTAAAAAAGAAATGTCCTATAAAGTATTAATTTTTTATGGCTTTCATCCATTAGATGAGTAAAGTATTGGCTCTTTATGGGCATTTTATTTTGAATCATTTAATTTGTGTTAAATACATAAATGTTTGTAACTAAAATTAAAAAAGTGTTACATTAATATTTTTATGGAAGGGAAACTGGTAGGTTTTGTATTTACAAAAAATAAATATTTGACAATACAAAGTTGTATTTAACAAAAATTAAATATTTGAGAGTACAAAGATTTGTACTCACAATGATTTGTACAAAGATTTGTATTTACTCTCAAATATTTAATTTTTGTTAAGTCAAGGGAAAATGGCCAATTTCGTCTCTAAACTTTTTTGCCGTGTCAATTTAGTCCATGTATAATTTTTTTGGCCAATTTGATCCCAATACTTATTTAGCGGTTCCAATTGAAGAATGCCACGGCGGTGCCACCATCTAAATTCAATCAAATCACCAATTGAGCAACTAAGTAGAGGTATTTTTGGTAGTTCACTGATGGGTCTTCGGCACAAAATTGTGCTGTTGAGCGGTGGCCAAACAAGAAAACTTGCTGCTGAAAACAAATATGGATTCTTCCTGCTTTAGATCTCTATCCAAATTTACAGCATGTGCCATTGTGGTGCTACTTTCCCTTTCTTGCTTCAGTTTTACCACGACAGGTGCGTCCATTTCTTCCTTATCTCGTGCAGTGATTCTAAAATTCGGGAATTTTCTGTTGCTTCTTGATTTTGATGAAATGGGATTTTGACAATTTTGCAAAGATGATTTTACTGGTGTGTCACAATTATGAGGCGGATATAGCAACTTGGTTAATTGGTCGAAGAATGGGAGAATGCAAATGAATAAATCATCAAGCTCGGATCTTTTTGTCTTTCCATGCAACTCTTTGCTCTCTTTTTAATGGGTTTTTGGGAAACAGGATTTCTATATTCCGCTTGTTTGCTAGAGCCTTGGTTTGAATACAAGATGCTCTCTGTTTTGTGATTGTCTCGCGGAAATGACAAGAAGAAGCACTGGCTTTATATCTTGGGCAAAAAATTCTTCTTTTGCTACTGTCTCAACAATGAACTACTCGAAGTACTCCTGTTTAGTTGCTCAATTAGTGACTGGATTGAATTTACATGGTGGTGCCACCGCGACGTTCTTCAATTGGAACCGCTAAATAAGTATAAGAATTAAATTGGTCAAAAAAATTATACATGGACTAATTGATACGACAAAAAAGTTTACGGACGAAATTGGCCATTTTTCCTAGCGTCAACTTTGAAACTTCATACAGAATAGGAGCTGAGATTTTTTTTTTTTTTTTTTGACGTAGACTAGAAGCTGAGATTTGACACAATCGGTGTGTCTCTCGTGTTTGCATGGATTTCGCTGTGGATCCCAAATGAAGCACGCGTGTCCACAACATATCATGTGGCTGCGGGCAAGAGTTCGGAATTCTGCAAGATCAAGTCAATTATAGCTTTATTGTCTTGAACTCAAAATATCTTTGCCTTGTATTATGTCATTAAGAATTGTTTCAAGGCATCATATGATTGAGGAAATTAATGCAATCGATACTATATTATGATGTCATATCATTTATTGCATAGGATGAAATGCGTGATTATCATGGGCGGCATCACCTGTATCAGGGCCCCGGCCCCCGGGGGAGGGGGGGCGCTTTAAGTTTCGAAAATGTAGAAATATGTAAAGTTACTTTTTATTTAACAAATTTGTTTTTCTATCTACATTGACCCCTAAGCAAATAAACATTCATAATTATTATCCCAAGAATTCTGGATCTACTTAAAGTTAATTATGGAAGTTATTTGAAGAATAAATTTTTCGAAGTTTCCAAATTCAAATAGAGAGAATGATTTTCCCTTCTAAATTTGAGAACAATATGAACTTCAAAGTGTATTGAATTTCGAAAAGAAAATGTGAGCTTGACAAAAGCATCCAATGGTTTAACTGTATGATTACATCATTTCATATGCTATTGAAGATTAACTCCCCTCACTCTAGGGTTTTGGCTCTGCCACTGAGTTGATTATACTTCTAAGAAGCATGAGTATTTTAATAAAACTATTTTTTTAAAATCAAATAGCAATTTTCTCATCATACGTAAAGTTGAATAATTCGAGCAGACTCTAATCGCACAAGAATATTCGTTTTCCAATTCAGAATATGGACGGGAGGCTAGGCAATTTGAAAAAAAAAAAAAAGAAAGAAAAAGAATTCCCATTATATTGTTGAAGAAAAAAGATAGAAAAATTACCCTCATGACAAATTCATAGATTGAGATTTTGTTCATGCCTAGATTATAAAAAAAAACTCTTTTTGATTATTAATGGAGATGATATAGCGAAGCGAATGAGAGTTTAGATAAGGTATTTACCAGCAATTATTGAGTGAGTAGACTTCCTTCGTAATAAAAGCCTATAATCATTTGTCTTACCCTATTCTTCCCATTAATCAAAATTTGAATTAGCATGAAACTTTTGTATTCTATGTGTGTAAACTAAGATAGGAAAAAATTGTTAGTGAAAATTTTAAGATGATTTAAAAAATATTTAAGGTGATTTTGGCGGAAGTTTAGAAATATAATTAAATTCCAGGAAGAAAACAAATTTGGTGGCATATTCGGCGTCAATTTCCTGGTCCGGGAACGGTTACCAGCCACAGATGTGCTCGGGTGTCGACTACTGCAGCCACCGTTTTGTTCTTTTGTGAAATAAGAGAAAGGAAAATAGGCAATACGACGCTGCAATAGTTTGTTCTTTTCCACAACCACCATTATTTGTTCTTTTTGTGAAAGATTGAGAAAGAAAAGCCAACAAGAGAGAGAGAGAGAGAGAGAGAGAGTACAGAAAAAAAATAATGGATGAATAAATTAATAATGAACATAAAAAATTTAGTTCTACATTAAATTTGGGATTAGCTAAAATATGGCACTGATGTTGTACAAAATTCATGTATATCTCAAAATGGAATTCCAGTGGGAACTAGTTTGATGTATTTACAGCAGTAAATATTGCACGAATAAATTGGACCAACTAAACTTCTATGATTAAATATTACCAACTAAACTTAGCAATCACATACAGATTAAAAAAACTCGTTAAATTTGAAGTTCTGCAAAACCCATATAATTGAAGCTCATGTCCTAAAATTCACGATAAAACAGGTCATTTCATTTTGTTTTTTGGTAAGTAATAAACAAGCTTTTGTTGATGTTTCAAGTCATGGCTGTAAACAAAAGTAGTTGGGACTATAAACAAAAGTCGGTCAAACTCCTCAAAGCCCAAAAGCAATATGATATTTTGTTATTGCCAAACAAAACATGGAGGAGGGCAGGGATGGTTACCGTCCTGGCAGTTTACGGGCAAGATTTGGTCAAAAAAAATTGTAAGGTTCAGATTTTATCATGTGTGAAATTCACAAAATTTTGTTTTAGAGTTATATATTGTTGAAAGTAATTTACATCATGTACAAACAGAGTTACGCTGTGTGCGACTGTTCAAACCGAGTCCACAAAACATACGATTCTTGCAGAGATGGGCTCCAGATTGACTAGCAAATAGCAATAGTTGGTTCAAGCTCCTTAGAGCCACAAAAGCAAAATGATATTGACATAACAAACTAAACACGTGGTTCTTGGACAAATTTCTAGAAATATTGATGAATTCAAAAAAATCTCAATTGGTGTTTTTTAGGATTAGATTTTCCGCTTAGGATCACTGCACTTCCAAAATGTGGCGACCATCAAATATTGTTTTTATTTCTGTTTTTTTTGGTTCTAGAAGGATGGGAAATTTTTTTTTTAATCCATGTCTAAAGTGAATTTTTTTGCATTTGGATATAATGGTCGCCACATTAGATGCAAATGCAGTGATTAATTTTTAAATTGAAAATTTTTTAATGGGACGGTGATCATTGAGCTTGATGTAAAGCCAAACATTGCCAGATATCCTTCCAGCCAAATACACTTTCATTTATTAGCGTTATAGTGGTGTTTGTTTCCTTTTTGGAGTAGGACTCACAATAGCCTATAAATAGGCATAATTAGACAATTTGTAATCATTAGACTTTTCTCCAAATAAACATATCGTTGGTTGATATTTACCAATTGTGAGAGTTTCTCTCGTTTTCATAAATTTATGATTCATTGCTAGGTTTCGTTCGAGTAACGATTCTTGTTGGGAGAATGTTTGTGAAACCCCTTCGTTTCCTATGCTTTTGCTACTGCATCAGGATGGAATTGCAGCCACATGGGGAGGAGGGAGAGATGGCTAGGGGAGTTGCAGCCATGGTCAAATGGAGAAGAAGATAAAAAATTTCAAAATTTGATCCACTAATTTTGAGTATCGAAGGTAGAAGTCCCTCAATTGACTAATGTTTCTTTTAAAAATCTTAATTTGACATACTAATTTTGAGTCTTGACTGAAGAAGTCCCTCAATTGTCTGTCTCTATTTTTTTTTTATTTTGAAAAGTCTTATGTCATCTACAGGTCATAAACTGGTTAAAGTCAAATTTCACTTTAATTAAAAGTTTAAAGGAGGACTATATATGGTGTGTGTGTGTGTTGGAAGGGGAGGGGGGATTTCAAAGAATGGGAACTCTGTATCTTTCGGCGATATTATAAGAGGCTCCATGTATTTTACCCCTTTTTAAACTAGAATAGTTGAGCATGTTTGATCTTGTAAGTCAAGTGCTTTTAAGTGATTCTAAAATTTGCAATTTGTACATTATAGATATGTACAAATAACTACAACAAGAAGACTAAACCTACCTAGAACACCTTATCATCGAGAGAGTATCAATAGGTAGAACCTAGATCGGATAACCTCTTTTTCTTCTTTTTTTTCTTAGAAAATAATAATTACAACAATAAAACTACACCTGCCTCGCTTTTTCTTTAAAAAAAAATGATGATCAATAATAGTTCCTCGCTTACCTCCTGAATGACTCAAACTCATGACCAATTCGCAACTTATCAGTTACAGGTGAAACGTCTTACTAACTAAACTGCATTTCGTTATCAAACTAAACCTACTTTAGAACACCTTATCACTGAAAGAGTATCAACAGGTAGAAGCTAGATCAAATAACCACTTCTTCTTCTTTTTTTCCCTTAGGAAATAATATGGAAAAGAGGATAGCATCAATTCCTATTCCGTTCAATTTAAAATAGACTTTTTCTTAAGGAGATTACACAGGTGACTACCCGTCAGAAGTGTAAATGTGCAATTAAGGATAGTAAAACAACGGTTTGGTGTTTGGACCTCTCAATTTAGTTTCTCCAACTTTTCCTCAGTTTACCTAAATCTGTAAAATTAAAAGGTAAGAAAGTGATCGGAGCATAGCATCAATTTTATCTTTTTATTAGAAAGAGCATTTAAATCGTAAAAATCAATTAAATTGGAGGAATGTTTTGAAAATCTTACCATTCAAAACCTATATGCCATGGTTGAATGTACTAATAGCTGTCGGGAAATTGGTTATTATTAAAATTGTATGCATATGCAGCCCTCAATTATGTATGTGTCATTGTAAAATTGTATACATATGTAATCCTCAATTATTAAAATTGTGATTATTAATTGTAAACAATTATGTAGCTGTCATTGTAAATCTCATGTGGCAGAGTGAAAACTTGAAGTCATATAGATTTTGTGACTTATAACATCGCAGCTTCTGAAATGCTAACTTTCGTCAATCTATAATTACTTTAAAATGGTCTAACAGCATTATTCTATTCTAATCCAACTTTTTGAATGCTCAATTAGATGAACCATGATAGAAAAATGCAAGGCTTTTAATTAGAAATATTCATTTGTAAAAAATACTTTTCCTAAAATTGAGAAGATAGAGGAGCAAAAACTAAAAGGAGTCATACAACAAGTTGCTTTTCCTTTTTCAGATTTTTTCTAGAATTATGACTTTTGAACATGCGAAACTGTAGTTCTTGTGAAGAGAGATAAAAGTGAGAATTTTCTCGCTCTTTTGCTAACTATCCTTTAGATTCAATAGCCAGGAGTAATAATCATCATTTGATTCCTAAATTATCTTTGAAATATGATTTTTGCACTATTTTTACTAAAAGAAATGGAAGAGAAAATTAATGCAATTATTCATCTTGATCGGCATAGCATCTCCTTCACATATTATAAACCATGAACAAATGACAAATTATTTTTGTGCCATTTGTTGCACATTCATAGGATAACAATCAGAAGGTGTTCCACCGTAAGCTTTGCTAGCAAGAATTTGGTTCACAAATGCTGTTGGATGGAAAGCATCAAAGAAGATGTACTGATTCCTATTAGCGCAAGGACTGGAAAATGGCAAGCAAGTTATTTGCCCTTGATTTCTTCCATAACCGCAACATCCTCTATCAGTGACAGTAATGCCTACAATATTACCACGCACATAGGGTATAAGAATTTGTAGTTTAGCACTAGATTTATGGGACCAAAATAACAAGATATTTAGTTTATCTAGAAATACAATGCATAAATTTATATCTTCATATGCGATCTACGGAAGATTAATCCATTATTACGGAGCCAAAATCCTATTATGTAATATGATACGAAAAGGTTAACTCATCCATACAAGGCCCAAAAATTCCATAACAAGCACCCCTCCTTTAGAGGCCGACGTTCCCGTTGGCCTGATAATTCGGGGCTCCCCCTCCTTCGAGGGCAGAGTCCCGCGAGACTCGAACCTGGGACGTTAGAGTTATTTGTCTGGCTGTGATACCATTGATACGAAAAGGTTAACTCATCCATACAAGACCCAGAAATTCCATAACATAATACATAATGGATTTTTCTAATAGGCTCAGAATACACATATTTATCCTTATTACACCCTTTGTATTTAGATATTTTCTCAAATTACCTTCACTTCTGATAAAAAGTTAACATCTGAGAAGTTGAACCCTCTTAGCAAGTACCCGTTAGCACAATCAACCCATATATGATTATGGGATTAATTCCAGCACTTACCGTTTTGTAAATCTATATGGCGAGTGCTTAAGGAAAAGTTTAAACATTTCAAACACAACTCACGAAACTGTGGTAACTATAAGCAAGTTATAGCAAGGTGTTTATGCCCTTACCATAAGTAGAGGCGTTTCTTATTATATCACCAAGTGCTGCAAAGTGTTGCCATAAACAAAGATTGACCCTTTATAATCTCTGTTAAACTGATCAACGAGAGATCTTAGGCGCACGTTGAACATTCCAACATAATCATTCACAAAGGACACACACTTCCCTGGTGAAGAAAGACCAGTTGCCAGCTGATTAGGAATACAGCCAAGTGGTCCAATTCCACCCAAAAAGAACTTCCTCAGTCCAAGACTGTGCAATGCCTACAAAGATTAAATTTGTACTTAGAGATGGTTAATGGCAGGAACCACAAGCAGAATTTTGGGCTTGATGTTCAAGCAAGCAAGATATTAATGTCTAAACGTCTTTTATTTTTTTAAGGTTAAACTCCAATTTAGACCCATGAACTATACATGCGCTACAACTTTGGCCTTAAACTTTAATTTTGGACACTTTATTTTCTCAAGTATGA
This sequence comes from Coffea humblotiana, assembly GCA_023065735.1. Taxonomy (NCBI): domain Eukaryota; kingdom Viridiplantae; phylum Streptophyta; class Magnoliopsida; order Gentianales; family Rubiaceae; genus Coffea; species Coffea humblotiana. The sequence goes on along the minus strand of CM041212.1, from coordinate 4,470,139 downwards.
AATTTATTCTATTTTTAGTCCTTCAACTTCAATTTTGGACATTTCAACTCCTAAAGTATGAAGAATTTCTCATAAAAACTTCAAAACTAATGGAATAGTAGACAATTGATGCTCAAAGTTTAAGTACTAAAGTGGGATGAAATTTATATTTTACGGTATAATTATTCAAAATTACTAGAATTTAAGGATTAAAGTATGATGGATTTCATACTTTACGGAGTAAAGTGTCTCATATTGAAATCTAATGACTAAAGTTCGAGGGCGTCTATAGATAGGTTCCATATTGAAATTTAATACATGTTTTAGTGTCAGATGGTAACCATATGTTTCACTGCAAGTTTGAACATAGCACAAGCGAATTGACCATCCCAGCTTTGAATTGCAAACTCTTACAAGTCACTAAGTTTCCCACAGAGGGCAATTATGGTTTAGTTGAACAATCTTTTGCAAAGCCCTATTTTGAATTAATCAAATTGAAGTTAATTTCTGACACTCTTACCAATATTTGCCTTCTGTAACGCTGAATGAGAAGATCAGCATAGTCCTCAGGAGTATAAAGATAGCTTGTGGTGTAAAACGAAGGTTGTAGATAGTTGTTTATGTAGTCATTACTACCAAGGACCATTACAACCAAGGAACTGGCCAAATGGTGACTCAACTCCTGCTCATTCACTTTGGGCCTTAAGTTGATTCAAGGTGTTGTCGAAGTTCTGGACTTGTCCACATTAAAAGGTGAACCTTTCACCCTGTACAATTTACCACTTGGTATTAGATATTACAAGAAAAAGTGTAGGGGAAATCCAAACAAACCAATATTACATGAACTTTATTAGCTACCCGCTCTGAAATAGGAAATAGGTGTTGCACTTTTATCTTATATCTTTAGTTAAAAGTATTTACTAATAACCATTGCAATTATGAGCAGATTTCATGTGAGAAATGACTAATGTACTTCTTTTTCCAATTGGAGTACCATATTACGACTAAAAGGGCATCTAAAAAATTATTGAATTTTTTTTTTCTGGTTCTATTAAGGGCACAAACATGACCAGAAGACGAATTTTAGGTTTTGTTTCAGATGTGTAATCAACAGGTTCCATATTCCTTTCTTTTAGAGAAGGGAAAAACAATAGCTCTACAAGATTTTGTCCCGTCTCCTCAAGAATTCCTGCTGCAGCAGAGGCATAATTCACTCCCCCAAGAATGTTTCCACTATTAACAGATGAACTCGTGTACGGTGGAAGTAAAGGAAGTTCCAGCAAGTCTCCCTGCAGAAGCAAGGGGAAAATAACCAGGAGTTGAATAAATTAGTAGAGCAATACCACGTTTTAACATACTTCATCAGGAAAAAGAGTTGACAACTTTTTTGTGTTGATGAAGCTAAATTTCCAAATTGGAGAAAAAATCTACTTGCCTAATCAACAGCAAAAGTATGATTTTGCAAGAATGGCAAAGATTTTACCTCTTGAACTTTTTTCATGTAATACTTGATTGAATTCTCAACTTTAGTTCTTCCCTTTTTTTTTTTTTTTTGAGCGGTGATAGTTTTCATCGTAGCAAATATTATTTTCCTTTTCTTCTTTATGTGTTTTTGGTTTCCAGATTTGGTCTTTATTCTATACATAACATTCGAATTGTAATTGTCCTACGAAAAAATAAATTTTAATTCAATTTTTAATCAATTTCTCAATTATAATTGTCCTAGAAAAAGAATCAGCATTTGAGGGTGTCTTCGTCTCTCTGTTTTCTTTTTCGTTTGTCCTCCAAAAAAGAAGGTAGCCAAGTTTTACTGATTAAAAGCGATGAAAGACGAGGGAAAAACTTTTGTATGTTCTTGCTACCCTCTCACCCCTTCTCCCACCCTTCCCACCTTCAATTGTCAGGTCCAAAATCCTAACCCTGAATTTGACGTAAAGGACTCTAAGAGCCCTCCCATTACCTACTGGGAGGAAAAAGACTTGCAAAAATTTTCATTCCAAAAATTTCAGTGAGCTTTTTCTGCAACGTAGGAAGTATCAACAATCAAACCTTCATGCGAGACAAGTGAAAAGAGTGTTTCATAATTTCCTTCCAGTGAACCAATGGGCATAGAGAGTCTTATTTTGGTATTTCAAACAACTATTTTATCGTTGTATGTGGGTGTGGGCGTGGGTGTGTGTGTAACATTTACTAATCTACCTCGGTTTTACATAACCTCCTAAAGCTGAAAATAAAGTCAAAAGTTAATGGTCATAATTACCCAAGTAATCTATGATGGTTTTTCCATTGCAAAATCTGCCAGTCGGTACTCCTCCATTGAAATCCACACCATAAGGAACATAATTCGCTTTTGCCAAGGAGTTAAGATCATTGTTGTTTCCAGGATCAATTAACGAATCACCAAATACAAACATAGCTGCAAACTGTGGCTTAGCTGCCACAGTTCTAGGTGAAGGAGAAAGAGCGATTAAAGCTAAGGCAACTGATCTAAGAAGAAGTTGAATTCTTGCTAAGGGCACATACTCATCCATTATCTATAAATGTTTCTAGCTTCTTTCAGACAACAGGTCATCTTAAGATGAGAATTCATCCCATCCGATGGATGTTAATGTACTACAAAAGATGTGTCCATGTTCCTTTTAGCTCACTAGTAAGGTGGGAAAAATGTGCCCATACCAAAAACAATCCATGAATTTGTCCTTTTGGAAGAGCATTTTCCCTTGTATTCTGCCCGACTTTTTGAATACTACTTTTTGTTGGCAATCAGTTACATCAGTTCCAATCTTGTCAGTTTGAGTTCGGCTTTTCTTTTCTTTCTTCTGTAGCTTATACATAAGAAAAAGAAAATGTCATTTAAAGACTAGTTTGTTAAAAGATGCATAGACCACGAAGTATGTACGAAAGGTAATTTGGTTGCTTATGCTACTATGCATAATGTGTTTACAACTTACAAGACACTTCATATTGAAGATTCAGCAAATGCAGAAAACGATTAAAGCAGGCAGACCAATTGAAGAATGTTATAGTTCACATCAGATAGTGTGTTAATCAGGAAGCATGCAATGAATGGAGACTTAGTAAATTAGGAAAGGAAAGCAAATTTATTTTGACCATAAATAAAATTATTTTTCAACAAGACAACAACAGGTCAAGTTCTTTATTGAAGTCATATTACTGGCTTTAACTTTTTGATAGAAATCTACATTAGCACTATATATGAGCTTTTTAACTCTTATGCGAATTTAATAATAGTTTCACTACCATAATATTCTCATATTTACTCTTTTTTATACCCTTATACTAAATTTCAATTTTGTTAGCTATTTCAAACTTAAGAAGAATTTTTTTTTTTTCAAACATATGAACTCTATTTTTCCTAGGCCTGAGATAAACGATCATGGAGATCGCCACTTTTTCAAGCCATCCCATTAGGTTAAAATTTAGGAATTCTCCTTGTCTTAGAGGTTCAATGCTCAGAACAAATGCAACTAAATCACTAGTAGATCTCATGCACAGTAACATGCTTTTAGCAGAAAAAAATGATCAACTAGAGCACTTAAAAAATTCTCTTGTCAAACTCAAATCACATAATTACCGTGTACATGAAAGGCATTAACTTAAAATTGGGATGGTCAACTGATTAAGTTCCAATTACTGGGGGTTGTTCAAATGTCCAGGGAGTGGCCTTTTAAAGCCTGCCTATGGGTTGATCTATTAACTAGGTAAATCATACTGGCATTCCATAAGGTACTGATCCATTTTGATAAATAACTCACTTGCATAATTAGATTGACCTTATTCGTTCAGGATGTATGGAGCTCATTTTAAACATAATATGGCCATTTTACCCTTCAGCATATTGAAAAAGGTTGTTATTGACCATAATTGTAACATCATTCAACTTAAGAGAAGGCCCCAGTAAACCACTAATCGATATTACGAAACTCAGTATCAATAAATTACAGTGACACATACCATATCTGTCTCAAGACTCCTTTTTCTTCTGTATTCTTGCCTTCTTGCATCCCTGCCTCTACACTCCCAGCTGCTACCAACAGTACAATGTCATTCTTCTTGCTTTTTCCTGTTTCCATCTCTTCCACTTTATCTTTCATCTTCTCCTAACTGCAGCAGTTTACAAACACGCAATGGCCAAGCATATAACTGCAACCAGATATCTTCTCTTGAACTAATAACCTGATATATGGTATTCTTTGCAGTGAAAGAATTATGTATTACACTTTTAGCATATGTAAGTAGAAATTATACTCAGGATGCTTCTGCTACCGATACATATTGTTCAACACACACTTTGTACTTTATTAATGGCCTCCTAGAGCAGTCCCCACATATGATAGCAAGCTGTATGCGTGAAATTCAACATTATAATATACTGATACCTGGAAGGAAAGTGAACTTGATATCTTGCGTTTTACTGCACAGATAGCTTTGATCATTTTATCCACCCATTTTGTAGGTCAAAGTCCATGAAGATTAACTTCATCACACGACAGGAGCTTCCTGGTACTGTAGTCTGTAAATTTGCTAAGAATTTCAACTTAAGAAGAGACACATAACTGGTGAAACACGTATTTTGCTTCTTCACTTGGAACTGAAGCCTAGTTGTTGGAACATTCATAAACAAATCTTACTCACGAATCAATAAGCCCCATTCTGGCCTCTGTCACAAAAGATCACAAAGCACACTAGTTCTTTTGGAAAAGAAAATTGAATAGAGACAATTCAAATGTATTAAATTAGTCATCCTTCTATCATAAAGATAATGCTACAGAGGGATGATAATTGTTTTTAGACAATGCAAATTATGTTAACAATCTGATTGACAAAACCAATAGTCACAGATCTGCATTCATTGCAAAAATACAACACTTCAAATACGATGCAGCACACAGCACTGGAAAAGAACCAAAAAGTCTCCAGGCTCAGCTTTTCCAATGTAGGAAAACACAATAGTAATAGAAAGATGCAGGACATTGAGCTTTGAAACTGAAGTCATGAAGCTGCAAAACAAACGAAGTTCCAGGAAACTGAATTTTCAAACCAAGCCATTAGCTGCAAGCCAAATGGGTTCCAACTTCAGGATTCCAAGAGCTCAAGTTTTCATACTGGGCAACGAACCAAAACATAAATATATAAACTGCAAACCGACTTAAATGTGGAAACAACTCAGATTTATCACAAGTTTATCATCTTCCAGATGCCATTGCAAGTCTCAAAGGTAGTCTGCTTCACCGGATCGAGTTCAAACTTTTCTACTCTTTTTTCCTCCCTCTCCACAATATCTGAATTGACTAAATAAAGGGTAAAACAACTGTAATAGGAAAGTGTGCAGACCAAAGCAAAGAAGCCTTCTTGTAATCAATATACAAAGTGAGAAATTACCAAACAGATACCAAAGACAATTGGAAGGATACGGCCAGATATTTTGGACTGATCGTCCAGGTTTGGAACAATGCTAGTGACAGAAGCATACATGGATAATTTCATCCTACAAGATGAAAAGAAGTGAATATCAGCAATTTTAAAATCTCAACAAACATTTGAAATAAGTAGAACGTTTAACAGCACATGAGACAAGCAAACAAAAGAAACATAATTTTCTACATAACAAAATCCAAGAAAAAAAATTTAACAATGCGTTTGTTCTTCTAAAAGTGCTTACAAAGGAACACAGTAGCGTAATACATTATTAGAACATAAAAGACAATATACTACATTTGCTTGCAAAGACTAAAAATTAACAAACAACTAAATCAACTGCTTATGTTGCATGAATTATGCAGAATGGAAAATGACCACACAGGCTTGAAATAACAGTAGTCAAAGTTCGGTAAATTCTTCCTTCAAATACCTAAGACTAATCAGAGGAACCTGCGGATATCCACATCTTAGGGGGGATAAATCAACAGAACTGAAAGATTGAGATGACAAAAAGAAAAACTATAACAACTATTTTTTTGAACTCTGATCTAACACTAGAAGGGAATTATAAATATCTACAGCAAGTACAGTTGAGCTAATATACAGCTGCACATTATGTCACCAAAAAAATTAATCTACAACACAAAATACATCCAAGAGTAAATAAAACTAAAAGCAAAAGCAAGGAAAAAGTTTGTTAAAAAACCTTGCAAAGCAAGATTAACACACAAATGCAAATCCAAATTTCTCCATCAACTTACTCTCTCCTCAGTCCTCTTGCTCAAGTTCTTCAGTGATTTTCTTCGTTCTTCAATAGATTCGCTCTGTTGCTCAAGATCATTAATTTCATCTATAATCACTGTGTTGATATTTAATGCGAATCTGAAATCAATACCACCGACACAGAGCAAAAATTGGAGGATTTCACTAAAATGAAGAGATACTTATCTAAGCTCATCCCTCAGCTGATGTTCTCTTTCTTCCAGCTCCTTGGCTAGCAAATCTGATTCTTCATCTGCAACTACAGTGGAATTTGCTTCTGTAGTTTTGCTTCTGCATATTTCTAGCTTTGTTTGACATTCTGTTTCAAGTAAACTCATCTAAGTAGCAATACCTGAGAAGCTGTCATCTACCACACTGACGCTGACCAACAAATATAGAGAGAAACAAGAAGAATCTAAAGTAACAGATAGTCAAAAGGACACATCAACCGAAGAGTGAAAATGCAATCAAATTAAACATGTGAAATGTTGTCAATGCACATATACAGCGAGTTCAATTTTGGAAAAGCAATTCAATCGATTGTGTTTCAGTGATTAGTACTCCAGACCACTAGCGAAATGCAACTTAACCAAGTCCAAGCAGCAAATTAGCTAAAAATTCAGTCTCACCAAATCAGCCAAAAAATTGCATGACAAATTATACATTAACAAACCAATCATCAACCGTCAAATGCAAGCAAAATTCGAACTTTATCACTATAACAGGAAAAATCGTGCCTTAAATTACATTTACTGAAAATGCCCTAATCCACATCAACCATCACCTAAAACTCCAGAGGCAAACTAGCAGGAGGTAAAATTCAAACCTTATTGCTGTTAATTGGCAAAACATGCCCCAATTCACATTTAGTAAAAATGGGAAAACCATACTTGGTTCGTCAACAAATAATCAAAATTGCAAGCGTAATATCCTATCTTATTCTTTCGAGAAAGAAATTGGACCTTGTATGGAACGTTGCAGGCCGTTGAAATCGGCGTGGCCACGGTAGTGGAGAGATTGGGCTTGCTGGAAATATTGCTTGAGAGTGATGTTGTCCCCGTCGTCCCTCAGGAAGTCGACAAGTTCGTGGCCATATGCGATGAGCTTCTCCACTTCGAACCTTGTCGAATCCGCCATATCTGTTCGACTTTTTGCTGCAATGAAATTTGGGCTTTTAATACTGAACTCAAATGGCAAACAGATTTTAGGCTGAAATTCAAATGACGAATCGTAAGAGGGAAAACATGGAGAGATAACAGTTGAAACATTAATTGCAACATGCGCCCTTGGACTATAACCAAATTTTACTTTGCTCCTACACCGTACACTGACACACTGAATTTTAGTATTGTGATAGGAAAATTCTATTTAATTGCAATATGCACCCTCACATTATTACCAAAATTTTCTTTGCTTCCCCACTGTGAATTTTAGCATTGTACTAGGAAAATTTCTGAAGTGTCTTCCTATTTCATAAAGAGATATGAAAAGTTAAAACAAATGGTTAGAAGTCATCGACTATTTGACCAACAAAAGTAAGCAAATATAAGTTATAACATAATGTCTAAGTCACTCGTATCCCAAAGAGTACCTATAGGTTGACAAAATTATGGTTCCATTATAAGGTTAAATGCTAGGGTGGTAAGACAAAACAAGGATGTAATAGGCAATTTTCATAATTAAAAATAAAAGAGAAACTCATCCACTAAAAAATGAACTTAGGTAAATTCAAAAAATATATATTGCTCGTGAGGCTCTGAAGTGACTCAAGTAAAGCGTCCCACTTGAAAACAATGCTTTTCAATCTTTGAAAAAAAAAAAAGCATTTCCAAGCTTTAAATAATGAGTTAGAGAAAGTAAGAGAAATATTATTGGTGGCAAGTGAAGGCGAAGCATCATTGGTGATTTTGAGTTAGTGCAAAAGGAAATATAGAGTGAATGGAAAGGCAACCAGAAAGTATCATGATGTGAACTCGAATCTCCAAATTCTCGTTCTTGAAGAAACGATTCGATCAGGCAATGGAAGGATCTATTTTGATCAGGTTATGGAACAATTTAGATGGATTCTAAACAATCAAGGATAACTCGAGATTGACTAGAAAGGTAGAACAGCGCCACAACCAACTATAATTGTTGATTTGATAAGTTAAACACGAACAAAGAAAACACTCACTTTGTATCAAGGACGTTCCCAAGGAACAAGAAAGAGAAACCTCTCAATTTTTTATTCATCTTCAACTTAACTTAAGAAAACGTTGCAAGCTAGGCTTATATATAGCCTTACAAGACCACAAAACCCTAAACCTATTTGGAAAAGCATAAGTTTCCTAATAAGACATAAGTCCCTAACCCTAAGAATACTAATATTTGTGTCTAGATATTTTAACTATGCCTTCATAGGCTTATACTAATATTTGTGTCTAGATATGCTAAATATGCCTTCATAGGCTTACAAGAACCAATCGGATGCGACGAAATAGAAAATAACTTAAAAACTATGAAAATTGCCAAAAAATGAAAAATTTGACTTGACAAAAATCAGCCCGGAACATGGGACCGGACATGGCACTAGACATTGCTAGAACATCAGACGAAAAGTAAGAAAAAGACATAAAGAAGTGATTTGCGAACCGATCCATGGACCTGTCCCTCGCAGATTCGTCCGCGGATCCGCTTCTACTTCGTTTTTCCGCTTTTTCCTTTGACCTCGATCCTCATGCACATCTTTAAAGTACCACATGCAAAATCCCTGGTTCGTACCAAAATCAAATTGAACCAAATCGAACCAAATTGATGCTTTAAAACACCAAGTATTGAACTTTGAACGACTTGATGCTACCCCCATTTATTGGACCCCAATGAACCATTGTCGGACCTTGAAATAGTGCCCAATCAGCTCTTAGGACTCATATCATTCCTCTTCTCTTGAAAAAATTTGTCCTTAAATCGTTGCCTTGCTTATAGTGAAGCACATCGGGGAACGTTTGCATAAAAGCGATCCAATAAGAATGTCGCCAACTCAACTTGATCATAAACACGAACCAATGCACATGTTCCATTCGCCAAAGATTAGTTCTAATATCTCTACCATTCCTTCCCCCATGAAAATGATTTGGCCTCGAATCAATGTCTAGGTCAAAGACAAAAAACGAGGTATAAGTAGGAATGAAAGAATTATAAGCACTAAACTCACTTGATTGATAATAAGTAGGAAATGAATGAACACCATGTTGCATTCGCATGCCCTTAACACAACCCCAAAACATACTAGAACCACTAAACAAACATGCATCACAACCACTAATACAATAATCACACGAATTTAAATAATATGGTTAGACTAGCATATACTATATCGCTTCTATTTAAGAAGTAGTAGAACTCATCTACTATAGTGTGTGACATACCTAAATTAATATATTACTACTTGATAGAATGATCAAATTCACTAGATTGATCTCCATAGAGATATCTTTTAAGTGCCAAAGGATTAATCTCTAAATAACATTTGTGTAAGTGATCCCTAGATTTAAAGTTATTATGGTATCTTGAGTACGAACGATTATACTTTATTTGCTATATAATTGTTCTCGTAATAGGGAATCCTCACACCATTAGCTTATTGGTATATACTTGAAGTATGGAAAAGATAGTGAATAATATATAAGGATTTACCACCTCTTATGAAAGAGAAATTATCTCATGTCTGGCTACTTGTAGAAGTATAACTCGAAATTTTTAGTATTAAGTGGAAGTGTGAGGATTTGAGAAGTCACCTATATTTTCCTTATAATCTTCTTTTATTTTGAATAAGTTAATTTATAAATTCTTTACCACTAATTTGCTCCCTCAATAGTTGTAATAAATAATAGAATCGAGAATTTTACTTTTACTTTTATCATTAGTGTAAGCTAGGATTTTGGCGTATTCGTGTAGTGTGATCGATTGGTGAGGTGTATGTACTAAATTTGGTGGATAAGAATGGGTATTAGGCAAGAGGAAATATGTGATTAAAAAGTGTTAAAAGTAAGTTAGTGAACCATAAGTTAAAATAAAAGTACAAGAGAGTTAAGAAAATAGGCTTGAATCGACTTGTGCCATTTGTACCAGTCAAAGACACCACTTGACTGATATTTTCTTACCCTAATCTTCTTATTTTCCTATCATTTATCCTTCCCTAATTTAACCCTAAGGCTAGCCGAAATTTTTGACCAAAACAAAGGAAAAGAAAAAACAAAAACAAGAGGAAAATTGGTGGCTTGCCAAGTGTTGGCCATCCATGCAACCTTTGACCAAGAAGCTTTCTTCCATTCTTATCTTTCCTAGCACAAAATTTCCTTCATTTCTTCATCTTCTTGGCCGAGAGTGAGGAGAGGAAAAGAGAGAAGAAAAAACCACCAATTTCATCTTGATTCTTACCTTGTTTGAGTTGGAATCACAAAACTAAACCGAACAAAGTTGCTTCAAGGAAGCAAGGAAGCTTGTAGTGGAGAGTTTTTGGAGAGGAAAGCTTTGGTTCTTCACTTTCTCAAGGGGTTTTGAAGGTACTAAATTGGACAACTTCCTTTCTCTTGTTTATTTTGCAATTTATGGTGAAGATGGCTTGAAATTTGGAATTTTATGGATGATAACCTAGATTTGGTGAAGATTGGTGAAATTTCAGTCTAGGGTTTATGATTTTCAACTTTGATTTATGTTGTTCATCCATGATATATTGGTATTCAGTTTGGTTATGGACTTATATGATGATTGGTAGTTTATTGTGACTTTTTAGCTTCTAAATAGAAAATTTCAGCTTTAGTTCTATAATTTCAGCTTTAATGGGAAATTTTTCAGTTTTGATTTTGTGATGTATATAGGCTAGAAATGAGCTTTAGTTGGATGGTTTTATAGCTAGTATGAGAACCAAATTCATCTATTACTTGTGGTATTGATTTGATATGAAAATGTAGCCTTGAAAATGGCTAGAAAATTAGGAAAAGACAAAGGAAACGTTGTCCGTTTTTTTTCTTAAAGTCCAAGCGAGCGGAAACGGAACTTGAGAGGTGATTCTTGGTTGATTTGAACTTAGATTGCTTAGGGTATTTGAGTTCCCCTTAGTAGGGATATATAAGCTAAAATTTTGCCAAAATCTAAATATTTTATAAGGAGGAAGTGTGACGACCCCGCCTCTCCCTAGGGTGTACCCCAGGATTTAGCGTACCGTCTGCCCATCTCTTGTCAGGACTCACTCACTCACTTCAGGAAAATAAGTTACAACTTCAAAAGTAAAGGAAACAACAGTTTCCAAGTTCAGAAAGTACATTTATACTCATTTTTATCTCAAACGTTCATACATTTCCAAATATAACAAAAGATCCAAGTTCCAGCTAATTTCCAACCCTAATCAAGCACTAGCGCGAGTACAATCACAAAAGTTCAAAAAACTAGACGACACTAGCCTGTACCAGCCTCACGCCCGTGCTCGTATTCCCCTGTAAGGAAAATAAAACTAATAGGGTGAGGCAAAATTCAGTGAGATTCCAAAACTTCATGCAGACCCAAGTAGCAAGTTGGTCATTGTGTAAAACTTGAAATCTCAAAATGAGCGAGCGTACAAGTTCATAAAAAGAAACAATAACACTACAAGTAACAAATTGACTAAATATACAACATTTCCAAGTATAAGGATACAGATGGCTCTCAAGAGCCAAATTCCCGTTGTATTATTTAATCCGAACCCATTGACACTCCGTCAATGTTTAAAGAAGCAAAACCATGATCGTAGATCTCCACTTTACACCAATTTTCATCCACTAATCAACTCCCTACCGGACCCGAACTCCAAATTAAGAGTGATAGTAATACTCGAGTATACCAAATACAGTGGACCAGATCCAAAGGATTACACAATAAACAATAAACAATAAACAGTACCTATGGTTCGCCAGTCTCCTCGACCAAGCCCTTACTGACTCGATTCGACTGACTAACCAATAGGGTGAGAATCCCAGGTAGTATTGTATTTAAGTTGTACACATGTATATCAAGTCAATAATAACCAATAAACAGTAAGAAATCACATTAGGGAAAGTACGATAAAGTACACCCTTACCCGTCCAAACAAGTCAAGTATTTCTTTCAAATATCAAGTTCAATCATGCACTCGGAAACACTCACCAATAAATTATTACTTTTCAAAACCACGCTCAAGTTCAACTCCTTGGCTAGAATCCAAATCTGAGATAAAATACCATTTAACAGTTTGAAATCAATTAGGGTTCAAAATATAGGAGTTTCGTTTAAAGAAAATCAAATAAATAAAACTCATTTAAATAGTACTCATTTTACTTATCAAACCCTAAAAAATTCATACTCGCTCTTTTAGTTTCGATAAAGAAGCGATTAAAACGTTTAAGTTCGCAACTTGGCGGAAGAAACTAGAAATTCGTGTTTAAAGTGGCCATTACTTTGTTTTTGAGAAATATACACTTTTGAGCAAAAATTTTAGTTTATAAGTCACCCACAAGGTTACTAAAGCATCTCTGCATAACTAAATCCCAAATCGAGCACACACTTATTTTCGCTTTCACTCACTTATCCCACGAGAAAAATCGAGTAGCATTTCCTTTGTGTTTATCAAATTTTTAGCCATTCAAGGCTTCATTTTCTTTTCAAATCAGCCTCAAATCAACACTACAAGTAAGAATATAAAGATAGCTCTTAATTTAGGCCATAAACCATCTAATTGTAAATTATTTCTAACAAATAATCAACCAATATCAAGTTAAAAATTTCTTAGCAAAGCTGGAATTTCATCTTTTAAAGCTAAAAAGTCACAACCATGCTACTAATCACATCACAAATTCCATATCCAAGCTCCACACCAACATAATATAGTTGAACAACATAAAGCAAGGCTAAAATGGCAAAACCCTAGTTGAAATTTCACTAATCTACATCAAAATTAGAAGATCATCCATAATATTCCAAAATTCAAGACATCTAATCCATATGTTGCTAAAATAAGAAAGAAAAAGAAAGTTTTAGACTTATACCTTCCAAAACACTTGAAGAAAGTGAAGAACCAAACTATTTCTCCCAAGAAATTCACCACTCCAAACTTCTTAAACACCAAGGGACTAGTTTAATCGGTTTAGATTTTGAGATCTCAACTCACAAAAGGCAAAATCAAGATAAAGTTGAAAGTTCTCCTCTCTTGTTTTTCTCTCCCAAGTTTCGGCCACCATGAAGGAAAAATGGAAGAAATGTAGCCAAAATGAAAGATAAGAAGGAAAGAATTTGTCTTGGTCAACTCTTCTTTGATTGCCAACACTTGGCACATCAAGATTGCTTTCTTTTTTTTTTCTTTTCTTCCTTTTCTTTGGTCAAGAATTTCTGCTGGTTTAGGGGTTAATTTAGAGCTGATTAGATGAAATAAAAACAAGAAAATTAGGGTAAGAAAGTATTGGTCAAACGGTGTACTCAATCGATAACAAATGGCGCATGTCGATTCAACCCTATTTTCCTTAACTCTCTTGTACTTGTGTTTTAATTTATGATTCACTAATTTATTATTAGCACTTCTAATCACACACTTCTTCTTACTTAATACTCACTCTTATCCACCAAATTTAGTACACACATCTCACCAAGTGATCAAACTACCAAAATGCGCAAAAACCTTAATTTGCTCTAACTATAAAAGTAAAAGTAAAACTCTCGATTCTATTATATATTACAACTATTGAGGGAATAAAATTAGTAATAAAAGAAATTATAAATTAATTTATTCAAAATAAGAGGAAATTATAAAAAATATAAGCAAATTTTCAAGTCGTCACAGGAAGCAGCGACCACTTTAAACACGATTTCTTAGTTTTTTTTACCAAGTTGTGAACTTAAAATGTTTAAATCATTTCTTTATAAAAAACAAAAGAGCTAGCATAAATTTTCTAGGGTTTAATAAGTATTGTGAGTATTACTTAAATGAGTTCTATTTATTTGATTTTTTTAAACGAAACTCTTATTTTTTGAAACCCTAATTGATTGCAATTTGTTATACGATATTTTATCTCAAATTTTGACTCTAGCCAGGGAGTTGAACCTAAGCTTGATTTTGGAAAGCAGTAAATCATTGGTGAGTGTTTCCAAGTGCATGTTTGAACTTATTACTTGAATGAATTGCTTTGTTAATGTGATTGGATAGTACTTGACTTGTTTGATAGGGTAAGGGTGTATTAATGTGACTTATTACTGTGCACTGGTTACAATTGGCTTAATATATATGTGTGTATGGCTTACATACTGTCTAGAATTCCAAAAATCCTGTAGCTAATTAATCGAGTCCAACCGGCAAGGGTCTGGTCGGTAAGATAATGAACCCTGAGTCTACTGCTTTGTCGAGTGGAATGTTATATTCTCAACTAATTGGTATGCTCGAATATTACCACCACTGTTTATAGTGGAGTTCGAGACCAGTAGGGGATTTAAATGGTGGACGGAAATTGGATTTAAGTGGCGTGCTACTAGACTGGTTACACTACTTGAAAGTTGACGAAATATCAACTGTTACTTAGTGAAGTTATGGCGGAGTTAGCTCGCAAGAGCTACTGTATCCTTTTATTTGGAAATGTTGGATATCTAATAATTTGCTATTTGAAGTGTTATTACTCACTTTTATGAACTTTTGCTCGCTACTTTGATATTTCAAGTTTTATATTATGTTCAACATGCTACTTGGGTTCACATGATGGTTTGGAATCTCACTGAGTTTTGACTTACCCTATTAGTCTTTGTTTTCCTTACAGGGGGTGCGAACATAGGTGAGAGGCTGGTACAGGCTAGTTTCGTTTAGTTTTTTTTTTACTTTTGTACTCGCACTAGTGCTCGATTAGGGTTGGAAGTTATTTAGATCTTGAATTTTTTGTTATATTTAGGAATGTATGAACATTTGAGATAGACATGAGTATAAATGTACATTCCAAGTTTGGGAACTGTTGTTTGATTTTTTTAAAGCTATAATTTGTTTTCTTGAGAGAAGAAAATGAGTGAGTTCTGGCGAGAATTGGGTAGGTGATCCACTAAACCCTGGGGTAAACCCTAAGAAGAGGTGGGATCGTCACAGGTGGTATCAGAGTTTAGATTTGAATTGGTTTGGATAAATTGAATAACTTGTATATGATATGGTTTATGTATGAATGTCTAAGTGTAGAACCCTAAAAAGTAGGCGACTAATTTAGTGTTACTTGTTTAGATTGTTTATTCTTTTGTACTACTTGTAATGTAGACAATGGAAGGAAATGTCGAGAATGGGAGTGTCAAACGACCTCGACGAGTGCTTAGGTATCAGGAGTGCCCAGGAGGGCTGGTATTTTAATGGGCTCCAGGGTGTAGGATCCAACACTGTGACTGTTGACATACTTATTCATACCCCGATAGAGTGGTCCTTGTCATAACGAACGAGAGGGGGAGGTTGGCTAGTGCCAATCGTTGAGGCCAGACGGAGATTGAGCGTCTGCAGGCTGTGCTAAGAATGCAAGGGAATAGGATTCGGGAGCTTCAAATTCTATTCTTGAGGAGTAGGAACGAACCAATGCCTTTCAAGAGCAAGTTCAGGAATGGTCGCCTTATTCGAATAGTGAGGGAAGTAAGGGACCAAACCGATAATATTTTAATCGAGTGTGGGACACTTGTGGAGGGAGTAGTACAGGTAAACTTGGCTGAGGGAGGTCAGGAAAATGTAGCTTCTAGTGAATCCGAGAAGGATTCTGAGGAGGAGCCAGTCGCACTTGAGGAGATGGTGGAGTCGACTGGATCAGTGACGAACTAAACTAAAGATCTAGGGTTCGAGGGTTGTGGAAGGTAGTTAGGACATAGTATAGGAAAGTTAGGATGACACGTCACGTTTCTTGTTTTACTTTTGATATTGACGTATTATGGTTGATGTATATAGCGTACTCTTTTGTTCTATGTCCTTTGGTTGCTATAAGTACTTGACTTTGTTAGATTGATATGTACAGCACTTCATGACTTGATATGTGAATTGCTATTATATGTATATAAAGAAAGTATGTTATTTAAAGGGCAAAAAGTCCCAATGGCCCTTAAACTATTACCCGGATGAAATTTTGGCCCCCAAATAATTAAAAGTAAACTTTTGGCCCCCGATCTATCCAAAGTACAAAAAGTTAGACCTTCTGTCAAATTCAGCAGTTAATACCGACGGAATCTACGACCACGTGAGAAACACGCCGAAATACGAAGGGCATTTTTGTCTACAAAGAGCTGTCTTCCACTTGGTAAAATGGAGCGAAAAATGATTTTGACCAAACGGTTTACTTTCTCCACTATCTCTCCCTCTGTCTGCCATTAACGGTTCTTGCTGCAACTTTCCGATGACGAGCACTACTACCAGCACCGTGGAAGTAGACATTGATGCAAAATGGAGTGGCAAATAAGGAAGCAAGACGTGTACTTTAATCCATTTCTTGTTTACGGTAAGTGGTTTGACCCTATTTTTGTTCGATTTCCGTTTTAGCAGTGATGGTTTGTATATGAAAGCGCCAAAGCGTCGTCAATAACGTTTAAAAAGAGGGTATTAGTCAAATTTTATTTGTCGGGAAGATTGGTGGTCCTATATGTTGGTATCTTTTACTGTAGAAATTTATATCCGTTTTAGTAGTCTACATTATTTTTTTATTTTACCTATTACCATGTCCGACAAAAAGGGCCACTGAAATAGTAGTTTATTGGCCTAATACAACTGTTTTGACTCATAATTTGTGAGATAATTTATTCTTCCTATTTTAAGTATTGTGTTGTTTACCTGAGGCTAAAATTATTGTTGCAGAGGCTGATTCTGAATGGTTTACTATATGTTTGTATCATGGGGGAGAATTAATTGGGACAATATGTGGGGTATGTTGATGGAAATGTAGATCATATAGATTTTGCGACGCTGAGAGAATGTCCATTCTTCAACTGAATAAGATGGTGGAAAAATTGGGACATCGTAAAGCTGTTACACTGTATTACTATGTTGAACCAAACAAAGATTTATCCAATGGTTTAAGAGAGTTATGCACTGATGAGGATGTTAACAAATTTCAAAATGGGCTTACAAGTTTAAGGTGATGGAGGTATTTTGTAACCACCTGACATTAAGAAATTGAAAAATTTAGGTCTCCTTTGATTGTTAAACAAGTAGAAAAAAAAGGTTGTGGTGTTGTGATTGAGGAGTTGGAAGAGTAGGGAAGAATAATAGGGGAACCATGTTCTGAAAAAGGTTTTAGAATGGGTCTGTTGATTGGGGAAAATATTGGACAAAAGTCAATCAAAATGTGTTACAGAACTCAGGTTTACAGCAGATTCAAATTGGGTCATCAGAACAGCCTCATAGTGCTGTACATGGGCAGAGCATCCAGCAGCTTGCTAGCGCACTAGATCCAGAAGGAGAGCTACTACCTTTGCTTCAATAGACCAGCATCAAGACACATTCGAACGAGATGCTGCCTCTGCTTCTACTATCCATCATGAGCAACCTAGTGAACTAGATCCAGAACGAGGTGCTGCCTCTGCTTCAACAAACCAGCAACACAGCACATTCGAAACTTCTACTATCCAGCAACCTATTGGCCATCATAGCAGTGAACAACCTATTGCAGAGGAAGGAGTTATAGAAGATGTTGAAGAATCAGAATCAGAGCATGACTCTGATAGATTTAGCACTGGTGACTACTGTGGCGATGAGGCACTACTGGATGGTTTGTTGTTTGAGACAACAGGGGGTGGAACTTCAGAACAGCAGGTACAGCATGAGCCACAAACACATTCACTGCAGCCTGATTCACAGCAAAATGATGAAGCAACAGGCACATTCTCTTCACAGCAGCATGATGCACAGCAGCCACAACAGAAAAAAAACAGGTCAGGAGAAGGAAAAATGTACAAGCACAGCAGCAACAAACTGGAAATGAACCAGAAGCTTCTGATACATTGGCTGAAGATGTAATCCCAAACCACCTTAGCAGTGATGGTGGCTCATCAGAAGAAGAAGATGGTAACCAATTCCAAAGGAGTACAAAGATTTTTGTATGGAGAATTCAAGATTGATACCAGATTTGAGTTGGGTATGAAATTTGGTTCAAGAGCCCAGTTTAAGCAGCGTTCAAGAATATGGTATCAAGATAGGGAGGCCAGTATACACCAAGAGAATAAGAGTAAAAGGGTGAGAGCCAAGTGCAAGGACCCATGCCAATGGTTTGTGTTTGCCTCAATTGAAAAAGCACTTGGGAGTACTGATTTGGTAGTTAAAAGCATGAATGACAAGCATGAAAATTGCAATCACGCCTGGAAGAATAAAAATCTGAAGGCTAAGTGGTTGTCTGACAGGTACATAGAGAGGATTAAGTCGAACTCTCGAATCCCAATTAGGGAGATCCGGCAAACTGTGAATGAGGAGTACAAGCTCAAATTTCCAGATGGATAGCAGCCAAAGCAAGGAAACTTGCACTTGAAATGATAAAGATCAGCTGAACAACAGTATAAGAGAATTTGGGAGTATTGTGCTGAGATAAAAAAGACACATGAGGGCAGCACAATGGAGGTGATGTTTACCCCATTTAGAGGCCTTCGGGCAACCCAAAATTTATGAGACTCTACTGCTGTTTAGGGCCATTGAAGAAAGGATTTAAGGATCATTTGAGACCAATAATAGCATTGGATGGGTGCCATTTGAAGGGGACTTATAGAGGCAGTTATTGACTGCCATTGCAGCTGACCCTAATAATGGGTGGTGCCTATTGCTGGGCAGTTGTAGAGAGAGAAGCTACAGAGCAGTGGGCGTGGTTCTTGAAATAATACCTCAGTGATAATTTGGAAATTGAAAATCAATTTCATTATACCTTTATTTCTGACCAACAAAAGGTATATATAGATACACTTGCAATAATGTGACATGTGTATGTATGTGTATATATATACATAGTAACCTCCACTGATATTTTGTTCCTTCCTTTACAGGGATTGGATAGAGCATTAGCTGAAGTTCTTCTAAATTGTGAGCATAGGTATTGTATCCAACACATGTATCGAAACTTCAAGAAGAAACATCCAGTTTGCCTCTTAAGGATAGGCTGTGGAACATTGCCAACAACACAATAGAGGAACTTACAATAAAACAATGGCAGAACTCAAAGATTTTGATAATGAGGCATATCAGTGGGTAAAAAATGCTCCAACTCCTCGGCATTGGTGCAAGGCCTTCTTTCCGACTCACACAAAGAGTGACATGCTGGTCAACAACTTGTGTGAGTCTTTTAATGCACATATTCTTGAGGCTAGAGATCAGCCAATTATAACAATGCTTGAAATGATCAGGGAGTACCTTATGGATAGGATCCAGAAGAGAAAATCAGCAATGGAAAGATATGATAGCCTAACTGGACCTCTAATCAACGAAATTATTGAAAATAGGATAAAAATTGCAAGTCAGTGGATACCTATTTGAATGCACTACATGGCTACCAGGTGAAAGGACCAAGAGGGGCCCAATTTGCCGTAGATATGGAGAAAAGGAATTGCAATTGCAGGTTATGGGAGATTAGTGGCATTCCATGTTGTCACGCCATTGCTGCCATTCTTTTGAGGAATGAAGACCCACGACAGTACTTGAATGTTTGTTATAGTAGGGGGCTATTCTTGAAACTTTATGAAAATGTGTTACAACCAATTAGTGGTGAGGATCATTGGCCCCCATCAACAATGCCTGAATTGGAGCCCCCGTATCAGTAACTTAGCCTGGAAAGCCTAGAAAAGTTAGGAGAAGGGACACAACTGAAGGCAAAAATCACGGTAGAAGACTAAGAAAAAGGATCATCATTCATTGTCGCAAATGTGGGGAGGCTAGTCATAATGCAGCAACATGCAAGCAGCCAATCAATGAACAAGGGCAGCAACAAACTTCAACTGAACCTGCGAGGCAGCAATCAAGTGCAAGAAGGAGGAGACAAACAGTAAGTACAACCAACAACATTCTCTTTTAATATTTTTATTTTTAAAATCCCAGCTAACATGCTATATTATATTTTTATAATATAATGGTTTTTATATTTGCTTACCCTACTTTTACAAATTTTCATGTCTTTGTCTAGTTAATATATCTAGTTAATGGAATTGTACTGAGTCATCATATTGAGGGCCACTGGGACTCAATATTGAGGGCCACTAGGACTCATTTGAGTTTCATTTTGTCATTCCTTTCACGATAAGCAGTTGTACTTCAACAAACAATTGAAACAACATTACAGAGTATTTCAACAAAGTCTTGCAAATATAGTCTGATTTTTTTCCAACAAAGCATGCCTGATTTTTCACTAAACAAATCAAAACTTAGATTTCATTGCAGATCTACCAATACAATCATTACAGAGTACAGAAACGGTAACTTCAGAGCACCCCCTTCATTCATCTTCATACTGCTCCTTCTATTTGCCTAAAAACTGTGAGATTTTCATTTTTTTGCCCCAACTAACTAAGATTATAGTTGTAAGCATCCATGTTAACAAAAACAATCTCATCAGACTCTTGTTCACCCACTTTTTGTTACGAATTTCTTTTTCTAGTTCTTTCACTTTGACCTTCAACTTTGCGACTTTCCTTTCTTGTCTTCTTATTTCTTCTTAATACGCATCTCTTTGCTGTTCAACTACATTAATTCTTTTCAGAAGCCCAAGTATGATCTCCGTTGACCGGCTGCACATTTCCTTGTCAATCCACTGCCAAAATCTGCAATCACCATCCGCGCACACCGCAAATCTCCGCCCAGGATTTCTTGAGGTCCACGAAGTTATGACCCTCAACATTTTCTTACACCTGCACAATGGGAAAGGCGGATTGTTGGTTTCTCGCATGCTTCAAGTTCAGCAACTTCTTTGGCTACAATGGAGTTTTTCTTTGTTCAAATTCAGGAAGGAGTCCTATTTTACCAAGTGGAAGACAGCTCTTTGTGGACAAAAATGCCCTTCGTATTTCGGCGTGTTTCTCACGTGGTCGTAGATTCCGTCGGTATTAACTGCTGAATTTGACAAAAGGTCTAACTTTTTGTACTTTGGATAGATCGGGGGCCAAAAGTTTACTTTTAATTGTTTGGGAGCCAAAACTTCATCCGGATAATAGTTTGAGGGCCACTGGGACTTTTTGCCCTATTTTAAGTGTGCTTTATTATTCTCATTTTATGATTTGAAAATACTTTTATTAAGTTTTATAGCTATTTTATTTTACTTATACTTATATAGTCAATTTTTTAAAAGAGGTATGGAAGGTAGACGAAATCAGGAACACGGTTCTAACCGTGGACGTGAGGTTAGACAAGTACAAGAATCAAGAGAAGAGAGAGATGTGACGGTTGAGCAACAACCCGAACCTCGGGTCGAATGAGGGGATCAGGTAGCGACGGCAATCCAGCAGATGACAAACATTTTAACTCGATTAGTAGAGCAGTAGGGTCAAACCCCTGTTAACCAACTTAGGGGCCCTGAGGTAGAGAAAGATAGGGCCCTAGAACGGTTCCAAAAGTTTTCTTCTCCTAAGTTTTTATGGAGGACCCAATCCGGAAGTAGCAGAGAGATGGTTGAAAATAATGATCAATATTTCACCACCTTGAATTATACGGAGGAAAGACAGGTGAATTTTGCTGTATTCCAATTTGAGGGACTAGTCAGAGTCTGGTGGAATGTAATAAGGGCTAAGTAGAAGAGAGAACGGACAATATGGATCTAGTTGAACTTTGTGCGAGAATTTAATGAGAAATATTTTCCACCCCTAATTCAGGAGGAAAAGGGAGAACGATTTTATTAAACTATGTCAGGGAGCTTTAAGTGTATCAGAGTATGAGACTCAGTTCACCAAATTTTCCAAATTTGCTCCTGAATTGATAGTTACGGAACAAAGGAGGGTGAGACGGTTTATACAGGGGGTTAAATGTAGAAATACAAGAAATCTTAGCGGCGACACAAATTAATATTTTCAACGGAGGTTCTTGAGAAAGACCAAAGAATAGAAATTGTAAGGGCGCAAGTGAAGATTTTTCATGCAAGAAAGAGGGGTGTGCCTAGTGGAAGTTCAGGGTAAGGACAAAGTGATCGAGGTATGTCACCCCCTAAAGTGGGACAAAGAGTAGGTGATGGAAGAATTTTAGGAACATCTAGAGGAGTTACTCCAAGAGGAGCCCCAGGTGAAGAAATTGTAAGGGCGCAAGTGAAGATTTTTCATGCAAGAAAGAGGGGTGTGCCTAGTGGAAGTTCAGGGTAAGGACAAAGTGATCGAGGTATGTCACCCCCTAAAGTGGGACAAAGAGTAGGTGATGGAAGAATTTTAGGAACATCTAGAGGAGTTACTCCAAGAGGAGCCCCCAGGTGGAAGAGAATAGATGAGGGGTGTCTCACAAGAAAGTCAAACATCAACCTCTCGATTGTTTTGTGGGTATTGCGGGAAGTCCAATCACACTGAGGACAATTGTTGGCAGAAGGCATGAAAGTGTTTACAGTGTGATAGTACTGAACACCAAATCACAACCTGCCCACTTACCAGTAATATCCAACAGGTCGATAGATCAAATCCTAAACCAACCACTATAGAAGGGACTAGGCCAAGGGTGCCAGATAAAGTATATCTCTTGGACCAACAATTAGTATTGAAGCCGTCGGATGTAGTGGAAGATACGATCCCTGTTTTTCATCGTTTGGCCAAGATTTTGATGGACTCTGGTGCAACGAATTCTTTTGTTCAATCCTACTTGTGTGAAATTGATGTGAAGGCCGAGAGGCTACCGTATGATTTAGAAGTAAAAACACCTACGGGTAACCAATCTTTACTTGCTAATGAGGTGTATAGAAACTATGACGTTTGGATTGGTGAGCGAAAACTGGTAGTCGACCTTATAAGTCTGGCCATTAAGGGATATGACGTTATTATAGAAATAGATTGACTAGTTCGTTATCATGTTTGGATAGATTGCCGAACAAAAGTGATCGAGTTTTATATATCTAGTGAGACAACCCTAAAAACTAGATGTAAGGGGTATTTTAGTTTCATTTGCGTTTATTTCGGGAATTAGAGTTAGAAAATTGCTAAGTAATGGGGCACGAGAGTATCTAACCTTTCTAGTTAACACCTCAGGAAAAAGGGTTAAACTAGAGGATATACCGGTGATAAATGAATATCCGAATGTATTCCCAGATAAACTGGTGTCATTGCTTCCAGAGAGAGAGATTGAATTTAAAATTAATTAGACACCTAGTACTAACCCCATCTCAAAAATTTCTTATCGGATGGCCCCTGCTGAATTTAAGAAATTAAAATTGAAATTACAAGATTTGCTAGGATGGGAATTTATCCATGAGAGTGAGTCACCTTGGGATGCTCCGGTATTTTTTGTTAAGAAAAAGACAGGAGTTTGAGGTTTGTATTGATTATCGATAGTTGAATGTGGTGACTGTTAAGAATAAATATCCTTTGCCTCACATTGATGAGTTATTTGACCAATTACAATGAACTGTGGTGTTTTCTAAATTAGATTTTAGACAAGGATATTATCAACTAAAAATAAAGAAGGAGGACGTGCCAAAAACTGCTTTTAACACTCGATATGGGCATTTTGAATTTGCGGTGATGCCATTTGGATTAACTAATGCCCCAACAGCATTCATGAATTTAATGAATCGGGTGTTTAAATCCTATTTGGACCAATTTGTTTGGTGTTTATTAATGATATTTTTGGTATATCCTAAGACCAAGGAGGAACATGAGCGGCACTTGAGAATGGTATTGCAAATCTTGAGAGAGTACCAGTTGTTTGTCAAGTTTAGCAAGCTCGAATTCTGACTAGAGAAAATGTCATTTTAGACCATATAATCTCAAAAGACGGACTCACTGTGGATCCGACTAAAATAGAAGCTGTTACTAAGTGAAAACGGTTGGAGAATCTTATTGAGATTCGTAGTTTCTTGGGTCTAACAAGGTATTACCGTCAGTTTATAAAGGATTTTTTCAAGAATTACGGGACTCCTAACGAATTTGACAAAGAACCAAAGAAAATATAATTGGGATACTAAGTGTGAAACTAGTTTTCAAGAGTTTAAAAAACAATTAACTATGGTACCAGTGTTGGTTTTACCAAATGGGAAGGATAGCTATACGGTATATACAGATGTTTTGAGAGAAGAATTAGGGTATGTTTTAACGCAAAATAAGAATGTAATTGCCTATATTTCTTAGAAGTTAAAATCTCATGAGCAAAATTATCCAACTCATGATTTAGAACTCGCAGCCGTTGTGTTTACTTTGAAAAAATGACGGTATTACTTATATGGTGTGACTTTTGAGGTGTATACAGATCATAAAAATTTTAAGTACTTATTATCCTAGAAGGAGCTAAATTTGAGACAACGTCGATGGATGGAGTTTTTAGAAAATTATAACTGTACCATTAATTATCATCCGAAAAAATCAATGTTGTGACAAATGTTTTAAATCGAAAGATTCAACTAACAGGTTTGATGATAAGAGAGTGGAACCTGTTAAAAAATGTTAGTGAATGTAACTCTCATCTTGAACCATAAAAGGTTATCTTTGGCAATATTATGGTGAAATCAATATTGTTGGGCCGACTTAAGGATGGTCAAAAGAAAGAACCAATAATACAAAAGTAGATGGAAAGAGTGAAGAAAAAAGAATTACCCGACTTTATCCTATGTCCCAATGAAATTTTAAAGTTTCGAAATCGCATTGTTATACCAAAAGATGAGAAATTGAAAAAAGATATTTTGGAAAAAACTCATCGCTCTAGGTATACGATACTTCCTGGTAGTAGCAAGATAAATCAGGACCTCAAGGGTTTATATTGGTGGGACAATATGAAATCGGAGATTATTCAATTTGTTCAAAAGTGTTTTACGTGTCACCAACTGAAGGCCGAGTATCAAAAAATCGTCGGGTTTGTTACAGCCTTTAAAGATACCTGAATGGAAGTAAAAACAAATAAGGATGGATTTTGTGTCTGGATTATCACGAAATCAAAAGGGTCATGATGCGATTTGGGTGCTAGTGGACCGATTGACTAAAACTGCATATTTCTTGCCCATTAACATAAAATATTCTTTGAAAAAACTTGTCAAACTTTATATGGATAAGGTTATAAGATTACAAGGGTACCAGTGAGCATAGTATTCGATAGATATTCTAGATTTATATTTCGATTTTGGCAGAAGTTGCAAGAAACTCTAGAAATTAAATTGAACTATAGTACGGTCTATCATCTTCAAATAGATGGACAGTCAGAGAGAAATATTCAAACTGTTGAGGATATGCTAAAAGCCTGTATTGTGGATTTTACAGGGAGTTGGAGTCAGTACATGACGCCAGTCAAGTTTGTCTACAACAATAGTTATCACTCTTTTATTCAAATGGCTCCATATGAAGTACTTTATGGACGAAAATGCAGATCGCTGATCCATTGGGATGAAATAGGAGAGAGAAAGATTATAGATCCGGCAATAATACTATGGGTTGAGGAGGCTTACGAAAAGGTAAATGATACGTCAGAGATTTCAAATGGCCCAAAATCGACAAAAGAGCTATGCTGACCATCGGAGAAAGGATTTGGAGTTTGAGGTAAAGGATAAAATATTTCTTAAGGTTACTCCAATGAAAGGAAAGATCAAGACGGGAAAAGGAAAGAAATTACAACCAAGATACATAGGACCAATATACTCCAACGGGTAGGAAAAGTGGTTTATTGATTAGAATTGCCAGCCAACTTATCTCGAATCCACGATATTTTTCACGTTTTCTTACTTAAGAAATATTATCGGGACCCGACTCATATTTTGCCGCCAGAAACTATTGAACTTGATGAGTCTTTAACCTATGAGAAACGACCAATTCAAGTACTAGACCTAAAAGTGAAAGATTTGAGGAATAAGCAAATTTCACTGGTTAAGATTCTGTGGAAATATTATGAGGTAGAAGAAGTAATCTGAGAGTTAAAGACGGACATGCAAGAGAAATACCCTGAATTATTTGCGAAAAAAGGCATGAATTTTGATATCGAAATTCTTTTAAGGGAGAGAGAGTGTGAGGACTTGAAAATTCACATATATTTCCTTATAATCTTTTTTTTTATTTTGAATAAGTTAATTTATAAATTCTTTACTACTAATTTGCTTTCTCAATAGTTGTAATAAATAATAGAATCGAGAATTTTACTTTTACTTTTATCGTTAGTGTAAGTTTGGATTTTGTCATATTCGTGTAGTGTGATCGATTGATGAGGCATGTGTACTAAATTTGGTGGATAAGAACGGGTATTAGACAAGAGAAAGTATGTGATTAAAAAGTGCTAAGAGTAAGTTAGTCAATCATAAGTTAAAAGTACAAGAGAGTTAAGAAAATAAGTTTGAATCGACTCGCGCCGTTTGTGTTGGTTGAAAAACACCACTTGACCAATATTTGCTTATCCTAATCTTCTTATTTTTCTATCATTTATCCTTCCCTAATTTAACCCTTAGGCTAGCCGAAATTTTTGACCAAAAAACAAGAGGAAAAGAAACAAAAACAAGAGGAAAATTGGTGGCTTGCCAAGTGTTGGCCATCCATGCAACCTTTGACCAAAAAGCTTTCTTTCATTCTTATCTTTCCTAGCACAAAATTTCCTTCATTTTTTCATCTTCTTGGCCGAGAGTGAGGAGAGGAAAAGAGAGAAGAAAAAATCACCAACTTCATCTTGATTCTTTTCTTGTTTGAGTTGGAATAACAAAACTAAACCGAACAAAGTTGCTCCAAGGAAGCAAGGAAGCTTGTAGTGGAGAGTTTTTGGCGAAGAAAACTTTGGTTCTTCACTTTTTCAAGGGGTTTTGAAGGTACTAAGTTGGACAACTTCCTTTCTCTTTTTTATTTTGCAATTTATGGTGAAGATGGTTTGAAATTTGGAATTTTATGAATGATAACCTAAATTTGGTGAAGATTGGTGAAATTTCAATCTAGGGTTTATGATTTTCAGCTTTGATTTATGTTGTTCATTCATGATATGTTGGTATTGAGTTTGGTTATGGACTTGTGTGATGATTGGTAGTTTATTGTGACTTTTTAGCTTCTAAATAGAAAATTTCAGTTTTAGTTCTATAATTTCAGCTTTAATGAGGAATTTTCAGATTTGATATTGTGATGTATATAGGCTAGAAATGAGTTTTAGTTGGATGGTTTTATGGCTAGTATGAGAACCAAATTCATTTTATTACTTGTGGTATTGATTTGGGCTGATTTGAGATGAAAATATAGCCTTGAAAATGGTTGAAAAATTGGGGAAAGACAAAGGAAACGCTGTCCGTTTTTTTTTCTTGAAGTCCAAGCGAGCAGAAACGGAACTATAGCGGTGATTCTTGGTTGATTTAAATTTAGATTGTTTAGGGTATTTGAGTTCCCCTTAGTAGGGATATATAAGTTGAAATTTTGCCAAAATCTAAATATTTTATAAGGAGGAAGTAGCCACCACTTTAAACACGATTTCCTAGTTTCTTTCACCAAGTTGCGAATTTAAAATGTTTAAATCATTTCTTTATCGAAAACAAAAGAGGTAGCACGAATTTTCTAGGGTTTAATAAGTATTATGAGTATTACTTAAATGAGTTCTATTTACTTGGTTTTCTTTAAGTGAAATTCCTATATTTTGAAACCCTAATTGATTGCAAGTTGTTATACGATATTTTATCACAGATTTTGACTCTAACTAGGGAATTGAACCTGAGTTTGGTTTTGGAAAGCAGTAAATTATTGGTGAGTGTTTCCAAGTACATGTTTGAACTTATTACTTGAATGAATTGTTTTGTTAATGTGATTGGACAGTACTTGACTTGTTTGATAGGGTAAGGGTGTACTTTATCGCACTTGCCCTATTGTGACTTATTACTGTGCATTGGTTATAATTGGCTTGATATATATGTGTGTATGGCTTGCATACTGTTTGAAATTTCAAAAATTTTGTGACTAGTTATTCGAGTCGAGTTGGCAAGGGCCTGGTCGGTAAGATAACGAACTCTGGATCTACTGCTTTATCGAGTGGAGTGTTATCTTCTCGACTAATTAGTATGCTCAAGTATTATCACCACTGTTTATAGTGGAATTCGGGCCCGGTAGGGGGTTAAATGGTTGACGGAGATTGAAATTAAGTGGCGCACTACTGGACTGGTTACACTACTTGAAAGTTAATGGAGTGTCAACTACTATTTGGTGAAATTATGGAGGAGTTAGCTCGCAAGAGCTACTGTATCCTTTTACCTAGAAATGTTAGATATCTAATAATTTGCTATTTGAAGTGTTATTGCTCACTTTTATGAATTTTTGCTCGCTATTTTGATATTTTAAGTTTTATATTATGTTCAACACGCTACTTGGGTTCATATGATGCTTTGCAACCTCACTGAGTTTTGGCTTACCCTATTAGTCTTTGTTTTCCTTACAGGGGGTGCGAGCATAGGCGAGAGGCTAGTACAGGTTGGTTTCGTCTAGTTTTTTTTTACTTTTGTAATTGTACTTGCACTAGTACTCGATTAGGGTTGGAAGTTATTTAGAATTTGAATCTTTTGTTATATTTGGGAATGTATGAACGTTTGAGATACACATGAATATAAATGTATATTTCAAGTTTGAAAACTATTGTTTCATTTTTTTTAAAACTATAATTTGTTTTCTTGAGAGAAGAGGGTGAGTGAGTCCTACCGAGAGTTGGGGAGGCGGTCCACTAAACCTTGAGGCACGCCCTAGGGAGTAGTGAGGTCATCACAGGAAGAGTCTTAGAAAGTGTTTCTAAGTAATTCTTCATTCGAATTATATTTTATGGCAAGAAATGAACATTAACCAGATAACAGAATAGGTACAACTTATTTCAAGATTAATGTGAGATAAGTGTAGTAAAAGGTTAATAATTACATGGTGAACATTCACTGAAAGGTGGAGTCATCCACCCACTTGACTTTTCTTATTACTTGGTTGATCATGATGCATTGTTAGATGCCAGTCCTGATCTATGAGTATGAGTTGGTTGATTAGTTGAATCAATGATAAATTAAAAAGAGTTTTAATTTACCTAATTCTTATTTATTAAGAATTATAACTCATTCTTATTGCCAACGTATATGAGAACCTAGTGAGTCACATACAGTAAGAACATCTTTAGTTAGATTAAACGAATTTCAACTAGAGATTTGAAAGATAAGTTTTCTACCTTATAATTTAATTTGTGAGACAAATTAAACTTGAGAGACTTATAGTACAAATAAGTTTAAATCTTCCAAATACAAGTGTTTTATTAGAATAAGGAAGGTGAATTCTATTGAAAACCAGTTTCAGGTTTCTATAAGGATATGAAAAAACTTATTTGTCTATAATACTCACTAAACTTTTGCTAGTAAGAGTAATCGATACACAAATTGCCTTGTAAAATTTTTGAGAAAATATTTAGAGAGAAATACCCAAAATTCATCCAACAAAATAAGAAAATATCACATCTCTAATTTTTTTTATTGGAGCATGTTTTTTATGGTAAAAAAACTAGGTTTTTCTCAACCAATTTGTGGGAGGTGTCTTGGCAATAGTTAGTACTAATCTAGTTTAAACTAATTCAACCTAGGAGGTTCTAGCCAAGGAGATTCATGTGGATCACTGTTAGAGACTAGGCACTTGTACGGTTACATGGATCACATTGCCCCTTTATGTCAGATTTCCACCGATTTAAGAAGAGTTTCATGGATTGAGGTAATCTTCTTGAACAACTCTATGTCACATGGATTTAATCAAAGGTCGATCTACTAAAAAAATAAAAAATTTTAATTTTTCACTCTGCATGTCCCTATGAATCCTTACAGTGGGATCAGAATCAACTTTGATTAACTCATCTGATAAATTTATTTAATTGTCATAGGATCACAATTATATATTGTTCTTGAAGTTGGTATAAATCTTTAATGAACAAAGTTGATTGAAAACTGTTCCTTGAATTGTTCTTGAAAGTTTTTCAATGTTTATAATTTGATATTTTCAATAAAAAACCGAAGTTTCATGGCTAGTTTTGTGATGAGATCACAAAAGGGAAAATGGAATACGATGAAAACATGTTACCAAAAATGTTCTAGATAAATTTGGACTAATCATATTCTAGTCACCCGGTGCTGACTTGTATGTCACAATTTGCTTATTGTTTTCTTTGTAGTAATGATTTAGAATCAATCTAAGGATTCCAATTGCAATGTTGTGACTAGTTAGCATATGTACAGTGGCAAGGGTTGCATGTAAGTAGCGATAATAGTCATCATTGCTACATTTTTGTTTTGCTACTGCCTGTGCATCGACTCTCACTGATATTTCTATATGTGGTGACTTTGGTGAAAGAACTTTGATGATTTTTTATTGTCGATGAACCAATTAAGAAATTCAGGGAAAAATAGCAACAATTCGCTGCTGGAAATTGCATGAAAAATGCTGCTTGCAGTGGTTTTTTAGTGTAATTTTGCAGCAGATGATTTGCTGTAATTTTTGTTTTACTTCACTTCGATTGCTAGTTATGAGATGGTTGTGATAATGAAGTTTGATTGGTTGTTTCGTGTTGAAAATTTCTAAAGGAAAGGAATTTAGAAACACGTTAGTTTCTAATGGTAAATACGATTTGGTCATTGATTTCCTTTTTATATTTGGATTTCTAAACTAACATGAAAATTTCCTACAATTCTAATATGATTAGAATTAAGGTATTTGCATGAAATTTTCTAGAAAAAAGAAAACTAGGCAACTAGTTAATTTCCTATGACAAAAATGTTTAGTCGTTGGTTACCTTTTTGTGTTTAGTTTTCTAAACTAAAATGGAGAGGTCCTATATTTCTAATATGATTAGAATTAGGGAAAATCACGAAAACTCCCTATAAGGTTTATAGTGATTTTCACTTTACCTCCTAACGTTAATTTTTTGGCACTTTATCTTGACAATCCAAATCATCAAAAGATCCGTTGAAATACTTCAGTTGACGAAAATGACCCAAGATAAAACGTTAAAATTTTGTGATGAAAATGCCCCCATCCATTGTATATAAAGAGATGTCTCACTTGAAGACCAAAATTTTTTTGTTCTAATTTCATGAGTTTTCAAACTTTCCAATCCTATATTTGCAGCCCAAAAAAGAAGAAAAAAATATTCCAAACTTCTTCAAATTCATTTCGTTGTTCTTCATCTGGATGTTGTTCATCACAACATGTACAAGAACCAAGCCAAGAAACAAGTGGATGCTGTAAACTAGCACCATTGAGAAGGTCATGGACACTGAAAAATCTTGAAAGGAGATTTCTTGGATGCTCAAATTATAAAGTATGAATTGTACGATAAATAATATTTTTTGTTAACTTTTAGAGAAAATAATTTGAGAAAAAAATTTTTGTTTTGTTTTAGAGTGGGCAAGTATGTGATTATTTAAAATGGGTTGACCCCGAGTTTTGCGAGAATGGAAGAGAAATTTGTGCTATATTACAATCAAGAGTTGTGGAAAAAAACAAAGAAACTAAATTATTTACAAAGGGAGCATGAAGAATTGGAAGTGAAACATACTAGATTGAAGCAAAAATATGGAGTTGTACAAATTGAAAATGCTATCTTGCAAGTTGAGAAATAAAATCTGTAACAAAGGTTAACCAATATGCAAGCTAGACACTCTTCTCGAAAATCAACATGGAGAAGCGTACTAGTTCTTATGCTTTTGGTAGTTTTCACTAGCTACATTTGCTTTAATTGGCTAGAAAAGATGATGAAGAAGAATAAATGGTATCTACCATAGCATATTGTAAGGAAATGAAAGCTAATATAATCTGAAATGTTCTTGACCATTCTTGCATTAATGA
The DNA here is from genome assembly GCA_023065735.1 of Coffea humblotiana. Taxonomy (NCBI): domain Eukaryota; kingdom Viridiplantae; phylum Streptophyta; class Magnoliopsida; order Gentianales; family Rubiaceae; genus Coffea; species Coffea humblotiana. The sequence goes on along the minus strand of CM041212.1, from coordinate 4,438,042 downwards.
ATTATAGAACAAAGTTAACATATCATTGTTATCATCCATACAAAAAACTGGCAAAATCTCCAACAGCCAGTCCAGAGAACAAAATGCTGGCAAAATCTATCCAAAAAATTCCATTAAGAGCAAACCATTTACAATTCCCACAAAATGCTATTGGATAACACAATCAGGTGTATGCGAAACTTGCGAGGGACCAGTCCTAGATCCTTGAGTAGAGAAAATAGCATCTCCAAATCTGTGCTTCATCACCTGAACTTATGTTGCGATTAAATATCATTAGAAATAAATTGCATTCATTCACATAATGCCTATTAGGAAAATCTACAAGTTGATTAACTACTCCGGTATTAGACGAGGTTGGATTGCTTCTCCCAGTTGTAGTAGTAGCAGCATTTGAGGTTGCAGTGTGTCTTTTAGATCTAGGAGTAGGATTATTCCCAACAACTCTATCACCAACAATACTCTTCATATTTGTACATTATACATTATTGAAAACAATAGATTAGCAACTGATAATTAATATTAATGCTAAGAAAATATTTCTTACCACTATAGTTGCTGGTGGTGTATTGGCAGGTGCAGTACGTGTAACTTTATATGCTTCAGTGGGAATGAATGTCTTTGCGTTTGAGTATTCCAATCCATTTTGAAGACCTATCCCAGAAAGAGGGCCCTTGTTAGAAGCCCTCTCCTTGTCTTGACCTCTTCCTCTACTCTTACAATTCATATTGCTTCTTCTTCTGCCCCTACCATCCCTTCTGTCTGATGAGGACCAGCAGTCCCCTTGCAAAACGGAAAGAGCTATTGTTAGTTCAAAATTAAAGCCAAATAGTGGCCAAAAAAGAAGTTGAAGTTAAAGTTCATACCTGTATAGTAGTTGATTTCCTCTGCTTTATGAATATACAACCTCAATTTTGCATCTTCTTAAGTTGTAATTTGTATGACCACAATGACTATAATGAATTGGTATACCCCTTTTAGACAATTTTCCTGAAGTAAATTCCTCATCTGGACCTCTCCTCTTAACCTGTTTGAGTTTACCAGGAGCAATTTTTATGCAAGGTAGTTCCATAAAGTCAGAATTGCTGCTAACCCAAACATTCTTATCTGGTATAGGCATAATAACTCTCTGATATGCCCTTTTGTAACTCTCCAATAAGTAATAGTCATCAACAAACTGGCATGAGTTCTTACGATTTTGAATAAGACTAGCACATGCATGAACACATGGTATTCTAGTCATTTCCCATTCATGGCAGGTGCATGTCCGTTCATTTGCGTTAACAACAAATGTTCCACTGATATTGCTCACCTTATACACTAGCCTATTAGTAACTATTGTATCAAACTCAGCCACTTTCTTTTTCCTCTCTTCAAGTTTCTGAGCAATCCTTGGACAAATATGAGATTTTACCTTAGATATCCACTCTCTCTTTTCTTGAAATATACATATTATTTGTCTCCTAATGGTTTCAAACATGGTTAGTACAGGTTCATGCCTAGCATCCTTAATGTATTGGTAAAACTCCCACACATATTGTTGCTCAAAAAATCACACTTAGACCTCTGATAAGTGTATATTTTGTGTGTTTTATTATTTAGTTTTGGTGTGTTTTATTTAATTTTATAGCTAATTAACTAAGTTTCGAGTGAAGTTATGCATTTTGTGATTTAAGTGTCAAAAATTACATTTCTATGGATTTTAATGGTGAAAATTTCAAGTTTTTGTAGGTTTAATAATTCAATCATCAAATGAAGTGCATTAAGAAGATATTTGGATGATTGTTGATGATTTGAAGTGATTTAAAGAAAACATGAAATGCAAAATGTTCAAAAGATGAAATGCAAGTTAAGACAGCTTCGATACCTTTTGGTATTTTGGGTATATTTTAAACTACACGCATTGGATTGAAGTGATTCTGAAACGATCTTAAAGTTATGAGATAGATCTACATTTCTTGTGAGACCTCAAAGTCCGGTTTAGTTGTTTTCATTTTCAAAATGTCGAAATACAAAAGTGCGATTTTGTTGTCAAAAGTTGAAATAAGGAATTGACCAGTCGAGGGTATTTTGGTCATTTCTCGATCTATAGAGCTCCAAATTGGATGATTTTAGAGACATTGGAAATCTAACTCAAAGGACTACAACTTTCATGTTTTACAAAGAGTTAGTTCAACCTCCATCATTAAGAAAAATCAGTGAAAGTTGGTACAAAAATAGAACAAGGATTAAGATTGACCAGAAATGAGCAAACCTAAAAAAAAAGGCAAAACGTGGGGTCAATACGCAATCTCAGGTCGCATTTTCGAGGTCATGTATTCTTCAATTGTGGCTGCAATTTGTTCTCTATTCACACAAGTTTTTTGACCAATTTTTCTGCAAGAAATCCGGTTGGATATAAATAAGCAAGTATAGAATCTTGTAAAAACAACTTTTAGGAGTTTCAAGAGACAAAAATGCCAACTAGAAACAACTCATTTGGACCTTGAATTCTCTATAAATAGAGGCCTTTGGAGAGCATTTTTAATAACTTTGGAAGGTTAGAGAAACTCCACAAAAACGTAGTTTTAACTAGAATTTCCTTAATTCATTAGCTTAGGTAGATTAACATAGTATAGTTAGAATAGTTATCCTTTTTGTAATTGTAGCTAAACTTGGATGAAGATTAAGGAGCAAGATGTAGAGTTTGATCTCATGTGATAGGGGTGATATTTCTTCTACTACTTTCTCTCTTGTATTTGAGTTCATGTTTAGTTATAATATAAGTTTGGATCTTGTTTCATCTTTGTCATGTTTTGCTAAAATTTATGCCTAGAGTTATGAATGAACTTTCTATATATTGTTAGTGATATTTACTTGGTTATTTAATGATGTTATTTTGAGTAAATTATTTATCACTTTTACTTTTCTAATCATGATTAATCGGCATTTAGTTGTGATAATCTTACGGTATTAAGATTGCAATAAAAAGTTGAAATTTAACACTAGTTTAAGGAAGTGATAAACCTAAGGAGTACGCTCACGAGAGTAGAAGTGCACCTATGTGGCTTTAGTGACTTGATTCATGTAATTTCATAGAAGAAATGAATTTGTAGTTAATTTCATAATCACGAGAATAGGTTTGACTTAGTAACAAGTATAATTGATTCACTATAAGAGTAGGTTTCACATACATTAAAAAATTACACGCCATAATTAGCCAAGATAATAACATACAAGTAACCGGTAATTTCATTTGTAAGAGTAGTAAGAAATTTCATATCTCTAAGAGATTTCTACTATTATTTGTATTAATTTTATCTCATGTTTATAGTGTAAATTTAATTTCTTGCACTTATAATAGTTTAAATAATAAAGAAATTTGAAAACCACCGGTAATTGACAATCTTTCTTGTGGTTCGATCCTTAATACCCTATACTCACTCTTGACTCGTATACTTGTGAAAAATCGCATATGGGATATTTAAAAATTTATAAATGTAAAACTTGACTGTAGATGAGTTAATTGTTATATGTATATTCCGCGTTCGTCAATCTCAATGAACATTGTGCCTGGCCCACAAGTTTGCTGGAATGGCTGTCATTCATGCATGTGTCTTAGATGACACTATTTGCAACTCTCTCATTTTTGTTTCAAATTGGTTGGGCACATAAGCTCTTACAGCTACCCAAATGATGTCCCTCAACTACTTTTCTTTGAACTTCAGTTGGAAATTGGCATATAAATGCCTAACACAAAACCTGTGTTCCATTCCAAGGTACTTATTCTCAATGCAATCAACTAGTCCTTGACAAAGTCCACGTAAACCAATGAATAAGTACATTACTAGTTAGTAAATAAATACAAAATGCAGAAAATAAATTAAAGTAATACTGACATTTTGTCTGTCTGAGAGGATTATCCAACATTTTTCAAATGGAGTGCCAATAGCATCAGTTAAAATATCCAAAAATCAACTGCAGCTGTCTTTGCATTCAGATTCTATAGGAGCCATTGCAATTGAAAACATTTGGTTGTTATTATCTCTACCAATAGCTGCCACCATATAACATCCCATAGCTCCTTTCAAATAACAAACATCCAACCCAATTACAGGCCTACAACTGTTGATGAAGCCTGTTTTTGTGTAACAAGCATGATAAACATCCTCTTGAATATTGGGTTAGGGTACATAGTAGATCTCTTAGTCACCAAAAGAGCCACTAAACCTAGGTTTCTTTGCAAAATGGTAGCACAATAATCTCTTAAATGAGCATGTTGGTTTGAGTGTCACCCTTTGACTGTCTCAGTAGCCAAGTTCTTAGCTCTATACACTTGAGATGTTGAGCAGTTAACTTTAAATTTTTTCTTAACAAATTTCTTGAAACCTACAACATCAATTTTTGGATGATTAGCTATGTCACCTAGTAAAGTCTTTGACAACCATCTTGAATTTGCACTTCTGTTTTGGTATGATCAAGAGCATTCATGTGGCTCACCTTTAATTGACTTAACTTGAAGTGTAGTAGTGCTGCCACTTAGAAGACTAGCATACACCCTCCATCCACATTTCTTATTATCACTACAGCCTTATTTTTATTATTTTTTTAAAAATTTAACCTCAAAACCATGTTTTATGGAGAGCATCCTAACTGTAACTCTAAAGTCATATATGTTGGTGAACACCTGCCGAACCTCTAATTTAGGATTCTTCATATCTTTTTTCATATTAAATTCTAGAAACTCCTCTTTCATTTGCTCTTCCTAGGATGAGTCATAGGCAGCTTTCAGCACATCATCATCATTGACATTATCAGCCTTAATCATTTTTCTTTTCCCTTTTGACTGAACATATTGATCATATTTTTCACTCGTCAACTGTTCATACTTAACATAATCTAATTTCTGAAATTGACCAACCCTTATATTTACTTCTTCATCTATAAGGTCACATGCATCACTTAATGTATCTCCATCTAGAAATAGTTCAAAATCTAAATCTTATTCAGAATCACTAACCTCATTCTCATCATCTTCACCCCTATATGTAGTATCTGAACTATCACTATCATCCTCCTCATTAACTTGATTTTTCACAACAAGATTATCATTTGGTTACCCAAAATTATCACCAACAAGAATCTCATCAGCATTATTAACTATTGGAGGCAGTTTACCTACATAAAGATCTATGGTACTATGATTTTTATTCACCTCAAACATTTGTAGTACAATCTGGTCGCTCTTCACCAATACTAGACCAATCTCCAAATTAATACCACCTATCCTATAGTACACGGGGGCCTCTTTGACAACACCCAAATCTCTCAAATCATCCCTTAACTCAAATAGTGAACATAAATTAGGGTTAACATCCTCAAACTTATCCATTTTTCCACCTACATACTCCAACACAAGTTCCCTAACAAAATGGCCTCCATGATACACATCTAATACATTTGTTTGGAAAGCCATTATTCTATTAAAAAAAATTCCAGAAAGATATGCAATTTCAGTCCCAAGATTAGTTATTGCAAGTTAAGAAAATTTTTACCAATCAGTTCACACTTCGGTACAAAAAAAAAACAAAACCTAAATAGTAACATATGCAAAAAAATTTAATTCAAATATTAAATAAAAGGACAATTTTTCAATTACCAACCCTCATTTTTGGTAAAAAAATTTTACAACTACATTGCCAACAAAAAGTTTAAGATCTATGGATCATATCTTCAAACAATAAAACTTGTCGGCCAAATTGACTATGCCATAGTATAAAATCATATAAAAACAAAAAAAAATACATTTTTCATCCAACAAAGGTCCCAATAATGTGTGTACTAACCTCAAAATATCTATCCTTTATTCCATCCAAAAGTTTCGAACTTTCAGCAGCAAAATCGATGCCACTTATAAGATCATTAGATGACCTCCAACCACTCAATTTTCATTCCTTCTTTGCAAACTATACTAGTAATTGCGTGAGATCTCAACTAGGGTTTGACTATAGCAAATCGGGAAGGAGAAAGGAAAAGGTTGTTGGATTTTCTTTCTTTCCTTTGAAATTCTCTTGCTTTTTTCTTTGCAAAATAAACCAGTAACATCGGGCCTCCCAATTCCACCAAGGGTATTTTTGAAATTTTATTTTTACCCAACCTGAATTCATGGGCAATTTTGTCTATCAGACATTTTTTTAGAGACGCCACTGTCATTTACCTTTCAGCCATCAACTCCGTCACCAGTTCAATGTTTTGACTAGCAGTCAAAGTGATAAAGTGCCAAACAGTTAACGTTAGGGGCTAAAGTGAAAACCACTATAAACCTTATGGGGAGCTTTCGTGATTTCCCTTAGAATTATGGTATTTTTTATGAAAATTTGGAAAATCCAAACTGGACAAGAAGTTGTTGAATTATGTTTAGAAAACTTATCAAATTTGAGTGCGGCTAAAACTAAGAAAATGTAACCAACTTTAGAAACTTCCAAATTTGATAAGATTAAATTCGGTAAGCGTTCAAATACTATTAGAAACTTTCTAATCTAAAGAGATTAAATTAGGAAAGAGCTCTACAGTTAATATTTGAAATTCTAAAATGGTTTAAAGGAAAATTTTCAAACCTAAGTGAATTAGGAAATTCTAGTTGGACTAGAAAATCTAATTTTAACTTCGGCTTGTAATCAAATTATGAAAAACTTTTGTTCGTGATTTTAAAATATTAGAAATTGTTCTAATGTGATTAGATAGTTTTTCTATAATTAGAAAAAAAAGCTTCAAGAATTGAAACTTTAAATAGTTTAATATTTGAGCATATAATGATTCATGATTAGAATTAGTCAATACTTTAATATGTTTTCATTTAATATTGGTTATGGATTAAGAACAATGTAATTATGAATGGTTGAATGCATATGTGGTTTGGTTTTGGTATTTTTTGAAATAGAACTTGTGTGCCCTGCCTTCTCTAAATACTCCTAATGTAAATGCTCTTCTCATCTTATTCTCTTTGAATGTAACTCAAAATTTCTCTCAATATCATGTAATGTACTATATTAGGGATAGGGAGGGGTAAGGATTTGAAATGTTTAGATTAGATTTATACTTGTAATGTACAAAGGAGTTGCCACCATGGCGGATATACAAAAGACGTACAGGGCATGAAGATGTCATGTTTCCCTTAGTTTGACCATCTAGTTTCCTTTTGGTTCAAGGAAACTAGTCTAGAAATAAAATTCATAATTATCTATCGATAATTGTAGTATGTTTATTTATTTAGATTGATGAATGGATATGCTTGTTATATACTTGATGAGACCAATTTGGTTACATTATGTCTAAAATTCATCTACTCAAATATTAAGTTTGGACACAAGTTGCCTTCCACTATTATAGTAAAATGTGAGTTTTTGTTCAATGTTACTTGTTTGCCTTAGTGAAGAGTACTCTATCAAGGATGTATTTTATTATGAGATGAGATCTCGAAACAATAGGTCAGACTTAACTACAACGTATAACTTGTTCGCCTCAGTGAAAGTTGTATGTTGTAGAGGTATAGGTTGGAAAACCCGTAAGATGTCATTGTCAAGAGTTGACAATTCAACTATCTAGAAGTTACAATTATTGTAATTAGTAATAAGTACCTACTTCTTATAGTTATTTTGGCATGTTCGTCTCAGTGAAACTTAAAATAACTAAAATGAGGTTCTAGCTTATTATAAATTTTTGAATTCTTCGTTCCATATTTGAAGGTTATGGAATTGTATTAAAATAGTGGGGACAAAATCAAACTTATTTTATGTCATTTTTACTTGATTTTGTTTTTACATAAATAGCAATTCTCTTTTATCTTTACTACATGTCATAGAAATTATGAGTAATTACATATTATTCTCGATATACTTAATATTTCCAATTTCTTGGATTGGCAAAGCAACTGAGAAAAGTTCTCAAATAAATTTGGCTATATTTTTTAAAACCTAATTCATGTAAGATGGAATGCAATTAATAGTAAATGCTTATAGTAAGCATAAAGGAGATAATGGTAGAGTATTATAGATGCTCCCTAAATCTTCGATGCTATAAAGAATTCATTTTCTTTCACCATGATCAGACATTTCAAGAGTTGAATGATGGATAATCAAGATTTAAAATATATAAAAATCTTTTAACAATAATTCCATCACTAGATGACAAATTCTCTCTAAATATATATTGATTTATTAGAGAATAATTGGCTATATTGAAAAAGTAGATTAATTAAATTTTGTCATGAACTATAAGTGTTGGCTAAAAGGATATTACTTATCAAAAATTGACAAGGTGAATCAATTATCAAGAGTTAATAAGTTAAAAGATTTTAAAGAATAAGCCTTATAGTGCAAACTTTCATTGCATGGTCTTAACTTGAATAAAATGTAACTTTTTGAAAGTTTCATTTTTAAGTTAAGTTTATAACTGAGATTAACTAGTATATTTACTTCTAAATTAAGACCCTTGGTACGAAATACCACATATTCAATATATTAGGATTTAAAAGAAGTAAATTGAAAAGAAGGATAATAAGTATCTACTTTTATGAAGTGAAAGTTACTTCATTTAATTGTAATGACAAATTATCTTTCTTAATTTAGTAGACTTATTTTAGAACTTAATAAGTGCTATTAATTTATAAAATAAAAGAAAGGTCCATTTCTCAATATAATGTTAGACGACTTGGAATCATCTTATCTTTGACATTTATGAATTTAGTCTTATGAATAAGAAACACATTTTCAAATTACATGATGATTTAAGTCAATTGATTATGAATCATTTGAGAAATGTGAATCTTATTCACTGATAAAAGACTAAGTTTGGTCTTTTATATCCAAAGGTTTAAAAAATTGTTAAAATTCATACATTATGATGTGTATGGTAGATTAACAATTCATGCTAGAGGTAATTTTTCTTATACTTTACTACTTTTACTTATAACTACCCAAAATGGATATATGTATCTTTTGAAGTACAATCCAAAACTTTGAGAAGTTAGAAAGTTTAAATATAAAGTAGAGAAATAAATTAGTGAAAGTATTGGAACACTTGATTTGATCTAGGTAAAGTATACTTGGTTCAAAGGTTTCAAAATTGTCTAAAAAAGAATGAGATTCTTAAGTAAACTAATTCTTCATAGATATCTCGATCATTATTGAGTAATCTAGATAAAGAATTATATCTTATGAGATAAGATGCACCGTGCAAGTTTACCAAAATAGTTTTGAGATTTGTCCTAGAGAAAATTACCTCCTATATGCTAAATCTTGTTCCATGTTCAAAGTATACCATATGAGATATGGAGTGTTAAAAATTCAAAATTTTATGAAAGATTGGGTTACCCTACTTATGAAGTAGGTATGATCGGACAAGTTGGAACTAAGATCTGATCAAAACCTTTTTGTAAAGTGTTCTTAAGAAATAAAGAAAAAGGAAAATGGGCCAAAAAAAAGAAGAGCAAATCAGCTCTCTCTGCTTCATTAGTTTGATTTCTTCTAAACTATAAGTTAGAGTTTTCTCATCTTCTCAAAAAATGCTACTTCTATCATTTTCAAGAGTAAAAGTGTTTTATCTGTAAAACCACAATTTTCTAGATAAATGGTTTATTCTAGATAAAGTAGTAGGAGTAAGATAGAATTTAAAACTTGAAAAAGTTTCAAGTGTCACAAAAGGAAGTTGAACAAAAACATGGAATTGGAACTTGCATTTTATGTTGATGAGGCGTAGCAGAAGCTCCTAGAACAAGGGTTTTTCATAAGTTTTAAAAATGGGCAAAAAGTCCCAATGGCCCTCAAACTATTAGTCGGATGAACTTTTGGCCCCCAAACAATTAAAAGTAAACTTTTGGCCCCTGATCTATTCAAAGTATAAAATGTTAGACCTTCTGTCAAAATCAGCAGTTAATACTGACGGAATCTACGACCACGTGAGACGCACGCCGAAATACGAAGGGCATTTTTGTCCACAATGAGCTGTGTTCCACTTGGTAAAATTGCAATCACGCATGGAAAAATAAAAACCTGAAGGCTAAGTGGTTGTCTGACAAGTACATGGAGAGGATTATGTCGAACTCTCGAATCCCAGTTAGGGAGATCCGGCAAACTGTGAATGAGGAGTACCAAGCTCAAATTTTTAGATGGATAGCAGCCGAAGCAAGATAATGCCGTCTTGTGAAAACAGAATATCATAGTAAACGCGGAAAAATGATTACTAACAAATGCCTTTATACCTGATTAGAGAAGAATATCCTCTTTCCAGGATGATGTTTATTGGATTGCACCCAAGAGTTGCAAGAGAAATGTACTGGACCACATGCAAAGCCTTCAATAGTCATGCTCTCCAAGAAGAACTCTTGTTGGTGCTTGTTAGCCACCGTGATCACCCCTGGCACCCAAAAATTGGAGTCTACAACAAATTCTACTGTGTAATTTACTCTCTCTGCCTTAAGATTTGATTTCTTAGACTAGTCCTTTAACATCGCTTGCTTGCTTTTCTTTGGAGCTTTTGTATCTTTATCAATGCCAGACCCACAAAAAGAAAAAGAGAGAGAGAGAGAGAGATGGGGGAAGAAATTAGAAGGCCAAATCAAAACATATTTTCCAGATCAATGTTGACTCTTAAGTAGTAAACTTTGGAGCAAAAAGTTTTATTTGGGTTCAAGAAAAGAAGGAAATAATGGCTTACTAGGATCAATTTCTGTACTTACAAGCTCTAGCACAACATTTCTTCCAAGTTTGTCGGTCAGAGCATCCAATTGCTTCACAATTGACTCCTTCAAGTTTTCGCTGTGCTTGTTCCTAACAGTAACAACAACTCTCACCTTGAATTGTACTGCCTTTTCTGGTACAACTTTCACCAAATTCTTCTCACTTATAGTCACTACCGGACTACTACTAGTATTGGTCCTCCTTGCTTTCCTTACTTGCAGGCTTCTTCTTTCAGCAGGTTTAACCTGAGTTGGATGCGAAGAAGAAAACTGGCCGGATTTCTGATCAACCAAGACCGCCTTAAATGAATTGATAAATTGAGATTTCTCCGACAAAGATGTACCCAAAAATTGTTTAGCCAGTGCCATCTTAGTTCCTTTTTTTTTCAATATCTCTATTCAAATTGCAGCTTTTTGGATCAAAATCATTTTTCGCTCCATTTTATCGAGTGGAACACAGCTCATTGTTGACAAAAATGCCCTTCGTATTTCGGTGTGCGTCTCACGTGGTCTTAGATTCCGTCGGTATTAACTGCTGAATTTGACAGGAGGTCTAACATTTTGTACTTTGGATAGATTGGGAGCCAAAAGTTTACTTTTAATTGTTTGGGGGCCAAAAGTTCATCCGACTAATAGTTTGAGGGCCACTGGGACTCTTTGCCCTTTAAAAATATAGATTTCTTATGGAGAATCATGATGTTTGGTCATGAAGTTCCAAATGACTTATGAATAGTTTTATAACTTATAGAGATGGTTAAAAAATTATAAATCTAAAATAGATTCCATATTTGACAAAAGATATTAACCTTAGTCAATCCACCTAAAGGTATAAAAAATCTATTAGGTGCAAGAGAGTCTTTGGTATAAAGATGAATATGGAAGGTAAAGGGTTGCCTATAAAGTTTGGTTAATAGAAAGGTTACCATTAAAGATAAATAATTATTTTTAAAAAATCTTCTCTCTAGTTAATAAGTTTAAATTCATTTAGATTTACTTGCTTTAGTTATGAGTTATGGCATGTCAATTAATGTTAAAACCACTTTCCTTAAATGGAAACGATAAATGGTTGTGTATGTGACATAATTCAAAAGTTTCTTCATTTATATACCAATAAAACAAGTCCTAAGAGTTGTATCATCCGTTTTAATGAGATAATCAAAGAGTTTGGTTTTATCAAAAGTGGGGATGAGCCTTGTGCTAATATGTGATTTAATGGGAGCTATTATAGTTTCCCTGTTATATATGTGATTGATATATTATACTTGAAAAAGGTATACTTGTGCTCCAAAATTATAGGTATAACTATCCAAGATTTTCTCCATAGTGTTAAGGAGAAGTAATCTTCTTTTTAGAAGTAAAGATCTATAGGGATAGATCATGATTGCTTGGCCTTTCATAGTACATATATGAGATGTTAGAGTCATTTAGCATGAAGTTCTCTAAAAAGGGATTTTATCTATATTACATAGAATAATCCTTTCAATGTACTAGACTTATTATCTCCTTCTATCCATGAAGGACTAAAATGGGAAGTTTAAAAATATTCTTGTAAATAATCTTACAAAAATGATTTGCAAGTAATTATTCATTTACTTATAATATTGATGTTATGTGTTGAAAGGGTTTCAAGCAAAAAAACAACTAAAATTTCTACAATTAAATCTTAACAAATTGCTACTTGAGAAGTGGCAAAAGGAAGCATTTGGATCTGCAAATTCAAATGGGAATTTGGATTGGTTCTCTCCATTTTAACTCCTTTATCCTATATTGTGACTATAATGAAAATTTGCCTTAATAAAGGAACTAAGGTCTCATCACAAATCTATAACTTGTTAAGGTGCTGCCATATGATTTGGTAAAATCATTAATAGGAATAAAATGAAGATAGAAAGAGTACCCACGGATGATGCATGGTTGATCCATTTACTAAAACTTATCTTAAAGGAAACATAATGGTCATGTAAGCTCATTTGGTCTTTGACTTATGAGTGATTGGCTTTAGTGTAAGTGGGAAATTGAAAGTGTGCGTGCCCTAAAGTCAATCAACTTCTATTGTATAATATGCACTTGAACTATTTATATTATAATAAATTATATCTTTATCATAATGATTGCTTATATTTATATAAGTATGATAAAACTCTTAGAGTAAATTTAATTGATGAAATCATAAGAGTTATAATGGTGAGATTCATTCGATCATAAACAAGATTTATTCTTAAATATTTCTAGTCAAAGTATTAATAAGACAGGGCATTGTTAATATGATTAGACTAGGATACACTATACCGCTTTTATTTAAGAAGTAGTAGAATTCATCTATTATGGTGTGTGAGACACCTATGTTAGTGTATGGGTGCTTGATAGAACGATGAAGTTCACTAGATTGATCGACATAGAAATATCCTTTAAGTGCCAAAGAATTAATCTCTAAGTGACGTGTCTGTAAGTGATCCTTAAATTTAAGGTTATCATAATATCTTGAGTACGGACGGTTATACTTTATTTGCTATATGATTGCTCTCATATTAGGGAATCCTCACATCATTAGCTTATGGGTATATACTTGAAGTATAGAAAGATAGTGAATAATCTATAAGGATTTACCACCTCTTATTGACAGAGGAATTATCTCATGTCTGACTACTTGTAGAAGTATAATTTGGAATTCTTAGTACTAAATGGAAGAGTCTTAGGAAGTGTTTTTAAGTACTTCTTGAGTTATATTTTAGTACAAGAAATGAACGTTAATCAGATAATGGAATAGACATAACTTATTCCAAAATTAATGTGACATAAGTATGGTAAAAGGTTATTAATTACACGGTAAAGATTTATTGAAAGGTAAAGTCATTCGCTTGACTTTTCTCATTACTTGGATGGTCATGATGTATTGTTAGATGCCAATCTTGATCTATAAGTATGAGTTTATTTATTAGTTGAATAAATGATAAATTGAAAAGAGTTTTAATTTACCTAATTCTTCTTTATCAAAAATTGTAACTCATACTTATTGCCGACGTATATGAGAATCTAATGGGTCACACACATTAAGAACTTCTTTAGTTGGATTAAATGAATTTCAAATGGAGGCTTGAAAGATAAGTTTTATAACTTATAGTTTAATTTGTGAGACAAATTAAACTTGAGGAGTTATAATGCAAATAAGTTTAAATCTTCCAAATACAAGGGTTGTATTAGAATAAGGAAGGTGAATCCTATTGAAAAATGGTTTCAGGTTTCCATAATGATAGGGAAATACTTATTTGTCTATAAATACTCATTAAGCTTTTTGCTAGCAAGACTAATTGATACACAAATTACCTTGTGAGATTTTTGAGAAAAATCTTGAGAGAAAAATATCCAAAATTCATCCAAGAAAATAAGGGAAAAATCACATTTCTTATTTCTCTCATTGGAACATGTTTTTTATGATGAAAAATTAGGATTTTTCTCCAGCAATTTGTAGGAGGTATCTTAATAATAGTTAGCACTAATCTAACTTAAGTTAATTCAACCTATGAGGTTCTAGTCAAGAAGGTTCGTGTGGATTACGTTAGAGACCGGATATTTGTGCGGCTACATGGATCACTTTGCTTCTTTGTGTCAAATCTCTACCAGTTTAAGAAGAGTTTTATGGATTGAGGTAATCTTTTTGAACAACTTTATGTCACATGAATTTAATTAAAAATCGATCTAGTAAAAGAATCAAATTTTTAAAATTTTCCACTATGCATATCTCTATGATTCATTATAGTTAGTAAGCGAGTAGTGAGTGAAGTATGTATATTTTTCTACTTCAAGGAGATGACCAATAGTAGGATTGTTTCAATTGATAATATGAATTCATTTTTTTTAATTCAATTGTCAATTCTTCATATTTGTTGAATATCATGTCTATTGAGCTGCCCTATTCTTGAAGGAATGTTTTATATTTATGTTCATTTTCTAGTTTGTTTGAAAAACTAAGCTATAGTTTAAAGGAGAATTAGTGGGAACTTCATTGCATTACATAGATAGCTGCATGTTTTTAACTAGTCAACATTGTTCATACACAGTTTGGCATTAGTTGAGTTTAGTCACAATTATAACAGAATGGAAATGGGAAAAAAATGCTTCAGGACATTGAGAATATAAAGTTTTGCCCATTTCTGATTAAACTCAGATGTATCGGAGGGAAAAAAAAAGAAAGAAAACCCACATCTAGACCAATCATAAGCAACAGTATTCGCACTATAAAGTTTTGCCCATTTCAAATTAAACTCGTATGTATCAAGGGGGGGAGAGGGGAAAGAAAACCCACATCTAGACCAATCATTGCGAGAACTCAAAAATTTTATTTATATATATATGTTTATTTATTCAAATGCTTCAATCATTTAATTATTTCTTTAACTATTTATTCACATGTTTAGTTGCCTATCTTTTCTTAACTTATTCGTTTTAAATCATTTTTTTCTATTAGTAATTGCTTAGTAATTTAATCACTAGTTGGAATAATAAAAAAAAACTTCTAAGCGCACGTTTTAGTGTAGCTACGTTAAATTTTATTGAGACGTACTGGTACAACCAACTAGTAAAACATGATCATAACCATGAAAGTGTAGTAGGATTTGAATCTTGAAGGAAATTGACAAGACTTGAGAGTTTAACCCTATTCTCAGTTGACTTTGGTTGCTTGTAAAACCCAACAAACTCTCACTTTTCCCATCACTTTTTCTCTTCCTTTTCCACTCCTCTTGGCCGAGCTTTGCCTCCCAAAAACAAGAAGAAAAGTTCAACTTTTTTTGTCCATTTCTTGTTTTAATCTTCCCCAACTTTGGTTGATTCTTAGAACCTTGCTTGAGTTTGGAAGGAAGTCTTGTTTGGAGACAACTCTTGAAGGAAACTTGGATTTGTTGCTTGATTTAAATTGCTAGGAGAGGTATTGGCTTGAAACCCTCTTTTTCCTTCAAGTTTCTAGTAGATTTGTAACTAGAGAGATTGAATCTTTGATGGGTTGTTGACGGGTTTCTTTGAAACCTTGATTTAGGTAGATGACTTGAAGAAAATTCCTTGTGTTTTAATGGCAAGTTAGGTAGATGACTTGAGATTCATTCTTTTGCTTTTATGATGAATGTTTGTGGTAGATTTTGGTGCTTTAAAGTTTGATATTATGGCTTGTGTGTATATTTCTTGGAAAGCTTGAATCTTACTTGGATTTGTGGCAAGTTTTGGTGGAAAAATTCTATTTTCAAAGTTTCTTGCTGGCTGAAACTTTTGAGTGCTATTAGCTCTTATTTTTCAAGAAATTTTGGGGGAATCTTGCTCCACAAACCTTGTTAGACATTAAACTTTGATTGTGAGTTGGGTTTGAACCAAAAATCATGAGTTTAACTGAGAAGGTTGTGTCAAGTATTGCTGAAAATTTTTCCCGCAGAAGACTCTGAGCAGTTTTGGAAAATCTGTCGTATCTTGGTATAGAAAATTCAAATTGAGTTTTGCTTATTGCATTTGAAACTAGATTCAGAATACTCTACCGCGAAAATTTCAGAGTTTTTATCAATTCCTATGAATATCTGTAATTTTCCAAAATTGACTGAATTTTCACACCTGTTTAGTTTTTCTACCTAATGAAGTAGCAACTTGAGACTGAACTTTGCCTAAATTGTAGATAGAATCTCACAAATGTGCTTTATGGAAAATTGTAGTCCTTTGAGTCTATTTTCTAATGGTATAAAATTTATAAATTTTGGACTTACAAAACATGAGATATGATTTTTCAAACAGCGTCGTGCAAAACTAGAGAAAATTCTATTTTTCTAAAGTTGTACTTGCTTTCCTTTCCAACTTCAAGTTGGAGTTGTTGAATCATTTTAAGCTCGATTTTATGATTGGAATTGAGGTTTTCTCGCAATTTTATGCCTTTGAATTGAATAATGAGTGTTCATTGTTCAAGACTGAGTTTCCCTACTAGCCCTTAGTCATTATTCGAACAGCGTGTGGCATGAAATCATTATTCGATGGTGCTAAAGGTTTAGTATAGGATGGTAGGACTTATGAAGAAGAATTCTAACTATAATTTGGTACTTGTATGGTGAATTTGTAACTTTTAGATTACTATACTTTGTTAACCTCTAGATCACTACTTATACGTGGATTTTCACTTAAAATTAGGGTATTTTAAAGAACGAGTGATTTTTCTTCTCGAGTCGCTTGTTGAACATTATTATATCATCTTACTATATCCTTGCCTCATTTGAAACCTTATTTTTTCCCATTTAAATTTGTATTTTGACTTTAGCATCAAAAGTTCTCTCTTATGATTGGAACAAGAATAAGTGATAGTTTTTGTCTAAAAGTTAGCACTTTGGGGTTCGACTACTTTATTCAAATTTTTTAAATGGTGAACTTTTTAGTTCACTTACCCTATGTATTTGATCACAGGTTTTGAAAGTGAACCCGCGGACTCTTTCACTGAGGAAAGTTAACTTTTCTCAATGCAGTGAGTGTTCTAAATGCATGTTGCACTTCATACTTGCTTTACACGTGTGTGACCTGTGAAATTTCCTGTTATCGAACTGTTTGATATTTAACTTGGGTGAGCATGTACTTTATCTTGCTCAAACTCTTTCTTGCTTGTACTTGTCCTGTTAGTTGTTTGAGACGTTGTCCATCCAACTCTTTATTGTTAACTGTTATTGTATGATTATTTTGATTGGTTGGTTGGGCCGTTATCCCACCAAGACAACTGCATATTGGGAATTCCAAAACCCTATTGGCTAGTTATTCGAGTCGAACTGGCGAGAATCTGGTCGATTAGATAATGAACCCTAGATCTACTGTTTTGTTGAGTGGAGTGTTATCTACTCGACTACTTGGTATGCTCGAGTATTACCACCATTGTTTATTGTGGCGTGCGAGTCCGGTATAGGGGGTGAAACGGTGAACAGGAATTGAAGTAAAGTGGTGTTCTACGGTTATTGGTTTGATAAATGTTGACGGAGTGTCAACCACTTGCGAGATGTTCGAGCTACGTGGATCTGGCTTTTGAAAGCCTTTGTATCCTTGAATTGGATTGTTACTTCTTAACTTACGCTTTAAGTATTTGTCCTATTCTATTTTGAATTAGTATATAATTAAATGTTCTTGTTGGTTTGACTGCATGATTTTCTTAGAACCTCATTGGGTGAAAGCTCATTGTATGCTTGTTTTCCTGAACAGGGAAAAAAGTGTTAGCACCCTGAGAGTCGTGAGCGTACCAGCACTTGGTATATTTTGTATTTAGTACTTTTGAGCTGTAAGCTGAACCTTGAATTATGTATTAAGACATTTTGGAGATGCATGATTCAGCTTGTAATAATTAGTATTTATTGGTGTTATTGAATGATTTACTCGTACTTCTTGTCTTGAGATATTAGTGAGTTCTGGCGAGAGTTAGGCAGGGGCCCGCTGACCCCTCTGATTCGCCTTAGGGGAAAGTGTAATCGTCACAGTTGGTATCAGAATTAGGTTCGAAATGTCCTAGGGTTATAGATGGGTTAATAGATATGAAAGATTAAGAGTGGCAGAATAGTTTATTAAGTGAATGAATTCTTTAAGTGTTGATTTTCTAAGTATTATAGTTTAAGAATTGATAAGTAAGTCTAAGCCCCTTCCCTTGGATATCATGTAGGTCATGGACGGCGAGAGTAATGGAAATGGAGTTCCTGGTAGACGTCTGCGTGTCCTTAGGTACCAGGAGAGGCCGGGAGGCCCTATTCGTCGATGGGCGCCTGAGCGACGCATTAGGACCTACGACTGTTGGAGGTCTTACTCCTACCTAAATCGAGTGATCTTAACGGTTGCAGACGAGAGGAGGAGGTTGGCTAGTGCCAACCGTAGGGCTCAAATTGACCACCAGAGGTTGACGGCCATCAAGAATGGGCAGGCTGCTAGAATCTAAGAGTTAGAGGAAAATATTTTAATAAAGCAAGAGAGGACCAATACCTTTCATGAGCAGTTACAGGAAGTGAACGCTCGACTTACTCGAGTTGTAGCAGAGGTTTGAGATCGTACCGAGGGTATTCTAGTAGAGTGTAGGGCCTTGGTCGAGGGAGTAATTGACAAGGATTTATTTTACGTATTTTTAAGTGCATCTTATTAGTTGATTTTGGTTTGATTATTTAGTTTTATAACTAAAATAACTAGGTTTTGGTAAAAATATACATTTTTGGTAAAAGTGGCTAAAATTGCATTTCTATTGATTTTAGTGGTAAAAACTTCATTTTATGCAGGATTCAATGATTCAATCACCAAAGTATGTCAAGTGAGGTGAAAAATAGATAATTGGTGATGAATTCAAGTGGTTAAAAAAGAAATGAAGTGAAGAATGTTCAAGTGAGGAAATGCAATTCAACACAGTTTTGGCAGGGTTCGGTATTTCGACTATATCTGGAGCTACACTTATCGGATTGAGGTAATCTTTATACCATTTTAAAGCTAAGAAAGAGACTACAATTGGTATGAAGACATCGAAATCTAATTCTGCTGTTTTCATGGACAAAAAGTCGAAATACAGAAGCTGCATTCTGTGGTCGGAAATTGAAACAGGGGTTTGACTAGGTGATGGTATTTCAACCATATCTCAGCCTACAAAAGTCCAAATGGGATGATTCTTGATGCTATGGAAAGATAATTCAAAGGGCTACGACTTTCAAGACTGGCACAAGAGCAGATTCTGCCGTTTTCATGGAGAAATAATTCATGTAATCTGTCAAAAAGAAATTCCAGCAGCAAATCCTGACTTTGATACATGTGCAACTTTTCTTGAAAACTTTTTGTGTATTTTAGTTGAATTTGCAGCTGCATTTTTGGAGATTCTTGACAATAATCAAGCAATGAGGTCATGGATGACAATTTAAGTTTTGTCTTAAACTCATCCAAACACCTATAAATGCCCCTCACAATTCAAGAACAAGAGAACACTTTTGCCAACCTTTGTTAGTAGATAGAGAGCTTAGAATAGATTAGTTTTCCGATTCAACAAAGCTCTTTGAGCTAGTTTCGTTTTTAACTCTGTTAGATATTAGTTTTCATATTTCTAAACACCTTGTTCTAGTTTTTATCTTTATAAATACACTTCTTGCTAGTTTATCAAAGCTTGATTGCTTAAAGAGTTGGAGAGTTTGTTTATTCTGTAATTGAATTAAACTTTTATCTACCATCACCTAGGGTCAGTTCTACCACCCTAATCGGATTGGTTTTAATTGTTTTTCTATGGTCGATTTTACCGCCTGGCATATGAGCTTTCTCTACCATTTTTCCTTCATTTCTAACTCTTCTTCTACTTTATTAGAAGTTGGAGTTATTTTGATAATCATGTCTAGCTAGATCTATCCCTTGTTCTAGGGGTAGATGAAGCTGGTTGGTGCAAGATTTGGATTTGTAAGCTCCTAGTTTTGACTAACCTTGTTCTTGGTAATTCATTAATCTTGATTTTCACATTTCTTAAAGCTTGATCATCTTTTGCAAATTATATCAGTTATTGTGATCGCACGACGGTGGTAAACAATAATGGAAAGAAGATTAATTGAATTCTAGCATGAAACACACGACAATAGTGAATCACTAGAAGGGTTTTTCATAATATTTCACAAAGGCCTAAGATCATCACTGGTTGATTTTCACCACGACAGTAGGTGGAACCTAGTGATCATGACAAAGCTTTTCTGCACGACAGTGAGATAAGTATACATTTGGAAATGTTCCCTACCAAGACAAGAGTGAATTGTGACTACAAAGTACATGGCAAATCTGATCTTTACTAGCTAGTGGATTTAATTCCCCTAGAACATCTTTTCTTTTGATATATCTGTTTGTTGGGATTCATGCACTTAATCTATTTTTAATTCTTTGATCAACACAAAATTTAAAAAGTTTAGATAATAAGATAAGGTTTAAAATTCTGGTATTTGTTAAGTTGCTCCCTGTGGGATTCGACTCTTGTACCTCTGCTATACTATATTTCAATCTGTATACTTGCAGCAAAACGAGGTATTAGGTTATAACTTGTGAGTTGATTTAATTGGTAAATTTTAACCTCGTCAGTGATTAATGCTAATGGCCTCGAGAGGGATCCAAGCAGTGGGGGCTCTATGAGTGGTGATGGATCTGACTCCACTTGGGAGACAGGGTTGTGGTTATACCCTAGTTTAGACTTGCACTTTAGAGGTTGTAATCTTTTGTATAAAGGATAACGTTCTTTTGTTGTTTTGTACACCTGCGATTTGGCATGTTTTGCTATGATCTTGTTTGTTTCCCTTTTTTTGAAATGATTTGATGAACTTATCCTAACCGGGAGTAATTATTATGATCTTTATGATATATGAACGTTTACTTTGATTTTAATTGATTTTATGGCTTATACGTATATTTAATTTATTGTCCTACACCTTTAGATCTGTGATAAGACATGGACAGTAGAGGACGTGGTCGAGAACATAGATAACCCCAAGGTCTTGGGGGTGACCAAGGATCGACGATGGACCAAAATCGGGAATCTAGGTTGAAGCTGGAGATTAGGTGGCTACGACCATCAATCGTATGACAGACATCTTGAAACATTTGGCAAATAGACAGTATCCTGAACTAGTAAACCAACCTGGAGGACTAAAAGGAGAGCGGATAGAACCCTAGAGAGGTTTTAAAAGTTTTCTCAACCCAAATTTATAGGAGAACCTAACCCTGAGATAGCTGAAAGTTGGTTGGAAAGAATGTTGAATATATTTGCCGCTTTAAACTACATGGAGAATAAGCAAGTCACTTTTGCCATTTTTCAACTCAAGAGAGCGGTTCGAGTATAGTGGAACGTAGTGAGAGCTAAGTGAAAAAGAGACCAAACCTAGTGGATTTAGGCAAACTTTATGAGGAAATTCAATGACAAATTCCTTCCTCCTTTGATTCAAGAGAAACGAGAGGATGATTTTATTAAACTGCGACAAGGCACCATGAGCGTAGTCCAATATGAGATCCAGTTTACTAAACTATCTAAATTTGCCCCTGAGTTGGTGATGACTGAGAGAAAGAAGGTAAAGCGATTTGTTCAGGGGTTGAACGTAGAGATTCAAGAGGCATTAGTAGCGGTACAAATTGACACTTGTACCGATACTTTAGAGAAAACTTAGAGGGTTGAAAGTGCTAGGCTTCAAATGAAAGCCTTCCAGGCAAAAAAAAAGAGGTGCCTTGAGTGGCGCAGGTTAATAAAGTTACAATGTCGCCAAAGACATGAAGAGAAGTCGGC
This sequence comes from Coffea humblotiana, assembly GCA_023065735.1. Taxonomy (NCBI): domain Eukaryota; kingdom Viridiplantae; phylum Streptophyta; class Magnoliopsida; order Gentianales; family Rubiaceae; genus Coffea; species Coffea humblotiana. The sequence goes on along the minus strand of CM041212.1, from coordinate 4,416,071 downwards.
AGAATTAAGATACCGAGACCGCAAAAAGTAGCCCCATCAAAGGGAGTACAAGGTGGACAAAGGAACCCAGGGACTGTCTCACAAGGAGACCAAGTGCAAACTTCTGGCAAAACTTATTGATATTGCGGGAAATCATGGCATGAGATAGATAACTGTTGAAAAAATGCGGAGAAGTGTTTACGTTGCAGAAGTGCTAAAAATCAGGTGGCCAGTTGTCCCGAGAGCACTCGTCCAGAAAGTGGGATTCAAAGGTCGGATAAACCAGTTTCTAGACAGACAAATGCAAGAGAAAGTTGACCTAAAGTGCCAACTATTGTATTTGTTCTAGATCAGCAACAAGTCCCTAACTCTTCTAAAGTGATAGAATGTATGATCCCTATTTACTATCGCCTAATTAAGGTTTTAATTGATTCGAGGGCAATTCATTCTTTTGTAAATAGATTCGAGGGAGTATAAAGTGGACAAAGGAACCCAGGGACTGCCTCACAAGGAGACCAAGTGCAAACTTCTCGCGAAACTTATGGATATTGCGGGAAATCATGGCATGAGATAGATAACTGTTGAAAAAATGCGGAGAAGTGTTTACGCTGCAGAAGTGCTGAACATCAGGTGGCCAGTTGCTCCGAGAGGACTCGTCCAGAAAGTGGGATTCAAAGGTCGGATAAACCAATTTCTAGGCAGACAAATGCAAGAGAAAGTCGACCTAAAATGCCAACTATTGTATTTGTTCTAGATCAAGAACAACTCCCTAACCCTTCTGAAGTGATAGAACGTATGATTCCTATTTACCATCGCCTAACTAAGGTTTTAATCAATTCGAGGGCAATTCATTCTTTTGTAAATCCTGATTTTATGTGTGGTTTTGATGTGAAACCTGTTAAGTTGCCGTATGATTTAAAGGTTGAGACACCTACTGGGGACCAATGTTTGATTGCCAATTTGATGTATAAAATTATGAGATGGGTTGGAGAGCGTAAACTGTTGGCAAATTTGATGAATTTAACCATTAAGGAGTATGACGTTATCTTAGGAATGGATTGGTTAGCTCGATATCATATTCAATTAGATTGTAAGATGAAAGTAATGGAGTTTCGTGTTCCTGGAGAAGCAACTCTAAAATTGGATGTGAGGGCTAGGCTAGTTTCGTGTGCTTTTATTTCAAAAATTCGGGTTAGAATGTTATTAAGTAAAGGAGTACAAGGGTACCTAGTATTTTTAATCAATACTCCAAAAGATCAATTGAAATTGGAGGATATATTGGTAGTGAAGGAATTTCTTGACGTCTTTCTTAATGAGCTTGCATCCTTGCCACAAGAAAGAGAAGTAGAGTTTCAGATTGATTTAGTTTTTGGGGCAGAATCTATATCTAAAACTCCGTATCAGATGGCTCCTATTGAATTGAAAGAATTGAAATTGCAACTACAGGATTTGTTAGAGCGAAAATTTATAACGGAAAGTGATTCTCCGTGGGAAACACCGGTATTATTTGTTAAAAAGAAAGATGGAAGTTTGAAATTGTGCATTGACTACTGAGACTTGAACAATATCACCATTGAGAATAAATATCCTTTACCTCACATTGATGAATTATTTGATCAGTTAGAAGGAATTATGGTGTTTTCTAAATTGGATCTTAGACAAAAGTATTACTAGTTGAGAATTAAGAAAGAAAACATACCAAAAACTACTTTTAATTTTAGGTATGGACATTTTGAATTTATGGTAATATCTTTTGGGTTAACTAATGCCCCTGCAACTTTTATGGACTTAATGCATTGTGTTTTTAAACCCTACGTGGATTAGTTTGTGGTGATTTTTATCGATGATATTTTAGTCTATTCAAAAACGCGAGAAGATCATGAGCACTATTTAAGGGTAGTGTTACAAATCTTGAGGAAGCACCAATTGTACGCTAAGTTCAGCAAATATGACTTTTGGTTGGAGGAAATACCTTTTCTAGATTATATAATCTCTAAGGACGGAATCACGGTAGATCCATCTAAGGTAGAAGCTGTTATCAAGTGGAAACAACTGAAAAATCCTACTGAAATTCGTAGTTTCTTGGGTTTAGTAGGATATTATCGTCGATTCATCAAAAATTTCTCCAAGATTGTTGGATCGATAACTGAGTTGATTAAGAAACATAATAAGTTCATTTGGAATGCTAAATATGAAAATAACTTCCAAGAGTTAAAAAGCAATTGACTAGAGCACCCGTATTAACCTTACCTAATGGAAATGACGGATTCACAGTTTATACAGATGGATCAAAAGAAAGTTTGGGATGTGTGTTAATGCAAAATGAAAATATAATTGCTTATGCTTCTAAAAAGTTAAAATCTCATGAGCAAAATTATCTAACCCATGACCTAGAACTAGAGGCGGTGATTTTTGTTTTGAAAAAGTAGAACACTACTTGTATGGAGTAACATTTGATATGTATACGGACTACAAAAGTTTTAAGTATTTGTTTTTTCAAAAGAAATTGAATCTAAGGCAGCGTCGGTGGATGGAGTTTTTAGAAGATTATAATTGTACAATTAACTATCATCCGAGAAAGGTTAATATCGTAATTGATACCTTAAATCATAAAGTTCAAATAGCGGGGTTGATGGTTAAGGAATAGCACATGATAGAAGAAGTAAGCAAATGGAATCCACGTATAGAATGACAGAAGATGATTTGTGGAAATATCTAAGTGAAATCTATTTTGCTAGACTATCTCAAAAAGGTACACAAGAATGACCCTATGGTACAAATTGGATAGAAAATATGCAAAAGAATGAAATATTGGACATTAATTTAGGACCTGAAGAGGTTTTGAGATTTCGAAACCGGATAGTTGTACCAAAAGATAAAGGTTTGAAAAATGAGATTTTGGAAGAAACCCACTGTTCCAGATACACGGTGCATCCAAAAAGTAATAAAATGTATCAAAATTTGAAATTGCTCTAGTGGTGGAATAATATGAAAAGGGAGATTGCCCAAATTATACAGACAGGCCTGATTTGTCAGCAAATTAAGGCTAAACACCAAAAATCATCATAATTATTACAACCCTTAAAGGTACCCGAATGGAAATGGGAACACATTACAATAGATTTTGTGTTGAGATTATCAAGAAATCAAAAGAGACATGATACTATTTGGGTAATAGTTAACCGATTAACTAAGTCAACTCACTTCTTGCCTATTAACATGAAGTATTCTTTGGAGAAACTAATTAACCTATACATGGATGAGATTATAAGGTTACATGGAGTGCCAGTGAGTATAGTGTCTGATAAAGATCCTCTATTTGTATCTCGACTTTAGAAAAAGGTACAAGAAAGCTTGGAAACTCAGTTGAATCATAGCACTACATATCATCCTCAGACCGATGGATAGTAAGAGAGAACGATCCAAACTCTTGAAGATATGTTGAGGACGTGTGTTTTGGATTTCCGAGAAAGCTGGGAACAATACTTGAGTTTAGTGAAGTTTGCTTATAATAATAGTTACCACCCATCCATTCAAATAACACCATATTAGGCACTATATGGAAGGAAGTGTAGGTCCCCGATTCATTGAGATGAACTAGGAGAATGAAGAGTTTTAGACCCTACAATGGTGCCTTGGATTGAAGAAACGTATGAGAAGGTGAAACTAATACGCCAAAAAATTCAAGTAACTCAAAACCGGCAAAAGAGTTACGCAGATAATCGAAAAAAAACTTGAAATTTGAGGTTGGAGATAAGGTGTTTTTTAGACTCACATCACTTAAGGCAAGTATCATGTCGAGAAAAGGAAAGAAACTTAACCCGAGATACGTAGGACCTTTTGTGATTCTCCAATGTATAGGAAGTGTGGCGTATTGTCTGAAGTTACCAACGAGTTTGTCTAGAATACATAATGTATTCCATGTTTTTATACTCAAAAAGTATCATTCCGACTCTACTCACGTGCTTCAATTAGGGGACATCGGATAGATGAATCACTGACTTATGAGGAGCAACCTGTACAGCTTTTGGGCGAAAAAGTAAAAGAGCTAATGCATAAGCAAATTCCCTTAATAAAAGTGTTTTGGAGAAACCATGAAATTGAAAAAATTACGTAAAAATTAGAAGAAAAAATGCGAAAGAAGTACCCCAAGTGGTTTACTAATCCAGGCGAGAATTTCAAGAGCGAAATTCTTTTAAGAAAGAGAGGATGTGAGAACTCAAAAATTTTGTTTATATATATATATTTATTTATTTATTTATTTAAGTGTTTCAAGCATTTAATTATTTTTTTAACTATTTATTCACATGTTTAGTTTCCTATCTTTTCTTAACTTATTCATTTTAAATCATTTTTTCTATTAGTAATTGCGTAGTAATTGAATCACGAGTTGGAATAGTAAATAAAAAATCTTTTACGTGCACATTTTCGTGTAACTACGTTAAATTTTATTGAGACGTACTAGTACAACCAACTAGTAAAACATGATCATAACCATGAAAATGTAGTAGGATTTGAATCTCGTAGGAAATGACAAAACTTAAGAGTTGATTTCTATTCTCTCACTATTCCTAGTTGAGTTTGGTTGCTTGTAAAACCCAACAAACTCTCACTTTTTTCCATCACTTTTTCTCTTCCTTTTCCACTCCTCTTGGCCGAGCTTTTCCTCCCAAAAACAAGAAGAAAAGTTCAACTTTCTTCGTCCATTTCTTGTTTCAATTTTCCCCAACTTTGGTTGATTCTTGGAACCTTGATTGAACTTGGAAAGAAGTCTTGTTTGGAGGTAACTTTTGGAGGAAACTTGGACTTGTTGCTTGGTTGAAATTGCTAGGAGAGGTATTGACTTGAAACCCTTTTTTTTCCTTCAAGTTTCTAGTAAATTTGTAGGTAGAGAGATTGAATCTTTGATGGGTTGTTGATGGATTTCTTTAAAACCTTGATTTAGGTGGATGACTTGAGGAAAATTTCTTGTGTTTTCATGGCAAGATAGGTAGATGACTTGAGGTTCATTCTTGTGCTTTTATAATGAATATTTGTGGTAGATTTTGGTGTTTTAAAATTTGATGTTGTGGCTTGTGTGTAAATTTCTTGGAAAGCTTGAATCTTAGTTGGATTTTGTTACAAATTTTGGTGAAAAATTTTTGTTTTCAAAGCTTCTTGCTGGTCGAAATTTTTGAGTACTATTAGCCCTTATTTTCAAGAAATTTTGGGGGAATCTTACTCCACAAATCTTGTTAGATATTAAACTTTGATTGTGAGTTGGGTTTGAACCAAAAATCATGAAGTTAAGTGAGAAGGTTGAGTCAAGTGTTGTTAAAAAATTTTTCCGCATGAGACTCTGAACAGTCTTGAAAAATCTGTCATATCATAGTGTAGAAAAATTTAAATTGAGTTTTACTTGCTACATTTGAAACTAGATTCAGAATACTATCTACCATGAAATTTTAGAGTTTCTCTCAATTCCTATGAATATCTGTGATTTTCAAATTTGATTGAATTTTCACACCTGTTCAGTTTTTCTACCTGATGAAGTAGCAATTTGAGACTAAACTTTGCCTAAGTTATGAACAGAATCTCATAAATGTGTTTTCTGAAAAATTGTAGTCCTTTAAATCTATTTTTTAATGGTATAAAATTTATAAATTTTGAACTTACAAATCTTGAGATATGATTTTTCAAACAGTATCGTGCAAAACTAGAGAAAATTCTATTTTTCTAAAGTTGTACTTGCTTTCCTTTCCAACTTCAAGTTGGAGTTGTTGAATCATTTTGAACTTGATTTTATAATTAGAATTGAGGTTTTCTTACAATTTTATGCCTTTGAATTGAATAGTAAGTGTTGATTATTCGAGACCGAATTTCCCTACTAGTCCTTAGTCATTATTCGAATAGCGCGTGGCATGAAATCCTTATTCGATGGTACTAAAGGTTTAGTATAGGATGGTAGGACTTATGAAAAAGAATTATAGCTGTAATTTGGTGTTTGGATGGTGAATTTGTGCCTTTTAAATTACTATACTTTTTTAACCCCTAGATCACTACGTGAATTTTCACTTAAAATTAGGGTGTTTTAAAGAACGAGTGGCTTTTCTTCCTGAATCGCTTGTTGAACGTTATTATATCATCTACTATATCCTTACCTCATTTGAAACTTTATTTTTTTTCGTTTAAATTTGATGACTTTAGCATCAAAAGTTCTCCCTTATGATTGGAGTAAGAATAAGTGATACTTTTTGTCTAAAAGCTAGCACTTTGAGGTTCGATTACTTTATTCAAATGTTTTAAACGTGAACTTTTTGGTTCACTTACCCTATGTATTTGATCACAGGTTTTGAAAGTGAACCTGCGGACCCTTTTACTGAGAAAAGTTAACTTTTCTTAACACGGTGAGTGTTCTAAGTGCATGTTGCACTTCATACTTGCTTGACACGTATGTGTCTTGTGAAATTTCCTGTTATCGAACTGTTTGATATTTAAACTGGGTGAATATGTACTTTATCTTGCTCAAATCCTTTCTTGCTTGTACTTGTCCTGTTAATTGTTTGGATTATTGTCCCACCAACTCTTTATTGTTAACTATTATTGTATGATTATTTTGATTGGTTAGTTGGGTCGTTATCCCACTAACACAACTGCATGTTGGCTAGTTATTCGAGTTAAGCCAGTAAGGGTTTGGTCGATTAGATAACGAACCCTGGGTCTACTGTTTTGTTGAGTGGAGTGTTATCTTCTCGACTATTTGGTATGCTCGAATATTACTATCATTGTTTATTGTGGCGTGCAAGCCCGGTACAAGGGGTGAAACGGTGAATGGAAATTGGAGTAAAGTGATGTTCTACGGTTATTAGTTTGATAAATATTGACGGAGCGTCAACCACTTGCGAGATGTCCGAACTATGTGGATCTGGCTTTTGGAAGCTCTTGTATCTTTGAATTGGATTATTACTTCTTAACTTACATTTTTTTTAAGTATTTATCTTATTCTTTCTTGAATTAGTCTTGAATTAAATGTTCTTGTTGGTTTGACTGCATAATTTTCTTAGAACCTCATTGGGCAAAAGTTCACTGTATGCTCGTTTTCCTTAACAAGGGGAAAAGTGTTAGTACCGCGAGAGTCGTGAGCGTACCAACACTTGGTATATTTTATATTTCATACTTTTGGGCTGTGATCTAAACATTGAATTATGTATTAAGACATTTTGGAGAGAAACGTTTCGGCTTGTAATAGTTAGTATTTATTGGTGTTATTAAATGATTTACTCGTACTTCTTGTTTTGAGATATTAGTGAGTTCTGACGAGAATTGGACCGGCGACCCGCCAACCCCTCTGGTACGTTTTAGAGGAAAGTGGGGTCGTCACAATCATAAGCAGCATTATTGATTTGAATGACAACAATTCCTCTCTATAGTATGAAGTTGAGGTCTCATAATCCCTTTGACAATGACTAATAATGTCATTTCTTAGAAAACAACAAAATTTGATTACTAACGTGTTTAGATTATGTTACCAGACTAGTAGATAAAATAAGAAAATTATGTTATGTATCTATTGAAAAAGTAAGGCGTGCAGCATGACAAGCATACATAACATCTCGAAAAACTACGTGTAGAGGATAAAATTTTTTATAAAAATGGATGTATAACTATAAGACTAGGTAAAGAAGTTTTCATACCCTTCCATTTTTTCTAAACCATAATCTTTAAGATTATATGGCCTATTATCTCTACACAAAGAATAAAAAAAAAAGTAAAGGGATAACGGATCCCCTTATCGGAGCCTTCAGCAGAGGTACAGAATTTTAGTGTTTTGTATCTTTACACAGTTTATAATCACTAAAATCAAGTCCTCAAAAATCCTAATCAAGGACAAAATTTTCTCCAATAATTTTTTACCTTGTTGTAGATCTTCTTAATATCCATTTTCAATGCTATTACTTTTTTTTTTAACCCATCTCCTTCCTCACTAAAATGAATATAGAGTTTTTTGGACAAATTCAAATGGTTCAATTTTGGAAATCCTTATGCTTTGGTCTGGAAGACTTCCTAGATATATTTGACAATAGAGATTCTGACCACATTCCAACACCGTTGAAAGAAAGTAGCTAGGATGCCATCTAAACTTATTGTCTTCTTTAATGTCAAATAATGCTTTTCTAATCCCCTCTTTGCTAGCCAGGTGAGCTAATCTTCTGACTTTTCTGTTAGTTTGAAACTCTTAGATTTTAGTCTATTATAGTTGTGGTGCTTTTCAAAATAGAGTTCTTAAAAAAAAAACTATGCTTATAAGAAACTATGACCTCTGGCAATGTTAACACCTCACAACCTGTATCCGCATCAGTTGTAGTTGCACTACCTTTGGCTAAACCTTTTCGAGATGTCTCCAATATTGAAGTTTTTGCCAATAAAAACTTTAAAAGATGATAAGAACGTGTACACTCTCTATACGACATTCATGAAGTGGTCTATGTAACGACATTCATGAAGTGGTCTATGTAATGACATTCATGAAGTGGTCTATGTACTGACAGAAGCACAACCAACTACAACTATAAATGTTAAGACGTAAGAATCCTGTCAATATGTCAATAAGGTATGTCGGTATACTATTTTACAAACATTTTCAAATGAACTGTTTGTAAAGAAAGTTAAGACAATTTGAAAAACTTTGATAACAAAATTTATCGTCGAAAACATCATCAAACAAAAATTCGTTGTGAAAAAGTACAACTAATGACAGATGACGAAAGACAAAAAAATGAAAGTACAAATCATGGAGTATCAAATGCTACTTGATGATCTAAAAAATGAAGACATAAATTTGCTAGAAAAATTTGCTATTGGCATGCTAATTGAAAAGTTGCTCAAATCGTGCACTGACTACAAAAATAACCTAAAGCACAAGTAGAAAAATTATGCCATTGATGAGCTTGTGAAACATATTCTGATTGAAGATTCCAACAGGAAGGAGTTAAGAACTGTCAAACTTAAAGAGATGACTCTCAAAGCTAACCTGGTACAAAACAACAATAAAAGGTACGCCAATAAATCCCGTAATTACAAGTCCAATAACTTCAACTTTAAGAAAAAGAAAGATAATTGCTATGTTTGTGAAAAATTAGGATACCATGTTACTCAATGTAGTCACAAAAAGAAAGGTGATAAAGCAAATGCCAATCCTCCTGAGATTAATTTAGCCGAAAGGGAATGATATAATTGTTGTAGTCATCTTTTAAGTCAATATTGTAACCAATATAAAAGAGTGGGTTGTAGACTCTAGGACTACTCGGCACACATGTGCAAATCAAGAAGTATTTTTCACTTATACTCCAATAGAGGATGATAAAAAGGTGATCTATTTTGAAGATTCACGAACTTCTAAAGTTCTAGGTAAAGGCAAAGTTCTCTTGAAATTCACATCAGGAAAAACTTTGACTCTCAATGATGTGTTGCATATGTCGAATATTCCGGCAAATCTAGATTCGATAGCATTGTTAGGAAAAGTTGAGATGAAAATGTCATTTGAATCTAACAAGATTGTAATAACAAAAAATAATGTATTTGTGGGCAATGCCTACTGTAATCAGGGATTTTTTGTACTTAACATTTCAAATGTGATCAATGAAAATGCATTTTCTTCTATTTATATTGTTGATTCAATTTTTTTATGGCATGCTAGATTAAAACATGTTAATATTAGCAACATAAAGAAAATGCAATCACTTGGGTTACTTTCTAGTATTAATAATAATGTTATGAAAAAATATGAAATATGTGCAGAAACTAAAATAACAAAGAAAAGTTATATAACTGTCCAAAGAGAAACTGAATTATTAAATCTAATTCACACATATTTAGGTGACTTAAAACAAACTATGACTAAATGAGGAAAAATGTATTATGTTACTTTTACAGATGATTATTCTAGATATACTAAACTTTATTTATTTAGAAATAAAGATGATACTCATAATGCCTTTTTATCTTATATGTCTGAGATAGAAAATCAACTTAATAAGAAGATAAAAAGAATTAGGTCAGATAGAGGAGGTGAGTATTTAACTTTAGATAAGTTTTGTGAATATGAAGGTATAATACATGAAATAACATCTCCTTGCTTACCAAAATCTAATGGAGTAGCTAAAAGAAGAAATAGAACACTAAAGAAAATAATGAATTCTATGTTAGTTAATTTTCATACTCCTGATAATTTATGGGAAAAAATTATATTATCTGCATGTCACCTACAAAATAGGATTCCACATAAAAAGACTGATAAAATAACTTATGAGTTACGAAAAAATTATAAATCAAATTTAAAATATTTAAAAGTATAGGGGTGTCTTAATAAAGTGTTATTATCTGCATCTAAAAAAAGAAAATTAGGTCCTAAAACTTCTAATTGTATATTTATTGGATATGCTGAACATAGTGCTGCATATAGGTTTTTTGTTTTAAGAAGTGATATGTTTGATTGTAATACAATTATTGAGACAAAGAATACAGAGTTCTTTGAACATATTTTTTCATTGTCCAATAAAATTTCTCAAGCATCTTCTTCTGACCCTCAAACAGTCGCCCTAAATCGCACCTTTTGACACTTTTTCTTTCTCCTTATCTCTCTTTTCTTCTTTCGAAAATGGCCAGAAAGAAATAAAAAAAAAAGAAAAGAAATCAATAAAAGAAGAAAAGATATGTGGAATCTGCCGGCTGTCAACAAAAATTTTGTGGTATCTGCAAGATCTAAAGTGAACCAACCGCCTGACTATCTTAGATTCTCTGATAATTGACCAACAAGAAGAAGCAGAACAAAAAGAAAGATGGAAAATGCCGAATTTTTGCAGGTTGTGGAAAGAAGATTTTGTCTACCGTGTATGCTGAATGAAGTTATCAGACTCTTATCTCCTAAAGCGATAAGTGATGATGTGGCATGGCATAATCATTTAGTTTCTTTAGCTTGATGATGGTGAGAAGTAAATACCTGCAAAGATAATGATCATTATGGTCTCGAAGTTCCCCAGTTTCTAGATCGATATACATCTAAGTCGCATCTGGCACACTGCAAATAAGTGGACAATCTCAGAAATGGTCTCGAAGTTCCCCAGTTTCTAGATCGATATACATCTAAGTCGCATCTGGCACACTGCAAATAAGTGGACAATCTCAGAAATTGGGCGCATAAAAATAGCGATTTTTGGAATTGACGAATCAACTATCAACTTTAGCAGGTAGACTTTACTCCTCAATGTTTGTCGAGGCATTCCTTGGAACTTTGTCTTGTAATTAGAACAGTAACAATTGATTATTCGAAAACTAGTCTCAAAATAAAAAAAATGAATCTAGAGTTTCAATCAACCATCTTTTTGGCAGGGTAGTTGTTAATGTGATTCATTATCGTAGTGAGTGTGTCAACATAAATCTTGCGACAATTCTCGCATGCATAAGAGGCGATGATCTCTTTGGCCTTGTGATTCTGATTGAGCAAATACGAAAATCCATGCAAAATCAAGGATGCAAGAATGACTAATTGATTTTTTAAACAAAAAAAAGAAATAAATAGAAAAATAACATCCAATGAGGAATTGAAAAGAAGTAAAAGGTCAAGAAAAGAATTTTCCTATGGAAATGATTTTCAAATCTTTCTTGTTGATGATGATCCTTTAACTTATTCTGATACTATTTCTTCTCTTGATTGCAAGTTTTGGAAAGAAACAATTAAATCTGAAATCAATTCTATTTTGAAAAATAAAACATGGATTTTGTTAGATTTACTTCTAGTGCAAAATCTATTGGTTGCAAATAAATTTTTAAAAGGAAATATAATTTTGATGGTTCTATAGAAAAATATAAAGCTCGTTTAATAGCAAAATGATTTTCTCAAAAACAAAATATTGATTATTTTGACACATTTACACTAGTAACAAAATTTTCTTCTATTTGTATTTTATTTGCTTAAGATTATATCCATAAATTTGTTGTTCATCAAATGGATGTCAAAACAACTTTTTTAAATGATGATTTAGAAGAAGAAATTTATATGTTTCAACCTGAAAGATATGTTGTATCTGGACAAGAAAAAAAGATGTGTAAATTAATTAAATCTCTTTATGGTCTAAAACAATCTCCTAAATAGTGGCATGAGAAATTTGATCAAATATTGATAAAAGACGGATTCTCGTCTGTAGAAATGGATAAATGTGTATATATTAAAGTTGTGAATAATCAATATGTGATAATTAGTCTATATATGGATGACATGCTTATATTTGGTACAAGTATAGATATTGTTAATAGTACTAAATATTTCTTATCTTCTAATTTTGATTTTGATATGAAAGATTTGGGTGAAACTAAAATGATTGGATGTTAAAATCGTAAGGAGAGATGATGGTATAATTGTGAGAACTCGAGAAAATTATGTGTATGTCCTGAATTTATTTCATTTTAATTACTTTGATATTAGAAATATTATATATAACGAATAAGTGGTAAATTAAATGCCTAATTGAATTTTTTATAAAAAATTGAGAATTTAGAAATATCCTAAAATGGTGCAAAAAAAATTTATATGAATCAAATAAACATATGATCTGCATATTGTAATTTGAGCCATTTGAATATATTATATAGTTGAATAAGTTACACGACTAATTAATTTTCCTTAAAGCCAAATGTGTAAAAACCTACTAGATTGATATAAGCAAAATTTTTCAAGGTACATATAAATTAGAACAAACGAAATTTTGAGTCAATGTGTGAGACAATAAAATTATGGACTCGTAGCAAACAAATGAACTAAAACTAAAGGACCGAACCAATCTTGGAGATTCGATTAAACTACCATGCAACTAAGGAACAAGCTACTAGAATTTTGACAAAACAAGAACCGAATGGAAGTAAGATAACCATCTGCTAAGTTTGAACGGTGGAAGGAAAAATAAATAGAAATTGGCTGTTAGTTGGGCGGTGAACAACTACTACAAAGACAGCTGCCAATTACTTGCTAAGTTAGGTGATGACCAAAGAGAGAGAGAAAACAACAGCGGCCAACAAGCTAATAGCAAAACCAAGCGGTAACCGAGTGGAGGAAAAATGAGAGATTCTGCCAATACATTTTGGGCGGTGACCGAGATAAGAAACAAGGCATTTCTTTTGATAGCCAATACCGAGAGCAAACAAAAATAGAGAAAACAGAGTACTAAGCTTTCTTCCTTTTCCATATCCAAAATCGAGAGAAAGAGTGAGAGTGAGGGAGCTCTTTGATTCCATTCTTTCCTTCCAGTCAATCGAGTGAGTAAGAGAGTGAGGTAGAGAAAAGAGGAAGCTTGGAGCATTTCACCATAAGGAATTGAAGGAGGAGGAGGAAGGGGACTGCTTGCATTTTTCTTCTTTTCCAGCATTGATTGTAAGGAGAAAGGGAGGTAAAAATCATTATAAACATCTCATTCTTCTAATATCTTTGATTATTCAAGTTGCATGTTAGACTTTAGCTTAGAAAAGTGAGTTTTGGCTGTAGAAATCTTGATTAATGATTGACTATTTGCTGGAAAGAAAATTCTGCTATGGCCGAGGAAATGAAGCAGGTTGCAGCTTATTATTTGAAATTGTGGAGGAAATTTTCTTCTAGGAGTTAAGTTATATGTTTACTCTCTTGTTTTATCTGAGAATCTAGAGCAAAAATGATATTTAAGTGAGAAATTTTGCAGGAGTTAGCAAGGAAGATTGGTTAAGCTGGCCAAGAGAGTTATTCTAGTTCCCTCTAAGAATTTGGTTGTGAAATCTTATTTTGTGGTCAATTCACCTCATAACACATTAACTCTAACCTACATGTTGGATTCAGGAGTAAAATAAAGGGATTTGGCCAAAGAAAATCTAGATTAATGACTGACTAAGTGCAGAAAATTCTGTTTAGTGACTGATTAAGTGTTGGAAAAGAAAATTGTAACAACTGAGAGGATGAAGCTAGAATTGTAGCTTGTTACCAGAGTTTTCTTTGGAAGAATGATGTTAGGATGCATGCAATATGTTTAACTTAAGTTTTTTAAGATGCTCAGCTAAAAAACTCACAAAAAGTTGGAGGTTTGGGCTGGAAATGTTGAAGGAAAGCTGTTAGAATTTCCCAGCTTCAGCCGAGAGAGGAACAAGTGCAACAATTCTTCATTTTCCAGCTTTCTCTAGTCAAAGCAGGGGTAAAACTTTCTTAAATCTTCATTTCCTTCACATGTAAAGAAGATTACTGGTTGCATTTAGTTTTAATAAAGAAACTTGTGGTTCTTTTGAAGATTAAAATCAAACTTTCCCTTGATTTGAGTTAATCTGTCCGGATTGAGTTTATATTGCATTTTGCCGTCCTTTGCTTCAATTTTTGACTGGACTTGCTGGAAATACATGCTATATATAGTAGAATATATGGTGGAATGAATGTATATCGAAATATCTAGAGAAATATTTCATTTTTGGCTCATGAAACCTGAATCTTCAAAGTTGGAAATCCGTTAGCCTGGTAACTAGTTGATGTCAAGTTTTCTCTCCAATTTAAATAGATTTTATGTTGAATTATGGCTGGAATTCGTGCTCTATGTCTTGTATAAAGTTATAGGGTGATGCATGTGAGTTTCTATGGTGAAAAGCTTAACTTTTGTGGCTGGAATCCTTGTTTAGAGGACTGCATGGCTGCTAGAAATTTCCAACTTAGCTGATAGTGAGTTTTTTATTTTAAGTGGGTAATTTGGTGAAATGTAACTAGAAAATCATATTATATACTTAGTATAATCCTTACTTAGTGTTTCATGCTAGTTTTTCTTGGAGAAAACTTGATTAATGGGGCTGAAAAGGCTATAAAAGGACTACAAAACTGTGAGACAGTTGTTAGCTTGTCAAATGGATGTCTAGTTGAAATTCTTGTTTTAAAACTGAAATTTCTTGGAAAGTTTTGTTGGATTTCGGAACTGCATGTCCTCATTTTAGTTTATGAGATTGCATGTTGATTTGGGATGGATTGAATGAAATTATTGGGAAAAATCCCTCACTTGGATCGAATGTTTGTTGGATTTCTTTCCAACTTTGCTTATGTTGAAACATGGATGGAAGATAGCTTTTAAATGTTGATTTTAGTGAATTTGTTGATGAAAATCCTACTAGGGATCTTATATCATGCTCACTGATGAATGCATGTCAAATTTTGTTATTGTTTGATGCATTAAATGAAATTTCAACTTTGAACCTGAGTGCTGCTATATTTTTCCAACCTTAGATTTCATCTTGTAACCTGAAATTTATGCATGTATTCATCAAAAACAACCCTAATCCTCTGTTTTACTCCGTATATTTGTGGTTGTCCTGATTTGGAAGGAAATAACTGAATCTTAGAGAAAGAAATGGGAGCTGGTGTAGTGAAACCAAATCTAAACTACAAACTTAGAATCCGGTTTAGTTTAAAAGGAACGAATGAAGTGTTCATAGGCCATAATCATTAAATATTGAATTGAGAAAGATATAATCTTGGTTTAAACATACAAGACTTTAAACTTGGAATACATGTATATTTCCCTAATTTGAATTGATAAAAATAGACAAGTTTTGAAGTAAAATATAGACAGGTTGTTGAAATTGTTATATCTTGTTCTTTTAAAGCCAAAACTTGACTTTAATCGTTTAACTCATAAGGTAATAAATGATAAGTGATCATATACGAATTGTATATTCACCTTAAGATCCTAAACTTGTCTCAGGAGACAACGGTGTGCAAGAAAGCAATTCCGAGATCGAAGTGTAAATTTTGATTAGGGTGAGGGTTTCCGAATTTATGTGTTTAATTGTTTATGTGTACTTAAGTGAAATTATGTGTCAAATGTACTTATTATGACATATTGCTAAATGATTCATTGCAAAGTGTATCTCAATTGTCTCTTGCCTTCTAAGTCGGGGGTGTACATTATCGCACTTGCCTTAGTTGAGTTTGAAGGTTGATAATTGATCAAGTGATATTGTAAGTGTGCATGACTGTAAGCCGTATCTGTACTTTATCACATTGGTTGAATTGGACCCCAAAACCCTCTGTTCAACGGATTATTCGAGCCAGCAAAGGGCTTGATCGGGTAGGACGGTAGTTTTGGGTAAATGTTTCGGTATACTCGAGTATTACCATGAGGTTGGGAGATTATTGAACTGATTATTGAATGTAGGGGATTGTTTATTGTTTTGGAGGACATAAGGAGGTGAATTGGCGGAATGTACAATGATAGTGAAATGAATGAACAATGACAGTGAAATGAGTGTTTCTTGACACTGAAATGAATGCTCACTGACATTGAAGTGGCTCTAATGAGTATCGTATTCTTTTAAAAGTGATTGTTTAGTGAAGTGTTTCCTCAATTGCATAATGAAAGTGATTGTACAGTGAAATGTGCACTACTTGCTTAATTGTATTGATTTAAGTGTTTATTAAATGTTACTTGCTCGGCAAACCTCACTAAGTTTTAGCTCAACCCTTTAGTTTTGTTTTCCTTACAGGAGTTGGTGGTCGGGGAACGAACGAGGGATCTTAGGGAGTTAACGTGAAGACTTTTGTGATTGTAAATTCTTTAGTTTCATATTATGGTTGAAACTTTTGTATTGAACTTGGTATTGTAAAAGATTTGAGCGTTTGTTTTGCTTATCAAAATGTTATCTCTGAAGTTAATGTAAGTGAGTGAACTCTGGCGAGAGCCAGGCAGGCGATCCGCTAACTTTTAGGGCATGCCCTAGGAGAAGGTGGGGTTGTCACAAGAACATTATACAGAAAGACTTCTTAGGAAATTTGAAAATTATAATGTGACATTTGTAAGTACTCCTTATGATGCTAACACTTAATTAAAGAAAAATAATTGTGATCTAATTGCTCAGATTATTGGGAGTCTGATGCATTTGATGAATTTCACAAGATCTAATATAGTTTATACTGTGTGTAGATTGAGTAGATATACTCATAATCCTAATACTAAGCATTGGTTTGTATTAGTTAGACTAATGAAATATTTGAAAAGTACCATGAATTATGGTATCTTATATTGTGGATTTTCCACTGTATTAGAATGGTACAGTGATACTAATTGGATCTCGCATTCAAATGAGACAAAATCTACTAGTGGTTATGTATTCACCCTTGGTGGTGGTGCAGTAGCATGAATCGTTTCAGTACAAACTAACGGATTTGCACAAACTAACGGATTTGATCATCTAGGCACTTGAATTTACAAATGTAGATCTCAGATTTGTGAATAGGGATATCCCTGAAACTCACATACCAGGCGGCTTCCATCCTGAAAAAAATCTTGTGTCTAGTAAGAGTAATGTTTTTAGAACACTCCAAGAGGAAAGAGTGATGATATGAGTGGGAGCTAAATAGTTGTGTGAGCTTGGCATCTGGAAAACTCCAATTTCCAAGAATCATTCACAAATAGTGCGATTTAGTTTCTTAATTTTTAACATTGCTCCCTTTCTCCCCTGCCACCCACTTCTCTGTAATTACTCCAAGTCAAAAAGGGTCATGAAATTCCAAATTAATTAAATTGTAATACCTAATGCATTCAATTGGGCTTTTGGAATATTAGCCGACGAATTGGCTTCTTTTTTTTTTCTCTGCCATCTATAACTTCATCATAATCATCTATCCACAATTATGGAAAATTAATTTGAGTCCCAATTTCTATAAGATAGTCCAATAGTAGCTTCCTAAAGTGATAAATTCTTCTCTAATCCTAAAATTTGCTTTTTGTCTGGGCTTTATGATGAATAACTCACATTTAGTTAACATTTAGAGACTAAATGATAGTGAATTTGAGGATTGAATTGGAACACATCCTCTTTTTAGGATGCCGAAGTGATACTTTTAACCATTTTTGGAGGACTGAATGTAAATTAATCAATACTTCTCCCCGCTACAACGCGCCAACCCAAAAAGAAAACCCAGGCCACGACGGCAGAAAGGCCCATTATCCTCGGTACGGTGGGCTTTCCGTTTCCGTCTTCCTTCAACATTTTCGTCATTCAATGATCAAGAAAGCCGGGCACGTGCTCAAAACCCTTTGCAAAACCTCCTCACTCCCTCTCCACCGCCAAAGCCAAGGCCACGTGAGTACTACACGACTACCCTTTCCTCTTTCTCTCTCACACGCTCACGCACTAATTACAGACGTTGTACCAAAACAGTAACGCCTGTGACTCTGTTCTTCTGCAGATGGATTTGTCAGAGCGTTATTGCTACAAGCCGAGCTTGAAATGGAACCCTAAGGTGGAAGAATACTTCATCAACGCTTACGGGCCGGAGCATTTCTCCCGAATTTCCGAAGCCCTGACGTAATTATTTTTTCCCTTTTTTTTTGAATTTTTGTGATCAAGTTTTGTTCACCGTTCTGATTTGCAGTTTCCTGTGCTTCCTTATCGGAATTTTTTTATTGTGCATAATACTTTCACGCAATTGTTTGTTTGTATGTTTTGTGGCTTTAATATATTTGATAATAGCGGGTTTTCAAAAGTTTTAGATAGAAGAATGTATTTTTTTTTAAGCTAGAAGAATGTAGTTATTGCGGTGAAGAATTTTAGTGTAGCTTAATTTGGAGTAGGTATTGTTTGTCCATAGCTCAATACTTAAACTTGAGTGAGAAAATAATGAATTATTGAATTTTGGACTGCAAGACGGTTCAACAATTCCATGCACACATCTGTTTGAGCTCAATAATTAATGAGAACATTTAAAGTACAATGGATTGTGATAGATGTCTAAATGCTGATATCAGGCTTCTAGATGTTCTCACAATGTGGCTTATTATTACAATCCAATTGGGTGGGATTTTGGCAAATTTTGGTTTCCCTATATGTAGATGACTTTGAAATTCCCTTAAGGCTAAATATGCCAGAGAAATTAGTGCTTGGTTTTTCTTTTTTGGCCTTAGAAATTGGACACTTGTGAGGCGAGGAAATCACCGTCCTTTTCCCATTTTTCTTCAGCGATTGTGTAGATTGATAAAGGTGGCCTTTCATGGACAATATTACTTGAATAAATGTTTCTTTTTCTCCTATTATATTTTTTCAGCAGTATGTTGGAAGTACACAAGCTGCACATTTATGCTTATTGTGCTACACCTGGCCTTTTTTTCTTCTTTATGTGTGTACTTTTGTTCTTGTTTTTGATGGGTATTGACATGTTGCGACTATTAATCTGATTAACTTCCAGAACTTGTGATTATTGACCTCTATGAAATGTGAAAGAGTGTAATTTTGCTTGCATTTTGGCCTCATCTGAAAATTTATACTTTAACATTCTGTTAGGCATCCATCATGTTACTCTTGTATTCGTGTAAACACACTCAAGTCAACAAGTGATGCTGTCATCAAGAAACTTTCTGCCATTCTACAGGAAAGAGGGTTGCAAAATGGTATGATTAGAATATCAAATGATCGTAAACATATGGAGGATTTCTGTTCAAAACCCATAGAGATTGGTGAAAGTGCTGACACACGACAAACATATGCTCAGAACAATCTTGTTTCAAAGTGTATGATACCTGGGCTAGACCATGTAATTTTTGTCAGAGGGTCAGGACCGCACTCTATTGACTATGGAATAAGTGGAGGGAAATCTCCAAAGGAGGTTATAGTTAGTAGGAAATGTGCAGAGGCTGTTCTTCGTGGGGCTCAGGTAATCATGTTACTCTAGCTTCTGCAAGATGACTTCTGCCATATGGTTACAACTTTTATTAAGTACTAAAGTCTTTCCTCTGATATGACTGCCTGAGCTATTTGACCCATGTATGAAATTATGTGGATTAATTTTTCTTATGAGGCTGTCTACTTAATGCCACTGTTTAGCATCAATTCTTGCTTCTTTGTCGCTTTTTCTACTTTCTGGTGGAGTCAGTTGTTATTATTGACGAGAACGTTGAAAAAAAGGGGAAAAAAAACAAAGAAGCAAAAAACTGGTGTTATTAATATAAATTTGCAGTCTTTTAGGAACTAGCATAGTCTGGTGCCTGTTGCATGGACTTAGTTTCTCATCTGATGAGAAGAAACTGTGTCTGTGAATCAAAATTGTTTCTGGACAGCTATTGACACTGTTCTTTTGTTAAATATATAGCTGTATTAAGGCAAATTCTGTCTGCAAACATGATAAAGTTTACCTGATACCTCCTCCTTTTTTCTCTCCCCTCATACCGTTTTCTCATTCTAGGTGTATGTGCCTGGTGTTCTAGCCTGCAGCGCCCATGTTGAGAAAGGCGATGTAGTTGCAGTTTCTGTTGCTGTGGAACAGCCTGGTGCTGATGGTGGATGGGGTGCTAATATTACACGCGGGACCATTTTGCAGGGATCACCAGCAGGCAAGAACTTTATGGTCTTGAGCACCTTTTACCATGTGATTGAAGTTTTTTTTTACATGAAGAATTCAACTATTATTATTGTTTTGCTCCAAGTATTTGGAAGCCAAATAATCTGTACTAGAATACTCTACTAATATAGAAAAATCAACTTGTATCCTTCTATTTGCATGCCTTCACAAATGATGTCTTCTTGAACATCTGAGGAGTCCTCTGAGCATCGACTTCATTATTGCCATTAAATTTCAATGTTAGTCCGTAAATATTTGCCAGCCATTTGGTTGGGGAGGGGGGATAGGGGCTCCTTAATGGGAATGCTCATTAATGATAGTCATTGTCAGTGTTTGGTACACTACTTTGACAATCAATCTATGATAATGGAAGTCCTAAAAGTGTGTATTCCCCATTCCTGACCAAATTGGACACTTCTGCTCCACTATCACCAAAAAAATACTCCAAAGTATTATCTCTTCTTTTTATTCTCTCTTGTCTCCCCATTCTTCCATCTCTCTTCTCTCTCACCTCTCATCAGTTGTCTCTCTTATTCCACCATCTTTCTTGCAAAAGCTTCAAACCCGGTCTCATAGCCCAAAGCTCCTCCTGTCAAATTCTCCAAGAGACTAGTTTACTCCTTATATTCAAAATTCAATAGCCAGGAACATGTTGAGCAAATTTAATCAAAGAAGAGTAGGACCCCTTTTCAAAATCAGCTTCAGAAGCCTCAAACCTCAATGGGATATGTTCTGGAAGAACAATCAGGTCAAGTTTACTCTACCAGCCCTTTGTTTAAGATGTAACAATCATGAAAAGAAGAATAGATGAGTTGATTGTGAATGTTTGTTTGATCATCAGTGGTTCAATTGCATTCAAGATTTGAAAAACTTTCAAGGCTAATGATTAGACATTTTTTATTGGAGGTTGGGTTTTCTAATATGTGTTGAATTTTAAATTGGGATTGTTGGGTGTGTTGGGTTCTTCATAGATTATTTGCAGATGGGATGCTGAGAAATTGAGGAAGTAGGAAATGTTGTGAAAGAAAAAAAGAAAAGAAATATTTAGAGATTAAAAAAAGTGGAAAAAAGAAGAAAAACCAAAATAGATTCTCATTGAAGAGACAAACCTAACAAGTGAAAAGGAATACCAAAAACCCATTGTCATTGAGGGGGCTTTTGATAGTGATTATCATTATCATTCCCAAGTAACAACCAAACAGGTGGTTGATTTGTATGCATGTATGCTTAGAAGTTGTGAGAGTCCAAAGTCTAACAGCTTACCTCAACTCCAACTGTCACTCAATGTATTTCCTATCCTATATTTTCTGATTCTTTAAGGGTAGACAACCTGAGCATGATTCAGCAAGGATAATTTTTTTTTGGTTGCTAAAACAAAATAAGCACGATATAATGGTCAACATCTTTGTTTTCATACCTTTTGCTCTTCCTATTTCCCCAACTTTTATAACAAGTTGTCGACAGGGTGCTATGGATATGGCTTTGGATACTTTTAAGTCAGAATAATCTAAAACTATGTGCATAAGAGACTAGAGAAGTGGAGGTGTATGTAACAAAAGGTTTAGTACCATATTATGCATCAAATTTTTACGAGAACTAAGAAAGATTCAATTTCGATACTTTGGTAGTGGGTTGTGCAAATTCAGTTCTCCTTTAACAGATATACTCAATTGCTTGTGGGTAGTATTTCCTGAACCGTGGTTCATTATGTGCTATTACATGTAACATTAACTTGGAACTGTTGAATTGATAATCGGGACCTAAGATCCTTGTGCAAGAGTTGTTAGGTAGACCAATTATTCATAGCATCTGAAGATTTATTGGGTGGAAAAGAAAAAGAATCAACAAGGTGAAGGAGAAACATGGTCTACTGGATACTGCTCATCTTGTCACATGAAATGATTAATTTCGTTTCAATTTTGTGGCCGAAGATTGAGGTTGATGAAGCTGCATATTTTATGAATGAAGCTAGAAAAAGGACACAAATGTTTGGAATTTGAAACTTATGCTGTACTATGAATGATCATCTTTTTGAGCATCACCATGACCGCATCACCTGATACCTAAGAATTTACCATGATGTTAACATCTCAACTTAATTTTTGGTGTCATTTCATTAATGAAGTAGAAATCACATGACGATGAAATGGAAATGAACATATTTAAATTTTCAGTTACCATAGGACTGTTTAAATAACCCATCATTTGGTGAAAGATTATGATGTTGTACATTAGTCGTGGAGACCCACCGTGCCTGTTGAACATCGTGGTTTGATTGGATAATGTACTAAGAAAGAGTTTGATAAATATAGTGTGAAGGGTCACCATAATAGATAATCAAAGCCTAACAGTTTCTGAGCCATTATTTTTTAAGGTTTTACATTATGCTGCAGGAAGTAAAGAATTATATACTTCATGGAGTATTTTTTTTTTTGGCATATTGAAGAGGGAAATAAGATATTCAGTTTGGGATGGAGACTATAAGATTACAACGCTTTTATGTGTCACTTGTGTGTTCAAGATTCCATAGGACATTAACATCATTTATGTGTCCGTGTTGCTTTTGGATGCAGCCGTGTTGGTTTCTGTTCATGCAAAAAAGTGAGGGCTAAGCTACTAGCACAAGAATGGGATATCTCATTGGTAACACTAGTAGCAATTTACCAAGTTCTTATGATAGGTAGTGAGACGTCTGACCTGACTCATACTTATTCATGTTTGGCCATGGTGGTTGGGCTGTTGAGGGAAGTGTATAAGTCAGAATTTTAGATCTTGTTTGTTTGACCAAGTTATCAAGCATTTGGCTTTCAAAAAAAAAAATGTATGCCATGTCTAGTTTATGGAAGATTTTAAGGAGTTAATGTTTTTTGTTGCTGCCTTATCAAAGCCTTAGCTGTCTGCATTTTGAGAACATGCACTGGCCTGTGAGGATGCAATTTGCGAGGCACTATAATATTAAAAAAATTCTTCATTTATTTTAGTCTTACATGGGTTACCTTTACCTTGGCTCTTTGTGATAAAGTATGAGTTTACTTATGTCACTAAGGAGTATCATGTATACTTTGTGAAGCTTTACTTTATCAAGTAGCTTTAAGATCTCCAAAGAATGTGGTACACAAGTTTAAAGTGATTGATTATTTTATATACAGTGAGATGAATAGATATATTTGTAGGTTCGTGAATAACTTTTATGTTCTGAAAGCTGGTTAGGTTTAGCCCTATTCTCTCTTTCACCTTTGTAGCATTTAACTACACACATGTTTCGCCACTTCTTCCTTTAATTTTTTATCATTCTTTAGTGACTTGATA
The DNA here is from genome assembly GCA_023065735.1 of Coffea humblotiana. Classification (NCBI taxonomy): domain Eukaryota; kingdom Viridiplantae; phylum Streptophyta; class Magnoliopsida; order Gentianales; family Rubiaceae; genus Coffea; species Coffea humblotiana. The sequence goes on along the minus strand of CM041212.1, from coordinate 4,392,424 downwards.
CTTTCTTTTCAAATAAATGGTAGGATTCATTCCCTTTCAGGTGATTTATTAAGTATCAGGTGTCAGATTGCAAGTGTATATTACTGATAGAGGATATACTTGTACAAAAGAAAGAAGAAACATCTTCGGGTTGTTTGGTACTCTGATCTCCTGTATGCATTTGACTAGCAGTAACTGAAAACTTATCCAATGAGACAACAGTTAAAGATTATATCTCTGCAATATATATTTCATGAACTAATTGGTACTACTTTTGTCAAACTATAATGCTTGCACAGCGAGAAAGTGCTTTAACTCTATTTAATAGGGTCAGTTTATGATTGGTATATAATTTTAACTGCTCTTAGGTGAGAACTTCAGATAACTTCTTCCTTTTTCAGATCATTTTAGATCTTTATGATTGAAGTCAAAGATTGATGAATCTAATTTTTGTGAAAATCCATTCTTTTAGCAGATTGGCTTCTTATAAATTAATTGAAGTTTTGTATTCCTTGTTTAACATTCTACTTTATTTTGGTCATAGAAAAATATATTGAAGATACCATCGAGTCCTGTGGAGAGCTAATATTAACTCGTTTACAGATCCTTATCACTTTGAAAGAAATGGTCTCTATATCGGCCAAGGAATTACTATGTTGTCAAGAGCTGGTATATTTCGTGTACCAGAAGGAGTTGCAGTCGATATGAATTGTAGAGTATTTGATCTCCCATCTTTTCATGGTATGAACATACATTCTTGGTTAAAGCGTCACTGTGGCATTAAGATTACACTTTCTTTACAACCTTGATTCCCTGTAATTGTGGTTTTGATAAAGTGGTTGTTGTCTTTTAGCTAATAAGGTAATTTTTCATTGGAAGATTTGCTTGAGGGAGAGATTTTTCTTCAGAACCTGCCAAGCATCATTGCAGCACGTGCCTTAGGTAAATCTTAACGAATTTATTTAGTTGCAATTGATTAGTTATTTAGACTAATTCATGTGATGCATTTATCTCGCTGTTTTCCTCTTTTCTCTCTTTTGACATATGTTCATACAATTGATTTAGTTGATCTTTTAGTTGAAGTAGCTCTCTGAGCAACGTCTGAGTAGTGATGTCTACATTCTGGTCATGTTGTTTGTAAGGAATTGTACTTGGGGATGAACAGGGATTAAGGAGGGAAGAGAGGTTTTTTGCTTGTTGCAATGCTGCATACCATCTTGAGAGCTTTGGGATATGAGAAATCAGGTTTTTTGGTCCTTGAAGCATAACCAATGCCCATCTCTTTTTGAATCATGCTCCTGTCACGCCTTCAATGTTCATTTGGTAATGTTAAGGCTCAATTGGTTGCACTTCATTAGATTGTATTGAAGTTTGTCCTTTTAGTGGTTCTGTTTCCTGTGTGTTCGCATTCATGAACTTGGATTTTTGTAAATTTACATAAAAACTGGCTAAGATCTGTTATTTCAGTACTGAATGTTTGGATCAAGAAAATTTCTAGCACACAGATGACAATGAGCCTGGCTTAGATCCATCGTTTATAAAGCTATGATATTAAAAGATTGTGGGATGAACTTGATAAATGGTCTTATTTGGAGATTGGCAGCGCATTTAAATTATGTTAGTGTAGCTGAATATTGAAAAACAAGGAGTCGTCTTGAAACAAGATTGTTTGAAATGACATACTCGAGTTTTGAAGATTTTTTTTTGGGCATTTTAAGGCTCATCTGAACAAATGCATAAGCAACATCTTATGTTTTCTCATAGTTACTGTTCAGAAAGGTCCGCCCCCCTCCAAAACCCAAAAAAAAAAAAAAATCAAGAAGCTAATATAACCCTTTGTTTTTGTAATTCATCAGAAATCAGGTTTATGCTACACCTTATTGAGATATAATATTCACTCCTTGCTTAATAGCTAATGTATACTTGGTGTCTTTTTGGCATGTCCATATTTGTTTATTGTTGATTTTCTTTTGCAAGTGACATGAAATTTGTTTGGCATTTTACCTGAGGCAACTTTGAAATATCGAGAATGGACTGCTTTTGAATCCTTGGCAATCTTTTTGACATGTAGGCAAAACACCATAGGCTAGCATCCCAGTTAGGCATGCGAAATGACTCTCCCAAACCAGAGGCATAATGTAAGCCTTTCCAGTTCTTTGAAATTGAATGCATTTTTCAAATTTTTGGCCATTACTGTTGCCAAAACCATAAATTTTAGTCTCTGATATCTGTTACAATAGTTGGCTAAACCCACATCTCATCTGCATTTGTATTGTTTTAGGGGCATGTAGCTCTTTGTATTATTTTATTCAAAAGCAATAGGGGACAGTTCTGGGTAGGAAAGGAGATACAAGGGTTCTGAAGTGAGAACGGTTAACATGCAGATCCATCGCCTTAAAAAAAGAAAGCAGATCCATTCCATGTCAAATCTTTGATTTGGATCACTGACCCTTTTTTTTTTTGGGAATGATTAGTTAGTGCAATTGAGTTCTAATTACATTTTAGTTAAAATTATATTAATAATCTTATCGACTTTACAGTATTTTGGTTAAGGGAGACTCCAAACCTTATAGGGAGAGGGGAAAAAGAAGGTTTGAGAGTGGAACCCAGGACCTCATCTTCTTCTGGCAAATGGACCTATTGGTGAGCTGGAGGTTGGGACATACTATGGTTCGACTTGGCTTTTTTATATCTCGGAAATGTTTCTCAAGTTTTGTGTTAGGATAAGTCTGACCTTATTTTTACGACATCAAAAACAACATTCCCACCTATTTATCCATGGTTTAACTCAAGGTTATCTGCATATTTTAGTTTGGGAAAAAAGATGTTATACATGCAAATTTATTTGGGAAAAAAGATGGTTTGAAACACTCATACTGGGCTAGTTAATTGTTTACATATCAGCGATTTCTGGAAAAGATGTTAAAAAAACAATTTACTTGAGAGATTGTCAGTATAAAATTGTTGATCAATGAAAATTTATTTTTTTTTTTTTTACAACTTTTGTTTATTTTTATAAACAAGGTCATCAGTTGAGCAACTTCAATATTATTAGTTTATGAATCTTTCTCTTTATTTACTTTTTCCATTTCCATTTCTTTTACAATCTGTAATTCAAACAAAAATATTATTTTCTTAGGAATTTTGCCCATCTTTCTTCCTACTTTTCTTGGTTTACCAAACAAGAGAACGAATTAAAATTTTGAATGAAGTCATTTTCCATTTCCCATCTTTCTTACTACTTTCCTTGGCTAGTTTTTGGTGCTTGTAGGTAGGCATTAATCCAAGGAAATTGGATCTCAGTCAAGGATCAGAATGAAGTTATTGGGACGTTTTGTGAATGTAGTGAAAAACATTACAAAGGAAGCAGAAAAAAGTTATGGATTGCAATCTTCCTAAAAATTCAAGGCCATTTTTGCCTCTGAAGGAAAAGTTGAAGTAGATGAGAGACTTTACAAAACAACTTCCGAGGGCTCACGCCTGATATGGGCACAACCTCTGACGTGGTACTAACAAAACACATTGAGAGTCATGCTCAATAGGGAATTGTTTAGAATTAAGTTGCAATACGCAAGATGCAAGGGGCTTAAGGCCTTATCAGAATCACATCTAGGTCTATACGCCATCTCCTTAACTAAGCACTTTCTAGAGTAGGCAGTCTTTACATACCATTAGTACTGACCCTTTTACGAACAACTGTATTTCCATTCATGTCCTGTTACCGAGGAGATCTTCATGTTCAACCTCAAAAGTAATAAAGATTATGGCAACTTGTCACTCTAAAATATATTTGTTCAGCATTTTCTTTCTCATCCCCTCCCTCCCTCCCTCTCTGTGTGAGTGCGTGACATATTCCCATTTTGCACTGTAGATCCGCAACGGGGTGAAAGAATATTAGACATGTGTGCAGCTCCTGGAGGAAAAACCACTGCAATAGCGATCCTAATGCAGGATGAAGGAGAGATCATTGCAGTTGACAGATCTCACAATAAGGTGCATCATCTGTACCTAGCAGGTGATTTTAGCATAAAAAGAGTTATGTAATGTGGCTTCCTTACAGAATCTTGTAAATTTAACGGGTATTTTTTTTAACTTGAGATTACTCAACACTGTAAAAGGACACCTATTTATTCTGTTTCAAAAATTTTTAGATGTTGACCATGTGATTATTAAGATTCATTTTTTATAATTATTAAAATTGAGTATTTCCATGTGTTGCAAAACCGGTACATATTATTGATCAATTGCATAATTCATATGAACCAGATAGGCACTGATGCTGCCATACGAATTCGCAACTTAATCTTCAAGCAGAACATATGGATAGTGTTAGATCTTAAAATGATATCTGATTGTTTTAAAATAAGCATTGGCTTTTATCCTTATATGCTTCTTAACGCAATGCTTAGTAATACTTAATTTGAGCAGTGGACACCATGAAGAACATATGAGGTAGGTTGCAGCTTAAAGTTTGAGAATGTATGCCATATCTTTTATATCTTTAAATGTACTGAAAATTTGCTCAATTTTCCTGGATTGCATTCTGTATTGTCATTAAACACTAAGAATCTCCCATCATCTCAATGATCCTTTTCTTCCATCATTTGGAGCCAATAAGATTGTTTTGTATATTTTTTTGCAAGTCATTTGATGCTCTTAGGTGAGATTTGCTTTTTCCAGTTGAACTTGAAGATTTGATCTCCAATGATGCCGACACATTTCTCTGAATCCCTGTCTTGCATCAGTTGGCTTCATATAAGAAGTTTATATACATTTAACAAGTTATCTGATACTCTTGGGAGAATTTTTATTTCTTCATTGACCTTAAGCTTTTTTCGCAATAGATTACATTGCTTCCTATGGGATTTCATTGTTTCTGGTTAACATTTAATCCTTACCTAGCTTTGACCTTGAAAAAACCCTAGGTACTTGATATTAAAAAGTTGGCAGCTGAGATGGGCCTGACTTGCATCACCCCATACAAGCTTGATGCGCTCAAAGCTGTCCGCAGAAGTGAATCTGATGATTTGGCTGCATCACACTTCCCTCAAGATGTTGTTGGCATTGAGGAAAGGATAGAGAAAACATCAATGGCTGCTTCTGATGATTTGGATGCTGAGTTGGTTCCCCAAAGTTGCGGTTAGTTTTTTATTCCAGTCTTCTTGGATTTGAAGAGCGCTACATGGTATATGAGGATAACTCTGTATGGTTTAAACTTCCCCAAGTAAAAATTCTGAGACCTAGTAGGATCTAGCTTCAAGTTCCGGCTATGACAACCTCAATGCTTCATTCAGAAGACAGCTTACGCTTGCTGATTATTTTGGGGGTTTAATTCAAAGATTGATTAACAACAGTTAATTTCGTTCTTCATTTATCACCTTCTCCCAATTATGCCAGCATATTCATCTTGCTGGTTATATTTATGCTCCCTTAGTCCCTCTCTGCTTTTAGTTCTCTCTGCCTTCTAAAAAAATGAAGGTTGATTGTCAGAATAACGGTTCTTGGTTCCTTAAACTCGTCATGTCTGTATTAGCTAAATCTGACCTGATTCATTGACCACTTTTATAGAACCCAGTGATAAAATGAACTCAAAATGATGCCAATAGATTTCTAGTTCATTTCTGTGTCCATTCTATCAAATTTCTTCTTCTCAAGAACCAATTTGTATTTAAGTGCCTTGTACGGTTTGAAGATATAATTTTGGCACAAATTAATCTTACGTGGGGATAATGCTAACGATTGAGTTATGAATCAAGCAAAGGAATAAGAAAAGCTGATTACTCTTACTGAGGAAACAGAAAAGGGCAAGGTAATAACGGTTTAAAGAAGAAAGGCAGAAATATGAAATTATAACTCAACGAGCAGAATTAACTTTTATGGCTTCGTATAAATAGGAAAAAGGTTGGAACTCTGATGGTAGTCTTGATTTCTTTTGGATGTCTCCAAAATATGAATGGATAAGGTTGGATTTTACCTGCTTAAATTAGAATCAGCTAATTTCTTACACGTGTTCATATCCTCCAATCAACTATCCTGTTTTTCATCAACCAAATACCCAAAAGGTGTTTTTGTAGCCATTGCATATTCTTTTACCATGCTACTTAGTTTAATTTTGCATATAATACACCATCTCTTTATTTTTTAATCTCCAGATTAACTGTTTATTTATTTTGAGTTGCCTGTGACCCTGCAATTCTTTCCCCCCGGCCCCGCCCCGCCTTAAAAGAAGAAAATTTGAACTATGGGCTTTTGAATTTAGTTTTTTCAACTTTACCATGCAGTACTTACTCTTTTTTTTCCCCTTTACTTCTATTCCTTTAGATACCACCCATTAGTTTCCCTTTCGTGTTTTGTCTAGGATTGTTGCTTGCTCTCTATGGTTACCTAAAATTATTTCATTTTACACTCTTCAGTCAGTTGGTCTTATTCAACTTTTTTTCAGATGTAAATTCCAAAAATGGAACTTATTCTAGCAAAGCTGTGGAGAGAAAGATTATGCGGAAAATGAGAAATGGGCCTGGAAGAAATCACTGTTCGGGTGGTAGAGTTGAAAAGTCCAAAGGTTTTCTTCCAAATTCTTTTGACCGGGTTCTTTTAGATGCTCCTTGTTCTGCTCTTGGTCTTCGACCTCGACTGTTTGCTGGAGAGGTAAGGCATTTCTGAAAGGCATTACATATTATGCTTATCCATCATTCTGCCCCTCCCCTTTCATGTATTGCCATCATAGTGTACAACTTGATTGCAAGGCATTGTACTTTTACAACTTTTTTGTAAGAGATTTGAAATTGCTGAACTTTGGTAAATGTAGTACATCTAAAATTTAGATTGCTGGTTTTCGATGACAGTATCATCCTCGTGTTTCTTTTGTCTTTTCACAATTTGAATTGGTATACTAAAGTATTGCAATTAGGTGGAGATATTCTCAAACTTAGTATGTGACTTGTATTCCTTAATTTGTTTGTCATGCTATCTTCATTTGTTTCACTAACTTCTTCTTTGTCCTAACATTGTCATTTTTTTTAAAATTTTTTGTTTGCACCTTGCACATCCAGCTCATCTGAAGCATTTTGTTAATGCCTGGACAATATTGTTTAGGGATAATTTCAGAAACCTTGAGGAACCTCCCTCGAGGTTTCTAACAATTTTACCTAGTAGCCTTGAGGTTTTCAGTATTATACTTCCTTCCTTGGCCCTATAAAATGACCATAGTAACCTTAATATTGAATATTTTTCATGCAATTAAACAATCCGCTCCTGATCTTGTGCACATGAATGCATCACACAATTAGACATTTAATGGAAACAAAAACCAGATTCACTCGTGGGATAACTAGTTATGTCCTAAACACAATTTTAACATATTAAAAATTAGTTTTAGCTTTGCTCAGAGGATCTGGAGATGAATAGAAGATGTAAGCTAAATGTTGAAAAAGGATGGGGCTGGTGTTGGTACTCCAAGATTTGAGGGATAGGATGTTATATTAATGCAGTTAGTGAAATTTTTTGAGTTTAATAGTGCTATTTTTGTTTTGAAACTTAGATTGCGGTTTTAGAATTTAGGAACTGATGGTGGTGGTGGTCATGGTGATAATGGTACTAATATGATATGTGGGAATATGAAAGGTTTAAAATAGTACAGATGAGGGTTCAAAATAGGTTTGAGATTTTGTGCATGTTCCATATTTTTTTTAAAGAATTTTATAAGAAGGTAAAATGAACTTCACAATTTCATGAGGGCATTTTGGGTTATTCATTCAAAATTTTAACTATTGAATAGTTTTTGTTGCCAAAACGGTAAACTCAAGGGCGGTATATGTAATTTTTGAAATCTCAAGGGAACTAGGTGAAATTGTCAAAAACCTCAAGGGAGGTTTCTGAAATTATCCCTATTGTTTACACCATTCTCCCCTTGTGGAAAAGGTTCCATGAAGATTAAAATTCGTTTCTTGATATTATTTTTTCTTTCCTTCTTCCTTTTCTGTTTTCTTAACCTTGTCCTTATCTTGTTTCGGGGGGCTTGTGGGCATGGATAAGTTTCATAGATTTAGAAGCATACATATTGTTTTTGTTCTTTTGATTCAAACGGTACGGTTGATAACTGCATCCAGGTCATTCCATTTTCTGTGCATTGGAAAATTTTCCGACAAATGTCTGGATGGAAATACGTTGAATGTGTCTGATGCTTGAGGTCGAGGCTCCAAGACTTACAGATCTTGGGTTTGAAACCCCCTTCCCCCACCCTCTTCTTAAATCCCACCCATCCCCTGCTAAAAATAAAATTAAAAAAAGATGGAAGAACATTGAATGTGTCTGATATCTTATGTAGGAAACTGTAGAATCATTGAGGAATCATGCCAAATACCAGAAAAGAATGTTAGATCAAGCTGTTCAACTAGTTCGTCCGGGCGGGGTTATTGTGTATTCCACGTAAGTATGGATATTGTAAATTTTACCAACTTATTGTTGCTCTACATTTTTTTATGGTGTACATGTGGATAATCCTCATTTAGTTTTAATTGTATCATTCTGTGATCTCAAGAGATGTATTTATCTGATTCTCTTGCTTGTTTTCTGATTTTACTCATATTGTCTTTCTTAAACATTTATCTATACTGTTCTCTATGTTTGCTTACCTTAGGGCCTGTAAGATGACATTTATCTGTCTAGTTTCTTTTTCTTGTTATAATTTTTATAGTCCTTGTTTATGTAGTAGCAAGAAATGGTTTTCAGTAAAACATTTTTTTCCCCCTGATAAAAATGCTTATAAATGCATTGGCTTTCTGAAAATTGAACATTTGCTTCTTCAAGTTGTTTGCTTTGACGAACATTAGGATTTGTGAGTAGTACCAGCAATGAAATTGTGACTTCTTTCCCATGCAAAGTTTTTTCCTTGTTTCTTCTCATTATCTGTCTCTCCCCTTCTTCACTATCTTCTCTTTCTGCTACCTTTAACTCATTCCATTTCTTTCCCCTTTTTCCTCCCTCTCTAATCCCATCCCCTGGCCAACCTACTTTCTCAACTCTCCCTGGCCTCCCAGCCTTTCTGTCCTCCACTTCCATTCCCCTTAATCTTTTACCCCACTTCTTTTCCTCTCCACCAGTTTCCTTCTATATCCCGCTTACAATCTGTTACTTTCATCAGCATGTTGCCTGGGACTGAGAAGACTGCTCTTTCTAACCTATGAGAAGTTTAGATCGAATTTGGCAAGAGGGTTGTGCATGTCACAGGCTTTTGGTGGAATATTTTTGGTCCTTTGACCAATTTTCATGGAAATATAATCTCCGTTTGGTGGGTTTAATTTGTCTTCTGGTTTTGTATTTACGAGAATGAGATTTCCTTACTTTGGGTCGTTAAGAGGATCAACTGAGGGTGGGTATTGGTTTATAGAGGCTGTGCTTGGGGTGGTGATGCAGCCTAAAGTTGTTGGTAGGCCCCAATTGTCTATAGCACAGTTTACAGGGCTTAGAATTGGTAGGAACTCAAAAATGCAGGCATAAAGATCAGAAAAGAAACAGGACAGAAAAGTATAGAGAACTGCAGTTGAAGAAGGCATAAGAAGAAGAAGGGAATTATGAAACTCTAGCAATCACTCCGAGGAACCCCAACCACCCTCCTCCCTCCCTGCCCCTGCCCCTGCCATCGCCTCCCCCATCCTTCCTACCCACCTCTTACCCGGTATCTCGCCTTTGACCCCTGATACTGTTAGAGTTGGTGAAGGAGGAAAAATGGGGAGGGTGGCAGAGGGGAGGGGAAGGTGCAAGGCGGTTTACCACCATCTCTAAAAACGTTTAAGAAAAACTCCTAAAAAACACAAATGTTTTTGTAAAACACATCTATAGTTGAATTCTTATGAAAACCCCCAAAAAACCACGTGACAAACAGACCACTAGTATTATCAAAGCAGAGAGATTTCTTATTCACTCTAAGATTGTAAAAACTGAAATGCTAATTGCCAAAACAGTAAAATTACCAAAACAGAGAGTTACTGCAACTCCTATATTAGTAGAATATACCTCTAAGTATTATACCAAAAAACTTTAGAAATAAACAGAAAGACTCGTTGAGAATCTAACCCAACTACTATCAAATAGGCTCTGTCTTTGAAGTTGTGCCTAATCCTTAATCTTGGAATTCCTTGGACCACTTATCATCTGGACAACATAGTTTTGTTGGAGGATGGTAGGTCAACGGGTTATTTGGAACTTCACTGGCAGTTTTTTTGGTGAACTTAGTATGGGAAAGGAACCTACACAATCAAAGGAGTTGGAGAAACTTTCTTTTGACCTGGAGGGTTCGGAAGACACAGAATGCCTCGCAGATAGCTATTTTTGGTTGTTGGAAGGTCTTGTGGGGCAATACACCATGAAAGCTAGGTTTTGGGAGGGTAAGAAGATGATAAGTGTGTTTGTTTCTGCATCTGGACAATGGATGGCCATATTGTTCTCCTTTTTACTGATTTAGATTTGACTTCTGTTGCTACAAACTGAATCTTTCAAGCCTATCTTAGCTATATCTTGAGTGCAAGGTGGAAGCCACGCCTGTATAATGCAAGAGGCAGTTATCCAATTTGATGGTTAATATTTGCAATAGTGGAAGGCTTAACCGGTTACTTTCTTGATTTAGTTATTGCTGCCATCATGTAGTACACTAGTATACGCTGTCAATATTCCATTTTTTGCTTCGGCTCCATCCTCTACCTTGTGTTACACCCCTTTGAAGTATGCACTGTTTATTTCATGAATCCTGTGAATCATGCACTCCTATTGTTGCAAGATAAAGGTGACAGAATGCAAATGTTAGGGCACCTTGAAGAATAATAAAATCAAAAGAAAGTGAAAAAAAATCTGTGGCACCTATGCCAGTTAATTTGAGTTTAGGGAAAATGTGGAAGCATGAGGAGCTAATGTAAAAGATTACTACTATATGATTCCAAATCTTCATTAAAGGAAAATGAACATAATTTTGGTACACCAAAATATGGAAAAGTGGACGTCAATTTGAAGTGGGAGAGAGTAACATTTGTTTTAAAGTTATTGCAAACTTAGGAAGAGGATTGACCTCAATTTCAATGCTGGCAGATGTACTATAAATCCTGGAGAGAATGAAGGATTGGTTCGATATGCATTGGACACCTACAAGTTTCTCTCACTGGCTTCGCAGGTCTGCACTTCTTTTGATGCTTGGACTGTTAGATAAATGAAGCGTTCTTCTTTACTTATGTGCAAAGACTTTCTATTGAGTTATGCTAGAGGTTCTAAAAATCGCCCAAGTAACAATTAAAACCTGATATTTTTCCTTTGCTGCTCTTTCAAATAATTAGTATGTGTTCCAGAAATTACCTAGAGATTGATGGCTTTTCAGCATGGCAGTCGATCTCTATCTACTGTCAAGGGGTATTCCTTATGCTATATTGTGGTCAAAATTGCGATGAAATTGAGCTGAAGAGTATGTTGAATAGCAAGATATTTTGATCATCTTGTGCAATCTCATGAAGCATCCATAAGTTCTGCTCCAAGAGAAGGGCTTAGCTAACAAAACTTGGAATACCAACAAATTCACATATCTACACTGCAAACATGTGCAATAAATCTGCACAACTTGCATGGTTGTACTCTAGATTGACCATTTGCAAGTGTCAGGTGGTCCTAATTTTTGCAGTTCTTGTAATTTAGTTGATTATTTAAATGACTAATAATGATTTTGAGTTGGTCATGTTTTGATGAGCTTCCATTGACTACATAATGCACTTCAGCATCCAAGAGTTGGGGGACCTGGCCTTGTTGGTGGCTGTCAGTTATCTGATGGATATACTGAGTAAGTATTTTTCTCCTGTATCATCATATCAAGTTTTTCTGTGTAAATATTATGAGTCTGAAATGCTTCAGCTGTTGGAGCTGTTTAGTCTAAATTTTAGAATTTTGCTGTTCATCCGAAGGTACAGGGATGCAATGTCCACCATTTGGTGTTTGGAATTACAGTTAAACTAAGCAGCTTCAAGTTAATTCTTTTGTGCTTCTTTTGGTTCTGCTTACAAATTAAAACATTATTAATATTTTGTTCACCGTGGCTGAAGTTTCCCAAGCGTTCACTTAAGGAAGCTTTATTGTTTACTTGGGAGATTATGATTTTGGTATCATAGACATAAGCAGAATCATGATGAGCATTGGCAGATATTTCATGTGCTATTTTTGGTTGTATAGGCCAAAGGGACTCTAAAATCAAACTTGAAGCTAAGACGACCAATTTTGCATACTAATGCTTCTTTTATGATGGCTTTGCTTGTTATTTGGAGTTGGTAAATGATAGCTGCCTTATCGGTTTCTCTCTCTCTCTCTCTCTCTCTGTGCTCTTTAGTGATTAATGTTTACAACTGCTGCTAATTCTAAACCTGATTCTTAATCACAGGCCTGATAATAAAAGGTTTAACGGTTTCAATGTGCCATTGTTGATTAAAGTTAGATACTGCATGAGAGAACTAACTTTTGTAGGATATTTAGCATTTTTGTTCTGAAAATAATAGGAGTAAAAAAAAAGTCTCAAAAGAATATAGGCCATCTAGTGTTGTTTGGTTGAAGACTTTTATTTAAATTTATTAATTGCCTAGGAAATTTGATAGAGATGTATAATATCACAATTATGTTCAGATCACATGGTTTATTCAAATTAGTTAGCCTTGTGATTTTCTTGCATTACGCTGATATTTAGAATCAGCTTTTACATTCTAAAGAATTAATTGCAATTTAGAAATCACGTTTTAGTGTATACTTTCTGCTGGCAACATGGGTTCATGTTAGGCATGAAATGCCAACATTAACAAATATCTGCCCTTGGCTGTACTATTGAGCGTTCAGCTGTTTTGGCAAATAGTTTAAAAATAATCAATACATTTTGATAGTTGTAAGTTGTTCCATGAGTTGTCTTTAACTTTTTTAATTGGCATAATTGTTCAGGGAATGGTTGAGACCTGGAGAGGAAGATCTTGTTCAGAGGTTCGATCCATCTTCTCCACTGGATACAATAGGCTTTTTCATAGCAAAGTTTAATGTTAGTTCCAAAGATGCTTAAACTGGAATGCTTTGGATTAGTCCCTAGCAGCAGAGTTTCACCATTTATTGGCGTTGCTCATGGAGCACATCTATTTACGCTAGTTACCTCACAAAATTACAAGAAACTCAGATTTTACTGGCCAAAGGTCATGTAAAGGAAGGTTAAGAAACAAATCTCCTTTTGCCAGTACCCTAGCCTTCTTGAAAACCATGTTACATTATTCATGTCATATTTGTTGCAATGAATATTATTTTGCTCATCAGTTATTTACTTGTACTGCTGAGCCAACAAGACATTCTTGAATTACATCACAAGCAGCTGAAGTTGTATGTCTGTTTCCAGTCCTCTATGCGCTGACCTTTCTATTTCCCATTTCCTTCTTGGGGGTCAAGTTGGGCCTTTACACTTGGAGCTGCATGTGTTTTTTCCATTATTCCATACTCTTAGCTTTTATTTCCCCTTTTTCTTGAATTCTTGGGGAAGAATGTAGGCGCGTACAGATTCACAAGTAAGGCTTCACATTGAACAATGGCAAAATTAAATAATCTAATCTCTGCATCAAACAAATTGATACCCTTTCCTTCACCAAGATAAAAGTTTAAAATTAAAAGAGGAAAGAGGGCTAGGAGGTTAACTGAGTAAGTAAAATAATAGTATCAGTAAATAAACCACGAGTTTTTTACATGGAAATTTCTATTCATGTTCGGATCATGGTAAAGAGAATTGAAGTCTTGTTACTCTTTCAGACGGAGAAAACTTTTATTTGGCAGACAATTGTTCTGGTCTACTCTTTGTTAAATTGAACCTTCGCTCAAAAGTTATCTTTATTTCCATCTTTCTGCATATCGTAAAATTCTAGTAGCTTAAGGCGGTTGTACAACAAATACAAGATTCTGTAATTTAAAAAAAAAATAAAATTTAAACATGAACACTTCTCCTGAGGGGCCATGTCAAGAGATGGAGGAAATTTGAATTCATTCCTGCGAACAAAATTTTTACACCACGAAAGCATAGAAGATACATTTTCATCGACATTTTGACAACCGAGAAAAGTTGTCTCTAGTAGCTTTTACAGTGTTTCAAGCATTCATAAGGGCAAACAAACTTCAAGGAGTTAAAGATAACAGAACCTTTTGTGGTTTATTGTTTCATCATCAATGATTGATGATGATAAAAAGTCACTGCCATTCTTCTAATAGGCCAAGCATTTCTATCATCAATTATCATGCCACAACTCAAAGTATGATGATTCATCTATTTGAACTGTGCTATTAGAGTTATCTGTAACTTCTTTCACCTGAGCAATTCCACTAATTATCTCTTCAGTGTGTGCATTATCTACGTACCATAAGTCCATATCATTACTTGGCAAGGCAGAGCCAATTTCCATGGTGTCAATCCAGGCAAAGTTGTCGTAGTGAAACTGAATCTTGTCTGAGTATTCCATGGTCATGCTGTCCAAATCTCCATTAACTGTCTCCATGGATTGAATAATGCCAGAACTACTATTATCTTGCACATTATCTTCTGGTTCTTCGTCTTGAAGCAGCTCCTGGAGCGTAATTGAATCAAATTCTGTTAATTCTAATCCATCAAACTCATACAGAAAAGCTGAAGGTTCGGAACTATTTGGGAATTCTGAAGCCATTTGAATCTAAGCAAATAAACACTGTGGTTTTAAGAAACTAAAACATGTTCACGTTTAAAAAATAAATCTAGGAAGAAAGTTAAAGAGAGGAAACCAAAAAAAATAAAAAAAGGGGGGAAAAAGGACTGGAAACTTGAAGAAAGCTAAAAGAGCATAAGCGAATGATATCAAAGAGATCTTGTATCCTGGACCTTAAATAAGCATCTCACGCACATAAAATCAGAAATTACACTCAACACCCTTGGAGTTGTATAATATTCCTTCATATTTGTTATAAATATTAGAAAAGCCTTATTACATGCATGCTTTTCTAAAATATTGGGCAACATATAGCAATTAGTGTCCTTGGGGCCTTCGCTAATCAAGAGTGCAAAAATTTTTGACTATTAATTATAAATGAAATTAGTACTTATTTTTGTGCGAAATACATCGTCAAACATATAATGACAATTGTACTTTTTTTTTTCACACGAACCATTACAATACTCTTATTAATAAATAGTCAAAATCTGTACCATCTTTATAATATAAATGTCCTTTCTACAAATTTATTGTATTTTAACTATAATAACATATGGTTCACCACAAAATTATACCGGTAATACTGGAAGTAATTCATGTGGGATTATATTTGTGTTAATATTATCAAAGGGCTGATTCTTTCTTTCTTTCTTTCTATTTTCCTTTCTTTGCCATCAGATCAAAGGGCTGATTCTGTCATGTCATGAAACTTTCAAGGAGGTAAGTTCAATTTCAAGAAAAACAGAGATTCTTATGCTTATGACAAATCCTAAGGGATCTTCATTGTAATTTTTATATACGTGCATGTGTTAGTATAAATTTGCATATGGATATCACAAGGATAGACACTTTTCCAAGATTTAGGTTGGTGCTGTCATGAACTAAACAAGTTGGTGGAGCTGAAAACAGAAATACAACACTAGCAAATGCCTAGAAAGTGTGATGAAATTTCTTTTCTTATCAAAAAGAACCATTTGCTGCATAGACAAGTCAGCAAAAGTGATAAACCTTCTAGTTCAAGTGGGGTATGGTTACCCCTTTTTCTAAGATAATGTGCGATGGGATAATGTTTGGTGTACCTCAATTTCTTTGCGTCTTTTGGTGAAATACTTTGGTACTCGGGGAACTAATTGGATTGTTGCAAGCAGTGCGAATGGGGTGCGGTTTAGAAGAAGCGGTTCATTCTCAATCCTCATCACTTCATTGAGTGCCTAGGTTTGTGAGAAATGCAAAGTGGTAGGCGGATACAGATTATTCAAGAATCCAACACATTAGTAGTGACAGTTGTTTGGTTTGGTTCGTTACAAGTTGGAAATGCATTATGATATGATCCAAATATCCACAGCCTTAGCAAACAGGATTAGTATAGTATTCAAGGCAAAGACCCTTAAAGAAAAAAGGGGGTATACAAAGGCAAAGAGTTTTACAAAACTATGTTTTCCAGTTATTAATGTGTGAAAAATTTTAATAACCTTACATGGTTTTAAAATTTTTTGTATTTTGTATAATTAGACCGTCTTGATTGAATTGTTTGCATTGAGTATGAGAAAAAAAAAATTTACATTCTAAACTTCAAGAATTAAGTATTAGGAAAAAAGGGATAAAGAATCAAGTATATTACCATTACCTGTTTGAATATGGAGATAACTTAAGATTGGGAGAAACACAGTGATTAGCTAGCACGTTTACTGTTTGGTTCTTGGACGTTTTATTCTTGCAAGTGGCGTTATGATTAGCCTGAGGGGAATATAATTTTTTGCCTAATTAAATTACTCCTTTTCAGATCTTCTTAAGCCACGTTTACTATAGCCACTAGCTGAAACCCTGCCAACCATAGCGAATGATGCTTAGTTGAATATCATTTCTGCTATGAGACACATGAGACCATGAGTTAGGATAAGAATTGGCACCAAAAGTGCACAAACTCTCGGGGGATTTTACTATTTGAAAATATCCTAATCTTACAATTTCAATTAGAAAGCAATTATGATTACAAATGAAACTAAATAAGGATGATGCTTAGTTTAAGATATTCCTTTATTGACATTCTACTGCACTTCTACAACTTTGAGATAAGACTCCCCACCCCACCATTTTCTTTTCTTTTCTTTTCTTTTTTTAAGGTCATTGCCATTTATTGGCCCCCAAAGCAAAAGTGGGATGACAGTGGTAGAAAATAGATCCACCAAACTAAGACATCACTTAATTAGAGTGATTTTTACTGTTCAATTGTCACTATGAGTTTTTTTTTGACTAAAGATGATGCATATAACCGTCAGCACATAAATGCATCAAGTAGAGTTTGGTTGGCTAAAAAGGAATAATGAAAACTTCATCAGCCAAGTTTGGCTAGAGTTTGGTTGGCATAAAGAATGCATAAATGCATCAACCAGATTCTGGTTGGCAAAAAGAATGGACCACGGGATATTTGTTGAAAAGTTACTTGAGTTTATATTTCTCTTTTTCAATCGATTTCTTTTTATCTGAATTTACGTCCTGTCAAATTAGGGGTTAATTTGAGCATTTAACTCCTTTGAGGGATGACAGCATATTTTTTAGATAAAAGGTTGAGGTTGTGCCAGAACATTTGTTGAGAAGTTTATTGAGTTTTTGTTTCTATTTATTGATTTAATGGATTTACATACTGTAGACTTAGGACTAATTGAGCCATTCAACTTCTCTGAAGAATGAACTTTACCCCGTTTTTTTTACTGTGTAAGCAAAGGTTTCAAGTCCTACAAGCAAAAAGGAAAGAAAGGAAAGGCCATGAGCGTTGAACTAGCGACCGAGAATGATATTTACCTTGTGAAATGAACTTTTGAATTTGTGCTGATACATCATTGAATTTAACATGAATGTCAAAATTGCATGATTTCAATTCTTATAACATAAACTTGAAAGGAAATCTAGAAAGAAGTATGAAAAGATGAGTAACAAAACTCAAAGTATGTGTTTATCTATGAGTACCTAAGAACTTTAATTATTTTTAACTGGGATAGGCCAACTAAAAATTGAATGGCTGTTAGTTAGAGTCAATAAAAGCCCGAGCTGGCATTGACACAGTCAAGCCCGTCTAAGAAAAACAGGAAAAGAAAAAAAACCAATTTCTCTTATATTTGGTCTATTTTTTGTAACCTTTTATGTTTTGTTGTATTTTATTCACATTACTTAGTTTTTTTTTTGATAATTAATACTTTTGTAATTTTATCGGTCCTTTATTTCCAATCAA
This sequence comes from Coffea humblotiana, assembly GCA_023065735.1. Taxonomy (NCBI): domain Eukaryota; kingdom Viridiplantae; phylum Streptophyta; class Magnoliopsida; order Gentianales; family Rubiaceae; genus Coffea; species Coffea humblotiana. Next base: position 4,374,499 of record CM041212.1, on the reverse strand, counting down.
ATTATTTGAACCCCTTAATCTTGACCCTCAACCTTAATGAGATATGGTAGAAAAATCTTGCGACGATATCATTGCTTCAATCTGAGTTTGAAAACTGCAACGGATCTCCTGTCTCATTTCCTGTGCCACTTTCTGGCCCACTTTTTATTATATTATTATTTTTCCTTTATAAACATCATAGTTTAGTCCTTTTTGCTTCCTTAAAACCCAAACACTACTAACTGAGTAAAAAATAAATACAACAATCTCGAAAAAGTAATATATAATAAAAAATTAAAAAATACAGCAGAAAATTCATAAAAAATCTCATTTTTATGCATATTTTGATTTTTTGAGTTTGTCAAATTTTTGTATTACTCAGTTAATAGTTATTGTATCTTAAGGAAATAAAAAAAAATTAAAATATGATGTTTATAAAGGAAAAATAGCAATATAATAAAAAGTAAGATAGACACTGGCAGAGTGAGTGGGATAGAGGATCCATTACGAAAAAAAAAACTTCAAAAGATTTGATAAAAAACTTCCATAGTGAAAGGACATACATCTTTCATCAACTTATCAATTCAGTTTAGAATGTTTATCAAATGAGATATGCAAGTAGACGTGATTATCTTCTTTGTTATTTAAGATGCACAAATGAAAGATACATTTTCTCAACAAAAAATGTTTAAAGGCAAAGGGAGTTTTTAATTACAAGAGGGGAAATGAGAATACGTATTTCACAGGGTGAGGAATGAGTTGGATAGTTTGGAGAAGAGATATAAGCGAGAGATCTCAAATTTGAACCCTCCCGCCTACAGTAAGGGTGTGTTTGATAAAACTGAATTTTGAAATTTGACAACTGAAATCTGAATCTATTAAGTTATTGAATTGATAAGTATTAAATCAAATACATTTGAGTGTATGTCACATTTAGTGATAAGTTATTCACTTATTTTTGGGAACAAGTTTTGTTTAGAAAATTCAGTGTCACTTAATTAATTCAGATGTTTAATTTTTGGTTATTAAACGTATCTAATTATATTAAGATCTGAATCCATTAAATTTAAATGTTGAATTGGGTTAACAAATAGAGCCTAAAATAATATTAAAAAATAGAGAGAATACGTATGTCACCGCCGTGGAGGTGTGGGTTAGTCTAGTAGTTAAGGTTGAGAATTTAGAATTTAGAGGCTTTGGGTTCTAATTTTCATTCTTCCTTCCTGTTTATTAAATCCCATCCAACTAAAAAAAATTTAAAAAGATACATATGTCACCACCACCCACTTCCACTTTGTATAATCTGCCCTTCTTTTTCGTAGCTCTTTAGTCCCTATGAGTCATCATGCACCTGTAATCTACTTTATTTAGCATGCTTGATGAAGATAATGTAGAATAAGAAAACATTAAAGGCCGTACAATTGGCAAGGTGGAGTCATTGATGGGATATGCTAACTAAATGCACGCGAAAAATTAGAAACTATCTCACCCTTGAGTGGTTCGTGGTCCGACTAGCTACCGTCTCTGTCTTGCTTCCATAAGAGATATCAACATGAACATATTTCAAACCTTAGTGATTGTCTTCATTTCCAGGAAATGTAGACTATTATAGGATGGCTGCGCATTCAAATATATCCTCAATATGCTAGGTTTTGATCTCCTCTGCTAAGATCATTTGCCTAAAGACATGGAACATACTAGCTTAATGCAAATGGAAGATGGCCTTCCTTGAGTAGCTTGGAATAGCCTCAATGGATTATTTTGGTTAGTTGGCCACTCCTCCACAACTGATATTGATTCTTCATTTATAAAGCACTATCGTTTGCAGAAAATGGAACCGAAAGAACAATTTACCATGCCAATGGCAAACTTACCAGCAAGTTTGACACATGCCAAATGACCTCCAGCTATACGTTAGACGATGAAATGGATGTAGAAAATTAAAGAACTTTAATTCATATTAATTTGTTATCAGTACCTATTAGTTGTCAAATAATATTCGGGCTACGCCTTTATAAATCATTTGTAGTATTGAAATACATAATATGCATAGTTATATATCATTAAGAAAAAGGTAACATATAGAAAAGCTCCCTATGATTAAACTAACTTATAGAAAAGCCCCTTACAATTTCAATCATACATTCCGATTCCTCATGGTTTGAATTAATTTGAAACAATGGAAATTGTAAAAACTAAAGGAGGTAAGTGAAATGACATAATTACCCTAATGTATAAGAAAAAAACACCTTCTAACAATCATTCTAGTTAAGCAAACCTATAAAAGAAACCCCCTATGGTTAAACCAACTGACGGAAAAGTTTCTTATGATTATCTATTGCTGCCATCATTCTCCACCTTCTGCTGCTATCCTCGCCTCCATCACAACCCCCATCGCTCTTCTTTTTCCTCCTCTCTCTTCCTCTTCCTCTTCCTTTCCCTCCCCTGTACCTCCTTCCTTTCCATTGCGGCCTCCTTTTCACACTTCCTCATCTCTTTCCCGTGACCAAATCTGGCATAGGAGAGAGGGGAGGGGTGTAGGGAAAGGGTAATTTGTTCATGACTCCTTCCTCATACCCCCTCCCCTCTCTCCTGTGACTAGTTATGGTCGCTGGAAGGAAGGAGGATGTAGGGAAGTGGCCGTGAGAGAAGGAGAGAGAGCAGGATGCAAAGGAGCGGAGGGGAGGGGAGAGGAGGAGAGGGAGGGGGAAGGGACAAAAGGAAGAAAGAGAGGTAGAGGGTAGTGATGGAAGAGAGGATGGCGGTGGAAGGTGGAGAGTGATGGTGGCAAGAGGTGGGGATAGTGGTGGAGAAAGAGATTAGGGTGGTATTATTTATTTATTTATTTTGTGTATAGAAATAAAGTAAGTTTATTTAGAAGCTTTTATTTATTTATTTTATATATAGAAATAAGGTGAGTTGTATTTGGGGATTTTGGATTGTTTTTGAGAATTTTATAAGCTCTAAGGGGTTTGATAGGTATATTAGCTAAAAATTTGATTTAAAATTTTTTTTCCCGGTCAAGCATCTCAAATCGTTAATTTAAATGAATTTTGTCGATTTTTCAAATTAGTTCAAACCACAAGATACTGTATTGTATGATTTGAAATGATAGGGGGACTTTTTCTACAGGTTTGCTTAACTACAAGGGGTTTTTGCGCATTATAACTCTAAAGGTATAATAGGTATATCAATTGCAAAATTATTTGTTTCCAATACACAAAAGCGGCAAGTGTATTTCAAATTTGTTAATTTAGATGATTTTTTTTTAAATTAGTTCAAATCACGAAGTACTAGAGTGTATGTTTTGAAACTATATGAAGCTTTTTCATAAGTTTGCTTAACCGTAGGGAGATTTTCTATATTTTACCCTAAGAGAACTTCACTTTTACAGAACTGTAATGAGCCACAAAATCGAACTAGAAAACGTAAGTTGGAAATCCATGCTTGTATTTTCTACCGTTTCATTCTATTGACTATCATCAATTCTAGTAGTTCTAGCAGCAAGCATTGTATCATACATGTTACCACCATGTTTATATCATTTAAAACTATCTTACTTTAACTATACAATAATATTCTTGTAAATGAATACATGTCTGTAGAGTCAAAACAGATTAAACAATACCGTAACGAATGCTTATAGATTAAAATAGTACAAGTCCATCATAGGGTATCCTAAAAAATTGTTATAAATAGTCTGAACAACGTTAATGAAATAAGGTAGAATGAAATGGATAGAATCTTGAGTCATGCTAAACAACACTATCCTAAAAAACTATTTCAAAGTATTGAAATGTTTCTCCAAAATTAAACCAGCCTTCCTCTTGTTAATAAAAGAGAACAAGAACAACAAATGTGTAATTAACCAACAGAGAAGGGGAAAAGAGAGAATGGAGAAAAGGAGGAAGAAAGAATATGGAGAGAAGTGAAGATAGTTTGTGTGCAATTGGTAAAGCAAGGCATTTATAGGCAAAGATAAGATTTAGTGAAAATAGTGTGTGTGGAACTAGTGAAGCAGGGCATTTATAGGCAAAGATAAGATTTTAGTAACCAAAAGAAATGCTGTTTCAGAAAAACCGCCATTGCAATCTTGATCTTTTGCTAATGTTCATTGGAGATAAGATAAATTGAAAAGAAACTGGGCTGTGCTTAACCCACGTGCAACAGCCCAAATCCACCAGTTTGCATTAGATTGGCCCAACTCAACTTTTCTATTGTGTGCGCGAGCCCACAGTAGTTCTTAACTCACCATAAGCCCAATAAGAAGTTAAGCATTATAAATAATTGGAAGTCTCTTTGGTTTTCCAATATAGAATAAAATCTTTTGAAATACACAACTATTTACAACAATCTCCCTTCTATTTCAAAAGATTTTGGACAAAAGTATGAAAGATCTACTGGATTTGTTTGGGCTCAATGCAATTAGTTTGGTGTCTTTTGGACTATAAACCAAACTTAGATTGACAAAACATGACTGATGCAAACCCGAATCTCCAAGCTCCCATTCTTAAAGAGTCGATTCACATAGGCAGCAGAATGATCTATTTTGATTAGGTTATGGAACAAACTAGATCGAAAACCTTAACCCAACAAATCCTCAAAAATGTGAACCTATTGATACTATTTCAATCCGACACCTTCAAAAGAATGCGAACCTGGGTATAGGTAGAAAGGTGCTACAACCAACCGTGGTCATTGATTGATAAGTCAAAACTTGAAGATGAAGGAGATACACTCACTTTGTATCAAGGGTGTTCACAAAGGAACAAGAAAGAAAAAACTCTCAAATTTTATTCAACAAAATCTATCTTACAAAAGCATGGAAATGGCTTATTTATAGCCAAAGTATAAATCCAAATAGGCCAAGGCTAAAACTATATAGCTAACCAAACTAATGACCTAATCTAAAGCGTAGCTTAAGTTTTAAGCTGGCCAATTATTCTACCTATCTAAAAAGGTCCAAACAACTTAATTAAAACCCTAACTATCCAATGGATTCAACAAGCATGGATCGATTGCTTTATTCAATCAATAAAAGACTCAACTATGCAAAGACTAAAAATCAAAGACAAAGAAAACCTATGTGACCAGAAGACTTGTATTAAGTTAGACATGGGCATGCCGAACAAGAGTAAACCTTTCTGTCCAAAATTTGAATTCTTCCTTTGTGACCCACGAACCATCCTCCATTGAGCTAAAGATTGTTGGGTGGATCACCAATAATGTCTTGATTTGGAACAAGGCTTGACTCAACACTTTGATAGCTTCCGTGCTCACATCAATGACCTATAAAATTGTTAGTGAAACATGAATTTCTGTGAACCAACAACTCTTGATGTATGACAGAGATTTTATCAATCACATTGCTATACACAATTTACTGTTCAACGTCATTTTGCACATTTAGGCTCTACGCCTGTCTAGTTATTCATGAGAGTTATAAAGATTCGGCCAAAAATTTTATAGGAGCGACCCCACTCTACTTCTATATAAATGAATTTATGAAGTGTATACTACTTTAAATACACCATTCTAAAGGAATATGAAGTCACTAAGAGTTATAAACTCAACCTCATGATTACTCATAGCCAAAGCACTCATCTCAAAAGGGACGTAAATTTGAAGTACTTTACAGTCAATATTGACTTGTTATTACCTATATGAACCTACTTCATGGGATCTCTAATTAGATAGGTTGGGTTACCATTTCTATTGACAACTTGTTGGCCGAAGTCCCATTTTCCTTGTAGTTTGAAGAGTTTAAGTTTAGTTAGAGGATCGGCCAAGTTCAATTCTGACTTCACATAATCAATGGAATTTATTTCACATCTAAGCAGCTACTTTATGACATCATGCCTCAATTTCATATATCGACTTTTACAGTTACAGGATTTGTTTTTAGCAATACCAATCACCGCTTAACAATCACAGTGTATGAACAGAAGAGGCAATAGACCCTTAGTTGAAGGAATATTGGCTAAGAAATTTCTCAACCAATCGATCTCAGAATTAGCTAATTTCAGAGCTATAAACTCTGATTCCATAGTTGATAATGATTGTCTGCTTGGCTGATTTCCATGCTATTGAACTACCACTAAGGGTGAACATATAACCACTAGTGGATTTTGTCTCACTTGAATTAGAGATCCAATTAGCATCATTGTAACCCTCTAATATAGTGGAAAATTCACAACACAGGATACTATAATTCATGATACTTTTCAAATATTTCAGTAGTTTGATTAATGTATACTGATGCTCATGATTGGGAATGTGAGTATACTTACTTAGTCTACATACAACTTAAGCTATATCAAGTCTTATGAAATTCATTAAATACATCAAACTCCCAATAATCTGAGCAATTGGGTTATCATTATTTTTCTTTAATTGAGTGTTAGCATTCTAAGGAGTACTCATAGATATCACATCAAAATTTTCAAACTTCCTAAGAAGTCTCTCTGTGTAATGTTCTTGTGATAACATAATACCATTATTTCTCCATGACTTTAACACCCAATATCATTTTGGCTTCACCTAGATCATTCATATCAAAATTAGAAGACAAAAACATTTAGTACTATTAACAATATTTAAACTTGTACCAAATATAAGTATGTCATCCACATATAAACTAATTGTTATATATTGATCATTTACAACTTTAGTATGTACACATTTATCCATCTCTGTAGATGAAAATTCGTCTTTTTATCAAAATTTGATTAAATTTCTCATGCCATTGTTTAAGAACTTGTTTTAGGCCATAAAGAGATCTAACTAATTTAAAAACCTTATTTTCTTGTCCAGACACAGCATGTCCCTTAGGTTGAATCAAATAAATTTCTTCTTCTAAGTCACCATTTAAAAAATTTGTTTTAACATCCATCTGATAAACAAAGAGTTCATTAATAGAAGCCAAAGTAAATAAAACACGAATGGAAGAAATTCTTTTTACTAGTGCAAATGTGTCAAAATAGTTAATATTTCATTTTTGAGAAAATCTTTTTGCTACTAAACGAGTTTCGTATTTTTCTATAGAGCCATTAGGATTATATTTTCTTTTAAAAATTCATTTGCAACCAATAAGTTTTGCATTAAGCGGTAAATCTATCAATTTTTTTTAAGCCCCAAGTTTTATTTTTCATAATAGAATCAATTTCTGTTTTTTTTAAACCACTATTATTATTATTGATCCAGGTGGCCAGGAGTACTACTCCAGTACATGTTTTTTTGTGGAACGAATGTACAGGAAATGCTTAACATCTAAAGAGGAAATACCTTTCACATCCCTAGGCAGCGTGGTGGCGTCATAAGTGGCTGATGTGTGGGTGGAGGCCGCTTGTTTCGCCAAGGCGTCCGCCGCTGTGTTGACCTCCCTATAGCAATGCTCCATGATGAATTCTGCGTTTGCCATTGCCTGCTGTATCCGCCTGATGACCTCCTTATAGAATCAATTTCAGTTTTTATCGTTTCTTTAAAAAATTTGCCAATACAAGAAGAAATAGCATCAAAATAAGTTAAAGGATCATTATCAACAAAAAAAAGTTTGAAAATCATTTTCATAAGAAAATTCTTTTGTTAGTCTTTTACTCTTTCTCAATTCCTCATTAGAGGTTATTTCTCTATTTATTTCAACAGGTGCATAATAAATTTTATTAGATAGTGAAAAAATATGTTCAAAGAACTCAACATTCTTTGTCTCAATAATGGTGTTACAATCAAGCACATCACTTCTTAAAACAAGAAATCTATATGCAACACTATGTTTAGCATATTAATAAACATATTGTCAAAAGTTCTAGAACCTAATTTTCTTTTTTAGGATTAGGCAATAATACTTTAGCAAGGCACCCTCGCACTTTTAAATATTTTAAATTTAGCTTATAATTTTTCTATAACTCATAAGGTGTTTTGCTAGTTCTTTTATGTGGAATCCTATTTTGTAAATGACATGCAGATAATATAGGTTCTCCTCACAAATTATCGGGTGCATGAGAACTAGCAAACATGGAGTCATCATTTCTTTTAGTGTTCTATTTTTCCTTTGAACTACCCCATTAGACTCTAGTGAATAAGGAGGTGTTATGTTATGTATTGTGCCTTCATGCTCACAAAAGTTATCCAAAGTTAAATATTCAGCTCCTCTATAAGATCTAATTCTTTTTATTTTCTTATTAAGTTAATTTTCTACTTTAGACTTATGAGATAAAAAACCATTATGAATATCATCTTTGTTTCTAAATAAGTAAAGTTTGATGTATCTATAATAATCATTTATAAAAGTAACATAATATTTTTACCACCTCTAGTCATAATTTGTTTGAAATCACTTAAATTTGTGTGAATTAAACTTAATAATTTAGTTTCTCTTTGGATAGTTACCTAACTTTTCTTTGTTATTTTAGTTTCTACACATATTTCACGTTTGTGTATGTTATCATTAATACCAAAATTTAAACCACATGATTCCATTTTCTTTATATAACTTATATTAACATGTCCTAATCTAGCGTGCAATAATGAAATTGAATCAATGATATAAGCAGTAGAAGAAGCATTTTCATTGATCACGTAGGAAATGTTAAGTACAAAAAGTCCTTGGTTACAATAGCGTTTGGCCACAAATACGTTATTTTTGGTCATTACAATTTTGTTATATTCGAATGACACTTTTACCCCAACTTTTCTTAGCAAAGCTATAGAAACCATACTTGTCCAAATATTTGGCACATGTAGCACATCATTAAGGGTCAAATTTTTTTTCTAAAGTGAGTTTCAAGAATGCTTTGCCCTTATTCAGAACTTTAGCGGTTTGTGAGTCTCCAAGATAGACCATCTCTTCATCAACCCGTATTGGAGTATAAGAGGTAAATGCTTCTCGATTTGCACATATGTGCCGAGTAACCCTAGAGTCTGCCACCCATTCTTTCACATTGGCTGCAATGCTCATTTAAGAATTGACTACAACAATTATTTCATCTCCTTTGGCTAAATTAACTTTAGGAGGATTAGTATTTGCTTTGTCACTTTTATTTTTGTACCTATATTGGACAGTAAGGTGTCCTGGTTTTCCACAAACGAAGCAATTGCCTCTCTTTTTCTTAAAGTTGGAATTATTGGACTTTTGACTTTGGGGCTTGTTAGTGTACCTCTTATTGTTGCTTTGTTCCAAGTTGGTTTTTAGTGTTATCTCTTTGGCTTTGGCAGCTCTTAACTCCTTCATGTTGGAATCTTCGATGAGGATGTGTTTCACAAGTTCCTCAATGGTGTAATTCTTTTGCTTGTGCTTTATGTTATTTTGTAGTTAGTCCATGATTCGGGCAACTTTTCAATTAGCATGCTTGCGGCAAATTTCTAGGGCAAAATGATGTCTTCACTTTTCAAATCCTTGAGTAACATTTGGTAATTTGTGATTTGAACGTTCATTTCCTTCTTGTCAGTCATCTGCCGCTGGTAGTACTTCCTACGACAAATTTTGTTTGGTTGCGTTTTCGACAATAAAGTTCATTATAAAAGCTTCCCAAATAGTTTTGGTTTCCTTGTAGCTGAAGTATACATCAGACAACTCATTAGAAAACGTTTGTAAAATGGTATGTCGACATACCTTGCTAGCATATTGCCATAACTCTTGTGTCTTGACATCCATAGTTGCAGTGGGTTGAACATCAGTTAGAGCATAGACGACTCCACGGATGTTGAGCAGAGAGTGTACACGTTATTGCCACCTTTTGAAGTTTTCATTGGCAAAAACTTCAATTTTGGAGATGCCTGGAAAAGGCTTAGCAAATGGCAATGTGACTACTACTGATGCATATGGTGGCTGTGATGCGTTAACATTGCCGAAAGACATAATTTCTTAGATTGTTGTAAATAATCCGAACAATGTTAACAAAATAAAGGAGGATGAAATGGACAGAAGTTTAAATTGTGCTAAATAGCACTGTTCTAAGAAACTATTTTAAGGTATTGAAATGTTCCTCTAGAATTAAACAATCCTTCCTCTTGTTACTAAGAGGTAATGGGAACATCAAATGGAATAAACCGGCAGAGTAGGGGTGTAGAGAGAGTGAAGAAAAGAAGGAAAAGAGAATTCGGAGAAAAATGAAAATACTGTGTGCACAATTGGTGAACAAGAAAGTCTACTATTTATAGGCCACAGGAAAACAATTAGAAAGAAAAGATAACCAAAAAGAAGCATTGTTTCAGAAAAATCACTATTGCAATCTTGATTTTTTGCTAGTTGTTGGTCTGATTTTTTTGCTAACATTCATTGTAGATAACATTTTATTTGTTAGAAGAAGAACGTTTAGGAAAATTTTTTTGTAGATAAAGTTACTTTATCCTTTCTTTCTAAACTCTATCGATTCGTGCAAAAATGTTCGTGATGGATTCTTGCAAAAACAAAATGGTGATTAACCCACGTGAGAAGAAGATTTAGGAAAAATTTGTTGCAGATAAAGTTACTTTATCCTTTCTTTCCAAACTCTCTCAATTTGTGCAAAAACATTTGTGATAAATTCTTGCAAAATCAAAATGGTGATTAACCCATGCATGGCTTGGGGGGTGGGGGAGGAAATCCACCAGTTTGCACTGGATTCCCAACTCAACTTCCCTCTTGTGTGTGTGAATCCACACTAGTTCTTAACTCACCACAAGCCCAATAAGAAGTTAAGCATTATAAAATGGTTGGAAGTTTCTTTGAAATACATAACTATTTATAACAAAAATAATGGGGAAAAAAAATTTCAGCAGCCGTTAAACTATTGCCCACATCGACTTTTGACCAACAAATAATTTTTCGTTACAAATTAGCCATTAAACTGACTAATCAAGACACTTGTGACCATTTCGTCGATTATTGCTCTTAATTAAAAAAATAATCAGAAACATATTTGACAAAAAATACCTATGATGGACAAATACACCCTTGCATTTGGACGTGTATTCTGATTATTTTGTAGATTATGAGTAATAATCGATGAGTGGCCATGGGTGTGCTGGTTGGTTAGTTTAGTGGTTAATTTGTGATGAAAAAATTGTTTGAAGATCAAAAGTTGATGCAAGTAAAAGTTTAATAGTCGCTGAGGTTTTTTGCTCTAATATTAACACTATTCTCAATTAGAGATTGCAGCACCCAAATTATCAACTAAGGAAGATCATCTGATGTATTTTAATTACTTCTGGACATAAATATTGATATCAACATGAGGCTATCTGAGCAACATGCTTTACTTCCATAATCATTTATAAGGGAAACAGACTCTGGTATACAAGTACAGCCACAGTCCTAATTCTTGAAAGCCGAAGAAATAAAACAAGGTATTCGACGTTGACTGCCACGAAAAGTGACTTGATTTAAATCAGATTGACGGTGAACGAAACATAAGGATGTGCACCAGCATCAGCCCCAAAACCACAACTGGTCTTCAACTTCAGTTTTCCGGTGGGTGCTGTGGTTGCATACACAAAGCAATTGACAAAACAACCTATTAATCAGTTCAAGATGAACATCACATTTATGAGATTTAGGGACCAGCCGAAGCTGTTCCTATATGTTTTTACCCCCAAAAAAAGAAAAGGCAGATAAAAAACATTTACTCAGCCAGCTTAAGGGGAGAACAATGGGGTAGACTAGGACTACCCACACAGCCTACGACACTCAACAACAAATTGACCAGAAGCAAGTTGTGAATATAATAATAATTTTGAACTAATACCAACTAACAAACTACATATTATTTCAAGTTGCAGTTCACCAACCCACATATGAAAGGATGGACACCCATTTAAAGAAGGGTGCTTGTACATAAAATGGCCCGACAATTGCTTTGTTAAAAGAAATTAAAAAAAAAACCTCAATGCTCTACACAAGAATTCTGTCTGGTTTACACGAATCAAGAATTACTCCCTATAAGGCCACATAAAGGCCTTAAACCCGAATTTCTACTTAAGGATTCAGTAAATTCAAGTCTTTGCATGTTAACTGCAATGCAAACATGCCAAGATTTGAGCCCAAAAAAAAAAGAGGTCAGCTTGATATGTGATTAATACCTGGTTGAACTGTCACACAAACCTTCCTAGATGGCAAGATGGAAGGCACTTCCTTTGCACTTTTCACGGGTGGTGATAATACAGCAGACTGAAACATCAATTTTTAAAAGATTTATAATCAACCATTCAAGTAACAACTCTAAATGAAAGAGCCAAAACCGTAATTGGAGCAATGAGCAGTTAAGTTACCAAAAAAGATGGTGGCAGACCATATCTAAGAATGCTAAAAATGCATCCAAGAGATAAATACCTGTTGGAAATAGGCAAACAAAAATTTTCAAGATTCACCTAAAGCGGTGCTACCTCAAACGGATGACAGAAGTTGGGGAGGAGGAAGAGGAGGAGGAGGAGGAGGAGGGGGGGGGGGGGGGCTCTAAATTACTAAATATAGTACTTACAAGGCAGAAAGAAGAAAGAAAAGTAAACATCATAATCCTCATGATTCAATGCATTTTATTTCATTTTTGTCAGCAGCATAATTATTTCTGTAAAGGTGCACGACAGCTGATACTAGGAAATATTTGCTAAGTACTGTAAACAAATAATGATACAAGGACATACGATTCAAGCTACATGACATTTATAGATGTAAGGCAAATACGTGGCCTGCTCTTGGACATTAATTTGGTTGATTATGCAGATTCTAGCATTTGCAGTCGCTCTGGAGTCCGGTAAAATAACAGTCAGTGTCCGGCAGACTCGAGGTCTTGATGCTACTGCAGCCTGTGGACAGCTGAGAAATCAGTCCAAAAAGAGCCCTTTGCTTACTGGTGCCGAGGACCAGTGATCAAAGTCAGAGATTGCAGTTAGTTGTTGATTCAGGATCCATCTGTTGCTAAATTCTGCTAGTTAGTTGGAAAAGTTGCTTCATGAGGACAAAGTCCTACTAGGTTAGTATCATACTCAGCTGTCGTGGCAATCAATGGATAACATCCCAGAGAGGAAGCAGAAAAGATTTTCACCTTAGCAAGATGATTATTCAAAGAAATTGAAGAAAATTACGAAAAACTGCAGATTTTATCACATGTTAGTGACAATACTCGATAGTCGAGAGGAATTGTAAGTGAGGATGGAGGTCTTCAAGTACAACGTGAGGTGTATACTTTTTTCTTCAGGAAATGGTAGTCTACAGGACTACTGTCAATATGCTGAAATTCGTTTAAGCTACGACTGTAGTTAATATTGCAAATGAGAGATCAATGTTTTAAAAACTGGACTTTTAATTGAACCGGTGAAGTCAAAGGGTCGAGATTCAATCAGTCGCACCGGTTCAATGAATTTTTTTAAAAATAATTTATATATATATATATATATATATATATTTATGCACAAAATAAGACATGTAATGGACTAATTTAATACTTTATATGATGAAAAGTTTACTATTTTTTAATAATTTGAATTTTTAAAAATAAATTTTTTAAATTATAAGTTAAAACAAATAAATTTCATCTCAATTTCAATTATATCTAAATCCAACCCAAAAATATCACAATATTTTAAAATTATACAAAATTCACATCTATGAGAATTAAAATATTGTGAACTTAAATTTTAATTTACGTTTTGGGATTTAAAGATTGCAAATTTAAAAAAAAAATTTGGACTTCGAAGGAAGTCAAGAGAATCGAAAATAGAAATATAAACTTGATAAGAAACAAAAAATGAGATAAAAGAGAGTGGTTGTGGCATTAAATAATTTGGGTTAAAGAAAAATAATTCTTTTTTAATTTTTTTCAATTTAATAGACAAAAATAAAATTAAAAGATGGAAGAAAATATCAATAAATTAAAAATAAAGAGATTTGATTAAAAAGGGTGTGACAAAAGAAGAGAGAGAGAGAGAGAGAGAGTTGAAGATTAAAAAGAAAGAGCGATGAGAGGACGAAATTTTGTTAGAAAAATGAAAAAAAGAAGTATGAGTGTTTGTTTTATATAAATAAGTTATAAAAAAAAAACTAATAAGATGTGATGGTGCAACGATTAATACATTGATTTTCTATTACAAAGTCTTAAGTTCGAATTTTGATAGTTGCATTTTGCAAAACTTTAAAAAAAAAAAGAGGGGAAAGTTGAAAACCGAAAACCACCGGTTCAATCCAGTTCAGCGGTTTTCACGGTTCGACCGATTTTTGACCAATTTTCTGTCAAAATCAACTATGACATAGAACCGGACCGGTGTCTTGGCCGGTTCGCGATTCAACCGGTCGGTCCGGTCCGATTTTTCAAAACATTGCTTTGAACCCTTTCTAAAATTCTCAGCCATATGTAAAAGAAAAAAGAAAAAAATTAAGAGACATCTTACATCCTATAGAGACTATATACATGTCTTCCAATTCTTCTCTCCTGACACATTGGCCGCAATATTGAGAAATGTCAACTTCTGTGGCAAAAATTGAATACATTAGACAGTTTCTCCATCCCGCTTCAAGGCAGAAAGTAACTTCCACGGTCCGTCAAAGACCAGGCGACTCATCCACGAGCAGCTTTTGCCACCCAAGTTCAATCCCTGAGTCAAACTAACAGGACTGAAAATCTGAAACATCAGCCATATGCCTTTCCTAGCAAATAAACTACCACCCCTTCTATAGTAGTAGAATGTTTAATACAGCGGTCCTTCAAATAGGAGGTTACTTAAAAAGCAGAGGCATCATCAGACTTCTGCATGATGTAGAGGTCATGTTGTTTAATATAACGAATTACTTCATCAGCAGTTAAATATTTCACAGACAAGCCCCTCGAAATGCAGTCCCTGAAAGAAAGTCAACAATTTATCTCTTTTCTTTGAAAACCATTATGAACGGTGGCTACCATCTTAACTGGTAAAAACACACTTAACTTTTTACCTCAATCCTGTTGAACTGATTCCATTTGGCACCACTTCGTCAACAATTTTGATGTTATTCTGTGCAAAACATGGGCAACTAATAAATTGGAAGTACATCAATAAAAAATGACCCTGTGGTTGCAGGATGGGGAGTAGGGTGAGCAACATGCACCAAATGATGTCCAAACACTTTATTAAGCTCCTTGCTATGGAGCCCAGTTGTGAAATGTCAAGTTCCGGCTTATCTGAAAACCACTTGAAGTAACTGCTAAGCATATACGGTCCACAGATTTGAATAAAAAAGTCCAATTTATATATATTCTGCAACTTACAACTCTAATAAAATTATTTTCGATTCTGATTATTAGACATAAGACTATGGGCGGCCTTAAATATAGGTAAATGTAAATGCAGACAATGAACATAGCACATGCCCATCAATAAGTTGAACAACAATTGTGGGGAAAAAAAACAAACAAGAGTTTTATGAGCTAAAATTGTACTTTAGGTTACCTTAAAATTGTTCAGAATGTCATAATCATTGATCATCTTCTCGACATCCTGACCATCTCTGCGAATGCAAACCAACCCAAAATCTCTGCATATTGCCTCAACCTAAATATAAAGAAGTGAACTCATAACATGAATTTCTACCACTAACAATCTCATAATTTGTACTGAGTTGCCTTCTGGAATAGTCTTTCAAGTGCATCTTACAAGTTTCAATATTCTTTTCAGCGTAGCTCATAAAATGTACATATTTTATTGCCATTACAGTATTTAAACATTTTTTCCTCTCTCCTATACGTGTCTCTCAATTAGAGGTAACACAATACCCAAGAAGAACATTACTAACATCAGACTTTTATTCCCTATGATTAAAATAAAATCTCAATTTCATGCTTCTGATGGCAAAATCATACTTAAAGGATACCACTTAATAAATGAAATTAAGGAACCCAAAATGGATACCATTCCTGGTTGTTGAGGAAGTTTTTAATTGATAAACATATCAAGCCCACCTGATCACGGATCCATACTCCAGGGGTGCTGAATGATTCTACCAGGTCAGAACCACATATTAGCATGACCTTAAGGGTACCTGCAGACAATTAAGTGCTGGTAATGAAATGACCACTGATCTAGATAAAAGACCGAGAGCTGAATCATACAACTCTATCCTGATGAGCACAAAATTGAAAGGCATACAGATTTTAAGCTTTACACCTATAGCTTAGGGTAAGCTATTGACAACTTGAGTTCCTTCAAAGATAACCAAGCTTAAGCTAGTCAACGTGGGAAACATACGTGACAAGAAAATAACGAAATATTCCTGGAAAACTGAATAAAATGTCAAAACTCACCACTGAATACCCGGCCACTCTCACATAATGCACTCTTGATTCTGGACAAAACTGTCAATGTCCGTTGATAAGTACTCTGATTTGCCTGTAACATCATCAAGGGACAATAAAAGACAAAAGTACAGTTTATGAAGTTTCCAATCATAATTCAATTAACAAATGGAACATGCTTGTCCAAAATAATTGTCCAAAAAGTATGTGACTGCTAATTTTAAGAGAGAGATGGGAGACCTCCCAGGGGTCCACCATCACAAACTCAGAACTTCTGCAGGCCAAATTGCACATTGCAAGACGATGTTCAGCAGATATGAGACCCTATCATGAAAATGAAAACAAAACAATTCTTAGCTAAAACACTCAGATGATCATAGAAAAACAAAATATTAAGTTACAGTAAAAAAACACTGAGGTGTATTAAGAGCATGAAAACAAAGATGTATAGAAGATTTGACTAGAACTTGTCCCCAAAAATCATTGAAAAGAAATTATAATCAGTAGTCACTTATGTATGCTACAGGTCTTAAGAATTATATTAGTATTAGCTGGGCCATTTGTGGCTGCTCAAGGAGTTATAATGCTAAAAAGTCCAAAAGGATTCTTCATTTACTTTCTTTCTTCTTCTAATTCCAGCAATAACTACTAAGATTGTAATCAGTTATCCTTTCGAAAGTTCAACTCATTATGTAAGGACAGAAATATTCTAATATATATATTCTTTAAAAGATCAGCATCAATTTATACAAAAATCCTGCTTCCAACATCCCAAATCAATATGATTTGATTGCTTAGTTATAGATTCTATACCTTTTTCTTATAAGCATCATTTACAGGTGACATATAACCTCCAATTACGCAAAACCCAGCTGAATTTAGTGCGTCTCTTGCCAACTCTAAGCATTAAAAGAAATTAATCAATACAGGCTATATGATGCATTCTATGAAAAAATTATAAAACATAGCCACCAAATTAATACTCTTTATGCACATATAGGTGTAATTGCTGATCATCCCCAATTCTTAGATTCTAATGAATTTGAAAGAAGAACTTTAATCTGCCTGGATAAATTGCCAAAATTTTAGAATACTGACCAAAACACCGCATGTGCATGTATGTAGGAGGGTTGAAGCTTCCTGTCGATACTAGAACCACATATGTTTTCCTGGAGACAAAAGAAATAATCTATATAAAGAGCACATCTATATAAGGATGAACAACAGCAGACAAGAAAATGGGCAATCTGGATAAATAACGCTGTGCATAAAAGGATAATCAAATCTTAACTATTTTTCTATAATATTTGAAATACACACATACTAACAAAAGTAAACGAAAGACAATGCTAAGCTGTTGTATTGCAAAATAAACATGTTAATCTATAATATCCAAGCAAAGATCAGAACTCAGTTATGGGGAATAAAAACTTTGGATGTGTATACAGTCAACATATCAAATGTTCCTAAAATTTCAATAATGAAGCCTAAGAAGTGAGGGAATGAAGATGGTCCAACGAGCTTCGGAACTGCTACCAACTTACTAATAGGCCATCCCCTATATCCTCAAGTCTTTACAAAGGTGTGCAAGTGGCCAATGGGAAAGACTATGAAGAATACAAATAAATAGTGCGACATAAGGAGAAAAAGATGACTAGGCCCTGCATCTGGAGTTTAACTTTGGCGCAAATTAGTGCACTGACTAGACAAAAAAACTCACACCACACACATGGGATAATACATAAAATCCGAGGTGCTATTTATGAACAAACATACATACTCAACAATTCTATCAAAAAAGCTTACTTGATTTCAGAACTTTGTGGATCATCCTGTGGATCGATCAACCCTAAACACAATTTATCCATTGGCAATGTCATCTCCACAGATACTACTGGCACCAAGATACCACCGCCAAAGAATCCGGAACGAAAAATAATGCGAATTGAACTCAACAGAATTCTGTTAATTCAATTCAAGTTTCCTCAATTGAACGATCATTGGGTGTTACTCCAATTGAATATTTACCCCGAATTCGGAACCCTAGTCGGATTATCAAAATTCGATGACTAATATGAGAAGGCAGGGAAAGTGGGAAAGGAATTCGTGCATTAAACGGAAGAAAAAATGGCATAGAGGATTGAATTTTTGACTGGAGGGTTATATATAGGTTTGAAGTTGGGGATATATTTGGAACTTTAAGAAAATGATACAGGTGGGTGAGATGAAGAAAAAGAATATTCGAGGAGATTGAAGCAAGCCAACTGGCCAGGAGGACGATGAAGAAACGCGGGGAAAGGAAGGGCTAGTTCGTAAAAATGAAATGAGGAGGGAACGTGAAATGGCATTTCTGGGCTTTTGGTTTGGAGGCTTTTTGGTAATGCCCAGTAAAATCTTTCGACTTCAACGGGTAAGGTGAATGAATAGGGGAGACGTATGTGAACGGCGGTCCGGGCTCATTCCCTTTTTTTTTTTGGGGGAAAATTACTTATAACTAGGGGTAATATTGAATTAAGTCAAACTCGAGTATTGTTAAATTTGAGTTCGATTTCATGCCTAATAGCAGTACTCAAACTTTGATTTCGAGCGAGTTGTTTGAACAAAGCTTGATCGATTCGATGTAATACCAGGAAGACTTAGACTCGACTTGAAAGAACTTGAGAAGTTGGTAAACTCGATATCGAGTTTGAACTCGAAAAATGATTAGGATCGTTCTTATTGCAAATAATTAACCTAAAAAGGTAATTTAATTATTTATAATATATTAAATAGGGAAAATGACCTGTTTCATTTCTTACATTTCACAAAAATATTCTTTTCGTCCTTCACTTTTAAAATGAAGTAATTTCATCCTTGACATTTAAAAATTAAAGCTATTACATTCCTGAATCTAATTTTCAATCTGAATCAAACCATCCAATAACCCAGTAATAAATTTCGGAGATAGAATTGATAGGTCACTTGGTCAATTTCATCATATTCACATGAAATTTATCAACCAAAAATATAAAAATTATAACATAAAGACCATTATTTGTCTTGGAATAGTAGAATTTTTTTGGATAAATCTTTTCATGCACCGTTAGTATATTTGCTTGCGAATCTAAATGTGTATTATAAATACAAAATTTGGTATTTAAATTTAAATTGAAATGATATGGTACATACATAAAATCATCAGTGTATACAATGACAATGTAGAAAAGATTAATCTTTCTTTTATATGTTATAATTTTTTATTTTTTATTTTTTATTTTTAGGTTCATTAAATTTCACATGAATATCAAGTTGAGTTAACCAAGTGATCTACCAATTACACCACCAAAATTTGTAATCAGGTTGATAGGTGGTTTGATTCAGATTGAAAATTAGGTTTAAGGATGTAATAACTTCAATTTTTAAATGTCAGGGATGAAATTGCTTCATTTTAAAAGTGAGGGACGAAAAGAATATTTTTGTAAAATGTAAGGGATGAAACAGATCATTTTTCCTATATATATTACACCCAGTGCTGATAGAGTTCGACAAGTTCTTGAGTACATGATATACATATTCAAACTTGACTTGAAACCTCAATCAAGTAGCTTGAGATAATCGAGTTCGAGTCAAGCAGTTAACCGAACTACTTGTGAGTTCGAGTCAAGTTGTTCAATTGAATTGCAACCCTACTTATAATTTCCCTGTAATTTTTATATAATGTTTGATGGCCTCCCTAAGGTTTCAAAATTGTCACATAACTCCCAATAGTTTTTTGTGAAGTGGAAAATGGATGGAATGTATAATTAGTTACAGCATTTATACCAAACACACTATAAAAACACGTGAGATAAAATCTTAATCATCATATGACCGCTTATAGTTTGTATAAATATTCACTTTATCCCCCTGTAATTATTTTCATTTATCCCCGTAATCCCCCTATACAAGTTTACCAAAAAAAGTAAGAAGAGGAAGGGGAGAACGTCTAGAGTGCAATAGCATATTTTCATTCATTGGTAGAAAGTGCAAAGCCTTGTTTGGATTACCATTTTTTAAAAAAAAAAATTACTTTTTCCATGAACACAATTTTCAATCATCTTTTTTACTTTAGTTATATCAAAACACTGTAGTACATTTTTTTTAGAAAAACTCTAGAAAATAACAATTCAAATGAAGTAATTTGAATAGAAAAATTAATTTAAAAAGCCAGAGAAAATGGATAATGTATTGAAACTATTAGTTATATAAATAGAAAAAAATTTGAATAGAAAACTTTTTTTTGGTCATGTATGTTAGATTAATTACTTATTGTAGCCTACATGATCACATAAATGTATAAGTAATAAAGTCATATTATCCCACATGCACAAAAGAACAAATTAAGTACTTGTATGCATAGGGTCAACATATCATGAAGAAAGTCATGTACCTAATTAATAAATCACAAGATTCAATGACCAAATTCATGAATCTAACTTAAGTGATAAATGAACTTATCCATACATTCATCAAACCTCAAATAAATGAATGTATATACATTGATGACTGTGCATAAACTGTGAGATCTCGAAATTTTACTTGTCTTTATAACTCTTATTTGAATTTACTTGCCTTAGATTCTTGGTTGTTTTAATGGTTGAATTTGAGTCAAAGGAGTGAATTTTGTTAAGAAAAGTTTCATAATTTCTAGTTGCTAGAAAATCTAGAAATTTTCGCAGGAGGCGCTGCGCAACTTTGGGAAATTGGCTATAATTTGGTATAGGAAAGTCGGAATTGAGTTCCGTTTATTGTGTTTGAAACTAGACTCATAGGGCTTCCTACAGTGGAAAATTCAGAATTTGATTCAATCTCTATAAATTCCAAAAAATTAGCAAAATTGACTGAAAATTCTGCCGTGCACAAATAAACATAGGAATGTTATAGTAGCTTATGACTCAATTTGGACTAACTTATGAGTTGAATTTCTTTGAGGTGTCTTCTAAAGATTATTAGTGTTTTAAGTCTAGTTTTTAACAATCCAAGTTGTATGAATGTTTGACATTTATAACTCAAGTTATGATTTTTCTAAAGGAATGACATAAGTTAGGATTTTGTGCATACTAGGGTTTTTGGTGTGTTTTGGTGCATTTTGGTAGTGTCATCACTTGGTGAGGTGTGTGTACTAAATTTGGTGATTAAGAGTGACTTTTAGATAAGAAAAAGTGTGTGATTAGAAGTGTTAATAATATGTTAGTGAATCATAAGTAAAAACACTAGTACGCGCGAGTTAAGAAAAATAGGCTTGAACCGACATGCACCGTTTGCTACCGATTGAGTGCACGACTTGAACACTACTTTATTACCTTAATCTCCTTGTTATTAATTGAGCAAAATCAGCCCTAAATATCACCTTATACCAGCCAAAATTTTGGACTAAAAAACAAGAGAGAAAAGAAAAAATTTGATCTCAAATCAAAGTGTGACACTTGTTGGAAATTTAGTAAACTTTGACTAAACAAATGTCCTACCTACTTATCTTTCTTTTTGGCTCAATTTCCTTCATTTTTGCTTCATGTTGGACGAAACTAAGAGAGGGAAAAAGAGAGAAAAACAACTTCAACTCCAACATTGATTCTTCCTTGTTGAGTTGAAATCTCAAAAACTAAACTGATTAAAACTTACCTTTGGGTGTTTGGAAAGCTTAGTGCGGTGAAACTTTTGGAAGAGAGTGGTTTGGTTTTCACTTGCAAGCAGCTTTTGGAAGGTATAAGGCTTGACTTTCCTTTTCTCTTGTTTAATCTTGTTAAATTTGGGATAGAAGCTTATATTCTTGGTTTGCGATGGTTACTTGTTTAGTTTTGATGGAGTAGTGGCATGTTTAGCTAGGGTTTGCATCTTTTCAGTTTTGATTAATGTTGTTTAACTAGTTTTGATTAGTGTTGTTTAACTTGTGAAGTGATTTTGAGCTTGAGTGTAACTTTGTTAAAGTAAAAGTTGAATTCCAGCATTTGGTAGAGATTTTGCCCTATTTTTGGAACCAATCTGACCTGCATATTCGTCCATGATAAAGGCCAAATCAGTTCTTGCTCAAAACATGAAAGTGGTAGACCTGAAAAATTTCAGCTCAATCGGAGAACTGTAACTTGTGAAGTGACTAAAATACCCCTGACTGCCCAAATGCCCTATTTCACAAGTAGCTTTCTGTTTTCTCTGAGATTTCAAATTTTGACCCTGGAAATGAGAGAAATGGGTGTTGATGTCTTCATAGGAAATGTAGGTCTATGTCTTAATTTCGAAACGCCATAAAATTTGCCCCAATCCGATAAGTGTAGCTTCAGTTGTAATCAAAACGCCGAAAGATGACAAATCTGCCACTTAGACATTTTTCTTTAATACTAGTTTTCAGTTTTGGTCTTGATGGTTTCATTGCTAGAATTGACTTGTATTTGGATGATATTGAGTCTAATTGAAGAGCTATTGTGTTAAGATTGTTTATGTGTTGAATTTGGGCCAAGTTGAGGAAAATAATGAAGTCATAAATGGCTAAAAAATAGTTAAATACAAAAGGCGTGCTGCCCAAATTTTCACTCAAGGATTAGGCGTATATACTCGCAACTTGAGCGACGATTTGAGGTCGAATTGGACTTGGATTGTCTAGGGTATTCGAGTTTTCTTTCGTAGAAGTATATAAGCTGAAATTTTGCTGAAACTTGCACCCTTGAAAAAGTGAAAGTAGCGACAACTCAAAATCTGTTTTCCTCGTCTTTTAGACTCAAACGTGAATTCCAAAGTTTTATTCGTTTCTTTAGCAACACCAAAAGAGCGAGCATGAATACTACCTAAATGAGTTTCAGTTACTTGATTTTCTTTAAGTGAAACTGTTAAGTTTCGAACCCTAATTGATTTCAAACTCTTAAATGATGTTTTACCGCAGATTTGGACTCCAACCAAGGAGTTGTACTTGAGCATAATTTTGACAAGCACTAAATCTTTGGTGAGTGCTTCCAAATACATGATTGAATTTGATGCTTGATTTAAATTCTTTACCAACGTGATCGGATAAGATTTGCTTGGTTTGGTCGGGCAAGTGTGTACTTTATTGCACTTGACCTAACTCAACTAATTACTTGATATCTCATTCATGCTTGTACAAGTAACTTGATTTGCATTAACCTGTACTTGTATTTGTATTTGTGCTTGACTTGTAAGTGATGAGCGGCAACATGTACCACACTCGATCTGAGTGGGAGGTGCCTCTCATTCCAGTCTCCGTACTTTTTCTCTTGACTAAGTCGATTGGTCATCGACTATGTTGACTACTTGGGAACCCAAACCCCACTGGCTAGTTAATCGAGTCGAGCCAGCAAGGGTTTGGTCGATTAGATAACGAACCATGGGTCTTTTATTTTGTCGAGTGGAGTGATACCTTTTCGACTAATCGGTATACTCGAATATTACCATACGTGTTTATTTTGGCGTTCGGGTCTATAAGGGGGTTGAATGGTGGACGAAAATTGGCGTTAAGTGGGGCACTACTGGATTGGTTATTTTATTTGAAAGTTAACGGAGTGTCAACTACTACTTGATCAAATTCTAGTGAAGCAACGGGAATTTGGCTCCTAAAAGCCATCTGCATCCTTATACTTTGAAATGATTATTACTTGTTGTGTTATTGTTTCTTTTTTAAAAAAAAACTTTACACTCGCTCATTTTGATATTTGTTATTTGAAGTGTTATTACTTATTTTCTTGACTTGTTATGCTTGCTACTTTGTTACTTTGATACTTGCACTTTGAATAATGGTCAACTTGCTATTTGGAACCTCACTGAGTTTTAGCTCACCCTATTCCATTAAATTTGTTTTCCTTACAGGGGGAACGAGTTAGGGCGTGAGAATGGTACAGGTTAGCATAGTCTAGTTTTGAACTTTTGCGTTTGTACTCGCACTAATACTCGATTAGGGTTGAATGTATTTGAAACTCAAATCTTTTGTTATATTTGGGATTGTCTGAATGTTTGAGATAGAAATGAATGTACATGTACGTTCCAAATTTGGGAACTGTTATTCCATTTACGCTTGAGGTTGTGAACTGTTTTATTTGGAGTGAGTGAGTGAGTCCTGACGAGAATTGGACAGACGGTCCGCTAAACCCCGGGGTACGCCCTAGGGGGAGGTGGGGTCGTCACATATACATAGTTGAAACAAGTGATTGATGGTAAGATTCATCTTATCAGGGAGGAAGAATTAATGAGTCTTATTAATGATCATGATGGGATGAGTCAGTTATGCTATAAATAGGCTCTTGGTCCTTCTCTCCACTCAAATAGGTTGTGAGTATTATCCCATCACTAGAGCAAACATAAGAGAGAGTAGGAGAGGGAAGATTAAGGATTGAAATCATATAACTCCAACTGAGACATACTCAATAGCACAAAGTCTGTCTTAATTCTTTCTATTCATGATTTACAGGTCATGGTTGAGGATCTTGATCTTAATTTTCTAACATGTGGTATCAGATTGAGGTTGAAATCATGACTTATAAATCATATTATGTCATCATTAGTATAGTTATGCATTTCAAGTATGAATGATATTTTTTGAGAATAATATTATGGTTCAAATCATCATAGAAATGCATGACATGATTTAGGTATTTGGAAACCTTGATATATTATATTTTTATCTTGAATATGCATTATTGTATTTGCATACATATTAAATATGGAACAAGTTTTAAGAAAATATTAAAACACTCTCTTGGGTATCTCACATCATGCATCGTGAGAAATTTTATATTTATCTCACATAATTTGTTATGAGAAATATCCATATACAGTTTTTGGACAATCTAAAGTGGCCTTATAAACTATGAACAAAATAGTCCAGTTGTGATAAAGGTTATAAGGTTATTTTTATTTCATGATTATAGTATTAAAATTACCCAAAGGTATTTTACATTCTATATTCATGAAAAGCTGTTATATAACCCAAAGGTGTATAACATCTCTTTTTTGGGACACTAAGTGAATTACTATTACTCACTTATAGAGTGAATTGCTAGCATGTCTTGAGTCTACCCAATGGTAGGACAAGATGATACAATTGATTGCTATTTAGAGTGAATTGCTAGCATATCTTTATTTTGTCCAAAGATAAAATAAGATGATGCAATTGACTACTCTACTAATGACATATTTCATGACATGTTTTGTGTAATTTCAGCTATCACTTTAACTGCACTTTTGAGAGTAACATCCAATATTGCGATATTGAATGGGTCTAACTATCCTAATTGGCATGAACAAGTGCTCATTTCTTTGGGATATTTGGATTTAGATCTATGTCTCCGAATTGATGAACCTGCACAATCTACTCTTGAAAGTGTGATGCCCCCATTTCTTTTTAGGGCGAATTCAAGGGTATTGGCGGGACGCGGCCCAACTCTCGTCAGGACTCACTACGAGACGAATTCAACTTATGGATAATCAATCAATACTAAAAGTCGAAAATATAAAGAAAGATCGCTCCCTTAATAAATATTCAAATCTTACATTACAAGTTACCAAAAGTACATCGACTTTCCCAAAATATACAACCTTCAAAAGTCATCTAACCAATTACATTCAAAATTCTAATCAAAAGTCCGTCAAGTTAGCTTCTCCATAATTCTTTCCATTTTGGTTCCTGTTAAGGAAAAAAAAACTAATGCGATGAGCTAATACTCAGTGAAACCAAGAAAAGCATGCAAACACATAGTTTAAGTAGTAATAGCACTTATACGAGAAATAAAGTTATAACGTTCAAGTAATTCACAATTTAAAATAAAACACACTCAATAAGGATATAGGAGCTCTCAGGAGTTAGATTCCACTTACTTTGCCGATTCTCGATCTTATACCTCTGCATGATGACACTCCGTTAACCGGGTAGGTATAATTAGTCAGTAGAACATCGCTTACTTCACGAATCCCGTTTACCATTACACCCCCTGTTCCGAACCCGCTCATCATTTTAAAAGGTGATACTACTCGAGTATACTAAGCGAGATCTTTCAAAGAGATCAAGTTTTACGAATTTCTCATGGTTCACCAAACTTCTCGACCAAACCCATGTCGGCTCGAGTCACAAGGTTAGCTTATGAATTTGGGCATCCCCCGAATATACATATAAGTCGATGAGACAACGCTCCAATCGACGATCACAAATACGATTCACAACAGCATCACTTCACACAAGTTGATTATCAATTCACATAGCAAAATTCGATCATAATTTCATTTAAAAGAGAACGAGTGCGATAAAGTACACACTCGTCTCGACAATTCCAATTCACATAATTGACAAGAAACAATTCACGTACTTAACAACAAATCATGCACTTGACACTCATCAAGTCAAAAAGTGAGTAAGTAAGCAAATAAACTTTTAGGCATCCGCTCCGAGATTCTCTTGAAGATCCTCTTGAGCGCCTGAAGAAATAATAATTGACTATCACTCACAATTACTTACAAACCCCTTGCCAACAAGGAAGAATGTACACTTGTGCAATACTAAGACAATGTCATGAAAGAGAACTTTAAATCTCTCGAAAATCGAGATTCAAAAGTGAGGATTCAAAGTCCCAAGAGAGACTAGTCTCTTCCATGAAATCGAATTTAAAACGATCTATCGATATCGAGAGAGAGTGACAAGTTCTCAAAAAACTCATTTCTTACGAATTCGGAAAATTTCCTTTTTCTCGACAATCTTTGAAAAATCAGATCTTGAGTTTGGCATGTCCAAAAATGAAAAACTTTATACCGTCGGAAACTAGGTTCGAAGTACTAAAAGTTCCTAGAAGATACTTTTCCCAAATTCTAAACGAAAAGTATTCATTTTTCAGCTCAAAGTTTCAGTTCCAAGAAGACAGGTTTGAACCAGTCTTGGTTTTCCAGCAATCTTTGGAAATTCAGCATAATTCACAGAAAGTGAATCAGCTCTTGAAATTCGTAACACAATAAGAGTTCCAAACAAAGTTTCAAACACGACAAACATAACTAAATTCAGAGTTTTGAGCATCAAGACATAACAGTTTAAAGTCAGTTGATTTTCACTACTTGAACAGTGGATTTCCAGATTTGAAGAGCAATCTTTAGGGTATCAACTGGATAAAGCTTCCAGTTTCCAGCTTTGCCGCACTTTTGAAATCAAGCCATATCTAACTCTATACAAACTCAAATTGAGAATAGTTGATGACGTTGGAAACTAGGTTCAAAATTTTACAATTTATTAGAAGACATCATTTTGAAAATCTTTTCACAAGGGGGACAAAATCAAGCCAAAATATGCAGCTTCTAGTTTCATTTGTATGAACAGTCAAAACAGAACAACCAACTTTGCCGACTCACTGCGGTTCAAACTAACCTTCAATCTTGAAGAAATTGGAAAGATTAAAGGAGATGAAGGTTACTTCTTTAAACCCTAGATGAGATCAGATTTTTCACCAAAAACTCTCCAAGAAAGTCCACAAGATGCTTCTTGCTCCAAGATAAAACTAATCTCCAAAGTGTTTGGAAGTTGGATGATGAATTGCAAGTAAAATGGAACCAAAAGAGTTGAGTTTTCTTCCTCCCCTTTTCCTTCTTGCTTTCGGCCGAGAGAGAAGAGAGAGAGATGAGTGTTTGTTATGTGAAGCTTGTCTTGGAAGATTTGTAGGGAAAAGGAACAAAAAGGTTACCCAAAGTCAATTTTGAATAGTTGTCGAATAGTATTTCGTACCACCACTTTTCTCTCTTATTTGTTGCACTAGTGCACTAATCCTCCAATGTAATTCCTTTAACACTGTAATTAATCACTCTTAATAGTCTAATATAAATTTATCAAATCCTCACTTAGTCATTTCGGCGCGAAATGTGCGAACTTTCGACTCGCGTGCAATAAGGCGAAATTTAAAAGCAATTCATGCAACGATAATATAATTAACTAACTTTAGGGTAAATAATTATAAAAATGACTATTTTAAGAATAAAAACATGAGTCCTCACAAAAAGTTCACAAGCTGAAAAGGCTCTTTATGAAAGTTGGGAATGTTCCAACTATTTAAGCCTCATGATCATCAAGAGCAAGATAGCAAAACATATACCAAAATCAATTCCAAAATCCACAAGGACACATGCATTTCTGGCTTCTATGGGGCAACAATTTTCAGCAACTAATAAAGTTTTGGCAGGTATGCTTATGGCAACTTTGACTACTAAAAAATATGATGGAGAAAGTGGTGTGTCTGAACACATTATGGAGATAAATAATTTGGCTGAACAGTTTAAGTCTATGGACATGACAATTTCTGAATCCTTTTTAATGCAATTCATTCTCAACTTTCTCCCTTCTCAATATAGTCCATTCAAGATTAACTATAACGCTTAAAAAGATAAGTGGACCATAAATGAACTCATCTCTATGTGTGTACAAGAGGACGAGAGATTAAAACGAGAAGTATTGCGAATGGTCCAATTGGTATCACAAGGTCATAAAGGAAAAACGACCTAGAAAGACCAAGAAAAAGAGTCGCAAGACACCAAATAATGAAAATCAAGAAGAAGCATCTAATCATGATTGTTTTGAGTTTAGATGTCATTTTTGTAAAAGGAAGGGACATAAGAAGAAGGATTGCATCAAATGCAAGGCTTGGTTTCAGAAGAAAGGTAATCTCTTTTTATTTTTGTGTTACTGAACCAATTTAATTGATGTTCCTTCTAATACTTGGTGGCTTGACTTTGGTGCAACTATTCATGTTTCAAATAATATTCAGGGATTCCTTACAACCTGCCAACCAATGACAACCTAAAAGACAATTCTGATGGGAAACAAGACGGGGTAAAAGTTGAAACTGTTGGGACCTATTGAATTATTCTTAGTTTTGGAAATTTGCTAGATCTTCTTAATATCTTTTGTGTACGCTCATTTTCTAGAAACTTACTATCCTTGTCTCGTCTTGATTTGGAAGGCTATGTGTTCTATTTTTAGAATAATTCCTTTACTCTTTCCAAAAATGGAAATTTCATTGGGAATGGCATTTTACGTGACGGATTGTATAAAGTAAACCTTGATCCTACTTTTCTAAATCTCTTTTGTCTCTACATATAAATACTAATGTTTGCACCAAACATAGTCGTGATAATGAAACTTCATCTATGTTGTGGCATAAACGCTTGGGTTATATTTCTAAAAAAAGACTTGAGCGGCTTGTAAAAGATGGAGTTTTACCAACTCTTGATTTTACAAATTTTGGTACTTGTGTAGATTGCATTAAGGCAAGCAAACTAAAAACACTACGAAAGGTGCCACAAGTAGTTTGGGATTACTTGAATTAATACATACATATATCTGTGGACGGTTTCCTCCTTGTATAAGTGGAGAAACATATTTGATCGCCTTAATTGATGATTTCTCATGGTATAGTTACAGCTACATAATTAAAGAAAAATCTAATGCTTTGAATATGTTTAAGATATTCAAAGAAGAAGTTGAAAATCAATTAGATAGAAAAATTAAAGTTGTAAGATCTGATAAAGGTGGTGAGTATTATGAAAAATATAATGAATATGGTCAAAATTTGGAACCATTTGGTAGATTCCTTCGAGAAAATGGAATTGTAACTCAATATACAATGTCAGGAATGTCTCAGCAGAATAGTGTATGTACGAGAAGAAATTGAACCCTGTTTGATATGGTTTGAAATATGATTAGTGACACAAAACTTCCTCAGTTTTTGTGGAGTGAAGCAATTAGGACCGCCATATATATTTTAAATTGGGTTTCAACCAAAGTAGTTTCTAAAAGCCCTTTTGAATTATGGGTTGGTAGAAAATAGAGATTAAATCATATACATATTTGGGGCTGTCCTACTAAAGCAAGACTTTACAATCCACATGAATGGAAGTTGGATTCAAGAACTACTAGTTGTTTCTTCATCGGCTATCCTAAAAGGTTCAAAGGATATCAATTCTATTGTCTTAATCATCATAATAGAATAATACAAACAGATAAAGCTAAGTTCTTTGAAAGTGAAATTTCTAGTGCGAGTCATTATACAAGGAAAATGGAATTGATTCCTGAAATAAAGAATCCAATAATTCATTGATTATAAAAATAGAAAAGGATAAAAAAGAACATAATCTATCACATAATGAGTCAAATCGTGACATCTCAAATCCCACTACTGAAAACACTAATAATCATTTAGACCCTTTTCAAAGGTAAAAAAGACAAGAAAAATGTAATTTTAAATGATTATCTAATGTACCTACAAGAACTTAGCGATATTGGTATTGACAAAGATTCAAAAACGTTTTTACAAGTCATAAATAGTAGTGAGTCTAATAAATGGCTGGATGCTATGAAAGATGAAATGGCATCTATGAAAAAGCCAATGATGTCTAGGAATTGGTAAATTACCTGAAAGTTTTGTACATTTTCAATGTAAATGGGTATTCAAAACTAAACGAGACTCCAACGGTAATATTAACTAATACAAGACCAGACTTATAGCCAAACGATTCACTCAAAGAGAAAGCATTGATTATAATGAGACTTTCTCTCCTATATCCAAGAAAGATCCATTTCAAATCATTATGGTCTTAGTAGCTCATTTTAATTTGAAGACACATCAAATGAATGTAAAAATGGTTTCTTAAATGGGAATCTAGATGAGGAAATATACATGAAACAATCGGAAGGTTTTGAGGAGGAAGGAAGAGAACAGTTAATTTACAAGTTTAAAAGATCTATATATGGATTTAAACAAGCCTTCTAGCAATGATACCTTAAGTTTTATGATACTATCACGTCCTTTGGATTTCAAGAAAACAAACTTGATGAATATATATATGTTTTGTGTGGCTTTGTTCAACATCACTTTTATAAAGGAGTCTTTTTCCTTAGTTAGCTATAAATAGAGTGGGCCTGTATTAGAATTAAGTGTACCAAATTAAGAGAGTTTTAGTAAGTTATTTGGGCTTTTACGTCATTAAGCACGTGTTTAGTAAAATATTTTTGAACTCTCTTGTATTTTAAATATTAGGTGTTTTGGGTCTGAGAACATTTTTTAAGGCATTTTTGTACACTTTTTTTTATAGTAAAATTTTGTTTCTCTTCCACTCATGGACATAGGTTAATTTTTTTAAAAGAGTCGATTCCTGTGCTCTTGTTTTATTTATTTCTGCTTTGTTATTTATCTTTTGGGATTGTTAAAAATCCTTTCGTCAATTTTTTGGGGTCAGACTTAACAAACTGATATCAGACCTTCTTCGGAGGTTTTGAATTTTGTGGCAACAATGACAATAATAACGATTATTGTCAAGAGGAATGTTAACTTCAGGATGTGGCAGCTCAAGATGGAAGCCATTGTGATTCAGGACGGAGTTGCTTTAGCAAAATTGGGAGTTGAGAAAAAATCAGAGAATGTGACATATGCAAATTTTAGTGAAATGGATAAGAAGACTCGGTCCAATATTATCTTAAATTTCTCAGACGAGATTTTGTCGGAGATAGCCATTGAGACTTCAGTAAAGGTCATGTGGGACAAGTTTAAAGTTTTGTACATGAAGAAAACAGTTGAGAATTGACTTTATTTAAAACAAAGTCTTTATATGTTTCGTATGATTGAAGGTACATCTATACTCTCACATCTTGATAAATTTGATTCTATTATTATGGATTTGGAGAATATAGATTCAAAAATTGATGATGAGGATCAAGTCCTATTACTTTTGTATTCCCTTCTCCAATCGTTTAAATATTTTTGCAATACTATAACTTATGAAAAAGAAACAATTTCGTATCGAGAAATTAAATTTGTATTAAAATCTAAGAAGCATATAGACGGACATATTATCGAAAAAATTAATGAAAGTCAGGCAGAAGGTTTGGTTACAAGGAGTAGATTGAGAAAAGAGAATTTGACATTAATAGATCTAAATTTAGATCCAAATCCAGACATAAAAATTTGGAGTGTAATTATTGTCATAAAATGGGGCACATTAAGGCAAATTACTTTAAATTGAAAAAATTGAAGCAAAAGGAAAAATCTAGTAAGAAAAATACTAAGACTACCGAAACTCGTATTACAATTGATGAGAATGAAGGAAATATTTGCTTTGTAACTGATGATAGGACAAGGTCTAACCATGATTGAATTTTAGATTTGGAGTGCTCTTATTACATGTGTCCTAATAGGGATTTGTTTTCCACTTATAAATCTTATAATGGTGGAATTGTTTTGATGGACAATAATGCTGTTTGTGATGTTGTTAGTATGGGTATAATTCAAATTAAAATGCATAATAGTATTGTGAAAACACTTACTAATGTTAGACATGTTACTGATTTAATAAAGAATCCATCTTTTTGAGCACCCGGAGGCTCTTGGGTGCAAATATACAGTTAAAAATGACGTTATGAAGGTTTCTAAATGTGCTCTTATTGTTTTGAAAGCTTGCAAATCTAATAGTTTATAAGTTTTGTAGGGATCTACCGTTACAGGTTCGATTGCAGTTTCGTCATCATCTTTATTTGATTCGGACATCATCAAATTATGGCATATGCATTTGGGATATACGAGTGAGAAAAGTTTGCACATGCTAAGTAAAAGGGGGTTTCTTTGCTATCAAAGTATTGGGTCATTGAAATTCTGTAAACACTGTATTTTTGGAAAGTAGAAAAGAGTTAATTTCAGTTCACCAACAATTTATAAGACGAAAGGTATTCTTGATTATATTCATTTAGATTTATGGGGTCCATCTCGTGTTCTGTTTAAGGGTGATGTCAGGTATATATTGATTTTCATTGATGATTATTCAAAAAAAATCTAGGTTTATATTTTTAAACATGAGAATGATGTTAAACAATGAAAAGTTTTGATTGAGAAATATACAGATAGATAGATTAAGCGGTTTAGAATATATAATATCATGAAATTTTGTGAAGGAGAATTTAATGAATTCTGCAAGAATGAAGGAATTGCTTGATATCGCACTGTCAAAATGATGCCTCAAAAACGTATGAACAAAGCACTTTTAGAGAGAATAGGTGTATGATTTCTAATTTAGGGTTGACAAAGGACTTTTGAATAGAAACGATCGCTATGATTTGTTATATTGTCAACCGTGCTCCTTTTGCAATTCTTGATTTTAAAACTTCTGAGAAAGTCTGGTCGGATACTCCTACTAATTATTCTGATTTAAAAATTTTTTAATGTCCAGCATACATGTATATAAATGATAAAAGATTGGAATCTCGAACTAAAAAACAT
This sequence comes from Coffea humblotiana, assembly GCA_023065735.1. Taxonomy (NCBI): domain Eukaryota; kingdom Viridiplantae; phylum Streptophyta; class Magnoliopsida; order Gentianales; family Rubiaceae; genus Coffea; species Coffea humblotiana. The sequence continues at coordinate 4,341,033 of CM041212.1, read as the reverse complement.
ATTTTCGTTGGGTATGCTTTTGGGCTAAAAAGGTATAGATTGTGGTGTCCTGATCCCAAGTTTCTAAAATTTATGATCAGTAGAAATATTACTTTTAATGAATTTTCTATGTTATTTTTCAAGAATGAGTCTTCTGGTTCTTGTCATATAAATGATAGTTGTAGAAACAGGTAAAATTTGAGATTGATAATTCTGATCCTTCTATTTAACAAATGCTAGTAGATATATCTGAATCTACTAATGAGAATAATCCTAAAGAAGAACAATATTCTATATCCAAAAATAGATCAAGGAGGGATATTCAACCACCATAATTGATTGCATGTGCTTTGTCTATTACAGAAGAAATTGATGAAGTTGGTGAGTCCACTACCTATTTAAAGGCAGTTTCTTGCGATGATTTTGCTAAGTAGTTGATTGTAATGACTGAAGAAATTGAGTCTCTCCACCGAAATAAAACTTGGGTTCTTGTGAAGTTACCTTCAGATAAAAAATTTTTTGGATGCAAATGAATTTTCAAGAAGAAAGAAGGTATTTCAAGGGTTGAAAATCAAGATACAAAGCACGGTTGGTTGCAAAGGATTATAGTCATATACAAGATGTTGATTTTAATGATGTATTTTTATCTGTTGTTCAACATAACTCTATTCATTTTTTGCTTGCTTTAGTTCTCGGGTATGATTTGGAATTGGAGTAGTTTGATATTAAAACAACTTTTTTACATGGTGAATTTGAAGAGAAAATTTATATGAAACAGACTCAAGAATTTAAAGTTGAAGGAAAGGAAGACTATATTTGTTTGTTGAAAAAATTCCTATATGGATTGAAACAATTTTCAAAATGGTGATATAAGAGATTCGATACTTTAATGTTAGGTCATAGTTATTCAAGAAGTATGTATGATAGTTTTATTTATTTTCAAAAGTTAGATAATGATTTTTTCATTTATTTGTTGTTATATGTTGATAACATACTCATTGCTGTCAAGAATTTGTCAAAAATTCACATTTTGAAATTGCAGTTAAGTAGTAAATTTGAAATAAAACATTTAGGAGTAGTTAAGAAAATTTTTGGTATGGAGATCAAAAGAGATCGAAGAGTTGAAAAGTTATTCTTGATTCAATGAAATTATCTTGAAAAGTCTTGGAGAAATTTGATATGAAAGATACTAAACCTATTACTACTTGTGACGCTCCCACTTCTCCCTAAGGCGAACCAAAGGGTATCCACGAGACGCCTGCCCAACTCTCGCCAGGACTCACTACAATCCATAATTCAAAAACTCGAAATATTTCAAATAATTTCAATATATAATTAACATACTCCAAAATATTGCCCGCTTACAAGCACTTAGCTTTCAAGTTTAATACAATCCAAAAGAATATGTACTACAACCATCCGTTCTAATACAACTTAAAATCTTCAAAAGAGAACATTCTAGTACTATTCACGAGCACTCTTGATCTCGAACCCTGTTAAGAAAAACAAAAACGTGGAATGAGTTACACAACCCAGTGAGGTTCCAAGACACTTTAGCAGTTCTAATAAATCAGGTAAATTGAACCTACCACATGTATAGTTCCAGGTTGCATATTGGCACATTAACATGGAATAGTTATCATTGTATGAGTAGTTTGAGCATAATACAAGCATGGTTCAAGATTGCATCTTGACACATTAGCATGATACAGTTATCAATATGGAAAAATAAACACACATTGAAAGATACGGTGTTCCAGTGGAACCATTTCGGTCAACTTCACCTTATGACTCCAGTGATCCCCTCGGTTGTTTGGCCATCACCTTATCCCTCCAGTGGTAGTACTTGAGTATACCGAAACGGTGTCCCAAGATTCCAACCTACCCGACGGGGCCCAGTCCTGGCTCGAGTAGGTTAGTAACTACGGGCAGGGCCCAGTTCAGTTTAGAGCTTACAACATGCACAAGTAATCAAGCAAATTGATAAACGGTAATAATTTGTCATTTTAGTAGGTTGAGTGAGATAAAGTACACACTCGCCTTAAAATGATAGCAATTTCATAAGAGCAATTATAGGTAACACTTAACATCCAAACACGTAAGGAATATGCCATAATTTTATATGAATACGAAATTCATGGTAATCAAGTAATTAAGTAGTCAAGTAAATCGGTGAACAGTAAGTAATCAAATAGATCGGTAAACGGTAAATAATCACGGTTAACGGTAAGTAGTCACGGTTAATTGATAGACATTATTCATCTTAGCAGGCCGCCTATTGGCCATCTATTTTTACCACTTAAGAGTCAAGGAGATTCACTCCAATCGACTTATGCAGCCATAGCATAGTTAATCATTGAAACGCTTCATGTAAATATGCATTTCAAGTATTTCATATCGAATAATTCAAGTACATTTTACTTAAATGAGAACGAGTGCGGAAACACATAACACATAATGACCATGGATTGAATATATCATAGACTATTCAAATCACGTATTCCTATATGGAACACTCACCGAACAATTCAAGTAGTATAGCACACTTGGGGATTAGACGTCCACTGTGGGATCCTCTTGTAGGTCCTCGCAAGTGCCTGAGCATTTAATAATGAACCGCTACTTAGAAACCCAAATTATCACAAAAGATTGCACACTTGTGCAATTTAGAGAAATCTTACAAAAATGAGTCTTAACTTACTCAATTTCAAGATTCAAAAGTGGTGTTTAGACACACAAGGAGGAACTAGCTTTCCTTCTTGAAAATAAGTCCAAAATGGTCAAGTAGTGTCGAAAGATAGGGAAGGGTCTCGAAAACTTACTTCCCTTCAAGTTTGGAAATTTTCAGATTTGAGGTGTACTTTTGGAAAAATCATAACTCACTTTCCGTAAGTCCAAAATTGAAAAACTTAATACCGTTGGAAACCTTTTCCAGAGTACTAAAAGTTCCTAGAAGACACTTTTCTATGATTCCTAATGGAAGATATTCAAAATTTGGCTCAAAGTGGCTGTTTTGGACCATTAAGACAGTTTCGGGGTTGATTTTCGGCTAAATTTGAAAATTCGGCAAAAATCACAGATTTCTATCTAGCCTCTGTAATTTGGTACTCAGTTATAGTTGCAAGTAAGGTTTAAAACACCACAAAAAGAATAAGAATCAGAGTTTTGAGCACCAAGATATAGCAGCTCAAAGTTGGTGCAAAAACGAAGCTCACTGGACAAATTTCCAGATTTAAAGCTGGAACTTTGTGACTCTAGTTGGGCATTAAAATGGACTCGGAATGGTACCAAATTTGGCAGTATAATACTACCATATGAGGTCTATTCCTCTGTCAAGTTTCATAGGAAAATTCATTCGGGAAGCTAGTGAACAAAGCCACTAAAGTTTTCAAAATTTCCAAGGCAATCTGCCTTGTGCTTGTGTTTTTCCCTTTTCCAAACATTTGGCCAATGAAAATTCTCAAACATCATCCATTTATGAAGACAATGTCTAAGAAACATCCAAGGTGTAATTTGGTAGGTGATTGCCACCAAGAAATTCGAATTAACAAGTCCCAAATCGAAGCTAAAGCTTTAACTAGCCAAAAGAGGGTTTTCGACTTCTGAGTCAGGTTCAAACTTTGGCCACAACTCACTCAATTCAACTCAGAATTGAGCGTGATCAGTGGCGTTGAAAAATAGATTCATAAGGATACAATTTCTTAGAAGAAATTGTTTTCAAAATCTGTCCACAACTAGGTCATCTTTGAACATTAAGTCGCTGCTCAAAACAGAGCTTTCTGTGAAAACGTAAAACAGGACAATCATATTCAAATGGTTGGTACGGATCACTCGGATGTAATCAGAACATGCATTTGATACCTTTAGAAATCTGGGAATGTCTAGTTTCCAGTGCCACAAACGGAACTTGATTTCGATGTCGGAGAAAAAAAATATGGGTGAAACAAGAACACTGCCAAGGTATTGACGTGAGAATTTTCCAGGTTTACTACCTTACGCAAATTCAACATTTGGCCAACCAAATCATGGAATTTTTTGACAAAACTTTCTACACATCTCATACAACATATAAAAATCATAACTAAGCCATTAGATCCACAAAAATCACACTAAAGGGGCTCGGCAATCACAAGGGCAGAACTGTCCAAAATCTCATTTCATCTCCTTTGAACTTTCTTCCACAATACAACTTATTTTCACTAGATTAGACACTAAATCAACACCAATAACGTATATAATCATCATAACAACCCAAAAAGTCCAATGTGGGATTTCATAGAGCCCACTCACAAGATCTACAACAATCCAAGACTACCCACAAGAAGTTACAAGCTTCTAGGCTCAATCTAACTCAAGATTAACAAGTTTTAAGGGTTTGATCGTTTGATACCTTCTTAGATGCTAAAGGTCAGATTTTTGGCCACAAGAAAACTCCAAGAAACCGTGGAAATGAAGCTCTCCTCCTTGCCTAAGTGAATCTTCAAGTTGTTTGGAGTTTATGTTGCAAGTTTGGAGTGATTTGGAGTGAATTTGATGGTTAGATTGAGTGAAATGAAGAAGAAAGTTTCTTGCTCCTTTTTGCTTGAGAGAGTCGGCTGTCTTGATGAGGAGAGGAGAGAGAATTGGCTGATGATAAAGCTTTTAGAGTAAGCTTGGTAGGTGAGAGGCTTAAGTGCTCAAAAGTCAACTCTTCAATCGCGCGCGTACACGCGCGTTTCGTGCTCGATTTCTCTCGGGTTTGTTTCACTTATGCATTATACCTCTAATGCACTTCCATTAACACTAATATTATTCACTCTTAATAGTCTAGAAATAATTTCTAAAATCCTCCAATTAGTCGCGCGCGCGAAAACGCGAACTTCCAACTTGTGCGCGATAAAGCGAAATTTCTAAGAAATTCTTATAACGATAGTATAACTAACTATCACTTGGGTATTTAAACTTAAAAATAACCGTTTTAGGGCTAATGTACAAGTCTCCAGTTTTCCAAACTTATTGTGTCCTCGATTCGATTATTGACTTCAATCGCGTATTCGCTATTCTCACTTATCTAGCCTTCCAAAAAATAATTTTCGTAACAAGTCATTGTAAAAATACATGTAAGCCATAGTTCCATGTAATTGGGTCTAAAAAGGTTGGAATAAAATATTTAGAGAAAGCGGGTGAGTAAATAATTAATTAAGCCAGTAAAATAAAATAAAATAGGAAAAATTGCGGGTCCTCACACTACTCCTCCTGCTAATCATTTTTGACTATTTGCTACTCAATTACCATAGTCAATTGAAAAGAAAGAGTATATGACACGGGTTTCCTATTCAAATGCAGCTAGTAATATTATGTATACAATGGTTTGTGCTCGTCCATATATTGTACAAATAGTTAGTGTCATTAGCAGATATATGTGTTGTCCTGAAAAAACACATTGGTAGGGTATGAGGTAGATTCTCAAATACTTGCGAAAGACTTCAAATAGTTGTTTGGAATTTGGGAGAAATAATGACATTTTGATTGGTTTTGTAGACTCTGATTATGCCGAGAATCTTAACAGGAGAAGATTACTTTCAAGTTATGTATTCTACATTGATAGTTCTGCAATTGGTTGAAAAGTTACTTTACAACCTGATATAACTTTATCTACTATAGTAGGCAAAATATATAGATGTGATTGAGGCAATCAAAGAAGTCTTGTGGTTGAAAAGTTTATTTGATGAATTCAGTCTACATCAAGGTGTTACTGCTATTTACTGTAATAGTCAAAGTGCCATTCATTTAACTAAAGACTAGATATATCATGAGAGGACGAAACACATTGATATGAAGTTTTATCAAGGAGAATCCTACTGACATGTTCACGAAACTTCTTCCAGTTTACAAGTTCAAGTAATGCTTGGATTTGATTGGTATTTGTTGTTGGTGATTTAGACCCATTGGAGCTTATGTGAAGAAGGTGGTGCAGATTTACTATTATCGATATTGGGGACACGTCAAGATGAAGATTTGTTATGTGTGTCTTTGTCCCATATTGCTTTTTGTGAGGGAGTCTTTTCCCTTAATTAATTATAAATAAAGTGTGCTTGTGATGGGATTAAATACACTAAATCAAGAGAACTTTAGTGGCTATTTGGGCCTTTGGGTTATTAAATCTTTTGTTTGGTAAAATATTTTTGGGTTCTCTTGTATTTTAAACATTAGGTGTTTTGGGTCTAAGAACATTTTTCTAAAATATTTTTGTACTTTCTTCTTCATAGTAAAATTTTGCTCCTCCTCTACCCGTAGACGTAGATCAATTTGAGCTAATCACATAAATTCCTATATTCATGTTTTATTTATTTTTGTTTTGTAATTTATTTTTTGGGATTACCAAAAATCCTTTCGTCAATTTTCTAGACCCAAATTTAACAATATATCTAAAGGTTAGTAGGAGTAAATTCATATTTTTGATCTTGTATATTAATGATATTTTATTTGCTACTAACAGTTTAATTTTATTACAAGAAACTAAATAATATCTTTCTAAGAATTTTGAAATGAAGGATATGAATGATGTATCCTTTGTACTTGGTATTGAGATCCACAGAGATAGATCTAAGAGAATTCTTGATTTATCTCAACGGACTTATATAAATAAAGTTCTTGAAAGTTTTCACATGCAAAATTGTCAGCAACTCCATCTCCAATTATTAAAGGTGATAAATTTAGTTAAGATCAATTGTGACGACCCCACCTTCTTCTAAGACGTACTCTAAAAGTTAGCGGACCGTCTACCTGACTCTTGCCAGGGCTTACTCACTTATATTAACTTCAGAGATAACATTCCCATTAAACAACTGAACGTTCACTCCTAAGTACAACTCCAATCAGCTTGAAACATAAATTTGTCCAATAAAAGAAACAAAATACATGTTCTAAACATTTATTCTTAATACCACACCAAACTCATGATAAAAGGTTCGACCATTTCAAGGTACAAAAGAAACCATGACTACAATATATACACACTAATTGATCTTCTAAAACAACTTCCTAATTCAATTCGATCATTCTTCAAACTTCAATTCCTGTAAGGAAAACAAACTAAAAGGTTGAGCGAAATCTAGTGAGGTTCCACACAAGCAACAATCAATTAAACACTTAAACAAGTAGCAAAATTAAACAAATAAGGAAACACTTCACTAAGTAATCATTGTTAAAAGGATACAATGCTCATATTAGAGCTACATCAATGCACTACACACTGAACGTTCACTCCTAAGTACAACTCCAATCAGCTTGAAACATAAATTTGTCCAATAAAAGAAACAAAATACATGTTCTAAACATCTATTCTTAATACCACACCAAACTCATGATAAAAGGTTCGACCATTTCAAGGTACAAAGGAAACCATGACTACAATATATACACACTAATTGATCTTCTAAAACAACTTCCTAATTCAATTCGATCATTCTTCAAACTTCAATTCTTGTAAGGAAAACAAACTAAAAGGTTGAGCGAAATCTAGTGAGGTTCCACACAAGCAACAATCAATTAAACACTTAAACAAGTAGCAAAATTAAACAAATAAGGAAACACTTCACTAAGTAATCATTGTTAAAAGGATACAATGCTCATATTAGAGCTACATCAATGCACTACACACTCCGCCGAACTCCTTTTTATAACCTCCAAAACTGTAAACACTTCCTTCATTTAGATGGCCATATCAGTAATCTGCTATTCCGTGGTAAAACTCGAACATACCAATACACTTACCCAAAGCTACCGTCCTATTTGACCAAACCCTTTTTGCTGGCTTGAATAGTTCGTTGAACAAAGGGTTTTGGAGCCCAATTCAACCGGTACGATAAAGTACGTACACAACTTACAGTCATGCACACTTACAATAATACTTGGTCAATTATCAACCTTCAACCTCAAACTAAATCAAGTGCGATAAAGTACACTCCCGACTGAGAAGATGAGGGACAATTGAAAACAATTTACAATAAAACACTAGCATAATCACTTAAACATCACTTAACTAACACATTGGCAATTTAAGCACTCAAATGTGGAAACACTCACCAAATTCCAAATAAATTACTCTCGAGCCTCGGGTTTGCTTTCTGGCTCACAGTTACCCCCTGAGATAAATTAATAACTCTAAAATAAAGATACAATTCGTAGATAATCACTTATAATTTGTTACCTTATAATTTAAATTTTTTAAAATCAAGTTTTGGCTTAAAAACAAGATATAACATATTCAATACCTATCTTACATTTTACCTCAAAACTTATCAACTTTATCAATTTAAACCAAAGAAATAAACATATATTCCAAGTTTAAAGTCTTATAAGATGTTTAGTTTAAGATTAAACCATTTTCTATTCATTATTCTAAGATTAAGGCATATGGATACTCCATTTGTTCCCTTTTAAACTAAGCGAACTCTATGTGGTTTGTAAATTAGATTTTATTTCCCTTAAACCAGCCCCTCAAGTTCTAAAGTCCTTAAAATGCTTGTGAAGACAAGATTAAGTGGTTAGAAGCCGTTTTATGTACATAGCTATAACAAGTTATCTTAGAGTTTCCAAAAACATCATAGAAGGCTTAACTAATTACCATTTCAGCCAGCAAACCAAAATTTCAGCAATATACTTCATAAATTTCATTAATATTTCATCTTTTACTTGGTTAAAACACTAAGCACTCAGTATTTACTTTGTCCCTGCTTAAACTGGATCAAACAACATGTATCATCAACACATAATTCCAGCAAAAACTACAATAAATTTTGTCCTTAGCTTAATACAAATTTCCAGTAGCTAGGCAGTCAAGTACAAGACTGTTTTCCCCGCATTTTCTTACCTTCCTCCTCCTAACTCAACATGCAGGGAGTAATTATCCAACTACAGTATGAGGACTTGAAAATTTATTTATATTTTCTTATAAGTCTCTTTTATTTTGAATGAGTTAATTTATAATTTCTTTAATACTAATAACTTCTCTTAATAGGTGTAATAAATAATAGAGTCGAGAGTTCTACTTTTACTTTTAAAGTTAGTGTAAGTTAGGGTTTTGGTGCATTGTGGTAATGTGATCAATTGGTGAAGTGTGTGTACTAAATTTGGTGGATAAGAGTGGGTATTAAGTAGGAGGAAGTATGTGATTAAAAGTGTTAAAAGTACATTAGTGAATCATAAGTTAAAATAAAAGTACAAGAGAGGCAAAGAAATAGATTTGAACCGACTAGCGTCACTTGTTATCGGTCGAAAATACCACTTGACCGAGATTTTCTTTCCCTAATTCTTCTTATTTTTCTTTCATTTTCCTTCCCTAAATTTTTAGGGGTCTTGGCCGAAATTTTTGACCATAAAAAGAGAGTAAAAGAAGGAAAAGCAAAGGGAAAAAAAATGAATGATGGATTGCCAAGTGTTGGCAATCAAGACATTCTTTGACTAAGACCACCTCTAGTCTTTATCTTGCAAATTTCAGCAATAATTCTTCATTCTTCTACCTTCTTGGCCGAGAGAGGAAGACAAGAAAAGAGAGAAAAACTCCTTTAATTTCACCTTGATTCCAAGCTAGAACTAGTAGGAAATCAACCTCAAACCTTAAACCAATCCATAGAAGGGAGCAACAAGGAAGGAAGAGACTTTGTGTGGTGTGAGTTTTGGGAAGAAAGCTGTAGGCTACTAGTCTCCTTAGGAATTGCAGGTTTTCTTGGTAAGGAACCACTCTCCCTCTTTAATCTTGCATTTGGTTGGAAATATGACTTGATTGTAGTAGGTTGAGGGAAGATTCTTGTGGTTTTGTGTAGTAGGTTGCCATTTTCAGCTTTTGTTGATTATTTCCAACTTAGGTATATGTTGATTATAGTTTGTTTTGTGGCTAAAATAAGTACTTTATGTATCCTATACCTTGTGACCTTGATTTGGGGCTGTCTTGTGGTGAGAATGAAGCCTTGAAAATGGCTGGAAATTAGGGAAATAAGGGGAAGTGCTGCTGAAAATTTTTTCTGTAGGGGACCTTGAGCAGTTTTGGAAAATCTGTTATATCTTAGTGTAGAAAAATCCAAATTGAGTTCCGTTTGTTGCATTTGAAACTAGACTCATAGCTCTTTTAACCGTGTAAAAATCAGAGATTGGTTCAACTCCTATGAATACCAGCAAATTTACAAATTTCTTGAAAAACCATGAATGTTCTGTTTTGCACATGAGACAGCAATGATTTTGAACTAAAAATTTGACTAATCTATGAGTTGAATTTCATGAAGATGTCTTCTAAAGTCTATTAGTACTTCAAGTCTATGTTCTAATGGTGTAAGTTTTGTGATTTTTTGACCTACGAAACTCAAGTTATATTTTTTCAAAGAATATTGCCATAGTTGGAAAATTTTGTCATATGAATTGAGTGAAACTTGAAAAACGTTGAGAAAACTTTTCTAGATCACAAACTTTAATTGGTGTGATTTCGGATGGTTTTGTGGCTTTAAACAAGTGTACTTCATAGCCCTAGAATGCATTTGGACATTCTTCGATTGGTTTTCAAATTTGTCTTTGAGTTTTGTGTTTTGAGAAGCCGATTTTAGATAGGCGTATGGCTCATGATTAAGGCTAAAGTGGGCACCTTATTAACCAAGTTTTGAATGATCGAACCATGACATCTTGTCTTGGTTACTTTTAGAGTTTAACGGTGGGAACGAGCATGACCCGAAATCGAATGTTTAGCATTGCTCTACTTTAAAAGGTGAGTGTTCCTGGCGTGTTTGTGCAATAAGTGACTATGTGAATATCTGTGAGTGATTGTTTGAATGTTAAATGCTTTCGAATGATTGTTAAATGGATTTTCTATGGGTGAGTGTTTACTTTATCGCACTCGACCTAAGTGAACGTGAAATTTTCAATGATCAAATGATTGAATGTTACTTGTGCATGAATGTAAGCCTATGGCTGAACTGGGCCCTTGCCTTTCGTTACCAGTTGACTCGAGTTAGAAGCGGACTCGGTCGGGCGGTTGGTGACCTTGGGACAATGTTTGGTATACTCGAGTATTACCACAAAGTATGGTGGAGAACTGGCTAGTGAATTCAATACAATGAAATCAATGAATGAATGACATGAATGCTGAAGGAGTTTTCACTTGCAAATGTTTTCTAATGTCGGAGAGATAAAGAAAATGGTTGGCGAATGAATGAATGACTGACTTGAATGAATGGCTCCAAGTGAGCACATATCCTTTCAATGAATGAATGATTGATTCTTGAATGACTGTGTATTACTGTGCCAAGTGTGCAAAGTGTTAAATGTAAATGTTTCCATGTATGCCTGCTTGATTGCTTGTTTGGGAACCTCACTGAACTTTTAGTTCATTCAGTTAGTTTGTTTTCCTTATAGGAGTGGAGCTCGGAGCAAGTAGGCATGAATTAGTGTATATAATCTCTTGTACCTGTACTTTTGTAGATGAGATGTATTTGGAATATTTAGAAATGTAATCCTATGTTTTACTTTTGGATTGTAAATTAAGTTTGAATTGTTGGTTGGAAATAGAACTTTTATGTTAATTTCGAGGCTTGAAAGGCTATTTCAAGAACGTTAGTGAGTGAGTCATGGCGAGAGTTGGGCAGACGGTCCGCCAAATCCTTGGATACGCTCTAAGGGGAGATAGGGTCGTCACATACAGAGCATCTTATGCAAGAATGTAAGTTTACAGCCAAAATCAAAGAGCAAAGCTGAATCAAGTCTTAAACTCCCTCTCGGCTAGAGTGAAAAGAAACTCTTGCAGCAGATTGCTCATTTTTCCTTCAATGTTCACTTCAGTTTCAACTCATTTCGGTCTTACTTGTTGAAGTTAAGAGACTTATGACATGTTACAACTCTATATGTTAGTCTGGAAGTTAAGATTTGCAAAGGACAACCAGAGTTTCCTTCTTTTCCCTTCAGTTGCAGCCAATAAATTTTCAGCAAAGCAGTAGTTTGTCATTTGACATTTTCTCACCTTTGCTAAGAGATCATTTCTTTGGTAAATTCACATGCAGCTCGTCTATTACTCCATTTATATTGAATAAGCAAAAGATTATTGTAGGTTCTTACCTTTTCTCCTAAGGTTCGATGTTGCAAGCTGTTCAAGTTTCTGGTTTTGGTTCCTCAAGTCTTAACTCCAGCTCCTGCTACTTTCCTTGCGGTATTCTTTCTTGTCCTTGGTTAGTTGGTGATGAAGCTAATCAAGCTCTCTCTCTCACTCTCTCAGTTTTACTCTCGGTGTGGGTTTAGAAAGAAAAGAATTGAAGCTTTGCTTCTCCACTCGGCCACTGCCCAAGTATTTTAGCAAATGATTTCTCTTGGTTTCTCTCTCGGTCACCACTTGGACTTAGCAAATGTTGGCAGCTGATTTCTCTTTGACAGTTGTCTTAGTAGATGTTAGTCACCGCCCAATGTTTTGGCAATTGATTTGCCTAAGTTCCTCTCGGTTGTCCAAAAGTTTATTTCTCTTTTGGTTGCATGGTTATTTGGTTTGGTCTTTAAGGTTAAATTGGTCTTTTAACTTTAACTTATTTGCTTACTAAAGGCTGTAGTTTCATTATTTCATGCATTGATACCTAACTTTATTGGTTCTAATTTGTATATCCCTATAAGAAAATTTTACACCATTCTAAGATATTTCCAAATTCTCAATTTTATAAAATTCAATTAGACATTTAATTTAACCAATTATTTGTTATTTATAATATTTCTAATAACAAAGTAATTATAATAAAATAAATGCAAAGCATACACATAATTTTCTCGAGTTTTCACATCAATGCCCCAAAAAATGATATTAAGAGATAGCAAATGTCCCATATTCCATATCCCACTGCTATTGGTAGCCTGATGTATGCCCAAACTTGCACATGGCCCGATATTAGTGCTGCAGTTGAAATGCTTGGTAGATATCAAAGTTATCTGAGTATAGATCATTGGAAGGCCGCTAAAAAGGCAATGAGATGTTTTCAAGGTACTAAGGATTTGATGCTCACCTATAGGCACAAAGATCATCTAGAAGTTATTGGATATATAGATTCAGATTTCACGAGTTGTCTTGATAGTATGAAATCCATCTTTGGATACATTTTCATATTAGTTGAAGGAGCCATGTCTTGGAAAAGTGTAAAGCAATAGATAACTACTTCATCTACAATGGAAGCAAAATTCATAGCATGTCATGAGGCTACTTCTCAAGATATCTGGTTGCGAAGTTTTATTGAGGGGTTTAAAATTGTAAATTCTATATCTCGACCCATAATGCTTTAATGTGACAATTCCAGTATTGTTTTCTTTTTAAAGAATAACAAGTGCTCCAGTAAGTTCAAACACATTGAATTGAAGTATCATGTTATGCATGAAAGAATTTAGCAACAAACGGTGTCCATTGAGCATATCTAGATGGATATGATGCGTGCAAACTCTTTAACAAAAGCATTGGCACCATATAAGTTTAACATATTAATTCCACCGGTCTTGCTCAATTTATGTGATTTAGACACATAAATATAGCACCTATTTTTGTATAAGAAAAGGTATTGTGCACAATATGGTGAGTTATACAGAAATAATTTGAACTATCAATGGACTTGAAATGTTTAATCCTCCATTTCTCTCTCATTGAATTTATCTACATACAATTATTGAAATTGTGGTATATGAAAAAAATTGTGTTATAATATTTATACATGACCCCCATGATCCATTACGATAACTACATAAGATAACATTGTTTTTTCTGTGGTGGCCACCCTTCGCTCGTCTTTATAACATTTATGTGATCATTTGTCCAAGTGGGAGAATGATATATTAATTACTTATTGTGGCCTACATGACCACATAAAATGTGTAAGTATTATTATCCCACATACATGAAAAGAACAAATTAAGTACTTGTATAAATAGGATCAAGGTATCATGACCAAATTCATGTACCTAATTAATAAGCCACAAGATTTATGACCAAAGTCATGAATCTAACTTAAGTGATAAATGAACTTATCCATACATTTATGAAACTTCACATAAATGAATGTAATACGTTTATGACTGTGTATATACATTCTTGAAACAAATGATTAATGGTAAGATTTATCTTATCAAGTAGGAAGAATTAATGAGTCATATTAATAATCAATGATGAGATGGATCACCTATGCATCTATAAATAGGTTCTTGGTCCTTCTCTCCACTCAATTAGTTTGTGAGAATTACCCTATCACTAAAGCAAACATAAGAGAGAGTAGAAGAGGGAAGATCAAGATTTGAAATCACACAACTTCATCTAGAGACATAATCAATGGCACAAAGTATGTCTTAATTCTTTTTATTCATGATTTACAAGTCATGGTTGAAGATCTAGATCATATTTTTCTAACAATGTATATATATTAATACAATAGATCTTTTATTTTATTTCTCTTGTACTATATAATGCAATTGAGTAACATGTTATTTCATTTTCTTCTTTATTTTCATTGACATTTTCAATTTACAGGAATATCATGAACCAAAATTTGTGGTATACTAAAGCGATCGCATGATAGTAGCATAGAGGAAATCAATTTTTCAAGAAGAGAGAGAGAGAGAGAGAGGACAGGGATACAAAAGGCATATTCTTGGAACACATCTTCCAACTACTTGCTATCTTTTAAAATTTTATTTATATATCATGTTCATTAATATCTGAGAGCCAAGCATTGTTCCGATTATAGCTTCTTCTTTCTTCTCAAAAAGAAAAGCTTTATTTGATTGACTATAAAGAGGTCATACACGAGAAACCAAATTAGAAAAACCTGTAAGCTAACTTATCTTTCTACACCCTAACTTGCGCAAACTTGGTAGACCCGACCGATCTAGAGCGACGTCTCCTCTCACCAGGCGGGACAAGTCACTGAATGAATCATACGTCAAAGTTATTCTTGAATCCACTCCGATGTTGGCAAGGCGGTCAGCCGATTTATTCCCTTCGCGGAAGCAATGTGTGACCGCTCTAAAGAACCGTTTATCTTTTAGCAACTCCTGTGAATCTCCTCGCAGTCTCCATGGGCACCGTAGTTTCCCATGAACGATATGCACCAGTACCAAAGAGTCAGATTCTAAATGCAAGTCCGAGTATTCACGGCCAATAGCTAGTCTAACACCATAAATAAGCGCTTTCAGCTCCGCCTGTAAACTTGTCATCTCCCCAAAGAAATATGAATATCCCACAAGAAACCTTCCCTCCGAATAGCGGAGCACCCCCCCCACCCCCACTCTTCCCCGGATTACCTCTGGAGCAACCATCTGAGTTTAGTTTGACCACCTGTTATACTGGACATCGCCACTGAACCACCAAGGTTTTGTACTGCTGCTGCATACCAGCCACCATACAGTAAAAACTCGGCCAATCTTGTCCAGCAGGACTGTTGCCTTTAAATTTGAGATAAAAAAGGTCCCTGAGATCACCAAAGATTTCCACACAGACGCGAACCTCCGCCACCAGCCGATCTTCAAACACAAATTTGTTCCGTATCTTCCACAAGTTCTAACATATAAGGAATGGCAGTAGTCGAAGAAGATACTGGAGGTACGGGTTCCGAGTGGGTTTCAACCACCGGCTGACTATCTTGTGTCTTATAGTAGCAGCAGTTCTAAACCCTCCAATCACCCTCTCGAAGTACTCCCAAATTCGCCGTGCCACTTCCCCAGTGCAAAAGATGTGATCAACAGACTCTTAGGAAGGATGCCGACAATAAAAGCAATAAGAAAGGCCTAATACTCCAAGTTTGTGCAACCGATCCATCACTGGCAGTCGGGAGCCTACCAACCTTAACATGAAGAATGAGATCTTTAGGGGCAACCTCGGAGGCCAAAGCAGCGAGTAGATCCAGGAACTGTTCCCCTCTTGGTGAACAATCCGATACGCAGATGCTAATGAAAAGTCACCCGAAGTACTTGGAATCCAAACCATGATATCCTCTTGGTCCAGGGAAGGAGGCACCATATCCAGAATCTGCCCCATCCATCGATCAGGCACCACAGTGTGTAGCCTCTGAATATTCCAGCAACCCTGGTCAACAAAATCAGCCATAACACATTCCTTAAAGGACTCCACTTGGCGATAGAGTGGACCCATACCCAGCCAATTATCATGCCAAAATCTCACGTCACCCCTAGTCAACACCCAGCCAACCTGCTGCTCTACAACCCCCTGGATAGCCACCATTCTCTTCCAAGTCCACGAATCACTGGGGTAAACGTCAGCAAAACAAGGGTGGAGATTGGGACAATATTTGCAGTGCATGAACTCCGCCCACAAAGAATGCCGTAGTCAGAAGTGCCACCATAATCTCATCGAGAAGGCATCAAACACATGCTCCAGTGATCTCAAGCTCGTACCTCCCTTTTCATGCGACTTACATATCTGATCCCATTTTAGCCAGTGAAACCACGGCTCCGCCTCAGAAGAGCTCCATAAAAAGGTCGTAAAAATTTTGTTTAAAGTGCTAAAGGTCGACTTGGGGGGGGGAGACGCAGTAAATGTGTGAAGAGGCATAGAAGACAGCACACTCTTGATTAGAGTCAATTTGCCACCGTACGATAGTAGCCTCCCTTTCCATAACAACACCTTCCTCGTGACAGAATCACAAACTCCTGAAAAGTAGCATCTTTTCCGCCGCTCTACATATAATGGACATCCCAAATATTTAACTAGAAACTCATTCGTCTGGAACCCAGTGATTTCCGCAATAGATCGTTTCTGGATCTTGGGGAATTTTACATGAGTTACAACACAACTCTTTTACTGATTGACCTTTTGCCCTGACACTGATCCAGAGCCTTTATAACCAACTACACCGACCGCTTCAAACCACTTGTAAAGATTATAATATTATCTGCATAAGTTAAGTGAGTGATAGGCGGGCAACCCGATGGAACTCTAAAAGGCGTGAAGCCCCGACAACTTCTCAAAAAATTAAGAAGGTGCGAGAGAACTTCTGCACTGATCACAAAGAGCGCCGGTGAAATCGGATCTCCCTGTCGCAACCCTCGACTAGATTGAAAGTAATCTTGAGGTGCACCATTAATTATCACTGAGAACCACATATTCGAAATAATCCTCCATATCATATCGATCCACACCTCGCCAAACCCGAACCTTCTCAACGCCTGTAACAGAAATGTCCAGGAGACTCAATCATAAGTTTTGGTCATATCAAACTTGAAAACCACATTACCTCCTCTGTTCTTTCGACAAATATCAGCCACCAACTCCTGGACTAACAAGAAATTGTCAAAAATTTGTCTACCCTTAACAAAATCACTCTACTGGGGGAGTTTTCGAGATGACTTTGTTGACGAAGTTGCAGAGACTTATGGGTCTAAATTGACTGAAATCCTGGCGAGAGTTTACCTTCGGAATTAGTACGATCAAAGTCGAAGTAACACTCCGGGGCAGCTCGTGCCCACAAAAGAAACTAGCCACAGCTTCACACAAATCATGACCCACCACCTCCCAAGCAAAGGTAAAGAACCTCCCCGTGAAACCATCAGGGCCCACCGCACTGTTCCCGTCCGTGGTAAACACAATCTCTTTGATCTCCTCCATCGACGGGAAACGCTCTAACTCAGCATTCTACTTGCTTGAAATAATCTTGGGAATCACATCCAAAATGCTCCTTGACCCCATGCAAGGTTCAGCCGAGAATAAAGACTTAAAAAATTCCACTGCCTCCGTCGAGATCTGATCTTCATCTGTCAACCACTTCCCATTACCGCCCCTAATGCAATGTATGATTGACTTAGATGTTCTCTCCGCAACAACAGCATGGAAGAACTTCGTATTTTTATCCCCATTTTGGAGCCATTTGATTCTTGTTTTTTTGCTTCCAAAATGCCTCCTTCGTGCTCAGTGAGTTTCGCACGACCGCTCCAGCTTCTTGCAGGGCTAACTAATGCCGTTGTAATGGGTCAACGGGGAGTGATCCAATGGCTCTCTGCCTAGGTGCTGAACCAAAAGACGCATCCCCAATAAAGCCACAATTGGGTTACAAAACACCCTATCTAGTCGCTTCCAAATTCGAGCATGCCCTCCTCGATTGTTACACCATGTATGCCGTGGCCCTGAGAAACCTGCATTTCCGACTCCCGCCATAGCCATAAATGTTCGTAGTTCTACTCCTTCATCAACTCGAATAGGCATACCTCCCTGCTTCTCCTTTTCACTAATGATGACGTTAAAATCCTTTGGGAGTAGCCATGGATCATTCGTTGGATTCTCATCTAACAAGGCTGACCAGAGCAGAGCCCGCTCCTGCTTTGTGCACTTCGCATGGACGAAGAAGAAAAAAATCAGGTTCGAGAGCAACTGGGAAGTGAGTTTAAGGGTAAGATGCTGGGGAGATTCCCCAACATGCTCACAATGAAATTCATTTTGATAGAAAACCCAAATAGACCCCTCCCTATTAACCAACCAACTGTCCATATTGAGTCTTGCACATATCAAGCGGATGTCACAGGGCGACACATTCGACTCACAAATAACCACTAACTGAACCGAGAACTCGACAATCATCCTTTTTGATCTATGAAAATTTGGAGTATGCGAAATATCCTGAATATTTCAAAATAAGAAATTAATCATGGGATAATGCAGTAGAGGAGTTAGAGGAAAATTTCGACTTAGAACGCAGAGAGCGATCAGTTGGGGCCTGATAACAAGCACCCTTATGCCTAACTTTATTACCCAATTTAACAACTTCCCCAATGGCATTGTTTCCCTGAACCTGATGAATTATTGGTTCAAAATTAAAGATATCAATCACCAAGGAATTGGACTCACATTGACGTTCAAGCATTTGTCCCCGTGGAGACAAACTGCCAGCTCTTCGTTCTGCCGCGGAGACATCCTCCTCCTCAATATTCCCCTTTGATACCACCTCCTCCTTCCTTGACTCTTCTGCTATGCTTGGTGCGGCCTCCACCGGCAGCACTGCCACTGGGTTAGCAGCTCCAACCGTTGGCCGCACCCACTCCTGTTGGCGTGACCCATGCAATGGACTGGTCGGAGTGGCCTGACCAGACTCCACTGCCACAGCCTGCTCCTCCTCCGACAAGCAAGCCATAGCAATCTCCCACTGCTGCTCCTCCTTAGAACTTGCCTCTGGTTGCACTGCTCGCTAAATTGCTGTATTCATGTCCAACCCAAGCAGACCCACATGGTGCTGCCGCACATGCTCTGTAGTCGCGACCTGCTCCTCTATCCCTGCCTTTCCCCCAACAGCGCCACCATCTATGGACTGCAAGAGAGCTGTCCCCTTATCCGGCTCAGTGGGCAACAGCGGAGCCCCCTCCGGAATGGCCAGCGCATGACGCGCTGCTGTTGGAGCTTGCTTCTCGGCCCTCTCAGCCTTCAAAACTGGATGGAGCACATGACACCCATCCTTATCGTGGCCCTGCCTGAAGCAATGGTTGCAGTACCTCGGCAGCCCCTCAGGGACAAGCTGTTGCTAGAATCCTCCATGTTCCCCATTGCCAATCCAAATCCTCGACGGAAGGGTTTGTAGCAGGTCAATTTCCACGCATACCCTAGTGACGCTAGAGCGAACTCCTGAAGCTGTAGCAGAATCCACGAACAAAGGCTTACCCAGGCAACTCACAATCTGAAACAAGCATCCCTTGTTAAAGAAGTGGATCGGCAATTTCGGTAGCTGAAACCAAACCGGAACCATTGATGGCTCACAATCTACATGGAATGCAGCGGACCATTTGAACACTCTCACCGGTACTCCATGGATGTACCAGATTCCACGAGACCAAATTCTGAGGAAGTCCTCCTCGTTCCCCAAACGGAGGAGAATATGTCTGGAATCCAGTAAACCCACCATCGCTGCTTCCTTGAGATCCAAAGATAGAAAGAACTTGCGTATCACTTCCATGTTAGGCCTTCTTCTTGAGAACTTACCAACCAATGTAAATGTAAAGGTGGCGGATAGCACCTCCAGGTCTGCCTGCATAAAGGAGATCGCAGGTTCTCCACGATGAAACGATCGGGAGGCCATAACCTCGAGCACAGGCTGGTCAGACGTCAACTTAGCGAAGAGCTCTGAGAATGACTTCTTCGAGAAGGCGGGAGAGAGCGAAGAGGGTTGCCTTCCAGGCGGCTGCCGGAGGGCAGCCATGGCTGTCATGCAAAGGTCTAAGCTAGGGAACCCTAGGCGGTGGCAGCAACCCTAGAGAGCAGGTAAAACCCTAGGGTAAAACTTCCGAATTATCGTTCCGGTTATAGCTTATAAGATTTTGAACATTAGACTACTGTCAAAATGATTGCATTAAAATTAATAAAAAAATTATTAGCATTGACGATTAGGAACATATATGTGTGTGTGTGTTTAGTTATTTATTTATTTATAAGTTTATAATTGCCTTGACATATTATACTAGAGAATAAAGAAATCCACATGTTATGTTGCAGATATTCTAAACATGGAAATCCAAAACCCCATTACAAAAAAAAAGGTTAAGTTGATCTCGTTTTGTTAACAAGAAAAAGGTAGACTTGTTTTGCCTCTCATTTAAATTAAGAGAAGGATTCATGTAAAAGTGTGCGAATGTCATTGCAAAAGCAATAAAACTAGTATTTAGGAGGGCTGTCAAATCTAATTTTCACATCATTTTTAACATAAAATGTCAAATTTGCCCTTTTCAAATCCAAATTCACTTTGGACTTAAAAATAATAGCTTTGTCATTTCAACAAAATTTCATGTATAAGTAGAATTTGAGTTGTAATAATACCATTTACCATTTGAGATCCCTTTCAAACCAAAATATATGTCTGTGGACGGATATAGAGAAAATGAAGTGAAAAGAAATATCTAGAAATCATGTATGAAATACCAACTTTGTGGATTAAAGGTTTACAAACACAACTGTGGAAAGGAACCTTTAACCAAGTAGCTAATGGCATAATGAATATTCTTTTTGACCACCATATCAATATCCAAAGGATAAGAATTAGAGCAATCATCCTCCAAAGCATTCATTCGTGGTTGAGGATGGCGCATAAATTAAAGTTGGCATGGACAAAGTTTTGAACTAATTAGTGTGAAATGTTTAGTTATTTATAGAAAGAGTCGAGTCTTTCAAAGTCTATTCTTGATGAATAAAAGGTTCAGAATTGTGAATATTTACAAGAAGAAGAACAAACATTAAGCTCTGCAAATAGCCATATATAGATCTATATGCTTTGCTTACCCACTTTTTGGATGCTTATTTTCCTCTTTAGAGAAAAGTTTGAATTAATACTTGGGGGATCCCAATGGAAGTCAGTTAATTATAAGAAGTAGAACTTCTTTTAACACCAAATTTTTATAGAATTCCAGTATCCAACATGGTCAATTGTACATCATCAAATTTATGTTTAAACGTTGGTATCATAATCTAGTAGTAGTGTAGTATCAGCGTACTTCCACATGTCCAACCACGATGAATTAATAATTTAATGCAGGAATAGTGAATGAACATGTCATTATACCCACATCCCTAAACAAGTTCAAAATGCCCAACTTTATTACAATAACCTAGTTTTGATTAAATAAACCCAAAGACCTTTTTTAATAGCCCAAGTTCAAATTAAAAAAAAGAAGGCTTCTACTACGAATGAACTTAGCCTTAGGGCCAAACCCCAATCCAAATCCAGCCCAAATTGGCATGGATCTATTCAAATTGGAATTAGTAACTTCTTTGGGGTATTTTTCAACTAAGATACTTTCCAAAACAGGAAAGCTTTTCCAAAAGGGAAACTTTCCAAAATGGGAAACCTTTCATTTTTTTATAACTTTTCAAGCACTTTTTATAGAAACTCTAAACATAATCTCTAGGGTTATCTGATAAAAATATGTATTCTAAAAGTATGAAATTAGGACTAATTGAGGTATATATGTTATTGGCTATAAAATTAAAACAACTTTAAGGTGCATTACAATCTCTTTGAATGAGCAGTCTGAGATAAGTTGTGCTTGCTCTTATAGTGTTATATTGCTACAAAGTATGACATCATATTATGAGATATCATTACTACTGATGTGGCATTTGTCATTTTTCCTATTCTATCATTTATTCTTTTGCTTCTTCCTAGATAATAAATTTAGACATAATCACCACCTATAGTAGTCCATCACACATACACACAACAATGATGACCACTACTATCTATTATTGATAATCACTAGCATAAGAAGAGAGAGGCATCTAGATAACTGGAAGATAATTAAAAGGCAACATGAAAGATAAGGGAAGGGAAACCGCTTGTCAGCCACAAAACCAACACCATCACTACCACCATTATCACGATGCCATCAACCATCATATAACTATAGCAAGGAAATGGATGAGGAGATATGGGCAATCATAACATGGGACAATGTTACGCAGATTGTTAGAAAAATTTTAGTAGAAAAAATATTGAAGGCTATGAGAGGAGACAAAAAAGCAGTGAAAGAGTAAGGATAGATAGTAGGACAGGAAAGGGTGGAAAGATTTATTACTCTTTGACTTGATAGAAAAACGAGAGAGAAAGGGTTGTGTTTTTAGGAATTTGATACCTTTTATAATAAGTTGTGATTATAGACTTGTGTAGAGTAGAATTATCCAAAATAAATTATGTGTGATTGGTTGAAAATGTTTTCTTATGTTACAATATATGTATAAGTGGCATGTTTTATAAATTAAAACCAACATGCATGCAATGTATGAAATGATGTTATTACATGATGAGCTATTAAATGGTCATAAAATAGATCGTAAAGAGCCGTAATTTTTCCATTGTGTGTATGCTCAATTATAGCCATTCACCTAACCTTTGACCCATGTTCATGTATGGTCAATTATAGTTGTCTATCAAGCATTTGGTTCGTGTTCAAGAATGGTCAATGATGAGGATTATACCTGCGCTCTCATTTTAAACCTAATCTCCTCGTTAACCGCAAGTGCATGGCTTGTGAATTGTAATACAAGGAAATAGGGTCGAATCCCTCGAGAACCATTTTTAAATTACTAAGTCTTTTAACTCACTCTATTATCTAAACTTATCAAGAATTTTAGCTAGTTTAATCAACCAAAATAGTAAAGTAAAACAAAGTAAGTTAACAACTTGAAGTAACTTAACTAAACACAAGTGTCCTAGGGTATAGAATCCACTAAATGTGTCTAATTAGGAATGAAATAACCAATTATTACTAATATTCTTGTCTTGCTAAGGATGCATTTCACTCAAGCCATCAGAAATCGCTCTTGCCAATAAACTGAACTTAGCCTACACTAAAGTTTCCCTACTTTCGTTGTGAAATTTCAATTTTAAACTAGATCAAGCACAAGAAATATCATAAACATCTACCTAAGTGTACCACTACTTTCGTATGCCTACTCCTTAAGCTCCACTTATTCTATTTCCATCATTGTTAACTACTCTCGTAGATTAACAACAAATAAAATGACTGGTAAATGGTGATCAAGCATTCACAAGTATTAAAACAAGAATAAGTGAACTAGCAAGTACATGATATAGTAATAATCAACTAGTTCTAACCATAATCAAGGCACAAATAGCTTCATCTACCCCTAGAACAAGAAGATTTAGTTAGACATAATAGATTCAAGAACAAAACTCATGTCTTGAAGGTAACTAAGCATTATTGACACAACAAAGAGAGTAAAGAGTAAGAAATGCTTATTCAAATGAAGAAACAAGATCTTCAAACTTCATTCATCTTCATTGCCATAAAAAATACATAGTTCATCAAGAGTTCTTAAAGTTCTCTAAGAAAAGATGAAAATTAGATCTCAAAATTATCACTAAGCTAAGCTTGAAAGAAAGAGAAGAAAAAGTTCTTTCTCTTGTCAAATCTCATCTCTCTCTTCAATTATATCTTTTTTTATTGTTAAAAATCAAGAACAGAAGCTCCTAGATCTCCCAAAAAGTGATATACAATTGTCATTTTTGTATCTTGTCAAGAAGAAGAAAAGGAAAGAATCCATGCAAGTCGATAAGTTGCAGCTACCATGAATCCCTGGATCGAATCCCTGCAGGGATTCTCCAAGGCATTGAGGAAAGCAACACGAATTGAAGTTCTGGCCACAAATCGCGGGAGTAACAATGGATGGAATCTCCCGTGGTTTGTCTCCCTTTCTTTCTTCTTCCTTGTTTCTTCCTTCAACACCTAATCCTTTCCCTGCATCCTTTCTATTAGCTAATGTTGTGACTTTTCCAGCTTCGAATCCTTGCATTTCATTTTCAATTTAAGCTAGATCATTTTACCTACGAACAAAAGAGATTTTGCATGTAAAATAACAAAAATCACAACTATTTCATTTATTAGCTTAAGGTGCAAGTTAGTGACACAAAATGGATAATTTATACCATTTGATCTTACAAATGGACTCAAAACTGATATGAAACATATTCAAAAAGAAGACAAATTTAGCTCTTATCAGTCAACTGTAACTATTTGTTCGACCTAAAATGGGAAGTCATGAGGGGTAATTCTCTAGGTTGAATACTTAGAATCCGGATATTTATATAACTTCATAATGAGCTATTACTATGAAATGATATGATGAAATGTATAACATGAATCACCAAGAATGTTCGTGAAAATGTTAAAGTTATGGCATGTTTTCATGCCACTTAATTCTCAATGAAATATATATTTATGTATTTAGCCATGCCTATATGTTCAATTAAGATACATAAGTGATGTCGTGTGACCAAATTTTATAAATGTACAGTATATATATCAATCACTTGATCTAGTAAGAATGGTTAGTGTTACTTTTTGATTGTACGCCACTTAGTCCATGTCTCTAATGTTTTACATGTAGACCATGAAACTAAAGAAATAGCATATGTGGAGAATCAAGAGGATAAGTTCTAGTAGACTAAGCAACTCTAAGCAGATAGACTTTTCTAGTTTAGGACTTAGTTAATATAGGCTGAACCTTTATATCCATCTTAGACTATAGTTACACAATAAACTCGTACAATCTCCTAGTTTCATTTGAGGTTGCAGGCTTATTAGGTATTTTTGGCTCTGCATGGATTGAGGAGTATTTGAAAAATAAGTTTATAGTTTTGGAGTTTATAATAATATATTTTAAAAAAAAACCCCTAAAAACACTCCAAATATACACATTTTCAAATATGCAATAAAATATAAAAAATAAATAAAATAAACCTATCAATTTTTTCTTTTTCCACCCATACCCACCACTCTCACACCACCCATCACTTGCTTACCCTTCCTCTATCATTACAACCTATAGTTCCCTTCTCGTCGCTCTTCTTTTTCGTCTTTCTTCTTCCATCTTTCTCCCTCTTCTTCTTTCTTTCTTCCCCTTCCTTCCCATTCTCTCCTTTCCCTTCCCTAGGCAACTCTAGTCATCTCTTTCCCTCTTTTGGTCGCACTAGCTGTGGCCAAATCTAGTCACAATCGATGCAATTAGAGAGGAGGAGGAAAGGGGATTGTGAGGGAATAGAGGGAAAGGGAGAGAAAGAAAGAAGGGAGGAGGAGCAGGAGGGAAAGAAGGGAGGAGGAGCAGGAGGAAAAGAAAGAGGGAGAAGGATAAAGGAGAGAGAAGAGGAAGAAGAGGTGATAGCCAGGGAGAAGGAGAGAAGTGGTCATGGATGGTGGTAAAAATTTAACAAAATTTCAAAAAATATCCTAACAAAACTTTAAATTTTAAAAACATCCCAAAGTACAATTCCAAAAACACTAAATCCAAATGGATAATCTACAATAGAAAGATTTTAACATATATCGTTACAATAAAGTTTTTGAAAAACTTTTTTAAAGACACCTAATTTATATGGACCCTTAATCTGCCTAGTGACGAAGTTAGATCCCGCACACTAGGCATGTTTAGTGTTAACTAGTGAAGCTTTACTTCTCTCCATTTTATATGTTGTCTTGTATTCTTGAGTATTTTTTGAGGATATGATGAATGTCTAGTGCTTAGCATGTGTAGGTTAGGGACATGATAGCAGTAGCCTAACAAGTAGTGAATCACATGACTCTATGACTAAAAGGTTAAAAAGTGATAATACAACTGCATGCAAATTGAAACTACACATGACAACATATCTAACCAAAAATGTATCATGTGACAGCCCCACCTCCCCCTAGGGCGTACCCTAGAGGTTAGCGGACTGCCTACCCAACTCTCGTTAGAACTACTAAACCAAAGTTCACATAAAGTACTACAACGCGGAATTTAACTTCCATTCATCAACCCAAACTATATACAATGGAGTCGCTAAAAATTCAACTTAAAATACAAGCTAGAGTATCTAAACTTATACAAATACATGTGAAGTTTACTAATACAGAGGAAGTTAAACAAAACAAAACTAAAACTAACTTAACTCTTTCCCTAAAATCACGCTCTCAAAACTTTGCTCTTGTAAGGAAAACAAAGGGGTAACAGGGTGACCTTTCGCCTAATGAGGTGCCAAAGGCCACGCAGTCACAAACCACATAGCTAAACTTTTAATCGATCAAATATAAGCATCAAATAATGGAATAAGTAAACACCACAACTCATACATAGCAGTTCAAGTAAAGGATATAAGTGGCTCTCAAGAGCCAATTTCTTGTTGCATTAACTTGATCCAAACCCATTGATACTCTGTCAACATTTAAAGAAGCAAAAACAATGACCGTAGATCTCCACTTTACACTAGTTTTCGTCTACCAAACGTACCCCTTACCAGGCCCAAATACCAAAGAGAAACAGTGGTGGTAATACTCGAATATGCCCAAACAAGAACAAGTGTGGTCGATGAGATAATTCTCCAATCGGCTTAATCAAGATAGAGATACTGAGACGAGAATAAGAGGAACCTCCCACTCAAATTGAGTGTGGTACATACTGCCGCTCATCACTTATAAGTCAAGAACAAGTACAAACATAAGTACAGGTCAATCGAATTCAAGCAAATACAAGATCATTCAAGAAGGAGAGGACGAGTGTGATAAAATATACCCTCGCCACATCAAGTCCAATATTCAACACATAACATGTGGTATCATCCAAATCAAGATATCAAGAAACATGCACTTGACACTCACCAGTTTAAACAAAATAACGTCAAAATTTCACCCTTGGTTATGCCCTTGATCACCAACCAACTCTAAGACCAACCAAGATAAAGTATTATGGTTCAACCATTCAAAACTTAGGTGAACTAAAGAAAATCCAAGTAACTACTAGTGCAAAGATGTAAATATGGTCTTGGAATGAAAAAAGAACATTTGGACCCAAGGGATATGAGTAACCAAGGAGTTCCTCGTCCCAATTCATGGCTGGAATTTCCAGCAACAAATAGCTAAAAGACAACCAACCTCGAGGTTAAATGAAACAAATGCAACTAGAAAGTATGCTAGAAGAAACCATCACTTTTCCTCTTATTTTACACGGTTTTGTCAAAATTTCAGTTTATGCACTACCATCAAAGTGCACTCAAGAAATTACATATAACCTAAGTCCAAACCAATCCAAAAATCGTCCCTCTTATATCGCTTATTTCACAAGAAAGAAGGAAATATAAATTTCATCAGCACTTCCTCTATTTTCTTTACTTTTCCACCCAAACTCAACACCTATATTCATTTTAATCCAATCTCAATCACAACCACAAGTTATAGACTATAAGTACACTTGTTTAAGGTCACAAAACCATCCAAAAATAACCAATTTCTAGCTCAAAAATCAACCACAACAAAGCTGAAATTTGTAACCCTATGCTGAAAATTTCAGATTCATCTACAAGATGAAATTTTTCATAAGCAAGCCAAAATAACTTATAAAAACTAGAAAATTCACATGTTAAAACTACCAAATCATGTCCATGCTCAAACATCATATAAAAGCTGAAATTTCACAATCAAAGCTGAAAATTTTGAATCACCACTCAAACCATGAAATTTCTCATGAAAACTACCAAAATCAAGCTCTAAATCCTCTCATAAGCAAGTAATAAAAGAAAAGAGAGTTTCTTGATATAGTTACCTTAATACCCTAAGAAGAAATGGAGACCAAGTGATTCTTTCTCCCAAATCACTCCACTAAAGCCCTTAATCCACCTTAGATGTCACCTTTTGTGGAGTAGTTTGCAAGATTAAAGGTTAAAATTCAAGATTCAAGCAAGATTGAAAGTTGGAAGTTAAAGTTTTTCTCTTTTCTTCACTCAAAATTTCGGCCAAAGGAAGGGGAAAGGTGATAGGATTTTGGCCAATTTTTTTTGTTAATTAAAGGGTTAAGAAAGGTCTTAGTCAAAATCAAAGTCCAAGGCTTTTGTGACAAGTGGCTTGCTATGGTTAATACTCATCCTATTGTCTCCCAAATGCTAAAATATCTTGCCAATTTCTAATTATTCTTTAGCACCTTATAAAATAATATCTCTTTGCACAAAACTCCTTCTATTCTTCAAAAATTTATCATACTTACCGCATTAGCGGGTTCTACTTTCATAATGCACTACGAACTTAACATGCACTAACTTATACAAGAAAAATAATTTAAAACTTGAATCACTTATAAAAATATCTAGAAAATTTAAGGCAATAAACTAAAGTAAAAAAAATGTGTTAAAAGGAATAAAACAAAATAAAATAAATTAAAGAAATTTTTTCGGGTCCTCACACTCTCTTCCCCTTAAAAGAATTTCGTTCTCGAAATTCTCACCTTTGCTTGCATAAAATTTGATTCTATAGGATTTTTTTTCAACTTTCCAGTAGCTTTTCCTCACTTATGATACTCCCACAAAAGTGTATTTAAAGAAAAGTCTTACTAATATAGTGGCCAAACTGATATGCTAAGAAAGTTTATCAAAAATTGAAATAACTTATGATAATGCACACTTGGGACTAGATAAGAAGGAGAAATCGTAACTACGAAACTGGTTTACTACTCTGGCTAGATCTTTAAAATCAAACATTGTGCACTAGTAAATGTACAATCTTCTCTAATCAAACGGCCTTCCTTCATTACTAACCACAAATAAAGAATCCTTGTTCAAACTCAAGAATAGTTCGCAGAAATTGATTCACCGACACGGATTTAATTCCAAACAAACACAGATATTCAATATCACCAATTAAAATCTCAAGCGCCAAGTTTACTATTGAGAAGGTAGATACCACTTACTATATAAAGGAGTCACTACACATTTTTCAAAAATACAACTATTCCAGATAACATATCACTCATTTCTAACGTTGAATATGATAGCA
Organism: Coffea humblotiana; assembly: GCA_023065735.1. Lineage (NCBI taxonomy): Eukaryota > Viridiplantae > Streptophyta > Magnoliopsida > Gentianales > Rubiaceae > Coffea > Coffea humblotiana. The sequence goes on along the minus strand of CM041212.1, from coordinate 4,311,777 downwards.
GATTGACCACAGCTTCGTCCATTGTTTTGGGTGGTTTCTCAATTGATGTCTAAGTTTGTCGTATCCACAACAAGCATCAGTTTCAAATAACACATTCCAGTATGAGTTTTCTTACAAACTTCACACTTAGTAACTTCAACTCTCTTCTTGAAGTATCTATTCTTTCTTTCTATCATAACATGTTTATTTTCACTAAACTCTTTGCGTTTCCCTTTGGTTTCGTGGAAGCTTCCTTCACCACTTTTAATTTGGTTGCTAGTAATGTCTCAAAATGCAACTTGAGTAGTTGAATGCACCAATTCAAACTCATTTCACATCTCCTCTAGTTTCCCTTCATATTTTCTTTTTAGTTCTATATTCTTGGCCAATAGCTCAGTTTTCTCCACATACTCTTGTTTCCATCGTTCTTCCCAGTATTCAATCAATTTCTTTTAAAACTCTACCTCTTTTCAAAGAAATCTCTATTTCCTCATGTTTAGCTTTCGAATTCCTCATGCCGTCAAGTTACTTAATCTCAAATGATAGCCCAGAAAACAAATCAAAGTATCCAAAGAAGTAGCTAGTCACAACTTGAAACTTTAACCATATAACTATTAAGTTCGTTTGCTTCCAATCTAATCATGAAACTTGATCTAAACACAAGTAGAGTAGTACCTCACGATACTATGACACTTACTTTATTCTTAGGTCTTAGCAAGAAGGGTTACCATTATCGCTTATACACATAACATAACACTAAATCATACTCCTTAGAAATCATTCTTATCTGTTTAAATTTCAAAAGTTCCACGGTCTAATTCACTCTTCATTATGCACTTATTTTCAAAAGGCATGTTTAAGAAGAAACTATTGTGACAACCTCACCTCCCCCTAGGGCTTATCCCAAGGTTTAGCGGACTGCCTGTCCAACTCTCGCTAGGATTCACTCACTCACTTCAAGAAAATAAGTTGCAACCTCAAAAGTAAATGAAACAATAGTTCCCAAACTTGGAACGTACAATTACATTCATTTCTATCTCAAACAGTCATACAGTCCCCAAATATAACAAAAGATTTGAATTCCAGATACATTCAACCCTAATCGAACACTAGTGCGCGTACAATAGCCAAAATTCAAAAACTAGCTAGTCTGTACCAGCCTCACACCCTCGCTTGTACCCCCTGTAAGGAAAACAAATTTAACGGAATAGAGTGAGCCAAAACTCAGTGAGATTCCAAAACCTCATGCAGACCTAAGTAGCAAGTTGGTCAGTATGTAAAACTTGAAGTATCAAAGTAACGAGTATAAGAGTTCATAAAAATGAGCAATAACACTTCAAGAAGCAAATATCAAAATGAGTAAGTGTAAAGTTTTTAAAAAGAAACAATAACACTACAAGTAACAATCATTTCAATGTATAAGGATACAGATGATTCTCAAGAGCCAAATTTTCACTGCATTACTTGATTCGAACCCGTTGACACTCCGTCAACGTTTGAAGAAGCAAATCATGACTGTAGATCTCCACTTTACACCAATTTCCATCCACCAATCAACCCCCTACCGGGTTTGAAATCCAAAATAAGAGTGGTGGTAATACTCGAGTATACCGAATCCAATGGATCAAATCCAAAGGATTATACAATAAACAATAAACAGTAGTATCTATGGTTCGCCAGTCTCCTCAACCAAGCCCTTACTGGCTCGATTCGACTAACTCACCAATAGGGTGTGGATCCAAGTAGTGAGACAGGAGACGAGGCATCTCCCACTCAGATTGAGTGTGGTATATGCTACCGCTCAGCACATACAAGTCAAGTACAAGATCTCATGTAGTATTCAAGTTGTAAATATGTATATCAAGTCAATAATAACCAGTAAATAGTAAGGAATCACATTAGGGTAAGTGCGATAAAATACACCCTTACCCGTTCAAACAAGTCAAGAATTTCTTTCAAATATGAAGTTCAATCATGCACTTGGAAACACTCACCAACAATTTATTTCATTTCAAAATCACGTCCAAGGTCAACTCCTTGGTTGGAGTCCAAATCTGCGATAAAATATCATTGGACAGTTTGAAAGCAATTAGCGTTCAAATATATAAGAGTTTCGCTTAAAGAAAAGCAAATAAATGAAACTCGTTGAAGTAGTATTCATTTCACTTATCAAACTCTAGAAAATTCATACTCGCTCGTTTGGTTTCGATAAAGAAGCGATTAACACTTTTGAATGCGCACTTAGTATGAAAGATTGAGAAAATTGTAGTCATAAGGGTCGCTACTTTCACCTTTTAAAGGGTATGAGTTTTGGCAAAATTTCAGCTTATATACCTCTACTAATGGAAACTTGAATACCATAGACAATCCAATTTTACTTTGACCTCAAATCGTCGTTCAAGTTTCAAGTTTACTTGCTTATCCTTTGAGCGAAAATTTGGGTAGCATTTCCCATATTTTCTTACTTTTTCCCTCCAAGTACAACTTGGATTCACAAGCTAACAAACCTCCAATCCAACCACAAGTGATAACCAACGACATACAGCTATTCAAGGCCTCAAACCAACCAAACAAACCAAATAATAAACTTATCACTATGGATATCAAAGCTGGAAAACCAATTTAAAGAAGAAATTATAAGTGGCAGATTTGTCATCCTTCGGTGTTTTGGTTATAATTATAGTTAGGTATATCAGATCGAGGTAAATTTGATGGCGTTTTGAAGCTAAGATATAGGCCTACAACTTTGATGAAGGCATCAAACCCCAGTTCAAACATTATTAGGGTCGAAATTGGCAAAATAGAGACATAAAATTTCTATCGGAGCCAAAACAGGATAACTGAACAGTTTTGGTAAAATGGGTATAACTTGGTGTAAAAAAATTGAAATTGAGCACCGTTAGTGGTGTTTAAAACTAGATTCATAGAGGTTTCCAACGGTATAAAATTTAGGTTCTAGTTCATCTCCTACAACTACCAGCAAGCTCAGGAAATTGATTGAAATTCACCACCAAATGCTGGAAATTCTACTTTCAACTCTAAAAAGTAACAATCATGCCACTAATCACTTCACAAATTCCATTTCCAAGCTCAATAACAACATTTGCTAGTTAAACAACATAATCATGGCTGGAAAATATAAAACCCTAGTTGAAATTTTCACTACACAACCTAAAACTAGAAAATCATCCATAGTATGCCAAGATTAAAAGCTTCTATAGCATATTTAGCAAGATTAAGAAAGATAAAAGGGGGTTCTAGACTTAAAACCTTCCAAAACACTTGAAGAAAGTGAAGAACAAAAGCTTTTCTCTCCAAACAACTCCACAACAAGTTTCCTTAGCACCAAGGTGAGGGTTTAATTGGTTTATTTTTATGGTTTCAACTCAAACAAGCAAGATCAAGGTCGAAATGGAAGGTTTCTCCTCTCTTGTTTTTCTCTCCAAGCGTTTCGGCCAAGCATGAAGAAAGGAAGAAGAAAATGAGCCAAAATGGAAGATAAGAAGGAAAGAAATTAGCTTGGTCAAACTTCCATGGATTTCCGACACTTGTTGCAACAAGATGATTTTTTATTTTTTTCTTTTCTCCCTTTTCTTTTGGTCAATATTTTTGGCTGCTTTAAGGGATATTTTGGGGCTGATTAGCTCAATTAAAAACAAGAGGATTAGGCCAAGAAAGTAGTGGTCAAGTGGTGTACTTAATTGGTAGCAAACGGTGCACGTCAGTTCAAGCCCATTTTCCTTAACTCTCGCTACTTGTGTTTTAACTTATGATTCACTAACTTATTAATAGCACTTCTAATCACACACTTCCTCTTATCTAAAACTCACTTTCAACCACCAAATTTAGTACACACACCTCACCAATTAATCACACTACCAAAACACGCAAAAAACCCTAGTTTACCCTAACTATAAAAGTAAAAGTAACACTCTCGATTCTATGATTTATTACAACTATTGAGGGAGTAGTTTAGTAGTAAAGAAATTATAAAGTAACTTATTCAAAATAAAAGGAAATTATAAGAAAATATAAACAAATTTTCAAGTCATCACAACTATGACCTCTTACCCTAATAGTGCCTTGTTATCTTCAATCAAAATGATCATCCTACTTTTACTGAAGGTTACATACAAAATTAGGATCCAAACCTTTTTTTTTTCCTCAGAATCTCCATACATAATCCAAAACTCTCAATCTCAAATAATGTACAATTTTACACTTCTATCAAAGTACTAATTACTAACACGAAAGTGTCATGCATATTTCACCATGAATGGGCCACTCCTCGAAACTGGAATACTCTTTCCCTTGGGTTCCTGAAGACATCAAAGATAAGGATCATATTCGCTAACCAATATTTAACTACTTTGGGGTCAGGTCTTTTAGAGAACTTAGGTAGAGAACATCTCTTTCTCTTTTTTTTTTTTTAAAGTCCTTCTAGAGTTCTAACCTTTCCCATATCTTGGTCTCTAAATTGGTTTGCAAGCCCAGCTCCTTGATCATGTTGGAGTGCTAAACATTCTAAAAGATTTGTCATCCAATTTATGGCCATCGCTACTTGGTCCCCTATCTCGATTCTGGTTTACTGATTTGGTCGGTCACAATTTTCAATTACCCCCCCCCCCCCTTAATCTTGGGGTTGTCTAGGCTTACGTGAATATTCTCCAATATCATTTCCTTAACTCTCTTTCCTATACAAGTCCATATATATATATATATATATATATATATATATATATATACATAGGAGGATAGAAATCAGTTAGGTATGTAAGTAAGGGTAATTAATCAAGAGTCCAAAATTCCAAAATACATTTATCTGATATCACAAGATAAAGACATACTTAGCTTAAATAAGTCTATTTCAAAATCAAGTAAACATGTAGCAAATCCGCACACTCATAGGAGAATTGAAATAGGTTTGCAATTCTAACACTTTAAACATTCACAACAACCAATAAAGTTCAAATCTAACCACCATCTATCGAAACCCTAGCCAAACATTTACTGGATTAGTCCAAAATAGCATTTATCGCTCCAATCTCCTCGATCAGTTCAATTTTAAGTCCAATACTAGAATCCTCCGTGCTTCGACCTTTGCCATTATAACTTATCTCAAATTCACGTCTGATTTCTATTCGTATCATAATGCGATATATGATACCCTTCCCAATTCACAAGTATTCCATCAGGAGAAATATTTAGTACTACAAGAATCTGAAACTAGGAGAATTCATGACTCAGGCCGTACGCTCCCAAGTGCAAATCAACCAAGTTTAAGATTCCTACTCCTCATACATATCTATCATCCTCAAGTACCATGATAAAAGGTTTTACACCTATAATAGTTATGATTCACAACTTACGATTAAAAAGAGCACTTAGTCCTTTATACTCATTCACATAATCGGGACCATAACACCACTTGTCTCAAACTTACCCCGCGCAGAGATCACGTGAGACGGCTCTGATACCACCTGTGATAACCCTACCTCCCCCTAAGGCGTACCCTAGAGGTTAGCGGACTACCTGCCCAACTCTCGTCAGGACTACTAAACCAAAGTTCACATAAAGTACTAAAACGCGCAATTTAACTTCCATTCATCAACCCAAAACTATATAAATGGAGTAGCTAAAAATTCAACTTAAAATACAAGTCAGAGTATCCAAATTTATACAAATACGTATGAAGTTTACTAATACAGAGGAGGTTAAACAAAACAAAACTAAAACTAGTTCAGCTCTTTCTCCAAAATCACGCTCTCAAAACTATGCCCCTGTAAGGAAAACAAAGAGGTAACAAGGTGAGCTTTTGCCCAATGAGGTGATGCAGTGACAAACCACATAGCTAAACTTTTAATTGATCAAATATAAGTATCAAATAATGGAATAAGTAAACACCACAATTCATACAGAGCAGTTCAAGTAAAAGGATATAGGTGGCTCTCAAGAGCCAATTTTCCGTTGCGTTAATTTGATCCAAACCCGTTGACACTCCATCAACATTTAAAGAAGCAAAAACAATAACTGTAGATCTCCACTTTACACCAGTTTTCGTCCACCAAACATACCCCTTACTTGGCCCAAACACCAAAGAGAAACAGTGGTGGTAATACTCGAGTATACCTAAGCAAGAACAAGTACGGTCGATGAGATAATTCTCCAATCGATTTAATCAAGATAGAGGTACTAAAACGGGAATGAGAGGCACCTCCCACTTGAATTGAGTGTGGTACATACTGCCGCTCAACACTTACAAGTCAAGCACAAGTACAAACACAAGTACAGGTCAATCGAGTTCAAGCAAGTACAAGATCATTCAAGAAGGGGGGGACGAGTGTGATAAAGTACACCCTCGCCTCATCAAGTCCAATATTCAACACATAACATGTGGAATCATCCAAATCAAGATATCAAGAAACATGCACTTGATGATTACTAGTTTAAGCAAAATAACGTCAAAAGTTTGCCTCCAGGTTATGTTTTTGATCACCAACAAACCCTAAGAACAATCAAGATAAAGTATTATGATTCAACCATTCAAAACTTAGGTGAACCAAAGAAAATCCAAGTAACTACTAGTGCAAAGATGTAAATATGATTTTGGAATGAAAAAAGAACATTTGGATCCAAGGAACATGAGTAAGCAAGGAGTTTCTCATTCCAATTCATGGCTGAAATTTCGAGCAACAAATAACTAAAAGACAACCAACCTCGATGTTAAAGTGAAACAAATGCAACTAGAAAGCATGCTAGAAGAAACCATCACTTTTCCTCTTATTTTACACATGGTTTTGTCAAAATTTCAACTTATACACTACCATCAAAGTGCACTCAAGAAATCACATATAACCTAAGTCCAAACCAACCCAAAATCATCCCTCTTATATCACTTATTTCACAAGAAAGAAGTAAATAAAAATTTCAGCAGCACTTCCCCTATTTTCTTTACTTTTCCATCCAAACTCAACACCTATATTCATCTCAATCCAATTTCAATCACAACCACAAGTTATAGACTCTAAGTACACTTGTTTAAAGCCACAAAATCATCCAAAAGTAACCAATTTCTTGCTCAAAAATCAACTACAACAAAGCTGAAATTTGTAACCCTATGCTGAAAATTTCAGATTCATCTACAAGATGCAATTTTCCATAAGCAACCCAAAACAACTTATAAAAGTTAGAAAATTCACATGGCAAAACAACCAAATTATGGCAAAGTTCAAGCATCATATAAAAGCTTAAATTTCACCATCAAAGTTGAAATTTTTGAATCACCACTCAAACCATGAAATTCCTCATGAAAACTACCAAAATCAAGCCCTAAATCCTCTCATAAGCAAGTAATAAAAGAAAAGAGAGGTTCTTGATATTGTTACCTTAATACCCTAAGAAGAAATGGAAACCAAGTGCTTCTTTCTCCCAAATCACTCCACCAAAGCCCTTAATCCACCTTAGATGTCACCTTTTATGGAGTAGTTTGCAAGATTAAAGGTTAAAACTCAAGATTCAAGCAAGATTGGAAGTGGGAAGATGAAGTTTTTCTCTCTTTTCTTCACTCAAAATTTCGTACTAAGGAAGGGGAAAGGTGATAGGATTTTGGCCAATGTTTTTTTGTTAATTAAAGGGTTAAGAAAGGTCTTAGTCAAAGTCAAAATCCAAGACTTTTGTGACAAGTGGCTTGCTATGGTTAATACTCATCCTATTGTCTGCCAAATGCTAAAATATCTTGCCAATTTCTAACTATTCCTTAGCACCTTATAAAATAATATCTATTTGTACAAAACTCTTTCTATTCTTCAAAAATTTATCGCACTTACTGCATTAGCGGGTCCTACTTCCATAATGTATTACGAACTTAACATGCACTAACTTATACAAGAAAATGATTTAAAACTTGATTCACTTATAAAAATATCTAGGAAATTTAAGGTAATAAAGTAAAGTAAAAAAAATGTATTCGAAAAAATAAAATAAAATAAAGAAATTTTTTCGGGTCCTTACATATTATATAACTTAGCATGTAGTAAACTACCCTAAGCTGGAAATCACCCATAGTTGCTTTCTCCTGTGGATAAATGCCTGACCAGTTTTGTTTACTATGTATTATACTTCTCCAAACTCGAAATTCCAAGTTCATGTTCTTGGAATTCACAGTTGTTCTGTTAGAACAAAAACTATAGATATTAAATAGAAAAACTAGCAATATTTATAACAATTATAAAATCAACTCTAACAAAATTATAAACAATAATAATATATTAATAAACAAATGCAGTGGGGTCAGGCACGAGTATTTTGCTTTCTCTACAAATCATTAGTAAGTGTATTCCTTTGCCAATGTGGGAAAACAAAGTATTCTTTTGCCAACAATTGAGACTGACTTTTGTGTTAGATTAAAGTAAATTATACTCATTTGTCAACCAAAAAGATTTAGTTATTTAGCACTGTTTAAGAAATTGGGAGAGGACAGGGGCGGTTAGAATCTAAGATCTCTAATTTTCAAAATCTCAACCTTAACCAGTAGACCACCAAAAAAAAAAAGAATTGAACTTTTTGGAAGGGAAAAAAATTTCCAAAAGGTTCTTTTAACATGTTTTCCAATTATCTTTCAATCTCATATGCACTATTTCATATAAAAGTAGTGCAATAATATTCTTCCAAAAGTCTTCCAAATACAGTCCAGGTGGAGCTCTAACCTTGTACTCACTTATGATTCATTCTATACTTATCCTCTCCTTTACATCCTAATGAGAAAGTTTTTCATTTGGGCATTAGGGATTAAAAAATTCCACTAAATCGTAATCACATATATCTGTTTTATTCCTTAACAATTAAGACATAATTTAATGAAACTGAAATATAAAGATAATTGGCGTTTAGGTAGAAGTCCCCAAGAGCTAATTTGGTATGCGGAAAACACCCACCATGTATACTCTTGCTTGTTTTGTCTATTAAATTAATTGGAGAGGCCTAGGTTAATATTGGAATCAAACCATCCAGAATTTTAATATCTAATAGAATATGCTTTCCTGCCATGTTTCATCTGTAAATGTTCATCTTAGAAGTTTGAGTTTAACATTGTATTCATATCTCTATTCTATTATTGGATGGATAACAAAATTGATCATAGGAATCACATCAATCAAGTTCCATGATTTTCACAACTCTAATGATAAGATTTTTGAGAATCTGCCATTTAAAGAAAACAAATATGTTAAGACACCTCTTGCCGAAGTAGTTTGTGTAGTATTACACATGCTAAAAAAAATTAGATCAATCAAGTATCAAATTCATATTCAAATTGTTCCCAAGTATGAATGACTAATTTAGAATATATTGCACATTTTGTTTAATAATCTAACGCAGTTTTCATTGTTTGTAATAAGATTCTTGTGAGCCTTAAACACTTTCTATTTTACCGAAACTTAGGAATTCTAATATATCTATCTATTATCTATGATCTACTATTTTAAGTCTTGATGGTTTTTAAGTCTTACTATATTGTGATCATTTTTGCCCCTTGTTGCACAATGCAAAAGTTCAACTAGTTTTTGTGCCTGTCAATCTTTTTATGGACACCAAATAAATTTATGATAAATGATCCAGGTGCTCATCTTACTCTTTTTGGCATCTAAAAAAAGTAATTAAATTCAAGCAAAATTTTAGGATTGTGTAACTTTTTATCTTTTAAAGGCATAAAAAAGCAACCTTGTGAATTGGAATTGGAAAATAGGACAATGAATGTAAGATATTTACTAGTCACATAGATGAAATTTGTGATCTAGTCATTTCTCATGAAAGAAAACATCTTTCTTTTCGCCCTCATAGTATAAACCAGAAAGAATACTCTACTCAATCTAATGCTCTATTTTCTCATGTTTAGGTTCTTCAAACGATTATTAGATACAAACTAGAGAAAATGTTCAATGAAGTTATTCTTACTACAAGGGTTCTCACATTTTTTTCATTTATAATTTACCTTCTGTACATCATATCTTGAATTTGATTCCAATGGTTCGTTTTATATTGACATTTATTATGGCTTTATATAATTAGCACTTAAACGTGAAGGTGAAACTTTTAGTCAATTAACAAAACAAACGAATGAAAGGAAAACCAAAATATTACTTGTACATAAACTTTATAAGTAACATCATATATTGCTTTTGTAACATAAATAGTAACATGTGTCCATATATGCCTATGCATTGCATATTAATGGGCAAGAAATACTTCCAACTTTATTACACAGCCATCAGAACTAACTTTTAATTGGGTGCAACTTCATCTCTCGATAGGTTTATGGTCAATGGGGCTCACCTTAGTATTGTCTTGTTCAATAGGATGTATGTAACTAGAGTCTATTTTAATGTTGTTCAGGTCCTGCTGCTTGCCCAACCTCATTTTCAGTGTCGCTAATGCAATCGGTAATAGTTGATAAATCATATATCTGCATAAGACCTCGACGAATGTCACAAAACCTATCCCTTAGAGTAGTCTTCAGTTTATGATACTTTTCCTCCCAATGACGACGAAGTTTGTATTCCTCATACGCCGTTTTGCCATCTTCTTCCATAATCCTTATCTTTTCCTCCAAATCAACAATCCTATCTCTCAAAAGTTTGTTTTCTATATGGTAGGTTTCACTTTCCCTATGTAGCCTATCCCTTTCTTCACCAACATGAAACACCACCTCATTAGGAAAATCATTTCCGCACTGACAAAAGTGGGTTGGAACATATTTATGAAGGGCTTTGTTTTGTCCAGGACGAAAGTAAATTCCTTGCTTGCTTTGTCCAGCCATATCCTACAAGTAGATAATAGCAATAATTCAACAATTAATTACTGTATTTTTAAAATCCAAATATCGCTAAAATAGGTAAAACTACTCTCATAAGCTTTATACCAATCCTATCTTGGTTTGTAGTGTAAGTTTTGATGCTCAGAATTGTGACTACCCGAATTATGCATATCATCAATATAAGCTCTCCAATAACCAAAGTACATACATAAAATTTTCATAAATAGGAAATTAATAATAAAGATAATCCTCTGAGGCCATAAATCCAAAGAGGTTATATGACCAGAATAGTTAAGTTGAGCATTAGTTTTGGATAAAAAATCTTTTACCCTCCTATGGTTTAGTGCTTTATCACATAACTCCTCTATGGTTTAAAAACCTATATATAACCCTCTCATGGTTTGGGTTAAAGTATCACCATTAGTTTTTCTATAAAAACTAATGGTTAATAGTAAAAAGTCAAAGTCAAATTAATAAATTGACAAATTTACCCTTTCACTATGTTTTTCTTAATTTCTTTTTTCCTTCTCTCTCTTTCTCTGGGAAGAGAAGAGATGATTTTGAAAACCTAAATTTTGGTCTACAAAGTCTTAATTTTCTCCAAATACAAAAGAGATGAAAAGGAAATAAAAATGAATAAATAAGAAGCAAAAAAGATGGAAGCAAAATATAAAACAAATATTGACTATAAATATGGGTTTTCAAACCTAAATTTTTAATGGTATTTTCTAATTCTTATTTTTCTACATTTTTATTTCAATTTCTTCGTTTTTATATTTGGAGGAAAAAAAGAAGTAATGAATGGGTAAACTTATCAAGTTATTAGTTTGACTTTAACTTTTTACTATTGATCATTAGTTTTAACAGAAAAACTAATTGTGACACTTTAATCTAAACCATGAGTGGGTTATATATAGGATTTTAAACTATAGAGGGTAATGTGATAAAGCACAAAGCCACAGAAGGGTAAAAGGTACCCTTTGTTTAGGGTAAACCTACACAGGGGAGATGTTAGTTCCAAATCATATTAATTGACAAAAGATGTACAATGCATTAGGATGGGGAGGGGGTGGCCAAACTTGACCTCTATGAAAAAAACTAATCAAATGTCACATAGAAAATTGGTTAATATGAGGGACTGACAAAGAATCTAAGCGTACTATATTCCTGACATGTATTATATAGGATAAGAATAACACTTATATATATATATATATCCACATGCACTCACACACACATAAGTCTTTCTACCTACACCATCAACATAACAAATCTTTTATACCAGCAAGTGTGGATGGATGATACATATTATTTATTCAAATTTTAGTTTTCTCTTTGCATATGTGTTATACATCTATATCTAATAATGTTAAAAACTACCTACACTTTACAAAAATATATGCACATACTAATGAAAAAAAGCACCTACACTTAATATATATTGTGGGTAGCTGTGTATAATCCAGTACAAGATAATGCGTTCATAACTTATCATATTTAATTTCCTCCTTAAGCTTCAATGTCCTTTTGCAAACTACTTCCATAAAATATGTAGCAAGCTATATATTCTAGTGCATAGACAGAACTAGGGGACAAGGAGTAGAGCTGTTCAAAATGGCTAGATATCACATAGTCCAATCCACTCTTTTGTGAATATTTGATCTGTCGAATCATATACAGATCATATCACATAGATATCAAAAGGTTCTTCTAATCCAATGTGGATTGTATTTTTTATGATATGTGGATATTCAATCCAATTGGCATAGTGTTTTTCATTTTTGTTTTTCATTTTATAGAATAAATTTAAACATTAAAACTATTAATCTATGCTTATTTGATCTCCTTTTTCATATTTCTGGTGTCTAACTTCTTTTTCAATGATAGGCTTTGTATGAATTAGATGTTTCTAAGGCGCTTTTTAAAAACTTCACTTAGTGATGTTTCTAGGGCGCTTTTTAAAAACTTCCTATAACCCATCACCACCCACCACTGCCAGTAGCCATTCTCCCCTCACCTTCTCTCTCTCTGTCCAATCCTTTTTCCCTCTCCTTCTCTTTTTCCCCTCCTCCTTTCCTTTTCCCGACCACCCCATTTTTCTCCTTTCTCTCACCCCATCCAGCTCCTTATTTGCCTCCCACTCCCCTTTTCCATAGATCTTTGGTCGCATGATTTTTGTGAAAATCCAATACTTTCATGCCATGTTACTTATTGAGATTTATAGAATTAAAGAAAAAGTAATTGGATGGATAGCATCGAATATCCAATTGATTTAATATGTTAAAAATGGATATGCACTTTCAAAGAATTTAGATATGGATCAAAAAAATGAAAGATGCGAATCAAGTTAGCCATTTAGTTTACAAATTTAATATTTGATCTATGAACACCCTAACGAAGAGGTGCTAGCCACCATCCCCCAACTATTAGTAAATTAGCTTTTTTACCCTTAAAAGATTGACAATACTTAAAAATATTCTTATAAATTTAAACTTTTGCCCCAAAAACAACTTGAAAGTACTCTATGTAATATAATTAAGCATAGATATGTTAATGTATACCATCTTGAAAAAATTTTCTGGTCTAGATTATATCCTAGTGAGGCCTTCTTCACCAATGCACTTTTATAAAAGTATTATTAAATTTATAGAAAATAATACAGATGTTCACAATCATGTCTAATAGGCACAATTTGATACAAATTTTTTTTCATAAATAAACAACTAGCAAAACAATTAGTTTTTATATAGAATGAAATGACTAATAATATTACTAAATTTACAGTAGTCAAGTGGAATAAAAAATATTACTAACCTTATCTTCTCTAGAAGAGGATGTTAAAGAGTTGACCAATTTGAAAATCTATGAACAGGGTTTTAATTCAAACAACCTATTTATAGTGCTTTAGAAGCAATCCTTCTGCGGGCTTCTCTAGAACTACATAGATTTACCCAAAATTGACCATAAGTGGTCCAATAGGCAATGAGCAACAACAAATAGGAAAAAGATTGGCCAAATTGTCTAGTTTGGGAAGGGGCCAAGTAGGAAGAAGGTTTTAATATAGAGACAAGAGTATTAGAGATGGAGTTGCTATAGGGATGAAAAGGGGAATGGTAGGAAAAATAGATTGTGATTTGGTCGTAGAAGAAGGAGAGAGCGGTGAAAAATAAATAAATTAAGAATTGGAGAAGATCTAGTTGGGGAGAGAAAAGAGAGAGAACAAAAAGAGAGAAAAACAATAGGGATTTGGGAGAGAGCGAAGTTGGTGAGGAAGAAAAGAGAGGTAAGCTATCTAGTCGTGAGAAAAAGTAGTAGAGACGGAGAAGGAGTATTAAAGAGAGGAGGATTAGACTAGGAGGGGGACAAGGGATGACAAATAGGTGATGGTAAGGGTACAAGGTTGAGAAAAAGGGAAGATGGTAAGGGCTAGAGATATTGTGCGATGGCAATGTTCAACATTGGGATTACTGTTGGTGGTACAGAATGGAGAAAGTTACAGGGGGCGGAGGAAGAGGTATAAAAAGGGAAAGGATGATGTAAAGGGAGTAAAGAGGTATGGAAATAGTGGTGGATAGGGTGTTGATATTTGTGTAATACTATGTCGTTTTAAGTGTTTTTGAGGTTTTTTTATTTTTCTTTTCTATTTTGGGTGCCTTTTGGTATTTTTAGCCATAGTACAATGTTGTTGCTGCATATGTATGTTTGGGAACAATTTATTTGAGAATATTCGAAATCCCAACAAAATCTAGATTTTTGGAAAGGAGCATTTATAGATGTGATAGAATTTAAGTGTAGGATATGATTGCCGCTTCTTATACTATACCGCGATAAAGACGAGGGGATAGTATTATCAAATAATATACCTCTCTTATTGAAAATGTGCAACTACCTTTTCATTTTACCTTTAGATCCTTGTCATCAGTAAATTTTTATTTCATTAAATTAATCTCTATTGATGATCAAAGTTATTGAATTACACTTAGATTATGTGGCTTAATAAACCATAATACCATTCAAAATAAATTACTACAATGGCATCTTTTTTTCAATAAATGGGAGATTTCAAATTCGAAATTTCTCACTTACACTCTCTCTCCTAATACCATCCAACCCATCCCTCCCCCCTACTACAATGTCATTTATTAGAGTCATTTTTATCAATAATTTAAAGTTGCATAAACTTCACAAGCAATTAATAATAAAATATGACAATAAATTTGGATAAAGTTTCTTTAATTATTCAACCAACTAAATTAAGATGGGCAAGAGAAAACTATTTCTTAGTCCTACACATTTATGTAAAAAATTTAATTTAGTTCTAATTTCTTAATTTGTAAAAATCAATTAAATATTTTAGGGAAATTTGGCAATTTTGTTCCTAAACATTTTCACTAAAACCAATTTAGCCCTTAATGACTTTCTTTGACCAATTTAGTCCTCCAACTATATTTTTTGTTTCTTTGTGAGTCTTCTGTGAAGGCAACACCTATTTTTTCTTTGGCCCATGTCCAATCAGGGGTATTTTTGAAATGTTGGGCTAAATCATGCAATCTAAAGGAATAAAATGTACAAAACAATAAAAAAACTAGAATAGGAAAAAGCACAAAAACACAAAACAAAAGGAAAAGTGAGCCAGTCCAAATTGCCATTTCACTATTCTTCCCCTCCTTTGAATTTCCATACATTTTGTGGAAAATCTCAATCATAAAACTGCATGATTCAATTCCAAATTGAAGAAAAAAATAAGGAAGGTTAATTTTAGTGGACCGGCCGCTGTTTTCAAAGCTCACGGAGGCGTTGTTGCTACTTCCCCGATAGCATCTATTAGCACTATAGCTAGCCACTAGTTCACTCAAGGTGCTATATATAGTAGTACTACCAGTAGTAGCTATTCATATTCCAATGAAAAATCTCAGTGATTTTTGGGTAATTATTCTGATATGGTTCAGACGTTGGGTTTCATTGCTGTTGGAGCAACTATAGCAAATAAAATGCATGCTCACAAGATGCTACTATAAGGAATCATAGAGATAAAAGTAACGAAAAATTAAAATTTTTGATTCCTCAGAGAACCTTTAGCCTTGATAAAACACATGCAATTAAAAGGGTGTTCAAGTGTATTACCTCAATCAATGAAAAAACACATGAACAATAGGAGCGTTTAATGCAGAGAGAGGTGAGAGATCCATATAGCCGCTCAAATGTTCGACCTCTAACGGTGATCCATACCAACCCTTTAGCCAAAAGCTCCAAGGCCGAATTAGTTTAAGCTAGATTAGTGCTAACCATTGCCAAGACATTTTCTATAAATTGGTTGAGAAAAATCATATTTTTTCACCATGAAAAACATGCCCTAATAAGAGAAATAAGAGATGCGATTTTTCTCTTATTTTTGGGACGAATTTTAGGTATTTTTCCTCTTAATATTTTTTTTAAAAAAAATCTCACAAAATAATTTGTGTATCGATTAGTCTTGCTAGCAAAAACTTAGTGAGCATTATAGATAAATAAGTTATATATATCCTGATAAAAACTTGAAACCAGTTTTCAATAGGATTCAACTTCTTTATTCTAATATAACACTTATATTTGGAAGATTTAAACTTATTTGCACTACAAGTGTCTCAAGTTTAATTTGTCTCATAAATTAAATTATAAGTTAGAAAACTTATCTTTCAAATCCGCACTTGAAATTCATTTAATCCAACTAAAGAAGTTCTTAATGTGTGTGACCCGTTAGGTTCCCAAATACATCTGTAATAAGAACGAGTCACAGTTCATCATTGATAAGAACTAGATATATTAAAACTCTTTTGATTTATTATTGATTTAACTAATCAATCAACTCATTCTTATAGATTAAGATTGGCATCTAGCAATGCATCCTGACCACAAAATAATGAGAAAATCAAGTGGAGGACTTCACATTTCAATGAACATTTACCCTGTAATTAATATCTTTTTTATCACACTTATCTCACATTAATCATGGAATAAGTCATGCCAATTCCATTATGTGATTAATTGATATGAACTCGGTCGAAGACGAAACCCGTATTTCACAAGTCTCGAACCTAGACGATTAACACCAACGGTTTGGTAGTGGAAAAAATGACCTTAATTAATTCTAGAAGTCATGAACATGTTGATATAATCTCAACTCATAACTAATCGAATTAACGAACCAAAGTTGCAAGGTAGAAGGTGCCACAATTCAACGTGGTCTTGAATTAATAAGTCTAAAACTTGAACACTCGAGAAACTCTAAAGCATTCAAGAGGATGCTTCTAAGAAGCCAAGAGAGAACTCTCTCTCTTTGCACCAATAGATGGCTGGAAAATATCACTCATATCATCTTAATTGATAGAAACATTTGGCTGAAGGTATTTATAACCTTAAAGACACAAGATTCCTAATCAAATTTGGAAATAAATGACTAATTACCTAAAACCCTAATTGGTTGGACTTAAGGTCACAAGACCTTGACAGTTTATTCCATTTAACTAAGAACTCAATTAACACTTAAACCAACCCAAATTTAACCACTAGCAATGCTAGAAAATTTATTAAACAAACATCTAAGCATTAAACATAAAAATAGCTTTGAGAATGCATCCTTGCACTCTTCCTTCGACTTCAATCACTACTTGAACTCATGTAGATCCTAGAATTGCATCATTCCCCTCCGCTTGGAAGAGATTTGTCCCCAAATCAATCGCTCGTTTGGACAACATCAACATTGGACACAACTTTATGATGACTAGCCATTCCACATGTCGTTTGTGCAACCGTAAGATGCATGTGAACTTGAATGGAACACGGAACCAAACACACAAAGGGGCATGATTCAGCATGTTAGGAACATCTCTCGGATTGTGCTTGACACAAGCATTGATGTCGCCCAACATACGAGGCAGTAAAGGATCGAAATCCACCTTATATGATTCACACGAGCTAGTAAGATGTGACGTAGACAAAAGGAACAATTGGGAACCAGATTCTGGAGGCTGGAACAAGCTTGAAAAACCTTAATCCTCTACTAGTAAATAGCTCTCAAAACCGGCAGCAACTAGCACTATAATGTGCATGAAATCTGGTTGGATCTTGCTAGGCAAATCTGGAAACTGTTGGACAGCTTCAATACCTCTCCTTGAGCTGTGACTATGCCCATCTTCAAGTTAAATAGCCTCACATGACAAGGATTGCATGAGCTGGTAGAGTAGGGACTTGACACTTAAGACACAAACTCCTTGGAAGCTCGTGAACTCACCAACGGATTTAAGCATGGGCAAGGCAAGATGAATATGATTTCACCTTGTTCAACTTGCACAAAAGAAGAGGTACTAAACAAAACAAATGTTAGTGGAGTAGGAAACAAATTACCTCACATGATTTTGGTTTGTGCGAACATGCTTAGTTTCCCTTCTTTTCTTTCCACTATGGGTGACTGAGTTTTGCCTTTTCCTTTTCTATCTTTTTCGGCCCTTTGCTCACTTTGCACACTCTTTTGTTTACATTCAACTTTATCTAACTCCCACTCCCTTTGAAGCATATCTAACTCCCACTCCCTTTGAAGCATATCTTGATCTTTTCGAACTTGCTTAGGGGTAAGTGGAGTAAGAATAATCTTTCCATCTCTGTGAACAAAAGAATATTTGTTAGTACAACCTTCATAAATAAGCTTTTTATCATATTGCCATGCCCGTCCCAAAATGATGTGAGTGGCTTGCATCGGCCCTACACTGCACAATACCTCATCTTCATATCTACCAATGCTAAATTGCATAGGATCTTGTTAATGAATTTCACCACAATCACTAAACCATTGCAGCTTATAGGGTCTAAGATGATCACGAATAGGTAGTTGCAACTTCTTCACCATTAATACTCCTTTTCATCATCCGTGACAATCTCACCACTAGGTAAGATGATCATAGCTTGCAGGTTAGGGCATTGACTAGCTATGTGTCCCCACCCTTGGCATTTAAAACATTTATTATCACGAAGTCGAGGTGGATGAATCATGACCCAACTAATGAGCAAACTTCGAATATGTTTTTGGGAGTTCTTGTCTCGGCCTTGAAAGTGTAGCATTGGTTGGGAGCTTTTCTTCCTTTCTTGGTGTTGTTGGTCGGGACATAGGTGGACTGTAATTCGATGAATACCGTCCTTGATGTGAGGATCTAGAAAAAAATTTGTCAATTTACTTAGTCTAAATACATGGTATTTTATTTATTTAGTCATTTATTTGTTTATTTATTGATTTGATAATGATTTTGTTTTAAGACTTTTATTAAATTTTACATGTGAAAATTTGTGTGTGGGGTAAAATGCAATTTTTCCTTTTTAGTGGGGTGTGAAAGGAGCTTTTGAAAAAAAAAGGAGTACTTCAGTGCAATAAGAGAGAGAATTGGGATACTTGGAGCTAGAGAGCTCTAGAAGGTGACAAGTGTTGGAACACTTAGGAAGCTAGAAACCATAAGAAGGTGACACTTGGCCTAGAACCCATTAGAAGGTGACATGTGTCACCATAACAACCAAGTTTTTCTTTAAGACTTTTGACCAAACTTTCTTACCAATTTATCTTCTGTTTCTTGTCTTCAAAAATAAGAAACAAAACACGAGAGAGAGAGAGAGAGAGAGAGGGACGAAATTTTTGGAGAAGAAAAAGAGAAGAAAAGCTCAACTTTTTTCCTCCATTTTTGCTTCAAATCTTCCCCAACTTTGGATGATTTTTGGAATCTTACTTGAGTTTGGAAGAAAGTATTGTTTGGGGGCAACTCTTGGAGGAAATTTGGACTTGTTGTTTGATTGAAATTGCTAGGAGAGGTATTGGCTTGAAACCCTCTTTTTCCTTCAAGTTTCTAGTAGATTTGTAGCTAGAAAAATTGAATCTTTGATGAGTTGTTGATGGGTTTCTTTGAAACCTTGATCTAGGTAAATGACTTGAGGAAAATTTCTTATATTTTCATGGCAAGATAGGTAGATGGCTTGAGCTTCATTCTTGTGCTTTTATGATGAATGTTTATGGTAGATTTTGGTGTTTTAAATCTTGATGTTGTGTCTTGTGTGTATATTTCTTGGATAGCTTGAATCTTGATTGGATTTTGTTGCAAATTTTGGTGGAAAAATTTTGTTTTGAAAACTTCTTGATGGCCGAAACTTTTGAGCGCTATTAGCCCTTATTTTCAAGAAATTTTGGGAGAAATCTTGCTCCACAAACTATGTTGGACATTAAACTTTGATTGTGAGTTGGATTTGAACCAAAATCATGAGCTTAAGTGGGAAGGTTGAGTCAAGGGTTGCTGAAACTTTTGTTCCGCAGGAGACTCTGAGCAGCTTTGGGAAATCTATTGTATTTTAGTGTAGAAAAATCCAAATTGAGTTCTGCTTATTGTGTTTAAAACTAGATTCAGAGTGCATTCTACCGTGAAAATTTCACAATTTTTCTCAATTCCTATGAATATCTATAATTTTCAAAAGTTGACTGAATTTTCACACCTGCTCTGTTTTTCTACCTGATGAAGCAGCAATTTGAGATTGGAATTTGACATATTTATGGATAGAATCTTACAAATGTGTATTCTGGAAATTGTAACCCTTTGAGTCTATTTTCTAACGGTATAAATTTTATAAATTTTGGACTTAAGAAGTTTGAGATATGATTTTCCAAATAGCATCGCGCAAAACTGGAGAAAATTCTGTTTTCTAAACTTGTTCTTGCTTTCATTTCCAACTTTAAGTTGAAGTTGTTAAACCATTTTGAACTTGATTTTATGAGTGGAATTGAGGTTTAGATGAAAGAAAATGAGTTTTTTCAAATCATTTTAGGTCGGACAATTTTCAATTTTGCATTTTGAAAATCTTGTTCTAATTTCTTCAAATATTGGACTATAATCGATGCTCTTGTGCTCCAAATGACACTTTTGCAACGTTGATTTAGTAAGCACATGAGTTTTCTCCTCGATTGCAACAAGAAAATATTATATTTTGATAGGTTATACGGGCATAAAACTTCTAAATTGATGCATTTTCTAAATGAAGTTTTGAACCTCAATTTTTTCATGTATTTTGGTTTTGTATTACTAGTCTTTTAATGTAGTATATGACCACAGGACTCGAGAGAATTCAAGAGAATGAATTGGGGTTAAAGTGAAGGGTTACAACTGATTGATGAGTGTTTCAATGGTATGGTTTGACTTGTACTTGATTCAAATGCTATTTTGATTAGATTATCGATTGATTGGAATGCTAGCTCTCTTGAATTGATATTGGTTAGGCAAGTGTGCACTTTATCGCACTCGACCTAATTTGACTGGATCGCTGTCGTTCTATTTATATGTGAAATGATATATATGTGCTCGACTTGAAGTCGTTTGAGTATGTCACCAATAATCGTTGAATTCCTGATGGAGCTAAGTGCTACATCCAAAATGGACGGGAGCTACCTCTAGAATCTGAATATGGATTATTGCCATTGAATGCCTGACGGAGCTAAGTGCTACGTCCGAAATGGACGGGAACCACCTCTAGAGTCCAAGTATGGATGATTGATCTTGAATAATTGAACAAAGCTAAGTGCTGTGCAGGGCTACGGGGGCCATCTCGAGAGCCTACAGGACTAAGTGCCACGTCAGATGGGAGGGCCACAACCTCTAGAGCCCGTACGAGCCACCTCTAGAATCCGTATCTATCCCGTATCCTTTTAATGTTTAAATTATTGTTCATCCTTGTATTTACTTGAACGAATGGTTGAATGCATGCATGAATGTTATTGTTTATCAAGTATTTTACATTAAAAGATTCCTATTACAATTAATTACTCCACTACCAGTTTTTAAAGTTGAGTATCGATTTATTTGAACCTATATTATTTGGGAAAACGTCCTTACATGTTAAATTGTGTTATTCTCTTATTTGGTCTGTTTACCTGGAATACTCACTAGGCGTAAGCTCATCCCACATTTTGTTTTTCTTAACAGGATTCGGATCCGAGAGTGCTCAAGAATACCGTTGGAATATTTTGAGAGACTTTAAGTTTTTATTTTAGCAAAAATGACTGTAGTGTATATATTTTTGGGTTGTAATTAAAATAGATGCCGAATGATGAATCTTTTGTACGCGAACCTAAGTAATAGCTTTTTGATGTATGTAAATGTTATTTTGGGGTGTAATGAATATAATTTTGGTTAGTTTAGAAATTTCAAGTGATTCTTGCTATGGATTGTAGCGAGTTCTGGCGAAAGTTGGGCAAGCGGTCCGCTGACCCCTCTGGTTCGCCTTTGGGGAAAGTGGGGTCGTCACACTTGATCCCTTCTCTTGAGCCTCCGCTCAATCTGGATAGCTTTCTCCACCAAGTCGTTAAGCTCCACACATTGCTGCAACTCAACAAGTTCAGCTATCTCGGGTCTCAATCCATTCAAGAACCTTACCATAGTTGCTTCCCTATCTTCATTAATGTCAACCCGCAGCATAGATACCTCTATATCTTTGAAATAATTTTCAACACTATGCTCCCCTTGGGCCAAGGTTTGCAACTTTGGGAATAAGTCTCGATGGTAGTGACTAGGCACGAACCTCTTCCTCATGATGTGTTTCAATTCTGCCCATGTACTAACAGCTGGGTCACCACAGCTTCTCATACTAGTCGATAGTTGATCCCACCACACAATGGTGTAATTGGTGAATTCCACAACGGCGAGCATAACATTTTGCTCCTCGAAATATGTATTGCAATCAAACACCAATTTGATCCTTCTTCCCCACTCAAGATACGTATCTGGATTGAACTTGCCTTGGAAAATGGAATCTTCATTTTGATGCCCTTTATAGCTTCTCCAACTGGTCTAGTGTTTCTTCTTGGGTGCCTTTGTCAAAAGTCATCCTTGGAGTTAGAGTCACTAAACTCATTAGAGTGATGTCCTCCATGGCTTCTACTACCTCGACAGCTGCTTTTGGAGTTTTCATGATTTTTTTCCAGTCTATCCATCCATTCAAGAAGGGACTCCATTATCATGGTCATTCACTGTTGGAAATCTCCAATTAGAGCTTCAATTCCGAATGTAGAGTTAACTGCTGGAAGTTGTCCTTCACAAGACATGGCTTAGTTATACCTGCAAGAAAGGTTAGTAGAAATAGAGAAAATTTGCCTCACACACTTCCTCACGTATTTCGCTCTTATGCTCGTGTATTACACAAGTGTATGAATTTCTCTAATAAGCTCACCAATTCTCTCAATGGCACTCGCGTAATCCCCTTGAAGAAGCTAGAATCTCTCAAGAGTGTTTCAAATCAACTTACCAATTGAAAACCTCTTAGATGCAGCAAATTTGTAAAGAATGTAATGAAGATTTAAGACGCAAAGGGACTCCACTTTATGCTGGAGATTACACATAATAAGAACTGAAGTATGACTGAAAATTTGAGGTGATATGAAGGACTATATTAACTCAAAAGACACTAAGAACATGTTGAAAATTTTCAAATTTATGGCTGAAATACTACACCAGAATTTGGAAGTTTGTCAACTTCGACTCAAGACTCAATTTAGGAAACTAATAACCTTTATAGTCCAAAACTGATTTGAACTACTTGAGCTAACAATACCCAACCAGATTCTGGAAATAATGTTACACCCCATTTAAAAATTAAAATTAAACGTGTTTAGAAAAAATGGTTTTTTATTTAATTTTGAGTAAAAAAATGAACTTTTATTGGAAAATAAACAAGAAAGAAATTTTGATTAATTTTAGATTTCAAAAATGGGTTTTTGATTTTGATAAAATAATTAAAGAAAATGGGCCTAATGGGGCTTAAAATGCGATGGTTTGGGCCCCTAAAAAATAGTTAAAAAGGGTTTCAAAATGGAAGAATGGAAGTCGCCGCTTGGTATTGAGTTTACAGTGTACCAAGTCATCTAAAATGAGTTTTTAAATGAAAAGTAGGAGAAACCATTTTTAACGACTCTGAGTCTACGAAAAGTAAGAGAAATAGGATCGAGAGTCACATTTGAAGAAAGGGAAGGTCAGGATAAAATCCCAGACACCCTTTCAACCTAGCCAAAGTTAGTTGCGTGATTTAGTCAAAATTTTCTTAATTTAACCTAAAAATTTATCGCATTTTGGAGGTATCTACATGAATGCAAAACTAGACCTAATTAACGGGGTCGGAATATCTCTTTGAAATTAATTGATGCGAATCGCATTAATTGCGACACCCAAAAGTAAACTTTCGAAGAAGCCACGAATTGTGCAAAAATATGAGACTCAAAGAAGAGAAAATAATAATTATACAAAATGACTTAAAGGAATGCATCATAACGGGTACGAGGACTAATACTCGTGACTCAATTTTCCCTTTTATAGAGGGAATACGAGCGTGCTAAGGCTAAAGAGTCAAATTCGTTCATATCCCATATTTAAGGGGTATTTCTCCTATCTAATCATGCAAATGTACTAGTCTAACTCTAATTCTTAAATGGAATGCAAATCTAATGTTATGTCTCACACATAGGTATAGGGAATAAAAATATAAGGGGGAATATGGGATAAGGGGTATACGTATAAGGGGGAACATGGGGTAAAGGATATATGTATAAGGGGGGGTGTCATGCAAAAATGATAAAAACCCCTAGAAAGTGAAAAATATGCACGAAAATGTAGTGTGGTCACACAAACATGATCTAGCGTGTGAATGGTTCTTAAGGGTCTAGCGTTGGACTAGCCAATGTCTACGAGTTCTCTCTAGCATTGGACTAGTGAGAAATCGGAAAAAGAGACCACAACTAGCGTTGGACTGGTGTGGAGTCGAGAAAGGGGCCAACTAGCGTTGGACTAGTGCGGTGATGTGTGTGCGGTGACGTCACACATTAATTATAACTAACTAATCATGTAAATAAAACAACTTTTTGTGAAAATTTTCTTTTTTCAGAAATCTAATGCAAAAATCTTAAAAATAATGGACCTAATTTATAAAATAATTAAAAACTCTAATTATCATTTAATCGATAAAAATAAAATAAAATAAAATAAAATGAGAATAATAAAGCTAACAAATAAAACAAAAATTGAATTAAATAAGAAATAAAGCTAAAAGTCCAAGAAATAAAATTTTGGTGTCTACAAATAAGACCCAAAATAAGACTGCAAATACGTGATTTTTGGTTGGGCAAACAAATTAAGAAAAATTCTAGAACACAAGACTCGATGGCAGAATTTCTTTGGGAACCTAGAAAACCTTCTACCCAATTTCTTGTGGCTGGAATTTGGAAATTGGTTTATTGACCAGATTTGGAAAATTGTTTTAGGGAACTTGAATTCGTTTATATGAAAACAAGAGGTGGTTTCAAGACTTCCCTAAACGGCTTAATCAAGTCCAAGTTGGACAAGGTGATGCTACCAGATTTTGGTAAGTAACAAACCAAGTCAACTTAGAATTCCACTTGCAAGCCTCTTTTTTTCTTGAGATTTGATCCGTACCAGATTTTCTTCTTCCTCTCTTTTTTTTCATGAAACAATTACTTTCTTTCTTTTCTTTTCAATTCGGATCAAGCACTCAAGGAACAAGAACATAATCAACCACAGCTTTACTTTTTCAAGAAACGGTTTAGGGTTTTGCAAAAGTCCAAGATTTGCAAGCTTGGTTCAAGATTATCAAGTAACCCTAGTTTTCAACCCAAGAACTTCAAGATTTTCTAGAAAGTATTCAAGATTCTTATTAGGAGATTTCAAGAACTTCAAACACTTCCAAGAACAAGAACAACCAGCCACAATTTTGACACAAAACACAAGAACCAGTCACGAATTCACGAGAAATACTAATGTTCAGATTTTTTTTTTTTTTTTTTTTACTCTAAGCGATTTCAAGACTCAAGAAACAAGACA
Organism: Coffea humblotiana; assembly: GCA_023065735.1. Taxonomy (NCBI): domain Eukaryota; kingdom Viridiplantae; phylum Streptophyta; class Magnoliopsida; order Gentianales; family Rubiaceae; genus Coffea; species Coffea humblotiana. Next base: position 4,286,106 of record CM041212.1, on the reverse strand, counting down.
ACAAGAGTCCAACAAGACCCATGAACATGATGCAACAAGAATGGAAGTTCAGACAGCCAAGAAAACACACAAACAGCAAGCAAAAGATGTGAACAGCAAGGTATAGCAAGAAATCCTAGCGACTCAATTTTTTTTCGCAGGAATAAAACTAAATAAAAACAATACTCAAATCCGAACTATGAATCAATAATAAGATTCAAAAGCTGGAATTAAAGGGATATAATCTGAATACCATCAACTAGCTCTGATGCTAGATGATATGAATCCCGTCAAAGACGAAACCCCGTATTTCACAAGCCCCAGACCTAGATGATTAATACCAACGGTTTGGCAACGGAAAATTCAACCCTAATTAATTCTAGAAGTCATGAACATATTGATATAATCTCAACCCATAACTAATCAAATTAACAAACCAAAGTTGCAAGGTAGAAGGTGCCACAATTCAACGTGATCTTACATTGATAAACCTAAAACTTGAACACTCGAGAAACTCTAAAGTATTCAAGAGGATACTTCTAAGAAGTCAAGAGAGAACTCTCTCTCTTCACACCAATAGATGGCTGAAAAATATCACTCATCATCTTAATTGATAGAAACATAAACATTTGGCTGAAATTCAAGACACAAGATTCCTAATCAAATTTGGAAACAAATGAATAATTACCCAAAACCCTAATCGCTGGACTTAAGGTCACAAGACCTTGACTGTTTATTCCATCTAACTAAGCACTCAATTAACACTTAAACCAACCCAAATTTAACCATTAACAATGCTGAAAAATTTATTAAACAAACATCTAAGCATTAAACATAAAAACAGCTTCGAGAATGCATCCTTGTACTCTTCCTTCGGCTTTAATCACCACTTGAACTCATGTAGATTCTCGGATTGCATCATTAATGTTCTTATTCTTGTACCAAAATATAACTCCTAAAAGAACAAGTACTTAGAAAAACCTTTCTAAGAGTCATTCACTTAGTACTAAGATTTCTTGAGTTGTATTCTACAAGTGGCCATAAATGAGATAACTTCTCTTTCACAAGAGATAGTAAATTCTTAAAGATTATTGACTACCTTTTCATATTTCAAGTATATACCCATATGTTAATGTTTTGAGCATTCCCTTTTACAGGAGTAAAAAATAAACACAAAGGATAACAATCCATGATAATTCTAAATCAAAGGATCACTTACATAAAGCGTGATTTAGAAATTAATTTTTTTGGTACAAAAGAAATCTCCATGCGGATCAATCTAGTGAACTTAATTATACTATCAAGCACTCATATACTAGTTTAGATGTCTTACGTACCATAGTAGATGAGATCTACTACTTCTCTAATGGAAGCGGCATTATATATGCTAGTCTAACCATAGTAACAATGTCCCAATCTTGTTAATATTTTGACTAGATATTTAAGAATAACATTTATATTTAATCAAATGATCCTCATTATCATAATATTTATGATCTCATTGATCAAGTTTATTCTTGGAAATTTATGATACAAGTGTAAATATACAAGCAATGAATATGATAAAAATGTCATTTATTAATGCATAAATAGTTCAAGTACATTTAAAATCCCAAAAAAATGATTGTCTTTAGGGCATACATACTTTCATTCTCCCAGTTGCACTAAAGCTAATCACTCATATGTCTATGACTATATGAAATCACATGACTATCATGTTGTTTTTCAGACAATAGTTTAGTTAAAAGATCTGCTATGTTCCTATCTGTGGGGACTCATGATAGCTTTACATCTTTTTTACCAATGATCTCTCTAATCAGATGAAAACACTTTAATACATGTTTTGATCGTTTATGAGACCTTGTGATGCAAAATGAAAATTAGCAACACCCTTCATGTATCAATCAAAGTTTAATACTGATTTTGAAACTTTAAGGTGCTCTAATCTGAGTCTTTGATTCAAGTGAAGAAATTTGAGAGCTAGCTTGAGTTCTTGAAGTTCAAAGTTAGTTGGTTTAATTGTTTAGGAAGATAGGTTGCTTATTTGGTGTTGTTAAGCAAGGGTTTAATCGTCAATTTTTCTTGCTAATGTAGTTGTTTATTGGAGCTAAATAATTCGGTCAGATTTTGTTCTTAAGTGGCCGAATTTCTAGTTGCTAGTTTTAGAAAAATAAGTGATTCCAAATCACATTAGGATTTCTAGACAATTTCAAAGCACATTAGGGTTTTGAATCCATGTAAAACTATAAATAAGCCTAAACCCTTAAACGATTTTTAGGAATCAGATTTTACATCAAAATTGTGAGTTTTATTCACTTCTCTTGTCCAAGAGAGTTTTTCTTGAATACTTGAGACTTTTCTTAAGTTATTCAATTTGAACTTATCAATCAAGTATACACCTTGATTGTGGCGTTCTTCTACCAATAACATTGGTTCACTAAATCATTCAATTGTGGGTTGAGATTCAATTCAAGGTTCGCAATCTTAGGGTTTAGAAGAGTCAAGTGTTATTCCGCACTCCAACTTGATTTCTTCGTTTTAGACCCAGGGTTTGATGGGATACGAGTTCATACTTTTGGGTGGGTTCCTATCAACTTGTAACTCAAAAACTTTAAACATACCACAAATGCAAATACTAACACACACACACACACAATGATTACGTGATTCAAATGAAAGAGATAAGATAGAATGACTCAGGTATCAGAGTTTGTATATTAACTTGGTCCTTCCACTGCCTGATCAACTTGGTTCTTCAAGACAGATTCTTGTTGGATCGAATTCGTATCAGTTGGTATCAGAGTTTCGGCTCTTGATTCAGGTTAATATCCTTTTCCTTTTCTTATTTTCCTACAAAACCCTAGTCGCCTTTTGATTTAAAAAAACAAAAAAAAATTTCTGATTCTTGTTTTCTTGATTTTATCGCTTGAGTTTAACTTACCCCCTTGATTGATCGAGGTTGAAATTTCTTGGTGTCATTACGTTCTTAAAAATAGGCTTTTCAAGGGTTTAACTTCCATTAAATTTCTTCCAAGTAAAGTCGTAATTCTGTGTTAAGTTGTCAAAAAAAATTTTCAGGGGGTATTGTTCACGGGTACTGTAATGATTACTGTTCGTCGCTACTATAACATTACTGTTCATCCAAGTTACTGTTCATCTGTATTAAAAAAAATTTTCAGATTTTATTTTTGTGTTTACTTTTTCATTTTTGGTATCCATCCATGGTTAAGTGGTAGAAGAGTCAGGGTTTCCAATTCCTAGTCTATTTAGAATTAGAAATCCGTGACTTTCCTTTTCCCATTGTGCGTAGCTTTCCTTTACTATTCAATTCCTAGCATCTTTAGGAGTCCATCAAAACTATTATTTCCAATCTTAATTGTGTGAAAAAAAAGAAATTTCTAGAAATTCTAGCTTCTAATGCCAACCATAAGAAAATCTGTCCAACCGCAAGTTTCCTAGGTCAAGTTTCCTAGTCGGGTAGAGTGAATTTCTAAACGCTTTTAAATTTCAACATTCATGTCTTGAGTTTTAATTTTTAATTCCAAATCTGTCCAGCAATAATTTGAATATCTTTGAGTCCAATTTCTAGTTTATTTCCATTACCAATTCCATCCCCCTTCACCACACGAAAAGTCCTCCATTATTGTTACACGTGTGTGTTTTTTTTGGCCAAATCTCAATTCGAGAACAAATCGCTTTTAAGAAGAGGGAAATGATACGAGTAGCAGGAACATCACTAGTTCGTACCAAGATACTTGAGAGCCTTTACAACCCAATCCATGATGTTTAAGACTCCATTAGAATAAATGAAGTTGTGGAGGCGATGGAACGCTAGTTATGTGATTTTTGGGTTTTTAATTTCTTTTATTTTGCTTGGTTTTTTCTTGTTTAGTTGGTTAGTTAGTCATTATTATGGATAAATATGGCCAACTATGTGAGCTATTTGAACCATTCAAAAGTAGTTAGGGAAATAAGCAATTAAATCGTTATCCAAATTGGATTAGTCTTAATAGTTTAGGTTTTAGTTATAAATAGGTCTCTTCTACTCCCATTGTAAAACAACTTTTGAGAGATGAATTAATAAAAGTGTGTTATCTCCTTTTATAAAATTTCTTGTTAGAACTTGAGTTTCTTCTTGAACTGTATCAAATATTTAGTTTGAATACTTGTGATGTTCAAGACAAGATGATCATATCATCTTGTTCTTTCAACCCAATAACCAATCCACTAGATTTCTAGGGACGGGTTCTCTTTAGATCTAGCAAGGTAGTTATTGTTCCATAACCTGATCAAGATAGATTCTTCCGCTGCTTGATCAACTTGGTTTTTCAAGACTAGTTCTTGTCGGGTCAAGTTCCAAGTGAAAACAGGTTTTTCTTGATTTTATCGCTTGAGTCTAACCTACCTCCTTGATTGATCGAGGTTGAAATTTCTTGTTGTGATTACATTCTTGATAACAGGTTTTTCAGGGGTTTAATCCCCATTAAATTTCTTCCAAGTGAAGTCGTAATCTAGTATTGAGTCGTCAAAAAAAAATTTCGTTGCTGTTCACCGTCACTATTTAGCATACTATTCACTGTCAATGTTCAAATTTCGTTAAAATGTTCACGTACTGTTCATGTACTGTTTATCCCAGGTTACTGTTCATCTGAATAAAAAAAATTTTCTGTTTGGGTCTTAGGATTTTGTTTCCTTTTACTAGTTGTGCTCTTGGTTGCTATTCGTTTTCAATTTTCTTGTTATTACCCGAAATTCAGTTTGTGTCTTATTCTTATTCTTTAATCGTTGTCTTGTTGTCTCGAGTCTTGAGTTGTTAATAAAAAAATGAATCGTACCTTGTGATTGTTCTTGTGTCAAGTTGCTGGAAATTATTGATTTTTGAACTTTGTTTGAGATTCTTGGGATTTTTGGTGAAAATCTTAAAAATTCTTGGATTTTCTTGATTCCATTCTTAAAATCTTGAAGTTCTTGAATTATATTCTCAGATTGTGATAAATCTTAGGCTAAATTCTGATTACTCCTTGAATTTTTTAAACAACTACTTCAAGTTTTAAAAAAAATCATGGCTATTGTGACGTTTCTTGAAGCTGTGAATTGAAAAAAAAGGACAAAAGAAAAAACGCAGTTATCATCTTGAAATAGCCCTTTCTTGATACATTTCTCCATCAATCATCCAAGTTACATTCAAATAAGGAAGAGCGAGAAAAGACTGCTAGCTTATTTCCTAATCCAAAACCTACTTGGATTTGTTTCCTAAATTTGTCAAATTTAAAAATTTATTTTCCAGCAATTATGAAACTATTTCAAATCCAAACACCACTTGGACACAAGGGATTTTTAACCACTTTTACTTCCTAAACAGAAATTCCCAGCCCCAATCAGATTTTTCTCAAATTTTTCAGCCACATAGTGTTGGGTAAAGTGAATTTCTAAGATTCTTTAAATTTCAACATTCATGTCTTGAGTTTTAGTTTTTAATTCCATATCTGTCCAGCAATAATTTCAGTATCTTTGAGTCCAATATTCAGTTTATTTCCATTACCAATTCCATCCCCCTTCACCACACGAAAAGTCCTTCATTATTGCTACACTTGTGTGTTTCTTTTGGTCAAATTTTGATTCTAGAACAAATCGTTTTCAAGAGGAGGGGAATGATACGAGCAGTAGGACCATTACTAGATCGTGCCAAGATACTTGAGAGCTTTTTCAACCCAATCCATGATATTCAGGACTCCATTGGAATACATGAAGTCATGGAGGCGATGGGCCGTTAGCTATGTGATTTCTTGATTTTTAATTTCTTTTGTTTTGCTTGATTTTTTCTTGTTGAGTTGGTTAATTAGTCATTATTATGAATAAACATGGCTAGTTATGTGAGCTATTTGAACCATTTAAAAGTAGTTAGGAAAATAAGTGATTAAATCCTTGTTCAAATTAGATTAGTCTTAGTAGTTTAGGTTTTAGATATAAATAGGCATTTTGTGACAGCTCCACCTCTCCTCAAGATGAACCCTACGGATTAGCGAACTGCATGCTCAACTCTCGCTGGGACTCAGTCGACTAATGAATTAGAAATCCAAAAAAGCTAACGAAATATCTTCAAAAGCAAAGGGTACAACCTATTATAGAAATACAATCGCCTCGCCAACATTCTAAACTTAAATATAAAGTTAAAAGTCAAACTTACCACTCCACACTTAATTTACATAATATGCGGCAAACTTATAAATTCAATCTAACAAGAGGCAAAAGTAAAGTCTTCTAACAAAAGAGATACAAGCCAAAGTACAAATTCAAAATAATAGTGAAAGCTATGAAAGTTCTCGACCATAGTTCCATCCCAGATCTATTAAGAAAAACAAAAAAAGTGGTGAGCTAAAATTCAGTGAGGTTTCGAATAAACTGGTAAGCACATAGCCAATTAAAGGCATAATATAAACAAGTAACCATCGTATTGTACTATAACGATTTAATCACAGTCCAATTCAAGGATACGGGTGGTTTCCAAAAGCCAAATCCACTTGAGTTTGATCATAACAAGAATCTGTTGACTCTTCGCCAACGTTTGCGTTCAAAAAATATAATGTCCGCAGAACACCATTTACTCCAATTTTCGTCCACCAGTTAACTCCCTTACCGGGCCCGAATACCACAAACAGTAATTAGATAATACTCGAGTATACCAGATCCAACTTCAGTGAACAGTCCTCAGGATTTATCGGCCTTCTCGACCAAACCCTTGTTGACTCGATACAATTGACTCACCTATCAGGTTGGGTACCCAAACAGTCACAGTAGTTGATGGGATGTCACCCAAACAACTCACATACAGCCAAATATAGACAAATTACATCTTATAATAGCAGTATACAGAGGTTCGGTGGAATCGAAGGAGGTCGAGTGTGATAAAGTACACGCTCACCTCAAATTTATCTAAACAAATGTTTAACTTAACCAGTCACAGATCAAGTATTCAGATATTTCACATAGATAGGTAACAGGCAATGTAACACTCACCTGTCAAACAAATGCAGAGTTCAAGCGTCAAGTTTCTTGGTTACGTTCACCTCCGTTTCCCAATCCTAGGGCAACGAGTGAAATCGTTAACAATTTAGGTTCATTTCCAACCCAACTGTAAGCTCATTAGGTGATCAAGTGAGTGGTTAAATCTACTCAATTCACCATACAAGTTAGGCCCAAAATGCAGTAAAGGGTCATAAGAAAACAAGTTTGACAAGTGTAAGAAAGTTGAGCAAAAGAAAAATCTCATTTAAGTTCAAAATGGTTTTCGCGGGTAAAACAGTCGCGCCCATGCAGTCTCAGGAAAACGGTCATATCTCACTGTAAGAAAGTTGAAATCATATTCTGTTAGCGGCGTTGGAAACTAGACTCGAAGGGGTTTCCAATGGTATAAAATGCAACCTCTAGTTCCTCTCCTATCAATACCAGTAGTTCGGGGAAGTTAGCTGATGTTTCAGTTCTGATCAGCTAGGAACCCTAACAAAGTCACTCTATTTCTTCTTGTCAACTTCACTTGTTTTGGCTCAAATTCATCCAATTCACTCTCCTAGAGTTCATATACAGGGAAACAATTTATCTAGCACCATTGGAGCTCAAAATGCAACACACATAATGATCAAATGAACCAAAACAGTTTAGCCAACAAAAGAACCAAAACAGTCCACTACTTGCCCAAAAACCACCACTTTACTTGCTTCATTTCCATCTCAATTCACACATAAACTTAACTAATGTTTAGCCAAGTTTTCTAGACTTACATAAGGTGCAAATGAGTCACTAAATCAAGGAAAAACCTCCCACTTCAAAGCCGGTCAGCCAAGAGAAACAAAACAGTCCACTAGTTCACATGCAACTCTAACTTCCATCCTTTCATTAAGACTAACTCAAACAACAATCCAAGGGTTATCCTTAACTTTAAAAGGATCCAAAACATGTTAATACATCAAGAAAAGCATAAACAAAGCTTGAACAATTAATCAAACACATGGCATGCTAATCAACCAACCCTACTACCACTTGTTTAGTTCAAGAAATTTAACCACAAATATCATCCATACAACTCCTAGTTTGCCATCAAAACTTTAAACACTTGATATAACACCATAAAATCAAGAGTTAAGGATCATATACCTCTCTTATATGAAGTTTGAATCACCAAAACAAAGGCTCCAAACTTGAATCACACACTAGGGTTGAAGGTTGTTCACTCCACTAACTCAAGTCCTTCACATTTGATTTTTGCTCAAAATCAACCTAGGGTTTAAAAGGCATGAAATGGAGTTTTCTTCTCTTCCCTTGGAAGCTAAAGGAGTTTGGCCAAGCTAGGGAAATAATGAAGCCAAAATTGGTTTAAAATCCTCTAACTTCTTTGGTCACAAGGGTTGAATGGTTAGGGTTTTGCCACATGTCTCAATCTTGGCCATTCTCCCTCTAATCTTTGCCAAATCATGTTTCTATCCTCCAAATATTTTCAATGTCTAACTAACATCCCTAAACTCTCATATAAAATCCCAACCACAATAAAATGGATATTTGGTCATAGAGTATGTGGTGAAATAAAATAATACCAAGTCAAGAAAATGTTTTAATTCAAATAAAAGGTAATGAAATGCAATGCAAGGGAAATGTTATAATGCATGTAGAATGCAATGCAAGGACATGTTATAAGTGATTTAGTTTTAGGGTAATGCAAGTAGCTTAGGAGAAATTATATTTTTAATTGAGGGTTCTCGCACTCTCTCCCCCTTAAAGAATTTCGTTCTCGAAATTCTCACCTTGATCACTGAATAACTCAGGATACTTTACGTGAATGTCCTCTTCCACTTCCCAAGTAACTTCTTTTACCTCATGATTTTTCCATAAAACCTTTATTAATGGTATCTGTTTAGTCCTTAATTCCTTTATTTTTCGATCTAAGATATGTACCGGCCTTTCTTCATAAGTCAGAGATTCGTCAATGTCAATTTCTTCTGACTTCAGTATATGAGTGGGGTCTAGATGATATTTCTTCAATATAGAAACATGAAATACGTCATGGAACCTAGATAGATTTACTGGTAACTCCAACCGATATGCCACATTCCCTACTCGTTGAAAAATCTTGAAAGGCCCCACCTATCTCGGTTGAAACTTCTTTTATTTTTCCGCTGTGAAATTTCAAAGTGGTGTGACCTTTAGAAATATCTTATCCTCAATTTCAAACTTCAAATCCTTTCGTCGATTGTCTACATAACTCTTCTGTCGACTTTGCGCTGTCTGAAGTCTCTGACGTATAACCTTCACCTTCTCATAGGTATTTTCGATCCATGGTACCGTAATTGAGTCTAAATCCCTTCTTTCCCCTAGTTTATCCCAGTATATTGGTGATCAACATTTTCTTCCATAGAGAGTTTCTTATGGTGCTATTTGTATGGAGAAATGATAACTATTACTGTATGCAAATTCAACTAACGCCATATACTGTCCCCAACTTCCACCAAAATCCAAAATACAAGTTCTTAACATGTCCTCCACTGTTTGAATGGTTCTTTCTGACTGTCCATCAGTTTAGGGATGATAAGTGGTACTAAAGTGCAACTTGGTCCCCAAAACTTCTTGTAACTGTTGCCAGGAACGAGACACAAATCGTGGATCTCTATCAGAAACAATGTTTACGGGGATCCCATGCAATCTCATTATTTCATCCATGTACAGTTGGGCCAATTTTTTCAAGCAATATCTCATATTTACAGGCAAAAAGTGAGCAGACTTGGTCAACTTATCAACTATTATCCAAACGGCGCTGTGACCTTTCTGAGTACAGGGTAATCCTGACACAAAATCATCGTAATATATTCCCATTTCCACTCAGGGATTTCAAGACGTTATAGAAGACTTGAGGATTTCTGATATTCAACTTTCACTTGTTGGCACACTAAATACTTTTGGACAAATTGAGCAATTTCTTTATTCATTTTATCCCACCAATACAGTCTCCTCAAATCTTGGTACATTTTACTGATTCCGAAATGTACTGTATATTTAGATCGATGTGTCTCCTCCAAAATCTCTCTTTTCATCATTTCATCTTGCAGCACCACTATCCGATTCTGAAATTTCAAAATACCCTTAGAACTCATATTAAAGTCTGAAATTTTTTCTTTTTGCACTTTTTCTACCCATTTCTGTACCATTTGATCATTCTTCAGAACTTCTTTTATTCGGTCCAACAAATTCGATTTCACCGTGATATTTTCTAAGGTCACTTTCTGTCGGTCCAATCGTGGATCCATTCACTCATTTTTTTTCAATAAATTTCACTCATTGACCATTAATCCAACTATTTAAACTTTTTGACTTAAAACATTCGCTACAACATTGGCCTTCTTCGGGTGGTAGTCAATTGTGCAGTCACAATTCTCAAGAAATTTTACCCACCGACGCTGTCTCAAGTTTAGTTCCTTTTGAGAGAATAGATATTTCAGCCTTTTATGGTTGGTATTAATCTCAAAAGTCACCCCATATAAGTAATACCTCCACTTCTTTAGAGCGAAAACTATTACGATCAATTTCAAATCATGAGTTGGGTAATTCTACTCATGGGGTTTTAATTTTCTAAAGGTATAGGCAATCACACTTCCATTCTGCATTAGAACACATTCAATCCTTCTCTTGAGACGTCACTATATACAGAGAAACTGTCCTTTTCATTTGGTAAGGCTAAAACTGGCGCCGTAATTAACCATTTCTTTAATTTTCGAAAACTAACTTCACACTTAGAACCTCAGACAAATTGACCATGCTTTTTCGTCAAGTCAGTTAAAGGGCCAGCTAATTTGGAGAAATTTTTAATGAACCGATGGTAATACCCAACTAAATCTAGGAAACTACAGATCTCAATTGGTGTTTCTGGCTGCTTCCACTCAGATACGGCTTCTACTTTCACTAGATCGACAGAAATACCATTTTTGGATATTACATGCCTTAGAAAAGAAATCTGTTCCAACCAAAACTCGCACTTGCTAAACTTGACATATAATTGATATTCTCTCAAAGTCTGTAAAACTACCCTCAAGTGTCGTTCATGATCCTATCGAATATTAGAATATACCTCATCTATGAACACCACGACAAATTGATCCAAATAAGATTTAAAGACTCGATGCATTAAATCCATAAATGCATCCAAAATATTTGTTAAACCAAAAGATATCACTGTAAATTCAAAATGTCCATATTTGGAATTAAAAGCAGTTCCCGGTATATCCTCCTGTTTAATTTGTAACTGATAATAACCTTACCTCAAGTCCAATTTAGAAAAAATCACTACTTCTTGCAACTGATCAAACAATTCGTCAATGTGCGGCAAAAGATATTTATTTTAAACCGTGACATTATTTAAGCCGCGATAGTCGATACACAATCTCAAACTGCCATCCGTATGGTATTTTTGCAATAGGAGCGATTCCAGGTACTTTTTGCAATAGGAGCGATTCCAGGTACTTTTTGCAATAGGAGCGATTCCAGGTATTACAATCTCAAAATTCGGCGGGGGCCATTCAATAAGGTATTTTTGCAATATGAGCGATTCCAGGTACCAAATTGATTTTAAATTCTATTTCCCTCTCTGGCGGTATCGACTTCAATTCGTCAGGAAAAATATCGAAAAATTCATTTACAACTAACATATCCTCCAATTTCACCTTATTTTCAGGATTATTAATTAAGAAGGTTAAGTAACCCTGCGCCCCTTTATTCAATAATTTTCTGATTCGAACTCTCGAAACAAGTGCAGACGAAATTAATCTACCTCTTATATCCAATCTTAGAGTAGCTTCTCCAGGTATACAGAATTCCACCACCTTAGTCTTGCAATTCAGTTAAGCATTATAATGAGTCAACCAATCCATGCTTATAATCACGTTATACCCCTTGAGGTCTAAACTTATCAAGTTTACCACCGGCTTCCGTTCTCTTACTCAAATCTCACAATTTTTGTAAACCATGTTGGTAATTAGGTTTTGATCTCCAGTAGGTGTTCTAACCTCCAAGTCATAGGATAATTTAACAGGATTCATATCAATACCACACATGAAGACAGAATTTACAAAAGAATGGGTTGCCCCAAGGTCAATTATAAGGTTAAATAAGCGGTGGAATACAGGGATCGTACCTTACACTACCTCAAATGATTCAGGGGTTCGCTGATGGTCCAAGGCAAAAATTCTAGTAAAGACTTTTGGTCTACTCCCACTGACAGTAGGTTGTTTAGAGTTTGACTTCTCTGACTGCACACCTTCATTCCCTTCATGAAGTTTAATAGGACAGGCTGCGATTTGATGTTCGGAACTACCGCAACGGAGACATTTCTTAATTTTTCGCCAGCAAGTATCCTAGATATGGTTCGTCTTACCACAATACCCACAGTTCACTTGAGGAATTGGTGCAGGACCTCCTTGGGAGACAGTCCTCTGTTGTCCTCTCCCGTTGTGAGTCCTCTGGATGGAGCTTCTCTCGATGTCCCTGAGATACGAACTCCACCCGTATCTCTTCCAAATTTAGGAAGCGGTATATTCTGATCACCTCACCCGGTAGTACTGCTAGATGTATCTCGTCTCTTTGTTTGAAAAGTTCGAACCTGAATTCGGACTTGCTCCACTCATTGAGTTTTCTCCAGCGCATCTTTAAATTTGTCGATTTGAGTTGCAGTTAAGTTTTTTTAAATCTCCACATTCAACCCCTGTACAAATCGCCTTATGCATTTCTGCTCATTAACCACCAGTTTCAAAGGAAATTTAGAGAGTCTGGTGAATTGGATCTGATATTTTGCCACACTCGAAGTGCCTTGGCGCAGTTTGATAAATTCATCCTCTCTTTTCTCTTGAATTAAGGGTGGAAGGAATTTTTCATTAAATTTTCTAGTAAAATTAAACCAAGTACGTAGAGTTTGCTCCCTGTCCCATTTTGCCCTTACTACGTTTCATCAGGAACGGGCCGTACCTTCCAACTGGAAAACGGCGAAGGTCACTTGTCTCTCCTCAGTATAGTGCAAGCAGCAAATATATCCACCATTCTTTCAAACCAGTTTTCAGCAATTTTGGGATCTGGTCCTCCAAGAAATTTTGAAGGAGCAAACTTTTGGAACCGTTCCAGAACTCTATCTTCACCTACTTCAGGGTCCCTTTGCTGATTACCAAGCACTTGAGCTTGCTGGTCAACTAGTCGAACTAACAAATCAGTCATACGGTTGATAGCTGTAGCTATTTGGTCCCTTTCTTCACCTCCAGGTCCCTGGTTCTGATTCGTCACAGATCATTATTCCTCTTCTTGCCTGGGTCCACGCCCACGGCCCCGACCACAGTATCGTCTACCCTCCATTATTTTTCACTGGTCTAGGGTCCACGAATTATAACTAATGGTGTAAGTAAGTATTGATATATAATAGGTACTTGTGCGTAATCGAAAATCAAAGGGAAATAAAGTCAAAATTATGATAAACAAGTGAAAATACAAAGCAGTTAAATACTAAATCGAAATAAAGTCAAAGTCAAACTTAATATACATTCAAGGGCTAATATCAATTATTTACAAACCAACAAGGTCAACATATCAAGCACAGACCCCAAAAGTACAAACACAGTTCATCAAATCATGTCACACAACCACCGAATCAAAAGGAAGCTATACAACCACAAAGTTAACACATCCCCTAACCTTACTATGTACAATGGTCAAAGTCATCCAAAATAATAACCTAGTAGTCAAGACTTAGTCCGCCGCGGGACTAGATGACCTCCCATCTTGGGCAAGTTCAGATCCTGCCTCGCCTCCTATATTAGAAGCCTCATTGCTTAAGTCCCCAAGTAGGTCATCACAAATATTCAGGATCGACTCAGCTCTAATCTTCACTTTCATGGTTCCTCTAACCAGTCGTCCCCAAGTTGTGCGCAGAGATCATCGGTCCTTTCTTGACTCTCGACTACATCATCCTCAAGTTCCTTAATCCGGTCAGCTTGCATTTTTATAGTTTCCGTTAGTTGATTCATTTTAGCTTCAAAACTAGCATTATCCTTCGTTAGCGCCTTCCTTTCCTTCACCACAGCCAAGATTACTGGGTTAGGATAGGCGTAAGTATGGCGGCACTCGCAACGCCGATGGCGGTTATCTGGATTCCAGTGTATGGTAGCTCCTCCGGATCTGATCTGGTACCTAATCATCGGGAGTACCCCACGGGGCGATTCGCCAACCTGACTATCACTAGGGCCACTAGATCCATCCATCCTACACAAAGTATAGATAAAACTTAAGTACTCTTAAGGGAAAAATGATCAAATGTAATCTTATAGTCAAAAATTTCTAGTACGCCCAGGCCAATTCAAATTTAGGCTCTGATACCACCTGTGATAGCTCCACCTCTCCTCAAGGCGAACCTTAAGGATTAGCGAATTGCCTGCCCAACTCTCGTCGAAATTCAGTCGACTAATGAACCAGAAATCCAAGAAAACTAACGAAATATCTTCAAAAGCAAATGGTACAATCCATTATAGAAATACAATCGTCTCGCCAACATTCCAAACTTAAATACAAAGCTAACAGTCAAACTTATCACTCCACACTTAATTTACATAATATGCGGCAAACTTACAAATTCAAACTTATAAGAGGCAAAAGTAAAGTCTTCTAACAAAAGGGATACAAGCCAAAGTACAAGTTCAAAATAAAAGTGAAAACTATGAAAGTTCTCGACCACAGTTCCATCCCAAATCTGTTAAGGAAAACAAAAAGAGTGGGATGAGCTAAAACTCAGTGAGGTTCCGAATAAACTGGTAAGCACATAGCCAATTAAATGCGTAATATAAACAAGTTACCACCGTATTGTACTATAACGATTAAATCACAGTCCAAGTCAAGGATATGGGTGGCTTCCAAAAGCCAAATCCACTTGAGGTTGATTATAACAAAAATCCGTTGACTCTCCACCAACGTTTGCGTTTAAAGAATATAATGTCCCGTAGAACATCACTTACTCCAATTTCCGTCCACCAATCAACCCCCTTACCGGGCCAGAACACCACAAACAGTAATTAGGTAATACTCGAGTATACCGGATCCAGATTCAGTAAACAGTCCTCAGGGTTTATCGGCCTTCTCGATCAAGCCCTTGTTGGCTCAATACAACCGACTCACCTATGAGGTTGGGTACCCAATCAGTTATAGTAGTTGATGGGATGTCACCCAAACAACTCACATACAGTGAAATATAGAGAAATCACATCTTATAATAGCAGTATACAGAGGCTCGGTGGAATCGAAGGAGGTCGAGTGTGATAAAGTACACGCTCGCCTCAAATTTATCAAAACAAATGTTTAACTCAACCAGTCACAGATCAAGTATTCAGATATTTCACACAGACAGTTAACAGGCAATGGAACACTCACCTGTCAAGCAAATGCAGAGTTCAAACGTCAAGTTCCTTGGTTACGTTCACCTCCGTTTCCCAATCCTAGGGCAACGAGTAAAATCGTTAACAATTTATGTTCATTCCAACCCAAATATAAGCTCATTAAGTGACCAAGTGAGTGGTTAAATCTACTCAATTCACCATACAAGTTAGGCTCAAAATGCAGTAAAAGGTTATAAGAAAACAAGTTTGACAAGTGCAAGAAAGTTACTGAGATAAACTCAATGCTAACGGTTAAGAAAAACACACGTTAGTGAGATAAACTCGATGCTAACGGTGATAGAAGCTACGTTAGTGGGTTAAACCCGATACTAACGGATATGAAAAAGCCTAACACACGTTAGTGAGTCAACACTCGATACTAACGGATATCAAAAATACGTTAGTAAGATAAACTCAATGCTAACAGTCAAGAAAAACACACGTTAGTGAGATAAACTCGATGCTAACGGTGATAGAAGCCACGTTAGTGGGTTAAATCCGATACTAACGGATATCAAAAACACGTTAGTGAGATAAACTCAAACCTAACGGTCAAGGAAAACACTTGTTATTGCATGAAAAAGTTCTTGAATACTTACCTAAAAAATCTTTTCAAACATTGCCCCAATTTGAATCAATTTTTGTACAACCAATCATTTGCTTTGCATTGTGGCATGTTTGCTCAAATTGGTGGATTTGCAATCTTTTTTTTTTCAAACTTTAAAAGAAATGAAAGAAACACACCTTTTTTTTAAAAAAAAATCAAATGTGACGAATTTTAAACTTGAAGAATACTAATGACAACTCTCCCTTCAAGAGATTTGTCACTATCTTCTTGATTTAAAAGACTTTTTTTTTTACAAAGCCGATTTAAAATGCATTACCAAAATTGGAGCTCACTCCTTTTGATATTTGACCCGTTGAAATCATGTTTAACAAAGGTCACATTTTTCATGTTTTCGAGAAAACAGAAAAAGTTATCACATAATGCCACCACCATGTGATCCCTCGTGGTCCCTTTGGCCTTGAGAACCATGGAAGTATGATCTTTCGATGTCAAAACTGCTCCTCAAGAATTGTGTTGCAACTTGTCTTGAATCTTCTCAATTTTACTTCAAGTTTCGGCATCCTGTTTTTTCGTTCATGATTCTCGTGTACTCCAAAACCTTACCTTGATAACCTTAACTTTTTGGATTTTCACCAAGGTCACCCCTCTTTTTCTTTTTCTTTTGCTTTCATTTTCTATTTTTTTTCTCTTCTTTTTCTTTTTTCTTTTTCTTTTATTTTTGTTGGTTTTTTTCTCTTTTTTTCTCCTCTTTTTTTTTTTTTGAAAAGACTCCCTCTCGGGTTTTCACCTAACGAACAAATCTTGTCAACAGCCCTTATCAACTCAGAAATGTGTTTTAAGAAATGATGGCATCAGTGCGACAATCCTTCTCATGCAAAATTGGCGAAAGTGTATTGATATCATTTGCCATTTGATTAAGTGATTTTTATTAGAGATAATACTAAAGTAGCGGTCGGGACTTTATGATTGTTATGATGGGGTCAGGTGGGGTATAGAAGAAATGTTAAGGGTTGAAAGCAAATCTTCAAAGAGATTTCAAAAGCCCTAAGACCGCATTCTATCAACATTTGCCCCAGTATGAGGGTATTAAAACTAAAAAAAAAATGCCCCAATTTGGCTTTTGACTCTTTTTTTTCTTTTTTTTTTGTTTTTTCTCTCTTTTTTTTTATAACAAATAGGAGATAAAATTGGCCCCAGTGTGGGATTTGCGATCTTTAGAAGGGCTATCAAATGAAGAATTAAATTATTCTGGAAGCTCAAAAGGGAACACTAGGGGTAGGATGTTCGAAGAGAAAAAAAGAAGGTCCGCCTTTAATCCACCCTAGATCGTATCTCAAAAAGAAAAATCACATAATCAGATAAAGAATTTCTTACACATATCTGAATTGATTGGCAGAGGAAAAACCTGTCCATCCAGTTCTGTGAGATTGGGCATTCCTCTGGATAGCATTTTTGAACAATAAATGGCCCTTGCTGAGTTGGAGCAAACTTTCCTTTAACCTGCTCTTGCATCGGAAGAATTCGCTTCAAAATCTTATCCTTTATTTCAAACAAGCGAGATTTGCCCCTTTTTTTTTATTTTATACACAATGAATCATCCTTTGTTGATAGCAATGTCCATGTCAGGTAACATTCAACCTCTTTTTCATCCATTGGAGACAACAACTCATCGTACTCCTTGATCCATTTAATTTTCTTTTACCTGAACCTTCGTCACAATGCGCAAAGACGGGATCTCGATTTTGGCAGGTATTACCACTTCCATTCGAATCATAAGAGGATAAAGTGTTGCACCAACTTAGAAATGTAATCTCCAAATGAAATACTCCCAAAAGTCAATTGCAAAAATTTACAAAATTAAATGAAAAACTCTTGTCTTTTTCTTTTTTTTTCTTTTTTTTCCCTTTTTTTCTTTTCTCTCTTTTTTTTATTCCCTTTTTTTTCTTTTCTTTTTTTTATTCCTTTTTTTCCTTTTCTTTTTTTTATTCCCCCCTTTTCCTTTTCTCTTCTTTTTCTCTTTTTCTTTTATCTCTTTTTTATTCATTTTCTCTTTTTTTATTCCCCCCGTTTTCTCTCTCTCTTTTTTTTTTCTGCCAAAGTTTTTATTACTTTTGAACAAGTAGTCGATCCTCCAATTTGCAAGGTAGTATTATTGCCCCCTTTTTATTCATGATTGACCTCCAAATTTGCAAGTTTTGATTTGCGTTCCTTGATTTTAAACATAAACACCTGCACAAGGAGGATTTTTCAAAGTACTTGAATTTTTCAAAATTCTTCTTCTTTTTTTTTCAATTTTTTTTTTGCAATGATATAACAATTAAGATTCATGCAAAGTGTTGACTTATCAAGATTTAAAAAATATATACTTAACTTTGGACATACCCTACAAATGTATTATAAAATTTTTGCCTCAATTTGAACTTATTTGGTGAAATCTTACATATATATTACAAAAAATTTGCCCCAGTTTGGACTTATTTTAGTTGTAAAATAATCACATACAATGTGAATAGAAACTACATTTCAAATGAAAAATTTAATGTCATATCTAAACTTATATGGAAGATTCCATGATAAATCTCTCAAAATAAGACAAAATTGCAAAAGATCTTTTCCTTATTTTGGAATCGGTGTTGAGGGAAAAGGGTCCCCTTCTTGTTAGCTCATCTTTTAGGATCAATCAAATGGATATTATTCAGAATTTTGAAGTGGGTCAAGGAGATGGTATATCAGGATTTTATTTTTTTTGTGCCCAAATTGTATCTAACACATTCAATATCACATTTTGGTGAAAACAAATAGTTTATCACCCTTATTTCTTAAGAAAATTCAATCAACATATAAGTTCTATAGGCTTGTAATGTATGGGTAGAAACGATAGCTAAACATACGGAAACAAGCTATGGCCTTATGATTACGAATGAATGGTAGGTTTCTTAAAGGCAAGATTTTCACTTCAAATTGTCATGAAAGATAAGTCGACGATGGACTTTATGAGCTTGTAATGTGGGTTGATAACGATAGCTAAAAGAAATAAAATTTTCAAGAACAATGCACTTAAAATCACATTTCTTCTCAAAAATTGCCCCAATTTTGGACTT
Organism: Coffea humblotiana; assembly: GCA_023065735.1. NCBI lineage: Eukaryota > Viridiplantae > Streptophyta > Magnoliopsida > Gentianales > Rubiaceae > Coffea > Coffea humblotiana. The sequence continues at coordinate 4,267,015 of CM041212.1, read as the reverse complement.
AAAATCCGGGACCCCACTTTGACTCCTCTTTTTTTTATTTATTATCAATCACTACAGGGAATTCAGCATTGGATGTCTTTGCATTTTTCTTTTCATTTCATCGTTTTTCCTCATTTTTTCTTCACATTTTCTTTTCTCTATTTTTTTTTTTTACCAATACTGAAATCCCAAATGCCAATGATAGAATTGAAAACTCCCTAATTTTGGAGTATAGATGGCCCATCTTTCTTTCCAATATTGAAGATCAAAAATCAACGGTAGAGTCAAATTCCCCCAACTTGTAGTTTTTCTGTTTTCTTCTTTTTTTTTTTCCTTTTTCTTTATTTGATGTCCCTTTCAAAAATTTTGAGCATCTTTGCCCCTTTTTTTTTCAAAATTCTCAAATCTTCTTCCCCAATATGGAGTGCAATCATAAGTGCTTTTGAAACGAACCACCAATTTAGGCTCAAATAAGGATGCAAATGATAAAAAGTGTTTAGACGGTAGAAACGACGGCCAAAGCATCATTCTTATTTCTCATGACAACCAAAGTAAAGAATAATCTGTTGGGAGAATCCATTCTCTTTTAACATGTAAAATTATGATCACTAAGATTTTTATTTGAAACGAAATTGTACTTTTAAAGGCTCAAATGGGAGAGCAAATGATAAAATCTGTATAGATAGAGAAACGAAAACCTAAAGTATCATTCCAAATTTTCATAACAAATAAGAAGTAATGTACATTTTGCTTTCACTCAGATGTGGATTAAATTTGGTTAGACACACCGGACATTTTCACGGTAGAAATTGTCTCACTTTGAAGCTAGTCAACCAATGCGACTGACCTTGGAGGTTCAATAGAAGTGGACAAAAAATGAAAAAGAAAAGTGTTGGGGTTGATCTTTTATAACAAACTATCAAATTTGAGCGATCTCTTTTGTTTTCGACTACTCTCATTGAATAGTTTAGACCACAAATTTAGTGTATACAAAGATTTTTGGGAATTGGACATACACTCATGAGTTTTCAAACAAGAGGTCGAAAAATCTCAATTTAATCTTATTTCTTAGAATTCATCATGAAATCTCCCAATGAGCAAATAAAGAATGAATATATACAAAACAATATTTGTCTAAATAAAAAAAATTATTATTGCAAATGTTTGAAAAAAAAAATTTCACTCAAATATAATACATATAAGAGAAAAAAAATCTCTAAAGAATACACTTTCATATATATATAGAATCTCTTTCTATATATTTTTTGAGATAAAATGTATTAGAAACAATGAATCAAGAGATTTTTGAGATGCTTTAGACTGGCATTTTCAAATGAATTTTTCATTTTTTTGTTTTTTTTGTTTTTTTGTTTTTTACATTGTAGGATCTGTCCAAAAGTCAAGTAACACTTGTAATTTTCAAAACTTATAGACCAAAAATATTATCAAATATAGGAAACATATATTTTTTTACCCTATTGAAACATCTTTTATAAATGTGGAGGGGGGAAATAAAAGAAAAAATACCCAGAGTTAGTAAGCAAAAACTATGAAATCGGTATGCATGTCCTATGGGGAAGCCCTTTTATGCCAAGGGTTGGCCTAGCATGAAAAATGCAATCCTCTAAGATAAACACCATACAATACCTGATGGATCCGATCGACTTATTGAGATTCGAATAAAAGACAATTTTGAAAAATTTGGCCAATTGGAGTGACAAAAGACAATTTGTCCTAATAAAATGAGGACAAGGTCCGAATGGATTGATTGCTTTGATTGGCACAAGAAGAAATGCTAAAAATCAATTTAGTGTGAAAAACTTATTTTTGAAAAGATTGCAATGTCTCAACTAGTTTCTTCGATGAACCATAGATCGAAACTTTTAAAAGAGAATAAACGAGTTAAATGGATCGAATGGAATTGATGGTTAATTCAAAAATTGATTGGATTATCCTAAAAGTGAATAAAACTGATCAAATGGATTGGATGGAATTAACGATTTATTCAAAAATTGACTGAATTGTCCTAAAAAGAATAATGAATTGGATGGAATTGATGATTTATGCACAATTGATTGAATTGTCCTAAAAAAGAATAGACTGATAAAACGGATTGGATGAAATTGACGATTTATTCAAAATTGATTGGACTGACCTCAAGTGAATAAATTGATCAAATGAATTGGATGGAATTAATAAATCAGTCAAATGGATTGGATGGAATTGACGATTTATTCGAAAATCGACTGGATTGTCCTAAAAATGAATAAATCAATCAAATGGATTGGATGGAATTGACGATTTATTCAAAAATTGACTGGATTATCCTAAAAATGAATAAAAAATGCCAAATGAATTGGATAGAATCGACGATCTATTCGAAAATCGACTGAATTGTCCGCCCGTTAGTAGTTTCAAAACTCACAAAATTTGTTACAATGCATTAGTCTATGAGTCTTCTAAAATCAATATTTGGCCTCGATATATTTATCATCTCAACAATGAAAAATTATTTGTGAATTTCTTCAATTTAATGTCCTTTATGCAATAGATTTTACCAACTTTGACAAAATGGCCAAAAAAAATGATTATTAGATGCTCATATTCTAATGTGCAAAAACTGTTCCATCATTCTCAAAGTTGTCATTGTGGAAGGGACCAGATCCTACCTTACCTTGTGCATTACCTCTTTGGATGATACAAAAAATATAAACGTGCAAGTCTCATTGGATTATATATCCGAGACAAAAGGTGGCTTATTCCTAACGTGGAATTCCCTATGCGGTATTCCCTCTAAGGTTAATGCATGATGCCAGTTTATTAAAGCGTAATAAATATATAATGAAATAATTGAAATATGACCTAAAAGTGCCCCATTTAATTGCCGGGGTAAGCTTAAAATAATGTGCAATACATACGCATATTATTAATGCAATTAACTAAAATTTAAACGTGCTTGATATAAAAGGCGATTTTGTCCTAAACGAGTACCATGCCAGGACTCTTATTTCTAAGGTTTGTGTATGCAGAAAAAGAGAAAACAAGGAGAGGTTAGTTCAACAAATAACACATAGCACGTTGGGACAATAAATTATACAAGAATGGAAAGTAAAGAAAGCGAAGAAAGAGGGGTGGAATCCCTCCCCTCGTGACTAGTGTCACTAATTGGGTAAAGTTGACTCTATCCTAGGTAATTTCTAATATGGATGCATGAGGTTTGGCTCACTAATGCATCTAGACTTGATAAGGTTCAGGCTCCCAAGCCTTCAAACCAGGAGACGAAGGGTCATCAATCCCAAGGCCTTCGGTCGGTGGCTCAAGTGATCCCCCAAACGCTACGTGCACGTCGTGCCACGGCCACATGTCCAAGTGAATCGATCCTAATCCTAACAGGGAGGAGTGGTGTGACAACCACTAAAAGAAAAATAAGATGTTGGGTTGTAAACAAATAGCGTATGCACGTATGAAGTGCTCCTTTGAGGGAAGGAATTAACATTAAATGCACGTGAAGTCTCTAAGGTAATATTCTCCACCCCCAAATGCAAAGCGCGATACGAATAAATAAATAAACAAAAGTAAATAAATAAACCATTCATCACATACACGAGGAACGATGAACGAATACGGGTGTAAAATGCAAAACATCCTAAAGAGAAAAATACAACCTAAAACATCCAACTATGATAAATAAAAGGGTTAAAAAAGAAAAAACAACCAAACCAAGTGTTTGGACTCTCTAGCGTCCCCAGTGGAGTCGCCAAATTGTCGCGCCCCATTTTTCGCGATAGAAAATAAAGAAGGTGTTTATAAAAGATGTGATTAAAAATAAATGAAAAAGGATCTAAAATGGGACTTTAAAAAAAATGCGACAATTTGGGTCCAAAACTTAGTCTAAAGAGTTTTTAAGAAAAATTAGGAGCCACCACTTGGTATTGAGTTTTGGTGTACCAAGTCACTCAAAAGTATTTTTATTTTTTATTTTTGACAAAAATAAAACCCTTTTCGACAACTCCAGGTCTTTGAACAACAAGAGTAAATGGGTTTGGGAGTCACGGTTGAAGAAAGGGAAGGCAAAGGTTCGATTAACTCAAACCTAAGGCACCCTTTCAACCTAGTCTAAGCTAGTTGCGAGATTTAGTCAAAATTTTCCTAATCTAACCCTTAATTTTATCACATTTGGATATTTCCTACATGGATGCAAATCTAAATTTATAAAACATCGAAAGGGACAAAATATCCATTCAAGGGTTTAATTGATACCAATCGTATTGATTGCGAAGGCCAAAATAATTTCTTGAAGGGGTCATGAGCATGCATGAATGAAATGCAAAGAAAAGAAAAGAAAACTTAAATTATATATTTAGATATAAGTGGCCAAAGAATAGGAATGTAACATAATGGTGTGAGAGACAAAAATCTCGTGACATAATTTTCTTATACAGGGATCGATGGGGTATTTAAACTAAAGAGTTATAATCACCCATTTCCCATGTTCAAAGAATAATTCTCCTAATATGAACAAGCAAATGAACTAACTTATTTCTACAATTTCTTAAATGAGATGCAACTCTAAATGATATAATTAACACATATAGAGAGTAGGGGATAATATAATAGGCAATATCATGCAAATGAGAAAGGATCCTAAAAGATAAAAATATGCATGAAAATGTAATGAATATCACACAAAAGATGAATCTAACACACGAATGATTTAAGGTCTAGCGTTGGACTAGCCCATTTTTAAAATCCTTACTAGCGTTGGACTAACAAGTAAACGGAGGGAGAAGCCACAACTAGCGTTGAACTAGTGTGGTGACGTCATGCATTCTTAATACATAATAAGACAAATAAAGCATAAATTAAAACAAATAAACACATAAGAGCACGTAGCACATAACACGTAAACATAATATCTAGATGCAAAAATCCTAAGAAAAGCGGGTAAAGCATATAACACATAAATCACATAAACATGCAAAACCTATCTATTACATCGGGGAGCCTAACTACAATCTAAAGTGGAAAAATATAAAAAAAACAAATCTAGTTATCCTATCTATTACATTTTTGAGGTATTTAAATGCCTCTCAAATAATTATAAAAAAATTAACTAAACAAATATAAGAAAATTTGAATGAACATTTAAATCAAATAAATAAAGCGTATAAAAATATATAAACACATAGGAGCACGTAGGAGCACGTAATTAACATTCAAATAATAATAGAAGTACCTCCCTTTTGAAGTGGCGACTAAATGGAAGTCAAATTGCCCTATTTATACTCAAAATGAACAAAAGAATCATGGCACCAATTTAATTGAAAATAATAATGATAAAAAATACTAAATTCACCTTAAGATGCCAAATATAAAGAAACTTAAGAACATCTAAAAAGTACAAGTTAAATATATTCAAAAGTAACACAATTAGTTATTAAAGAAAAGAAACAATCATAATAAAAGAGTCAAAATTCATTAGGGACTGAATTGCAAAAATTGAAAAAACTTTTAGGGGTAAAAATATAATTTTCTCAAAGTTTTGGGGGTCAAAATTAAATGAAAGATAAAGTTTAAGGACCAAAGTGCAATTAACTTAAGGACCTAAGTGAAAGAAATTTAAAATGTTCTGGGCCACAGTAAAACTACTCCAAAGATCAGGGGTTAAAGTGCAAATTCATTTCTGATGTCTTAGGGAAACAAGGCCATTGGGCTATCATTTTATTTATTTGGGCCGGAGCTACTTAAGCCCAGCCAGAAGTCCAAGCCAAAACACACAGGCCAGGCCGTCTTTTATCACTCAAACCCAACTAAAAATAAATCATGGATCTGACTTTCCAGCCCAACCGAAAATAAGAAAGAAGCCCACCAAAATAAAAACATTAGCCCAACCATTTTTTTTTCTTTCCTTCTTGTCCTTTTTCTTTCTTTTCTTTTCTTTCTTTTCCTTCTCTTCTTCCCTTCCGTTTCTTCTTCTTCTTGTTCGGCTAGCTGAAGAAGTTTCAGCTGGTGGCCATGGCGGCTGCCAGCGGCGGCGTTCGCCGGCGACCCCTCCGGTCACCGAATCTCACCAAAATACACCCTCTCACTCGGTTTCTCGCGTAGATTCCATTTCATAAGTTAGTTTTTACAAAAAAGGAAAACAAAGTGGTCAAAATAGCAAAAATCAGACCCGTTTTTATTTTTTTTCAAATCACCATATCTTTCACTAAAAATTATAAAAATATACTACAGCACTCCTTGTGATTTTTACAACCTAACTATGAACTAAAATCAATAAAAGCAACAACAAATATGACAAAATTAAAATAAAACAGTCCAAAATGAAGAAAAATTATTCACATGCTTCTAAAGTTCAAAACTCCCAAAATGCTTGAGCAGCCTCACGTTTTCAGGTCTTGCACTAACCATAATCATCTATTTTAAGAAACAAAATGCACAATAATGGGTACTTTAATTCGATTTTGATTTAGGCATTTTTTCAAACATTTGGCATGCATTTACAAAAAATTATTTCCTTTCCCTTAATCTAGCTCAAGCCATTTCCCAAATTTTGATCAACACAATAACAACAATAAAAGCCAGCAAAAGCAAGAAAATTAAACGTTAAAATATGGCTTTAACATGGTTGACAAAAAAAAAAAAAAGGAAAATACCTCAATCCAAGCAAGAGCTTCTCGGTCAAATTTTGAAGGAATTTCCAAGCTTCACTCCTTTGTTGCTTGTTTTGTTGAGTTTGAGTTGTGTGTGGGTGTGTTGTGGAAATAGTGGGAGAGAGGAGAGCCAAGGGTGAGAGTGAGTTTTTTTTTCTGTTTTCTTTCTTCTGCCCAAGTTCGAGAGAGCGAGAGAGTGAGCAGCCAGCTTCTAGTCTTTTTTTTGTGTCTTTCCCCCTTGTGTGTGTGTGAGCCGAGGGATTCTCTTGAGCCAAAAAAAGGTGGAGTGTTTTTTCTTGTCTTGTCTGACTTTTTGAGACAAAAGAGAGCCGAGAGAGGCTTGGGATATGGGAGCCAAAAAAAGGTGGAGTGTTTGGTTAGTCAAAAATGATGAGTTTTCCACCAAATGAAAAGAAAGATGCATGGAACATTGAGTGCCAAAATGGATGAATAGTGTATTTGGTGAAAAGATAAATAATTAGGGGAGGATTTTATCTTCTATTTATCTTTTTGTTTTTGTTTTTGTTTTTGTTTTTGTTTTTTCTAAAACAAACCTGCAAAATGAGAAAAACACACATTAAAATGCAAGAAAATAAATAACTCATTAAATAGAAAAAATCTAAGAAAACATTAAAAATTGACAAAAATTTAGTGTCTACAAAGGTCATGTAAAACTTCCTAAACCCTCTTCTTCTCTGCAAAGGGTGGTTAAGGAACAAATCAGCTTTTGTCAGTACCCTAGCCTTCTTGAAAATCATGTTACACTATTTATGTCATATTATTTTGCAATGAAAATCTACGGAGGGAGGTCAAGGAACAATAGTATTTTGCTCAACAGTTATTTACTTGTGCTGCTGAACCAACAAAAATTTCCTTAAATTACATCACAAGCAGTCGAAGAACTTGGGCCTTTGCTCTTCAGTTATATGCCTGTTTCCAGTCCTGCACACTCTGAACTTTCCATTTCCCCTTTCCATCTTGGGGTCAAATTGTGCCTTTACACTTCGAGTTGCATGTTTATTTTCGGGAAAATCTTCCAAAACGTCCCTTGCATTTTGTAAAATGACTTTTTTCGTCCCTCACTTTTAAAAGTGTAATTTTATGTCCCTTACATATTCACATCGGTCAAATTTAGTCCCTAACTAGGTTTCCGATCATGTTTTGGCCGGAATTCATCACGTGCAAGGCACGTGATCATTTTTTAAGAATAAATTTGTCAAATTATATTTTACATAATCTGATTTATAGTCCTCCACATTTTATAAAATGATTTTTTTCATCCCTCACATTTCAAAAAATAAATTTCTCCATCCCTCAAATTTCAAAAAATGAATTTTTCATTTCTCACTAATTATGTGTGTGAATACATTTTTTTTAAACACATGTATATGTCTATTTGATTTTGCTTAAGAATAATAGTATAAACACATGTGTGTAATTGGGCCCAACTTGTGGGCTATCTTCTCTTTTTGTATGATTATGACTAATATTTACCAATAGAACCTTAATTTGCATATTCTTATTGTATTTTGACCGAAAATAGCTTTATTGGCCAACTTGACAATGAATGCAAGATTTTTTACTAGCTAATACCAGATGAAATCAAATGATCACGTATAATATATGGTATTCATATTGTTAAGTGAAATCAAATAGACACATACATGTGTTTATACTATTGGTATTATTAAGCAAAATCAAATAGACATATACATGTATTTAAAAAAAATGTATTCACACATATAATTAGTGAAGGATGGAAATATTCATTTTTTGAAATGTGAGGGATGGAGAAATTCATTTTGTGAAATGTGAGGGATGAAAAAATCATTTTATAAAATGTGAGGGACGAAAAAATCATTTTATAAAATGTGAGGGACGAAAAAATTTATTTTATAAAATGTGGGGGACTATAGATTAGATTATGTAAAATATAATTTGACAAATTTATCCCTAAAAAATTATCACGTGCCTTGCACGTGATAGATTCCGGCCAAAAAATGATCGAAAACTTAGTTAGGAACTAAATTTGACCGATGTGAATATGTAAGGGACATAAAATTACACTTTTAAAAGTAAGGGATGAAAAAGTCATTTTGTAAAATGTGAAAGACGTTTTGGATGATTTTCCCTTTATTTTCCATTGATCATACTCTTAGATTTTATTTCCTATTTTTTCTTGTATTCTTGGGGAAGACTATAGGTGCGTACATATTCTGAGGTGCAATAATGGTTTCACAATGAACTACGGCAAAATTAAAGAATCTAATTTCTGGATCAAACAAGTTGATACCCTTTCCCTTACCCAGTCAAGTTAAAAAAAGGGCCAGAAGGTGAACGACTAACTTGAATAATAGGATCTATAAATATCAGGAGTTTTTTACGTGGGAATTTTTATTCATGTTCAGATCATGCTAAAGAGAATTGAAGTCTTGTACTCTTTCAGCCTATTGTCTGGCTATTTGGCAGACAATTGTTGTGGCCTATTCTTAGTTAAATGATGCCTTCACTGAACAGTTCTATTTCCTTCTTTGTGCATATCGTAAAGTTCTACTAGCTTAAGGCGCTTGTCCATTAAAACGGAAAAAAGGCAGCTATCCGAACAGGATGTATTACAAACGCACGATTCTGTAAATTTAAAAAATAAAATTTAAACATGAACACTTCTCTTAAGGCCTCATCAAGAGATGGAGAAAATTTGAAGTTATTCCTGTGAACAAAAATTATACACCATGAAAGCATAGAAGATAGATTTTTATCGATATTTTGACAACCGAGAAAAGTTGGCTCTAGTAGGCTTTACAGTATTTCAAGCATTCATGAGGGAAAACAAACTTCAAGGAGTTAAAGATAACAGAACCTTTATGGTTTGTTGTTTCATCATCACTGATGAATGATGATAAAATGCCACAGCCATTCTTCTAATGGGCCAAGCATTTCTATCATCAATTATCATGCCACAACTCAAAGTATGATGATTCATCTATTTGAACTGTGCTATCAGAGGTATCTATAACTTCTTTCACCTCAGTAATTCCACTAATCATCTCTTCAATGTGTGCATTATCTATGTACCAAAAGTCCTTGTCATTGCTTGGCAAGGCAGGGCCAATTTCCATGGTGTCAATCCAGGCAAAGTTGTCGCAGTGAAGCTGAATCTTATCTGAGTATTCCATGGTCATACTGTCCAAATCTCCATTAAGTGTCTCCATGGATTGAATAATGCCAGAACTACTATCATCTTGCACATTATCTTCTGTTTCTTCTTCTTGAAGCAGCTCCCGGAGTGTGTTTGAATCAAATTCTGTTAATTCTAATCCTTCAAACTCATAAAGAAAAGGTGAAGGTTCGGAACTATTTGGCAATTCTGAGGCCATTTTAATCTGAAAAAAGAAAGAGTGTGGTTTTAAGAAACTAGAACATGGTCACGTTAAAAACATATATCTAGGAAGAAAGTTAAAGAGAGGAAAACTGAAAAGAAAAAAGGAAAAAGGACTGGGAACTTTAAGAAAGCTAAAAGAGCATAAGCTAATGATATCAAAGGGATCTTGTATCCTGGACATTAAATAAGAATCTCATGTACATAAAATTGGAAATTACCCTCAACACCCTTGGAGTTGCATAATACTCCTTCGTATTTGTTATAAATATAGAAAAGCATTATTACATGCACGCTTTTCTAAAATCTTGGGCACCGTATAATTACTAGTGTCCTTGGAGCCTTCATTAAGAGGACAAAACTTTTTGACCATTAATTATAAATGAAAATGTTACTTGTTTTCGTATGAAATTTATCATCAAAAGTATCGTGACAAGCGTACTTATTTTTTACGCAAACTAGTACAATATTTTTATTAATACATAGTCAAAATTTTATACTGTCTTTATAAAATAAATGCCCTTTCTACAAATTTTTCATATTTTAAGTATAATAACATATGGTTCTCTACAAAATTATACAGGTAGTACTAGAAGTAATTCATGTGGAATTACATTTGTGTTAATAACATCAAAGGGCTGATTCTTTCTTTTTTCTTTTTCTCTCTTTGCCATCACATCAAAGGACTAATTCTGTCATGTCATGAAACTTTCAAGGAGGTAAGTTCAATTTCAAGAAAAGCAGAGATTCTTATGCTTATGACAAATCCTAAGGGATGTGCATTGTAGTTCTATACAAGTGCATGCGCTAGTATAAGTTTGCATATGGATATCACAAGGATAGACACTCTTCCAAGATTTAGGTTGGCACTGTCATGAACCTAAACAAGTTGGGGGCACTGAAAAAGAGAAATACAACACGTAGCAAACGCCTAGAAGGTGTGAGAAATTTCTTTTTTTTTATTATAAAAAAAGAACCATTTGTAGCATAGACAAATCAGCAAAAGTGATAAACCTTTCAATTCAAGTGGGGCATGGTTATCTCTTTTTTTGACACAATGTGTGATTGGAAAATGTTTGGCGTACCTCAATTTCTTTGAGGTCTTTCGGTGAAATACTTTGGTAGTATTCATTCTCAATCCTCATCACTTCAGGGAGTGCGTAGGGCTGTGAGAAATGCAAATTGGCAGGCGGATACAGAATATTCAAGAATCCACAACACATTATAGTGATAGTTGTTTGGTATGGTTCGTTACAAGTTCGAAATACAGTATGATATGAGCCAAATATCCACAGCCTTAGCACATCGGATTGGTGTAGTATTCAAGGCAAAGACCCTTAAATAAAAAAGGGGGTATACAAAGGCAAAGAATTTTACAAAACTATGCTTTCCAGTTATTAATGTGTGAAAAATTTTAATAGCCTTACATGGTTTTAAAAATTTTTGTATTTTGTATAATTAGACCGTCTTGATGGAATTGTTTGTATTGAGTATGAGAAAAAAAAAATTCCCGTTCTAAACTGAAAGAATTAAGTATTACGGAAAAAAGGGATAAAGAATCAAGTATATTACCATTACCTGTTTGAATATAGAGATAACTTAAAATTGGGAGAAACACAGTGATTAGCTAGCACGTTTACTCTTGGTTCTTGGACGTTTTATTCTTGTAAGTGGCTCTATAGTTGGCCTGGGGGAAATAAAATTTTTCACCTAAATAAATCACTCCTTTTCAGATCTTCTTAAGCCACGTTTACTATATCCACTAGCTGAAACCTTTGCGTTTGAAGGCCTAGCCTACTTAATGAATGATGCTTTGTTCAATATCATTTCTGGTATGAGACACATGAGACCATGAGTTAGGAAATGGATTGGCACAAAGAGTGCACAAACTGTCAGGAGATTTTACTATTTGAAAATTCAGCAAATATCCTAATCTTTCAATTTCAATTACGATGCAATCATGGATGCAAATTAAACTAGGTAAGGATGATGCTTAGTTTAAGATATTCCTGTATTGACATTCTACTGCACTTTTACAACTTTGAGATAAGATTCCCCACCCCACCATTTTTTTAAGGTCATTGTCACTTATTGGCCTCCAAAGCAAAAGTGGGAGGATAATGGTAGAAAATAGATCCACCCAAACTATGACATCACTTAATTAGAGTGATTTTCACTGTTCAATTGTCACTTATTGAGTCCACCCAATCTATGACATCACTTAATTAGAGTGATTTTCACTGTTCAATTGTCACTTATTGAGTTCTTTTCCACCAAAGATGATGGATTTAATCGTCAGCACATAAATGCATCAAGTAGAGTTGGGTTGGCAAAAAATGAATGATTAAAACTTCATCAACTAAGTTTGGCTAGAGTTTGGTTGGCATAATGAACGCATAAATGCATCAACCAGATTCTGGTTGGCAAAAGAATGTGGACCAAGGGATATTTGTTGAAAAGGTACTTGAGTTTATATTTCTCTTTTTCTATCGATTTATCTGAATTTACGTCCTGTCAAATTAGAAGTTAATTTGAGCATTTAACTCCTTTGAGGCATGACAGTTTATTTTTTAAATAAAAGGTTGCGGTTGTGCCACGATATTTGTCGAGAAGTTTATTGAGCTTTTATTTCTCTTTTCTATTGATCTAATGGAGTTACATCCCGTCGACTTAGGATTAATTAAGCCATCCAACTTCTTTGAAAGATGATACTTTACCCTTTTTTTTTAAGTGTACAAGTGAAGGCTCTAAATCTTATAAGCGGGAAGGAGAAAAGAGGAAGGATATATATAAAAGTCGAATTAGCGATCTCACAATTATTAAAGAAAGGTTTGTATCAACTGAATTAGGTCTTGGACATGGACGATATTTACCTTTTCAAATGAACTTTTGAATTTATGCTGATACATTATTGAATTTAATAGTAATGTCACAACTGCATGATTTCAATTCTTATAACATAAACTTGGAGAAAAAAATTCTAGAAAGAAGTATGAAAAGTTGAGTGACAAAACTTATCTCAAAGCATGTGGTCATTTATGTGTACCTAAAAACTGGGATAGGCCGATGGATGAGTTGAATGGCTGTCAGTTGGATTACAGTTGAATGGCCAACAGATCAGTTGAACCAAACATTCAATGGCTATAAGTTGGATTACGGTCACTAAAAGCCCAAGCTGGCATTGACACAGTAAACCCCGTCTAGGAAAAACCAACGGAAAAAAACCTTTTATGTTTTGTTGTATTTTATTCACATTATTTAGTCATTTTATAATTAGTACTTTTGTAACATTATCGGTCTTTTATTACCGGTCAAGTTGTTTGAAGCTCTTGATCTTGACCCTTGACCTCAATGTAATATTTGCCCTAGTTCGAGTTTAAAATATAACGATTTGATAGAAAAACTTCCACAATAGAAACACGTGTATCTTTTGTCAACTTATTAATTAAGTATAAAGATTTATCAAATTTATCTTCTTTGTTATTGAAGATGCATAAAAGAGAGACACATTCTCAACAAACAACGTTGAAAGGCAAATGGGAAATGAGAATACATATGTCATTGCTAAAGAGGTCTTCGTATAATGATTAACGTTGATATTTCAAGATTTAGAAATTTTAGATTTTAACTCCATATCTCCCTTCACCATCTTTATTTCTTAAATTCCATATCTTCACTGTTAGGGAAAAAAAAAAACAAATACATGTGTCACTGTCCACTTTTCTACTCCATAGAAGAGCATTCACAATGGAGTGTAATTGAGGGTGCGAGAGTATAATGAATATTATACATATAATCAATTGCACGCATAAAAAGCTCTCAAAAGCTGTTGAAATGTGGACCATTTGACCAATTATTCAAAGCAGCAGCACGAGGCCCATACGAAAGCTTTCAATGGTCAAAATATTACCCCAATTTGTCCATTTTATTCAAAAGCTTCCAAACGGTCCATTTTGTCCATTTTGCAATGGTAAAATAAAATAATGACAACATTGCTATAGTAATATATTTTAGATCTCAATTCTTAAAATTTTGTTTATAAATATTGTTAACATTTACAATTTCTCACTCTCCTACTCCATCATTATTTATCTTACTCCATCATTTCTTTTCTTCAACTTCTTATCCAATTTTTCTAAAGTTCTAATATTTTTATATTATGAATGAGAATTTTAATAATTTTAAAAATATATTTAATGCTCCAAATATGGAGAATTCTTCCTCTTCACAAAATCAAAACATCAAAATTTTCAAAATTACCTAAAATTTTCACTTTCTAGTATTCCTATAAATATGCAAAATAATGCATATCCCCCAAATTTACCCAATTCCAATCATCCATCAAATTTCCAAAATCCATGATGAGGATCCTACGATTCCTGTGACTCAAGGTTCTATTCAAGATTTTCAACATTACCTTCAAAGGAACGCAAAACTACTTGATCGTGAAGTACATCATCAACTTTGATCGGACTTGGTCAAGCATATTTAGGAGCAGAGACAATGGTAATGGAAAATAGTATTTATTATGTAATTTTATTTCTACTTTAGTTGGTTTAAGTTATGTAATGGAGTTAAATTAATTAAACAGAGCATTATTAATTGAGTTATGATGATTATGATAGTTTTACATTTTAAGTGTGGGTATTTGTTTTGTAATTACTTATTTTTTTTAAAATAACAATGTATTAATTTTGAGAGCGAAAAAAATATGTATTTTTTTCACTACTTAATAATCTTATTTTTCCAAAAATAAAAAATTGAAAAGTAAAAAATTTCACCAAAAGTTAATAAATTATTTTCCAAAATTAACGAAATTATTTTTTAAAAAATAAATTTATTTATTTATAGGGTATGTACTGTGAATTATTTAAATAAATGTGTATTTGATTATGGATTCATGCTATTATACTCTATATAGTGTAATCTATAGTGAGTGATGATGTAATGAAAAAGGAGACGATAAAGTAATGACATAAAGAATATAAACCATTATAAATGCCCTAATCTGTCCTTCACCTTCGTTGCAATTAAGACTGTATGAGCCATCATGCACCATGCACCGTGAACCTTTAATCTACTTTATTTAGTATGCTGAAAGGAGGAGGAGTAGAACAAGAAACCATTGGAGGCCATTCAATTGGAAAGGCGGAGTATTTGATAGGATATGCTAACTAAGTGCACCCGAAAATAGGAAACTATCTGAACCCTCGAGTGGCTCCTGGTCCGACTGGCTTCTGTCTGTGTCTTGCTTCTATAAGAGATATCAACACAAACATATTTCAATTCTTTGTGATTATCTTCATTTCGATGAAATGAATAGTGCTATAGGATTAAATAGCAGTGCATTCAAATATAATCTCAATACCCTAGGTTTTGATCTTCTCTCCTAAGATCATTTGCCTGAAGCCATGGACCATACTAGCTTATGCAAATAGAGGAAGTCCTTCCTTCAGTAGCTTGGGATAGCCTCAATGGATTATTTTGGTTAGTTGACCACTCCTACACAACTGATATTGATTCTTTATTTATAAACCACTATCTTTTGGACAAAAGGGAACAGGGAGAACAATTTGCCATACCAATTGCAAACTTACCGGCAAGTTTTGACATATGCCAAATGACCTCCACCTATCCGTTAGATGATGATATGGATGTAGAAGATTAGATTCAAGAAATTTCATGCATATTAATTTGTTCTCAGCTCCTATTACTGTCAAATAATATCCTGGCTATGCCTCTATAAACCAATTATAGTATTGAAATACATAATGTGCATAGTTATAAACCGTTAAGAAACCTTCACCTTTACAGAATTGGAATGAGCCATAGATTGGAACCAGAGAGCAATCTATGCTCGTACTTCCTACCGTTACATTCTACTGACAATCATCAATTCTAGCAGTTCTAGCAGCAAGCAGTGTCATATGTGTTAGCACCATGTTTATATGATTTGAAACTGTCTTACTTTAACCATACGAGTCCAAACAGATTAAAGAATAGCATAACGAATACATACAGATTAAGATATTATAGGTCCACCACAGGGTAACCCAAAAATCAATATTACAACACTGATTCTCAAACAGAGATTGCAGCCCCCAAAATATCAACCAAGGAAGATCATCTAACACATTTTAATTACTTCAGGACGCAAATATTGATATCAACATGAGGCTATACGAACAACATTCTTTACTTCCAGAGAACATAGTTTATATGGTACTCTGATATACAAGCACAGCCACTGTCCTTATTCTTGAAAGCTGAGAAAATAAACAAGGTATTGGACGTTGGTTGCAATGAAGAGTGACTTGATTTAAATCAGATTGATGGTGAAGGAAACATAAGGATATGCATCAGCATCAGCCCCAAAACCACCAACCGGTCCTTCATCCTCAGTTTTCCAGTAGGTGCTGTAGTTGCATAGATAAAGCCATTGAAAAATCACCATTTTGATCAGCTCAAGATGAACACCAAATTCATGTATTTGTGGAACCATATTAAGTGGCCCAAAATGTTGTTATGTGTTTTTTCACCAAAGTTTAACAAAAAGAATAAACTTAAAAGAACATTTACTCAGTTGGCTTTAGGGGAGGAAAAAGGGATATAGACCACCTACAGAACATATGGCACATAAAAGAGATTGCACAATAAACTGACCTGAAGCAAGTTGTGAATATACTAATAATTTTGAACCTTTACCAACCAAGAACATACAATTTCAAGTTACAGTTCACCAATCCACATATGAAAGAATTCCATGTCCAATTTACACTAGATCCAGAATTACTCCCTATAATGCCATATAAGGACCTTAGAACCAAATTTCTACTCAAAATTCAGTTAATCTGAATCTTTGCAAGTCAATTGCAATTGGAATGTGCCAATGTTAAAAAACAAAGAAGCTTGATATGTGATTAATACCTGTTTGAACTGTCACACAAACCTTCCAAGATCGAGCGCACTTTCTTTTCACTTTTCACAGATGGTGACAATACAGCAGACTGAAACATCAATTTTCCAATGATTTATAAGCCAAACACTCAAGTAACAACTCTCAATGAAATAGCCAGAAATGTAATTTGGAGAACAACATAGAGCACTGAGCAGTTTAATTACCAAAAAAGATGGTGGAAGGCCATATCTAAGAATGCTCTCAGCAAAGATACGTACAGCACAAAAGTGCATCCAGGAGATAAATACCTGTTGGAAATAGGCAACCAAAAATTTTCAAGCTTCAGTAAAGCGCTGCTACCTTAAAAGAAAGAGGGAGGCGGAAGGGGAGTGGGAGGTGGGGGAGGGGAACTCTAAATGACTAAATGTTGAACAAGGCAGAAAGAGGAAAGAAAAGTTATTTACCATAATCCTCATGATTCTATCCATTTTATTTCAATATTTTAGCAGCAGAATTATTCTTAAAGACATGACAACAGCTGATGCTAGAAATTATTTGCTAATAGACTGTAACATCACTCTAGGAAACACATATAATCATAAAAAGACGTACATTTCAAGCTACATGACATTTATAACTTTATGCCAAATTTAACTACATGGCCTGCTCTTGGACATTAATTCATCAAACCATCCATCATACTCATAATTATCTTTTAATCTGAGGACCATTTGTACTGTGGTCATCTGCATTTCATATATTGTCAGATAGACCAGTTTACTAGAGTTCCACTTTATTTTAGCAATGAATTATACATTAAGCAGGTCTAACTGAATACTTGCTAGGTAGCAAACAACTCTCAGTGTTATCATCCCCTAGTTCATGAAGCTGGTAGACTCAATATACCAAAGCACGTGTGAATTACACGTGCAGATTCTTATTTATACTCACAGATGTAAGCAAATTGGTATTATTTCAATTATTGGTTGTGCTCAAAGGGACAGAATCTTCAACACAAGGTAAGGCTATGATACATAAGTATTTCTCGAAATAGATAAACAATTAACAGAAGTCCATTATGGACCCCACAACAGACTGCAGACAGTCTATTACCAAAGTAGCTGGTTACCCTCCTCTTGTTACCATCAAACTACATTCCAGATGCATTAATCAAGTGGTAGAAGAAGAAAGGAATGTTAACAGGGTTTGGTCATTTTCAACTGAATGGGAGGCCACCGCATGACATGTGAGTTTGGAAAGAAAGGATTGTGATTAGATTTTCGACCCTAACATAACATAAGTAAAAAATTTTGTGCCTTAAAAAAAAAATAAAGTGAAAGATTTTGTGCTGAAATGATGACAGGAAACCTGATCCAGGGCAACCATGAGCCAGTTAAAGTAACTGAAGGACCAATAATTCGTTGCAAATGTGAAGGACTAAAACAAGATCCTTTAGACAGCAAGCTATGACTTTTGCTATGCTTGATATCATTGTTTTGCCTTTGTTAAACTGTTGCAGCTATGTAACATGCATGAATAATAAAATGGTCAATCAAAGAAAAATGGGAGCATTTAACAGTTATCATTATAGTAAGGTGAATAGTTAATATCCTCGAAAGTGCATCCAACTCGTGATGAAACAGCAAACCCAGTCTTAAAATTTAAGTATTACTTTGACAAACATCAATTAAAGCAAAAATCACAGAAGTAATAAGTGCCAATTTTAGCACTTTCTTTTTTCTATAGCAAATTTTGACAATTAATATGGTAAATAGAAAATCATGAAAATATTTTTCGAAAACTTGTCACAGAGCAAGTTACCTCTCCATAACTGGTGTAGCACCATTGTAGCAGAGAGCTTCTAAATCTTTCCTGGTCTTGCATCAGTTTTTCTAGTTCCTGCTTCCGACTCTCTTGTGTTTCAGAATTGTACTCGAAATCTCGAATCTGACCAATGTTTATAGCAAAACCTTCATGAAACGATCTTAAAGCATTCAATGCTTTTAGCAAGAGATTTTCCAATAAATAATAGCCTACAAGATTGACTAGCTCACTTGAAAAGCTCTTTCACGTGCTTTTGTCCTGAAGTTGTCAGCATCACGGCTGAACAGTATAACAGTGTAAAGAGCATACTCATTGTCCTCATACAGCTTCTTCGAGGATCTTGGGACCTAAAACAATAAGTTCCACATGAGAAAGTACTCTTTATGTCTGTAATATGCACTCTGCTAGCAGAATAAAGAGAGACATGATGTACAAAACGGAGACAAAAAACACAAGGAATGAAGTATTGTATCATGTTACAAGCCCCATTTCTTATAAAACTCAACTTGATTGAAATATCTCAACAAAAGCTTCATGCATACACAGAGTGGGACCACCGAAAGCAACGAATGTCAAACAGAAACATATAACTAAGTTCTCACCACATAGGTTGAGAGTGTCTCATAACTCGCCAGCCAATCCTTCTGGGAATATTTCGGAACAATAGCAAGCAGTGTGGTTAAGTGTTCAGATGTGACAATATCCTCTGGCTTCACCAAATTGGATAGATCACGAACTGCTAAGCTGTATTAGGTTAATTTATAAAATTAGCAAGAAATAAGCTCATACAATCTGTCTATTTCTTCAATACTTGATAAAGCTATGCCTATTTCCACCATCCAGCAAGTTAAAATATACACTACTTTGATCCACTGAACAATAAATTCAGGAGATACCTTCCTGTCTGCTTTCTGTTAATGGCATTGAGTTGACTACGTACGTTATTGTACTCAGCAACACGAACCTATCACATACAATCCACAACTTAATCAACATGATACAATGATCTCCAACCTCAAAGGCTGGAGGCTAAAAAAGGTTGATGAACCAAAAAGATAAACAGATGTTGATGTAGTTAAATAACACTACTACACTTTAGATCCTCAACAAGCAAGAAAAACTGGAGAAACAGAAGCAAAGAGCCTGTCTAGGAGGATTTCAGTAGTAACCTCTCTGAATTGGAGAGCACCAGGTTTTAACCAAGAAGCAAGGAAAAATCTTATTCAACTCTTATCTTTCTTATTTCACCTTTTGACACTGAAACATATTTTCTCAACTTAAAGTACCACAACTCACAAATAAATAAGCGAAAAAGGTAAAAGCAATAGAATGATGATAACCCAAATACATGGTACATATCTGACTTAACAGGTATATTTCCCCTCTAAGCAACCCAACAGAAAAAAAAAGGTTCATTGAAAGCTAAATGAAAGAAGCAAGACAAAGAACAAATAAGCAAACAAGATTGACAAACAAATGCTGCAAATTGATGCATTTTCAGTTTTAAAACCTAAATGCTTACAGTAATAACATAACATACTAAAAATAATAAATAATACTTAATTAGAGAGAAAATTCTTTTACACACACATCAGAATGAGACAACTTGCACATCAACCACTATTTACAATACTCCTACACAACTTAAGTCCTTAAATATGCAAATAGAAATGCTTAGACATCCATATCCTAATAATTACACATAAAAATGATCGCTACCTTAAGGTCATCCTCAATCTTGGCTATTTGAGTATGTATCCCATCCACAATCTCCCTCAACGGTGACATTGTTGGATATTTAGCTTCATCCCATAAAAATCTAACATAGAATCAAACAAAAGTGAATGCAACTTTTAATAAGGAATCACTTTCAATAATCTTAAAAATGAAATCTCAAGGTACCTAGTAAGATACGAGTCAACAGGAAACCCATCGACTGTGAGAGAGCTACTGACCACACCCGAAACCTTCTCCAATTCCTCAATTTGCCTACGTATCTTGTGGGATACTCCTTCAATGAAGCTGTTATTCTGCCAGTATTACATTACACCTCAGCTTCATCTCGTTTCTATCCTCTTCTATGACCCTTTTTTTGTAGCAGTGGCAGTAGACACATAAAGTACAAACTTTAATTAGAAATAAAGAATGTACCTTGAGAAGATCATCACTGAGTGCTAACAGCGAGTCCAGTGTTCCCACCCGAAGATTAGGAATGTTAAACTGCAAAGAAGTGTTTAAGTGCAATCAATTAATTGTCATTTTCACGATCCACAAAATTAAACTAGCAATTACATATCTCATGCAAGGTGTATGTATTTTTATCTGTCAGAGAATAAATTGAATAGCTATCAGTACCCGATAAAGTGGGGTATCAAAGGAATGTTTGGAAATTGATTCTTGCAGGCGACTCCAAAGGGAAGAAGGTGATGAATTGTTTTGGATTGGGAGAGAAACTATCCAATACCGTGTTGCCATTGCATTCAGCACAGAAATCTGCCATTATTCAAGTCAATTTTGGATTGCATATTAGTTATCCATAACAAGACAAGAGCTATTTATGAAATCACTTCAATACAAATCAGAAACTCATTTTCTAGCCAGGGGCAGCAGCATTCACAGTTCAGAGTTTTTGTTTGTACAAGAAAGAAAAGAGCTACTCTTTTTATTTTTCGGCTAAAAGCATCTACAAATCAATGAACAATAAAGCAGAAAATAATGCTGTATCACTTCTGTTCGAGTCATGTCAAAAAATCAGAATATGCCAAAAATTTTCTATCAGTCAACCAAAGATAAAGAAGCTTTCTTGATCTATTTTTGTCCAAAAACCTTTAGGCTGCATTTGGGTCAATAGATTTGATTTGGAGAAGAATTTGAAATGATTGGATTTCAAACCCAAGTAATTGAAATCCTCTGCATTTGAATTACATTGTTTGGACAAGCTTTAAAATTTGAGAAAATGATTTCAAATTCAGTTTTGAAATCCACAGCTTGGATTAATCACAACTAAGAATTTCAAATCCTCCTTTTCTTTTTTAGGTTAAAAATAATATTATTCTATTAAAAACTATTCTTGGATATAGAAACAAGCATACACAAGGATCAAAATAAGTTAATACCTTATAGGTTTAACATCTTCTCTACGATTACAACTCAAGAGACTACAAAGATAATAGTTTCATAACCAGTCAATATTACTGTTTTTCATCCTTTGTGCTTAGAGTCCTATTAAGAGATATGTTAATACACTGGAGCCTCCAAGAAGCTTTTTCCTCCCAACCACAGAATAGCAATAACATGCATTTCAATAAGGTCATGACCAAAATCTGAATACTTGACTTCAAGCTTAGCAACTAAAGTACGAAAAAATCAAATGGGTTCTCTTCTTGTGTGCTTATTGATGCAAAAAAAAAAACCTTTTCAGGTTTAACTAGACATTTTGGATTTTCCCATTGGATCTATCAGCAAAACCAGATTTCCTGCTCAAACAAGACCCACAAAATAGCAGAAGGAAAAAAAATCAATACATTGAATTTTGTATGACTGGAAAAGTTAAAAGGTTACCATCAATTGTTTGGAAGAGTAGGAAAAACAAAACTACTTTAAGGCCTGGGAAATCATGCAGTCAACTTCGAAGTCTGTCACATGCAACATTTGCTTCACATATATAATTTGATTTTGTAAGAATCAAATCACATTACCAATGTTCCAGGAAAAACTCCAAATGTAATAAAATATTTGCTTCATCCTACAATGACAGCTCATCCAAGGCGCTGAAAGCTCCAGCCCCTCCGCCCCGGCCCCCCAAGAAAAACAATTTAAGTTTCTGGCATGCAAGGGAGAAATGTAGCCAGTAATATGGTGAATGTAATGATTCAGCAAGCAAAACTCCTCATAACTTTCTCCAACTTTTCTGGAGCCAACTATAGACTTTCTTTTGTTTAATGTAACTTGAGTTTTGCATTGCAGATAACTAACAAAGCTTTGAGTACCAGAAACAAGCCGCTTTGCCATATAAGATTCACATGAGAAGCAAACTAGCAGCTGGCTCAAGATGGCTAGAATGGAGAAAAACATCAGAATAAGCTTAGCCTAGGCCTGTCCTCAAATAATTATGCCATATTGTTAGACTGGGAGGTGATTATGCCCATTACTAATGCTTGATCCATTATAATTAAACGCTTAGTCTTTGTTTCTGCAGCCAAAAACTCAATGAGGAGAAACCACAGCATTTTGTGTACAAATTTTTCAGAAGGAAATACCCATTCTGATAACGTAGTGGATCAAGAAGTATAGACTTCATAGTTTTTGAGGATCTTTAACCTGAGATTTTATAAGGGTCAAACCCGTTTAGCTGCAGTCCTGCTCCACATGCCTAGGAAACTATGTGGGATCTTCATATTACTCACTTAACTTCGGTTGGATTAATTCACCCAACAAACTCTAAATTTCCAGAGTTCTACGACATCCTTAATAAGCAATCTCATCTCAATTTTTGCAAAGTTAAAATCACCAATTCCATCTTAAAACTGCATGAGTTGATGTGCTCATGTTAAACAGCACAGCATATATGAATATACCTCTTGCAATATCAATGGCAAGTAAATTTGCATCTGATATATTTTAATATAAATCTAACAACTAATTTACGTCATTCATAAATCACTGTCAAATTGCCCTCAAGGATAACTATTCATTTAAGATGTACTTGGAAGCACCATATACCTATTTGAATGTGAATATACTGGCAAAGTTGAAATACTTCAGAGGATCAGAATATGACTAATTAACCAAGGCATGCATTGCCAAATCAAGCTAAGAAGAACGAAGCAAAATGAATCCAACCTTGAAGAGTATGAAGAGATGCTTTTTAATCAAAAGCAAATTTTCACAGCAAAACTGCCAAACTGGAGCTTTTGCTGATTCATTAGACCATTTACAGGGGAAATGAAAATGGTTTGAAAAGTTCCTGATTTCTATTTTGTTCAATTAGTGTATTCACCCTTTAAGAAATTAAAAAAAAAAAACTTTAATAGTTCAAGCATATAGCAATGTTAAGTGTGCTACCAAATAAAAATGACCCAAGGAAAAAAAAGAATATTCACTGCAATTTATCCATCTCAATGTTCATCCAAAGTTATGATATTTTTGACCTCTATTTCCACCATGCAATTGATGCTAGTTATACAAATTAATAGTAGCAACTGGTTAGTCTCACTTAGGGTTTGACTGGTTTGTCTCCAATATTGGGATCAGAAAACCTATTCAAACAAAAAAGAACTCCGGATATATGAACATTAAACTAAAAAAGAATGCTATTTCACTCACAATTCTATTCAAATCATGGTTCAAACACTCAGCCGAGTCCGAGGCAACCCGACCTAGTCATCACTGGAACTTCAGCCTCCATTCCACAAACGGTCTGTCATATCCCGGAGACAGTAGATCCAGTGGAAACTCATTCAGACTAGGAAAATTTGGGCTGAAACGACTCCGGGACTCAAAAGAGCAGCCAACTCTACCTAGTCAACCCATATTGACACATAGATATCCATGAACAGAGGCTTTCACCATGATGTGCGCAAACAAATTTTTTTTTAAAAAAAAAATTTATCCATATACAATTGATGAGAAATTGCACAGAAAGACAGCTATAACAAATCAATCTTTAAACCAAAATCAATTCTCTTTGAAGACTCTTCTTCACTAAACAGCAAGTGGGTGGTGGAGATTCAAGAGAAGGAGAAGGAAAAATAAAAGGGCAAAGAAGACGAGGAGGCTTTCTCATCAATCGCACGGGCAGTGGTGAAATTTGGAGAGGAGAGGGAGGAAAGAAGAATGAAAAGGCAGATCCACTCGAGGGAGGAGATGGCTACTGAAGTCAAAGTTAAAGCACGGTAGTCCTTTGTTTGCTTTTGAGCTGATAATTCCCAATCTGCTTTGAAGCTTTACAATGTCGAAAAGATAAAAGGGATCATTTCAGCAACCTCCCCTGAGATTTCCGATAGTATCACTTGGAACAAACAACCGGAATATCAATTTTCGTCCAAAAAGCTCTACAGAACAAACAACAATAAACCCAAAAGGAATCCCGAAAACAATGCCATATCACTATCACTTTCTCTTCAAACAAATCTAAACAATCAGAACACACCCAAAATTCTTATCAACGAATCAATAACCTCAGGGCAATAAACCTAAATCAAAACGCAAATCGCAGTCCTAATTATTCAACTCATAACTCTCGAAGCAATTAATGAACTAAATAACGAAAAATTAGAGCACATTATAAAAGAAAATTCACCACAGAACAATTGCGCAATACCTGAATAGAATTACTAAAAATTTCTGGGAAAAACAATACCACTAATATAATTGCCAAATAAAAAAAAAAAGTAAAAGCAAACACTTACCAGGCAACAAGTGGTAAAATAAATTAAAAAAGGGAAAAAAAAGAAAATGGACAAAAATTTGATATCCCCGAATCCGATAAAAAGCAGAAGGGATTAAATGATGCAGAGGAAGAAGGTTACCTCGGAGATTGACGAGATTAGTCCGTGCAAGAGAGACTATTGTACAGATCTTGAGACTCAGATTTCTGATTTGTTTCGGTTTTGCTCCAAAGTAGTAGGTTTTTTTTTTTTTGTTATTTTTTAAGTGTAAATGGAGGTCAAGTAGCAGTATTTCTTTTGAGATCTCAGATTTTAATTTTTAAATGCTTAGTTATTAATATATATATATATATGTATGTATATAAGAAAAAGGTCCCTCTACCATGCAGCAGCTATATATAAAAAAATAAAAAAAAAGAGGTATTATTTGCTTATATAAAAGTTTTGTATTACGATGCAACTGATATGACAAAAAAATTATTTGCTCATAATAGTACTATGCAGCTGATATGTTCCTCTACCATGCAGTCAGTTATTAAAAAAAAAAAAAGAGGTATTATTTGCTTATATAAAAGTTTTGTATTACTATGCAGCTGATATGACAAAAAAATTACTTGCTCATAATAGTACTATGCAGCTGATATATAAAGAGGTATTATTTACTTATATAAAAATTTTGTATTACGATGCAGTTGATATAACAAAAAATTATTTGCTCATAATAGTACTATGCAACAGGTATATATAAAGAGGTATTATTTGCTTATATAAAAGTTTTGTATTACGATGCAATTAATATGACAAAAAAATTATTTGTTCATAATAGTACTTTGCAGATGATATATATACACACACATATACATAGAGAGAGAGAGAGTGGTTATAAAAGTTTTGTATTATTTGTCAATTATTTTCACGGAAATTGACTTAAGAGTTTAGAAATTAATTTGTGGACAATAGTATGAAAACAAAAATGTGTAGACTATCAGCAAATAATTATGTGTAGTTAATATTATAATTTAAAATCCTCTAAAAAATTGAAAAAAAAATAAAAATTGAGAGCAAATGCATATCAAATTGTGTTCTCCTATCATGTCTTTAGATCTAATAGCATGTCAATGTAATTAACAAGATTTTTTTAAGATCTAATAGTGCACCAATATAACTGATAGGATTTTTTTAGGAGTGCAGAATGAGTTTTTTTTTTTTTTTTTAACGGGTGCAACACAAGGAGTTATCGGGTTTTTCTCTTTTTTTTCTTTTTTATAAGGTACCATGAGACTATCTAGTAACCATTAAGAGAGACTTGAATCCAGGAACATGAGAGTTAAGTCTCTTTTCAACTCAATATCAACAGTTCTAATTCCTCACTTGCATTCTTTGCATGATGATTTTCTAGGAATAAGTCCATCCAACATGCTAAGGTCTTCCTATTTTCTCGAAATGTAAGAGTAGGTTAGGCAAATATCATTGCAACAAAAAAAAAAGATTTTTGAATTTATTATAAAGCGAGGATGGAAGATTAAGTTTAGTTTCTTTTTTTCCTTTTTCCTTTTTTTTCCATTTTGGGTTGTAATTTAAAGTTTTGGTTTGTTATATCTTTTTAAATATTCAATTTGCTAATAATAGGTACTTTTTAATAATGATAGGAATATATCAAATTTTTATGTTATATAGTTTGTCTTAAATTTTCTAAGAGTACAAATAAATAAAAAAATTAAATTATAAGTAAATGATGATTATAATATTGTAATAAGCATAAAAATAAGTAATACTAAAAGGAAAGTGAAGCGAAATAGTGACGTGAGGGAAGTGGAAAAAAATAAAAAAAATAAAAAATAAAAGAAAATAATGAAAAAGAAAAATAAGGGAATCAATAAAAAAGTAACAAAATAAAATCTTAAGGGCATTTTGGTCTTAAAATATCAAATAGATGACAAAGTGCTTATTTAATGAGTTCAGAAGAGTAAAATGTAACTACAAAAAAAGTTCAGAAAGGTTTACAATTTAGTGCATTTAGCCCTTGTCTTAACAATACTTTGTGGCAACTATTACAAGGCACTGGGGAGTTTATTTCCTACTTTAATATCTTGAACAAGTTTATTGGCAAACCTAAGCATAACTAGATGATGATAACATTATTGTTTTCTTACTTTTAACAAAAAAAAATTTTGCATCGGGGCAGTGGGAGAACGAAGGCATTGGCTTTTAGTAACAAAGTTAAAAGTTCCTTTGGAAGAGCATATCTCCTTTTGGAGCTTTCCTCACCAAAGCGTATCGTTTATTTTTGAGTGTCTTTCTTCTTCAAGTATTATCCTATTCCTTCCATATTCTAGCCTCTGTTGTACTCAATGGCATCTTTGAATCTTCACAATTTTATCATTACTCCTTTCTTATTCACTATTCCTTCACATATTATACCTCTACTTTTGAATGTCAGAATCTACTATCCGGTATATTCCACTTATGTTTGGTTCAGTTTCATTTAACCAAGTTGTCAGGATCAAGCGCTTACCATTACACCAAAACCTATAGCTATTAGTTAAGGCGCAACTTTATTTCCTTAACCACAATGGCAGCGCAAAACACCGTACCACGCTCCGCCAGCATAAAGGGCTGCACCTCTGGTTGCCACGGGTTGGGCGGTTAGTCCCTTCGAACCGGGATCCGAGGGATATTGCTGATTAGACCAACAATCCCTCCCCTCAACAACAACCAGGGAGAATCGAACCCGCAACCTCACTCTGATACCAATTGTAAGGATCAAAAACAACCTAAGAGGGGGGGTGAATTAGGTTTATTAAGAAATTAATCAAGTTATGGGCACTTTTTGGCTCAATATGAAATTTACCCTCTTTTCTAAGTGATCACACAATAAATCAATCAATGAATGAACAATATCACTTAAGAGAAGTAGAAGAGATAAACAATTTAAGGATTACAACATAACAATAAGTAAATGAGAAGAAAGGAATTGCAAACCAATTGACTACCAAGCTCCTCTTGAACTTGGATATCTCTTTATAGATCAAGCTTTTTCAAGTTGATGAAATACAACCAATCTTTGTGTATAAAGGAAGGATCACTTCCTCCTTACCCCAAACTACACTTGGTCAAATTAGGAAGTTTTACTTTCACTCGAATAATCCTCACAGAGTTACACTATTGAAGTATTCACTCACAAATGAAAAGTTTATAATGAACTTCACACCACCAAAACTACAAATCTTTCTTGGAAAGTGTTTTCTCACTAAAACTATTCTATATCTTTTGTATTTTCAGTGTGCAAAAGTTATTTGAAATTTTTTACCATGCTCTATTTATAGGAGACCAAGAAAGTGCTTCATTAATGCTTCCAACGGATAGAAAGTAGTTGAAAAGTCAACTAGCCGTTGGGAGTATCGGACATCCGGTATATCCGAAATATGCGTCTGACAGCAGGCAGTGAGTTTGAAAAATTTTCTTCAATTCTATCGAACGTCTGGTACTTACATCCGAGAGCAGACAATGAATTAGAAGGAATATCTCAATTCTATCGGACGTCCGGTATTATTTTTGTGAGCGTCCGACAGCTTTCGTCGAGTTTGAAGGATCCTATCGGACGTTCGATATTTATGTCCGATCGAGATTAGTGAGTTAGGGGGAATGTCTTATTTCCTTCGGACGTCCGGTGATGGAGTTCTTCATGCGTTCGAAATTGCGCAATGATTATCGGACGTCCGATCCTGTCTTCACAAGCATCCGACAACTTTCAGCAACCTTTGTTTCTGTCAATTGCACTTGATCTTTGAATCTGATTTGCTTCATAACTGAAAGTATATCTTGAAGAGATATTAGTATCATTCATTTGTTTTGTAAACATCAAAATTTAGGGACTAAGATCAACACGCTAAATTCCTTGCCTTCCACAAGTTCCAACAAACAAAAATAGGCAACAGTCGAAACACAAACTTAAGTCTCTAAAACTTAGCAAATTTAAACCACCAGCTAGCCAAGTAAACTTGTAACAGCCCTCCAACCCTATTGATTCCACACAGCAAAGCAAAAAACTTCTAGACATCCACCTCCCGCTATCCCTCCATGAAAAGATGCTGCAAGGATTCGGATCGGGACCTCGAACAACAAAAACACTTAGATGGTAGATGAAACATATGTCTAGATAACACATCGTCCAATGGTAAACGTCCCCGTAACAACCACATCATAAAGAAGGATATTTTGAAAGGGACATTTGAATGCCAAATCTATTTAAATAGGAAAGAAGACAGCTTGACACCCTATAGTTCTTGGAAAACTGATGACAAAGAGAACCGACCAATGGTTGATGCAGCCCAAAATATTTTGTTCGACAAACTACTATGAGATACAGGTAAACACAAAATTTGCTTAACAATGTCAAATGGCAAAATCTCCGCCAGCCTGTGTTGAACTCACGCTCCATCTCAATAAAATGTGAGAAAGACAGATTATCTTGTACCTCCACTCTAAGATACAAAACACCTGACCCAATTCAATTATCAAACCAAAAATTATAATTTGCATTATGAAGTTTTCATATTACGAATAATTTGGCAAATCCCTTGATGTCTAACATACATCGCCATGTTGCAGAGTTCAAGGAGACAGCATGAACTTGGTAAGGATGTAGGCCGTTGCAATACTTAGCAAGCAAGAAAATCGCCCACAAAGAGAGATTACTTCTAAAATTCCACCATAATTTACATGAAAAAGCCATATAAGTGTCAAAAATAGATCGAAACCCATCTCCACCTTTCTCTGGAGGATAACATAAATCTCTCACCTAACCCAATGAAATTTATTAAACTCATGATCTGCTCCCCAAAGGAAATTCACACACACCTTTCCAATTAAATGAAAGATTCCTTTTGGTATCACCCCAGAAGTGAGTAAGTGAGTGGGAATACTAAATAATACATGTTTAATTAAAATAATCTTACCACCGAGAGACAATAGCTGTGATTTCCAAGATAAGACCTTATCAACAACCTTCTAACATAAATCAGTATAATAAGCCCCTCTACTCCTACTAATAAACAAAAGAGTACCCCAGATAACGAACTGAAAACTCTCTTCTTGTAAACTTAGTCGCTCGCTCAATTACCCTTCGGCGAGCTACCGATGCCCGAGGATGGACTAAATGACCACATTTTTGAATATTTATTAACTGATCAGAATCATTTTGATTCAACTTTAACACTTGCATAATTCTCTTCAAAGAAGATATGGATTCATTAGCAAAATTTATAACATCATTCGCAAATGCCAAGTGAGCAATAGGGGGACAGTTATTAGGAACTTTAAAACCTATTAGGAACTTTAATATTCAAAATCTACATATTTAAATGATATGAGAGGTGGAAGTTGCTTACCTATTTCAAGTATTTCATAGATAATACCTTGAATGTGTGTCACTTGAGTACTCAGCAAAAGAACGTCCATATAACTTTCTCGGGCTATAATGACCTTGAAATCTACACATTCAACACACTTCTCAAGAGGGGTTATATAGGAATCATTCATACTTGCCTCTTGAGGTTCAAACTTCATACCAACGGCATTATCATGTAAATTAGACATTTCTCATTGAGACACACATTAGCTGCATCATTTTCATCAAAATGCAATTTATTTTCATATACAATACTCCCACCGTTCATGTTAGGGTCATTTTGCATATGATTAGAAGAAATAACTTCACACAAAACATGTAATTGGTCTTGTATTCTACCAAAGTGAGAAGTTAATTCATCTATCCTTTCTTCAACCCTTTCAAAATGATCAGATGTTGCATTAGCTAACTTTTCTATAGCTAATTTCCAAGATGGTTTATATTCATATTGGACACATTCGGATTGGTAATGATAATAACATTAAGAATCACTATAATGACATTGATTATACCAACCATAAGTATGAGAATTACCCCAATTAGGATCATATCGATCAAAATAAGAATTGCAATGCCCAAATTCATCATAATAATCCACATTTTGTACTTGTATACATTCATAAGTAGCATGATAACCTCCACACAAGTCACAAATCATATGATAAGAATTGAAAGCATCAACATTCCTCTTTTGTTCAAGCATGTGGGTAATGGTGTCCAATTGAATTTTTAACATTATACAATCAAGCTTAACCTTTAAATTCCTTAAACCGTCTTCAAAAGATGTACCTTCGGACACATCTTGGTTATCTCTGTTCAAGGAGTGTTGCAGCACTTGATAACAATTCATTGCTGATCTTCTTCTTCTCAAGTTTTGTCTGCCAACGTTTACTACTCTTCTTGAGTCCCTAAACACATCTTCAAAATAGCTCAAAAACAAATTTAATCAAGAAGAATAGATGACTCGATACAAACAAAAACATACAAATAAAGACTCAATGAACATATAAGACCCAACAAAAGAACACTAAACACAACAAAAATAAGAAAAACAAGAAAAAAATGTCTAAACTAATAAAGTTGTTTTTAGCATCGATATTGAGCAAAATCTTCCCCAACAATGGCGCCAAAAACTTGACGAGCACAAGGTATATATATAATAATTAGAACATTCCACAGTCAAATTTTACATTTATAAAATTCTAAATACCCCACACGCGATTTTTCACAAATATATGAGTCGTGATTGAGTATAGTGTATTAAGGGTCGAACCCATAGGGAAGAGTTTCAATTACCAATGATTTTCAAATATCTTTTTTATTTAGACTATCACAAGTGTAAGAAATTAAATTTACACTATAAACATGAGATAAAATTAATAAAAATAACAATAAAAAACTCCTAGAGATATGGAATTTCTAACTACTCTCGCTAATGAAATTACCGGTTAAGTAAATGCTATTATCTTGGCTAGTTATGACACAATTTTCTAATGTATATGAAACCTACTCTCGTAGTGAATCAATTATACTTGTAACTAAGTCATACCTACTCTCGTGATTATGAAATTAACTACATATTCATTTTTTCTATAAAATTACATGAAACAAGTCACTAAAATCACATAGGTGCACCTCTACTCTCGTGAGTGTGTTCCCTAGATTTATCACTTCTTTGAACTAGTGTTTAATCCCAATTCTCATTGCAAACTTCACACTTTAAGATTGTCATAATTAATGGCCGATTAATCATGATTAGAAAAGCAAAAATATAAATAACTTACTCAAAATAATATCATCAAATAACTAAATAAATATTACTAACTAGATATATAAAGTTTATCCATAACTCTAGGTATAAACTTTAGCAAAACATGAATACAATCACCAAACTTGTATTATAGCTAAACATGAAATCAAATACAAAAGAGAAAGTGTTAGGAGAAAAGTCACCCTTGTCACATGAGTTTCAACTCTACATCTTTGCTCTCCAAATCATCATCCAAATCTAACTACAAATACAAGAAGAATAAACTACTCTAACTATACTATACTAATGAACTAAGAAAAACTAGTGAAGTCACCCTTGTCACATGAATTTTAACTCTACATCTTTGCTCTCCAAATCATCATCCAAATCTAACTACAAATACAAGAAGAATAAACTACTCTAACTATACTAATGAACTAAGAAAAACTAGTGAAGACTACATTTTTATAGAGTTTATCTAGCCTTCCAAAGTTGTGAAAATATTCTCCAAAGGCTGCTATTTATAGAGGAATTCCATGCAAAAGACAAAGTGTTAAATCATGTTAAGATTCTCGTTGAGCCCATAAACAAGCTAAATTTGATTTGTAAAGCTTCTTCGACAGCTGTTCTGGTCTGTTTGCACCGAAATTCTTGCAGAAAAATGGGTCAAAAAACTTGTGTGAACAAAGCACAAATTGCAGAGCAAGTTGCAGCCGAAATTGAAGAATATTCGACCTCAAAAATGTGACATGAGATCACGTATTATACCCACGTTTTGCTCTTTTGCAGGTTTGCTCATTCTGTTTGTTCTTCATCCTTGTTCTATTTTTGTACCAACTTCCACTGATCTTTTTTTGATGATGGAGGCTGAACTATGACATGATTACAATTATGATCACAACTATGACATGATTAAACTTCAAGGGTAGGGTGTTGAGAACTTTCTCAATAAATGTTTTGATAAGAAAGTCATACTGATTAAATGCTATCTCATTTTTAATATCTAACAAATGAAAAAAAAAATGATTCAACAGGTTCCGACTTTTCTATCGTCACAAGTTCAGATTTTCTCTTCAACATTATCAAATTATTTTGTTGGACCCTATCAATCTCTTTGTATGTTTTTTCCAATATGTTTCAAGCCTCTTTTGCCATATTAGCCATAGCATTTAAAAAAAAAAAACTAACATGTCAATTATCTGATGAATCTGTGACAAAGCCAAACTATCTTTCGCTTTAATCATTTTTACTAGCAAGTGGAGTTTCAATTTATTGATATAATTTACATGCCTTGAGATGGGCTATCATCTGTTTCTACTAAAAATTGAATTCCGTCTTTGTTTTGAATTTTTGTAAGAAACAATATTGAGGTTAGAATTTGCCATACTTCAATCTACCATGACTCTAATACCACTCTGATAGATCCAAAACAATAATCAAATACAAACCTACAGGAACAATCACAAGAATTTGATATATGAGACAAAAGAAGTTTTCTTTTATTAATCAAACAAGGCTGCAGCTACATTTCTTACAATGTAAAAAAAAAAAAAAACCACGGAGGCTACTGACTTTTATATCCAAGAGACCCAAGACAAACTACTTGAGACTCCAACCACTACTAACATAGAAATTAATCCTACTTTCACCCAAAAAAAAATAGAATTAATCCTACATTTCATATTACAAAACACAATCATGCACCTATTTAGTCAACCAATTAAAGAAACACACGTGGACACTAATTAATGCTGCTTGGTTTAATATTTCTACATCTCAAGTACAGCTAAAATTGGTTTATCCCCTAAATTGTGTTTTTTATTCTCACTTAACTCTAAGAGACATAACTACTCCTCTATTATGATACGTTTTTATTTTGCTTTTTTCTTCTTTCTTTTCTCAATTAATCTTTAATCAACATTAAATTTTGATCATTTTAATTCATAGTAGTAAAGAACCAAAGAAGAGAAGTAGATTTATTAGAAAACATATTAATATTTGATTACTTTCTAAAAAATGGCTACAAAAGTTATCTAATAATTAAAAATCCATTAGAGAAAAGGAACAAAAAGATGTCCAAATAATCAGCATGTCAATGTCATTATAAAAGTGAATCATTTTATTTTGAATTGTCTTATTACTCGATATAAAATAAACATTTTCCATTAATTTCTTAGATTGAAAACTGGATGAAATAAATTGGAATATAAATGATTCATAATTTACTAATTATAAAGAAAAATATATTTTCTAATTAGTAAATAACCAATTAAAGAATTTTGACAACAATGATAAAGAATTTCTTTCACACTCGTAATCAAAATTTTAGTTATTATAAAAAGGTGTTGCTTATCATAAATTAATACAGCAAAATTAAAAGGTATGTATTTTGTAAAAATAATTAAGTAATTCTCTTATTTTTACTAACAATTTCCTATTATAAAGAAACTCCTAATAAAAATGTTAACAATGAATAAATTGTTAAAAACAGGTATTACATAAATCATTTTTAATAGAAATAAATATATTATTTACTCTCTTATGATGATTAAAAATTTTTATAAGAAAATAATAGTATACATTTAAGCATCAAAAGAAAAATCAAAGTGTACAAAGTGTTTTCTTTATAATTCTTTCAATGAAAAAATAACAGTATACATGCTATCATTTTCATTCCAGGTGTAATTTACTCAAGCCTAGTTCCTATTATACCTTATTTTCTCACTGGAACAGAATGGTCTATGTTGTTGATGTTGACCCAAATGTTGTTGATGTGTTCAGAAATAGTTTTGATGCACACTTAACTTGTAAAAGTTGATAAGGGAATATTTAACGTATATTTTGTACAAGTTTGGCATGAACTTTTGGTATGTTTTGAGAAGATTAAAGCTATATTTGAACTCTTTTGGTGATAATTGCTTAAATATTGTTTAAGTATTCAAAACTTGATAAATGAGAGGATTAATGCGTTAATTTTGTAAAATTATGAAGGATTTTGATATATGAAATTCATGCACGAGATGAAGAAAATATAAGAATCATCTGGAGGATAAAAGTACAAGGATACTTGAAGCAAAAATGAAAAAAAAAGTGAAAAACGGGAAATTAACCAGCACGGATCCGAGCCTGGATCCGTATGAACAAAACAAGATCCGAGCCCTTGTCTGTACTTCTGGAGCAATGGATCCGAGGCATATGATCCGAGCACGGATCCATATGGGAAAAGTCTCGGATTAGCCACGATCCGAGCCCGGATCCGAGGTTCGGATCTGCCTCTCTCTTCTGCAAATGGCACAGCTGTTTTTTTCACTATTCACACAACTTTCCAACTATCTTGGGTGAGAGAATTCGGTGGCACATACTTCTGCAACAAAAGGGAAGACAAAATGATTTATTATCAAGTCAAAACAATATTTCTTTTGACTTTCTTAACAAAAGGAGATTGGGAGAATCATAGCAAAAATTTGGACTGGTGAGAAGATGAGCTTTTCATCAGTTTATATGCAGAGACATTTGGGGAGATGGAGATGAGGATACGGAGGAAAGCTTGGAATGCAGAAATGTAGTTCTTCCATTTCCTTAGTGTAGGATAGTTTAGCTAGTTAGTTCATCCATTGTTGTATAATGGTTAGATTAGGATGAAGATGGAGATGAAGAAGGAGAAGTTGAAACTCAAGTGACATGGGTTATCTCTTCTCCAAATTCTTTATCTTTTGTATTGGATTCTTAAATATGGTTAATATACAAGTTCTGAATTTTGTGTTAATATGTATCTTTAAAGTTTATGTCTTGGGTTTGGTTGAACTTTCTATAATTGTTAGTGTTTATTATTTGGTTATTTGATTGCAATGATTTGAGCAAGTTATTTAGCACTTTGGCTCTAAAAATCATGATTAATTTGGTACCATTAATTGTGATTATCTAAGGTGTTGTTTCTGCAATGAAAATTGAGATTTAACACTGGTTCAAAAGTGCTAAACATAGGAAGTACACTCACGAAAGTAGAGGTGCACCTATGTGGTTTTAAGTGATTCATTTTATGTAATTTCACTGAAGAAATGAACTTGTAGCTAATTTCATAACCATGAGAATAGGTATGGATTAGTTATGAGTATAATTGATTCACTACAAAAGTAAGATTCATTTACATAAGGAAATTACACCATAACTAACCTAGATAGTAGTATTCAATGATCTAAATATAGCACCTGCATGAGTAGTTAGGGATACCATAATCTAAGGAGTTTCGTTTGTTTTTTTCTTGTATAAGTTCAGTAGATTTTACTTATTTTAACTCATTGATAGTTTAAATAATAGAGAAGTTTTAGTAGTACCGGTAATTGTTCACTCTTTCTCGTGGGATCGACCCGATATATACCCTAAACTACTAGTTGACCTGTATACTTGCAGTGAAACGGGTGTAAAATTGGATTTTAAACTTGTATTGATAATAAAAATCCCGTCAAATTTTTGGCGCCGTTGCCAGGGATGTTTTTGGCAATATCGGTGTGAAGAGCAACTTTATTAGTTTAGACATTTTATTAGTTATAGTGTGAATGTTATTTTCTATTGTTTTAGTGTTTATTGTGTGTATGTATTTTATAATCTATTCTACTTACTAATTTTGCTTTTAAGTTGTTTAAAAGCAATTTTAGGTGATGAGCAGGATAGATTAATTTGGAGAACAATGTTTGAAAATGGAAGATTGGTAATGGATGGTTACCAAGTGCAAAACTCCTTCAATAGAGGTAACCAAGAAATTACTAAAGGTATGTCTTTTGAAAATGGTTTGAAGTGCTTAAAGGCAAAATTTGATGTTCTCATGTTACAAGTTGAAATGGACACAATTATGCATGAAATTGATCAAGGGAGGAATGTTAATGCTTTTAATTCTTATCATGTGATTTGTGACTCGTGTGGAGGTTATCATGCTACTAATATATGTATGCAAGTACAAAATGTGAATTATTATGATGAATTAGAGAATTACAATCCTTGTTTTGATCGATATAGTGCTAATTGGAGCAATTTTCCTGTTTATGGTTGGAATAATCAATGTACATATAGTGATTATCCATATTTTCATAATTACCAAGCTGAAAGTGTCCAATATGAATCAAAACCATCTTGGGAGTTGGCAATAGAGAAGTTAGCTAATGCACCTCTACTTTGGGAGTTAGAAAGTGAACCATTAGCTAATGATTCTAATGCATCTTGGGAGCTAGCTGTAGAAAATTTTTCTAATCAATTTGATTTAGCTATAGAAAAGTTAAGTTTTGATAGGATTGAGGAAAGAATAGATGAATTAGCTTCTCATTTTGGTAGAATACATGAGCAATTGAATGCATTGTGTGAAGTTATTTCCTCTAATAATTTGCAAAATGATTCTAGCATGAATGGTGGGAATGTTGTATGTGAAAATGGGTTGCATTTTGATGAAAATGATGAATCTCAAGTGTGTTTTAATGAGCAAATATCTATTTCACATGATAATAACTTTGGAATTAATTTTGAAGCTCAAGAAGTGAGTTTTAATGGCTCATTTTTCACCCCTCTTAAGAAGTGCATTGAAAGTATAGGTTCTAAGGATATTGTTACCCAGGATATTTTCATGGCATTTCCTTTGGTAAGTTCTCAAGTGGTACATATTCAAGGTAATATCTATGAAACACTTGGAATAAGTAAGTCATTTCCATCTCTCATATCATTAGATCATGTGACTTTTGCTATAAAGTCACCATTTAATGATCCACCACGACCTAAAATGGTGGATTATTCTTTAACTAAACCTCCTTGATAATGAGGTGAATTAGTCGAGCCAACGACTATAAACAAAAGCGCTAGTTGGGAGGCAACCCAACGATTTCTTTAGTTTAATGTGTTTTTAATTATGAATTTTAATATTTTAATTATTTGTAGGGGAGCTACCAGGTGATGAACATCTATTTTGGAGGTACACATGAAGAATGATCGTACAAAGGGAAGTTTTCCTATTGAAATTTATTTTAAGTGTCCACATTTTCAGCTCATATATCCAACACTGCACATTCATTATGTTCAAGAGAGTTTTGGTGGTAACATATTTACATATGCTCATTGACTCATTTGATGTACATGTCATGTCTAAAAGTGCAATTTTAGTGCAAAAGTGTCAAAATGATCAAAGAACCTTACCCCTTAATTTGCAATTTAGATGTGTTTGATGTGTTTTGAGAGATTGAATTTAGTGTTTATGGTATATTACACTTGCGTGGAGGGTTAGAATTGATAAAAATTTCGCCCAAAGTGTAATATGGAATTGGCCGGAAAAAGGGAGCAAAATTGAAAAAATTGCAGTTTCTGCAATTAATGCAGTAATGAACAGATCCGAGCTCGAATCCCACAAAACCCAGTAGGATCCGAGGGCTCGTCTGTTCTTCTGGCTAGGAGGATCCGAGCCCACAGGATCCAAGGCTTGTTCAAAAAGATCCGAGCTCGGATCTGTTCGGGTTCAAAGCAGAAACGCGGCCTCGGTTCCTCATTTTCCAGTTTCTTCTTCTTCTTCTTCATCGAAAACCCTAACCCTTCACCATCAATCTTCCATTTCATCCAATAATCCTCCAATTTTCCACCATAAACACCTCTCCAAACCTCTTGTGAGCATTAACCCTAACCTATTTCACATCAAAACAACATCAAAGAGGGATTTCAATATTTTTAGAGGAATTTGGGGATGAACTGAAATCTTGCAATTTGAGGACGAATTTGGACTGTTTTCTTCCTAATTTTGGCACCATTGTCATCCTCTATTATCACTCTACACATCTGAGGTAAGAATTTTTAGTTTTCTTTGAAATTTTACATCTCCTAATTCTTAATTTTTTTCCATTTTTCTATATATTTGGAGAATGTATAGTTGATGAGATTTCTTGTTGAATTTGTGCTACATTGTGATAATAATATGATATTAGAATTATTTGTATGTTTACTATTGAGAAATTTGTGGATATGGTGAAATTTTTTGTATAATTTTTCTCATGTATTCGGTTAAGGCACATTGTACTTTTTGATTGCAATTTCTTGTTTCTTTGGATAAGTTTTGACTTGTTTTTAAGAAGTGGAGATTATTTTTGTGCCAATTAGAGGATAACATATG
Source organism: Coffea humblotiana (assembly GCA_023065735.1). Lineage (NCBI taxonomy): Eukaryota > Viridiplantae > Streptophyta > Magnoliopsida > Gentianales > Rubiaceae > Coffea > Coffea humblotiana. Next base: position 4,227,598 of record CM041212.1, on the reverse strand, counting down.
ATTATTTGCATAAATTGGTATAAATTCTTTGGGTGAAAATGTTAAATGGATGAATTTGAATATGATATTACCATGAGCATTGAAATGTTACTTTCATGTGGTTTTTTAATCTTGATTGTGTACCCAATGACTTTAAAAGCCTATTGTATTTCTAGTTTATTGTTTAAAGAAATGGAGTGGTAAGAGGATTTTTTAAGCCATGTGAGGCGATTTTGGATTGAAATTGATATCATATATGCTGCAATTGAGTTTGAGAAATGGTTAAGTAAGATATTGGCATGAATTTGTTGATTATTGGCAGGGAGTTTTGTCCTTTTTCAAGGGGAAACTCTGCCAAAATTTTTCTAAATCATTTCTTAACTTTATTAGTGGTATGTTTTCAAGACATTTTATAATGTGCCTTTGATCTTGTCTTTGATGTAGGCACTATGGCTCGCACAAGACTGTCTCATGTTCGTACTCCTTCACCCTCTTCAAGCGAGGAACGCACTCCGTCACCTGAGGAGTCACCAGTGGAAGAATCTCCTTCACCACAGTCGCCGCCACGCTCACGGCGTAAGAGAGCATCTACGAGCCATGAGGAGCCTACTCCAGATTATAATACCACTCGTTTCACCTCGCTTGAGAATCAACAGTGGTACGAAACCGGCTTAGACAAGGAGATCATAATTGAAAAACACTTGGCACCGGATGTGGATGACCACTACAAGATGTCCACAGCATTCAAGTGACTTGGATGGGAGAATATACTCAAATTGCTGAAGCATTACTATCCCAATCTGGTGCGAGAATTTTATGCCAATGTGGAAGGAAAGCAAGGCCATAGTGGGAATCTCATTGTCTCATGGGTTAGAGGAAGGCGGATTGCCATCAATCACGGGACAATTGAGAGGCATTTCCAAATCAAAGATTCGGGAGAGGACATCAAATTGACCAAAGAATTCAAGGCGCGTGATCCGTGGTAAGTTGGAGAAGCTGTATCACGCCTTAAGGGTCAATACCGTGAGCGAGGAAGTTTGAAGAAACTCCTAATTTATGCAGATTCATTTGAGCCTAGGTACCACCTTATTTTCTATCTCTTTGCTTTTAATGTGGTACCTAAGAGGAGTGGCAAGAGGGAAGTAAGAAATAGCGACCTATACTTTTTGGATAAGATGATACATGGAATAGGTCGGCAGTTGATAGGGATCCCTTTAACAAACATTATCATTAGCTACATGCGTACCACAGCACGCATGAGAGCTGGTGAAACTTGCTTCGGATTTCCTTGTTTCCTCTCTCATCTATTCGAGAAGCTTGAGGTTCCATTGGGAGCAGAGCGAGCCATCACTACCAAAGCAGTTGATGAGGTGAATGTTGCATTATTAAGGTTCTTGGGTATCCCTACGGACTTTGGAGCTTCCTTGGTTCGAAACGTTAGAGAAGCTTCGACTTCCTCTCAGCCTTCGCCTCATCCTCAACCACGACCGGAAGCTCAAGAAACGGAGGCACAGCCGACTCCACCTCCTCCTATTCCACCTCTACCCCCTCCCTCTAGGTCTCGATGGTAAGAGGTCCTCAATGCCATCTGCTGTATAGAGACACGGGTCATGGAGCGCATTAATCAGACGGAGCGGCTGATGACGGAACGACTAGACAGGCATGATCGTCGTCTTCGTGCGATCGAGGATCATTTCTACATCCGTCGTTCACCTACACTGATTCCTGAGCCAAGGGCCGATAAGGAGCATGCGGATGGTAAGGAGGTTGGCGGCACTGAAGCTCGTGAGTAGAGCGGCAGCACTGAAGCGACTGAGCTTGGCGTCCCCTCGACATAATTTACTCTGTTTTTATTTAGTTTTTAATTTCGCTTTTGAGACTTGGTGTTAACTTTTTGATTTTATTACCCTTTTGGAATGGTCTCACCTCTCTATGGCTATGTATTTTCTCCTAATGCAGATTCGTAGAATTTGGATGTCCGCGAAGTTCATGGTTTCAAAGTGCATCACCACTTCTTTCTAGGGGAGTACTAGTTTCTTTTACCTTCCTCCACAATGAGGACATTGTGAATTTTAAGTGTGGGGGAGGGATTACTTTATCCTATGGGGTGATTGTGTTTTGGAGTGCATGATTTTAGTTATTTATGACTTAGAAATGTGGGAATCATATTTGGAAATATTGTCATGAGATTAATTTTCTTGAAATTGAGGTTGTTGGCAGGGAGTTTTGTCCATTTATATGGGAAAACTCTGTCAAAATTTTTCCAAAATATTTTTCCAATATTTCATTGCAATATTTTAATAATGGCCAAAATGTTCAATTTTAAGTGCCTAATTCTTCCATTGGATAAAATGTTATATGTATTTTGGGAAGGTTTTGTCTTCATTTGATTTGGAATTAGTTATTATGCAATTAGGATTTTTACATTTTAGAAAGTATGTTCGGTTAAATAAGGAAAATTATGCTTAGAATTTTACATGTTCAATGATATTTCTCACATTTACTTAATTTTATAAGTAAGTGATTGATATAGTCAAAACAAGGCCAGAGTCATCCTTTAATTATGCTTAGAGGGAAGCTTGATTATATAAAAAAAATTATATATATATATATATATATTATTATTCTACTCCAATGATTCACATACTGAGTAATCGGGGGTTGGCATTTACAAATATCGACATTCGCGTAAAAAGGTATTGGAATTAAGAATATGCGTAGCAATTTGAATAAGTGAAATGTTGAGTAACCGGCAATTTTCACCTAAAAGTGTCGATTTTCGCGTAAAAAGGCATTGTCACTATTTAAGGAAAAAAAAAGGTATAAATAAATCCCTCTAAGTTATGAAAATTTTGATGGGTATATGATGAGAAAGGCCATTAATTGACTATGTGAATTACTTATTGATGAAATTAGGTTAGAATGAGAAATTGAGTTGAATTTGTTGAAATTAAGGCATAATTATCTTTCTTTAACTTGATATTATGAGTATTTAGTGTAATCCGAGAAATGACATAATAATTAGTTTCTAGGTTTTGAGGAATTAAATTTGACAAAAGTACGTATATTGTTTTATATCTTGAATCATTGTAGTAAGTTATGAGTAAATTGCTTGAGTACAAGCAATGATTCAAGTGTAGGGGAATTTGATAAGTGAATATTTAACGTATATTTTGTACAAGTTTGGCATGAACTTTTGGTATGTTTTGAGAAGATTAAAGCTATATTTGAACTCTTTTGGTGATAATTGCTTAAATATTGTTTAAGTGTTCAAAACTTGATAAATGAGAGGATTAATGCGTTAATTTTGTGAAATTATGAAGGATTTTGATATATGAAATTCATGCACGAGATGAAGAAAATATAAGGATCATCTGGAGGATAAAAGTACAAGGATACCTAGAGCAAAAATGAAGAAAAAGTGAAAAACTGGGAATTAACCAGCACGGATCCGAGCCTGGATGCGTATGAACAAAACAAGATCCGAGCCCTCGTCTGTGCTTCTGGAGCAATGGATCCAAAGCATACGATCCGAGCTCGGATCCATATGGGAAAAGTCTCGGATTAGCCATGATCCGAGCTCGGATCTTTCTTCACCCCTCGGATCCGAGGCTTGGATCTGCCTCTCTCTTCTGCAAGTGGCACACCCGTTTTTTTCACTTTTCACACAACTTTCCAGCTATCTTGGGTGAGAGAATTCGGTGGCACATGCTTCTGCAACAAAAGGGAAGACAAAATGATTTATTGTCAAGTCAAAACAATATTTCTTTTGACTTTCTTAACAAAAGGAGATTGGGAGAATCATAGCAGAAAATTTGAACTGGTGAGAAGAGGAGCTTTTCATCAGTTTATATGCAGAGACATTTGGAGAGATGGAGATGAGGATACGGAGGAAAGTTTGGAGTGCAGAAATGTAGTTCTTCCATTTTCTTAGTGTAGGATAGTTTAGCTAGTTAGTTCATCCATTCTTATATAATGGTTAGATTAGGATGAACATGGAGATGAAGAAGGAGAAATTGAAGCTCAAGTGACATGGGTTATCTCTTATCCAAATTCTTTATCTTTTGTATTGGATTCTTAAATATGGTTAATATACAAGTTCGGGATTTTGTGTTTAATATGTATCTTTAAAGTTTATGCCTTGGGTTTGGTTGAATTTTCTATGATTGTTAGTATTTATTATTTGGTTATTTGATTGCAATGATTTGAGCAAGTTATTTAGCACTTTGGCTCTAAAAATCATGATTAATTTGGTACCATTAATTGTGATTATCTAAGGTGTTGTTTCTGCAATGAAAATTGAGATTTAACACTGGTTCAAGAAGTGCTAAACATAGGAAGTACACTCACGAAAGTAGAGGTGCACCTATGTGGTTTTAAGTGATTCATTTTATGTAATTTCACTGAAGAAATGAACTTGTAGCTAATTTCATAACCATGAGAATAGGTATGGATTAGTTATGAGTATAATTGATTCACTACAAAAGTAGGATTCATTTACATAAGGAAATTACACCATAACTAACCTAGATAGTAGTATTCAATGATCCAAATATAGCACCTGCATGAGTAATTAGGGATACCATAATCTAAGGAGTTTCATTTGTTTTTTCTTGTATAAGTTCAGTAGATTTTACTTATTTTAACTCATTGATAGTCTAAATAATAGAGAAGTTTTAGTAGTACCGGTAATTGTTCACTCTTTCTCGTGGGATCGACCCGATATATACCCTAAACTACTAGTTGACCTGTATACTTGCAGTGAAACGGGTGTAAAATCGGATTTTAAATTTGCATTGATAATAAAAATCCCGTCAAAAGTGGACTCCATTTTGACTCCAAGAAAATGAGGACTAATAATCAAGTAACTACTTGGTAATAACCAATAAGTGATTCGTACAACTTGGATACTTTGTAGTTGACCCCTGTTCTATGGCAGCTCAGAATTAAGCTTTTTGGTGGACATCTTTATGGTAGGAACGTGCCTATGGTAGGAAGGCCTGCAGAGAACGACACGTGTATTTGTAAAATGAGGAACTCACGGGCCATTATGTTGCAGTAGTAACACGCATGGAGATAAATCAAACAAGACATGTCCGGATGCAGACTTTTTTCCCCTCCAATTCCTCCGTTCACTGTGCATTGTTTCCCCACTGCTTTATTATATTTAAAATTTTGTGAAACTATAATTTTCTGCACCTAATATACCAAACAATTTAATAAAATTAATAACAACATACCAACAATATATACCCATGACATAAATATACTAAGCAATTATAAAAATTATTAGGATTATATAGTTACTTTAGAAGTTACTCCCAAATACCGTGCAACTAAATTTTTCATTCAAACTAACGATAGTACCAAAAAAAGACTAATTAATGAAAATATGATCTCGAAAAATTTTTAATTCATAGTCACAATATGTGAATTCGTGATAAATACAAAAAAGTATGGTACTTTGATCATATAATGAAGGAAAGTCATAAAAAGCAGGCCATTTACGGGAAAAGTTTTCATTAACAAAAATACCAACACTTCACGGCTTTCTTACCAATCCTCCAACGTATGAGCAAAGTTCCAATAATTAAATTAGTAATTTTTTTGATTTATACATAATTAATTTTTTTATTTTGCAGTTTCACAAAAAACAAATCAAAATTTTTTATCAGAAAGCACAAAAGTCAAAATGATTGGTCTAAAAGAGAAAGGAATAGCAGATATGTACAGTACTTGTATTTCATGTTCAAAATGCTACAATACTATTTTTGAAAAACACCCCCAAAAACATCTAATCTAAACGGAACCAATTTTCATTATTTAAAATACCAAATCTGCGAATATGTTTTAACTGTTATTCATTAGTATCCTAAAGTATCATTTTTCCATCAAATACCAGCTCTTTAACACCCATTTTCTCATAAACAAATTTATTTGTCGGATAAAATAAAAATATACCCGTTTTCCAATAAATAGTTATTTCCAATAAATAGTTGGTATTTTATTGAAAAACGGGTTTATTTTTATTTTATCTGATAAATAAATTTATTTATGAGAAAATGGGTACTCTGTTTTTATAATAGAGGAAAGTCATAAAGAGTTGGTGTTTAATTGGAAAATGAGTTTATTTTATTTTATCCGATAAATAAATTTGTTTATGGAAAATGGGTGTTAAAGAGCTGGTATTTGATGGAAAATGATACTTTAAGATACCAATGGATAACAGTTAAAACGCATTCACAAGTTTGGTATTTTAAATCACAGTCTTCATTATTTAAAATATCAAATCTGTGAATGTGTTTTAACTGTTATCCATTGATATCTTAAATAATAGACTGGGTGTTCAAGTAGATGAGAGTTCTGAGTAGAACGTTTGCTTGTCATTACTTCTCTCTTCTTTTTTTCCAATGCAAAACTATGTCTTTTTTTCATTAAGCCAGCCAAAAAGCGAAAAAACAGAGAAACAACTGCCAACTAAACATGTACTGCTACTGCTAGTTACTCAAAGATATCAAATGGCAAGGTCCACTCCAAAGTCAATGACCAGTTGTCATGAGTCCTTCGGATGCCTTGCCTTTCCAAGAAGTGGAAATCCCTCTCACATCCTTCACAAATTACAATAGCTTCACAAATTGCAGCTGAGCTCGCTGACACGTGCTGATAAATTATACTGTTCCTATCTCGCCCAACATGGTACACAAAGCAAGTAGAGCCAATCTTGTAACCTGTCCTGCAAAAGTTTGTTGCACCCTATGGGTAAGATGCCACTCTAGCTGTTGATCGCAGGTATAACAACTCGAAAAATTGAGACATAAGCTCTGAACCTTTTGTCACACCAATGATGAAACGGGACTAGTAAAGAATACGTGATTTGCTGACTCTTCAGCACGCAGATTCAACAGGAGTACCAACTCCCCATTGTCGCAAACGATCTATAGTTGTCAGCTTCCTTTTGCATAGTAAACCACATAACAAATGCAAAACAAAGCATGCCATTCTTCTGCCACACTAGGCAAATGCTCTTTCAACTCTTTAATTGCAGATTTGACTATAACAGCCCAGATGGATTCAATTTGCATACAACTCTATCTTGCTGTCTAACACTTGGTACAAAAGTCACAGAGGTGCATTGATGAAGTCTTTGAGCCTCATTTGTAAATCTTCTTCCTACAGGCCACTTCCAAACTCCATCCTCAACGAAGTTTCCACCTTAACAGGTCTACTCCCAGAAGCTTGTATCAATGCTTCTGAATATTTCATCAATTACGAACAAGTGGGATGCCACTAAAAGGTGCCCCTACTATCCTGAACCTAAATGCACATTCTAACAACAAATCTTTTGTGCAATATCTTCCTCCAAACTCAGTTGAAAGCATTTTGAACTTTCAAATCCCAAAAACATCTGCCCTTGATCAGAACTGCGTGTACCCATTTAACCCAAAGGGCATCCATTTGGTGCATATATTCCACAAATGTTTCAAAATAAGGCACGTGTTTCTAATTTCAAGTCAATATGTAGCCCCAGTCAAACTTCTTTAATAATAGGCTTGCAAATTTCCTTCCAAGCCACGTTTGCACCATAATGTACCTTGTCCGTTCCTACCCAAAGACCGTTGATTAAACCGGACCGTTAATTGAACCAGCGAGGTATTCAGGTCAAAGTTCAACTAGTTAAACCGGTTCAATCCTGGTTCAATGAATTTTTAAAAAAATAATATTCATAAATATATATTTATGCATAAAATAAGACATGCAATGGACTAATTTAAGACTTTATATGATGCAAAGTTTAATATTTTCAAAGAATTTGGATTTTCAAAATAAATTTTTTAAATTATAAGTTGACAAAATAAATTTTATCTCAATCTCAATTGTATCTACTAAAAAAAATCTTAAATCCAACCCAAAAATACCACAACATTCTGAAATTATACAAAATTCACGTCTATGGGAATTAGACATTGTGAGTTTAAATTTTAATTCACGTTTTTGGGATTTAGAGATTGCAACTTAAAAAAAAAGAAATTTGGAATTTGGAGGATGTTAGAAGAATCGAAAATAGAGATGCAAATTTGATAAGAGGCAAAAATGAGAAGAAAGTGAGTGGTTGTGGCATTTAATAATTAGTCTTTAGGGTTAAAGATAACCTATTCTTTTTTAATTTTTTCAATTTAATAGACAAAAAAATCTCCAGACTGCACGACTTACGAGACATACTATTAATGATTAGATCTAATAAAGTTAACAAAATGAGAAGAAGCCCTCAGACAACAAAAAAAAAATGAGAAGAAGAATGTAATTTGTTCAAACAAGACAAAATGAGAAGATGCCTCAAACAAACAAAAAAAATTGCAAATCAAGAAAAGAAACTTCAATCCATCCAAAGAAAAAAAAATAAAAAAGCTTAACATACACACATAAGCAGAAAAGAAAACTTCAAAAGATTAAACGAAATAGATGGAAGAAAACATCAATAAATTAAAATTAAAGAGGTTGGATTAATAAGGGGGTGACAAAAGAAAAGAGAAGAGAGAGAGTTGAAAATAAGAAAGAAAGTCATGAGAGCATGAGATTTTGTAGGGAAAACAGAGAAAAGAAAGTTGGAGGTTTGAAGGGGCAGCTGCTAATGGTTTTTAGGGTATAGAGGCTGCTTCTTTTTTTTTTTTTTTTTGCCTTAGTAAGTTTTATATAAATGTGTTATCACACAATACTCAACGGATGTGATCGTGCAGTGTTAACTATGTGGGACTTCTATAACAAAGGTCCCAAGTTCGATTCTTGGCAACCTCATAGAATTTAGTATTTTGTAAAACTTAAAAAAAGATATATTGAGGGGAAATTTGATGTGAGGACTCATGTTTTTATTCTTAAAATAGTCAATTTTATAATTATTTGCCCTAGTTATATTTAATTACCCTAGTAGTGCATGAATTTTTCTTAAGTTTCGATTTTTTGCGTGCGCGTGGTAAGTTCGCGTATTCGTGTCGGAACGAATAAGTGGAAATTTAAGAAATTTATATTAGACTAGTAAGAGTGAATAATTACCATATTAAAGGAAGTACCTTGGAGGATTAGTGCATGAATGTATCAAATCCGAGAGAAAGTGGTAGTACAAAACCTCATTTAGACACTATTAAGAGTTGACTTTTGCCCAACACTTATGGCTACTATTCCATTCTTTCTCCCCAAGTTTTACAAGAGTCAAACCACCAAACTCCCTCATCTCTCACTCCAAATTTCGGCCAGCCCCCAAGACAAAACAAGAAGAGAAGAAAGCTCCACAAAACCTTGCTCAATCTTGCACCATTTTACTTCTAAATCTTCACCCAACTCCTAAACACTTTGGAGATTAGTTTCATCTTGGAGAAAGACATCATCTTGAGGACTTTTCTTGGAGAGTTTTGGCTAAAAATTTCTAGTTTCATCTTGAGTTTTGAAGGTATAAACATCTCCACCAAAGCTTTTACTTTCTTGTTTCATTTCTTGGTTTTGAAACTTGTAGCTTCCTTATTGTTGTTGTTGCTTGGATTTGGTTGGTAGAAGTGCGCTCTATGAACTCCCACCTTGGTTAAATGAGGGCTGTCATGATGTTTATGTGTGTGTTAGTGTGTTTGTGATGAGAAGAAACTAGAAGAGGAAAAAGAAAGAGAGGAACCGTGAGAGAAGAGAGAGCTAGCCGAATTTCTGGTTATGATGTTCTGTTTTGATTTCAAAATTTTTGATGTTTGTTGGCTGTGAAATTGGTTGAGATATGTTGTATATTATGTACAGGAAGTGTCTTCCAAAAATCGTTGCATTTGGTTGATCAAAACTAGAATGTTCGAAACTGCAAGAAATCTGGAAATGGTCATCCTAAGGCCTGAACAGGGTATCTTTGATTGAACATAACTCTTTGTAAAAAAGTCAAAATCAAGTGCCATATATTTTGGAAATGATTTCTTCTGATGAAATGTATATTTCGGAACCTAGTTTCCAACGCCACCAACCATTCTCAATTTCAAGTTTTATTGAGTGAGATATGGTTCAATTTCCAAACTGTGACAAAGCTGGAAATCTGAAAATCTCTCTCTTCTTGCTGGCCGAATGGTCAAACTTGTTTTGGAATGTTTTGTTTCAAAAACTTTGATATCAATTATCTCAAAATTGCTCATTGGATGATTATGGAACCTTAGTTTCAACATTTGAGCTTATTGAGGTTGATTGTGTGGGACAAAACATTTGAAAAGAAAAGAGAACCACGGACGGCAGATTTGCTTTGAAATTTTTCCCGAATTTTGGCTATTTTGTTAACTATCTTTCCACGTGAGTTTTTGTGTGAAATTTGGTAGAGATATAGTTCACATATGGAAGATTTAGTGTACCAAATTTGGTGTATTTTCAATGCCATTTCGATGGCTAAATGATGCTTCAAATATAGCTTTACAAATCTGGAAAATGACTGAACAGTTTGCAAAACGCGACCAACTTTGAACTGATGTATCTCGATACTTGAAACTCCAAATGTAGTTCCATTTATTGTGTTTGAAACCTTGTTTAGAACTTTTATTGTGTTACAAATTTCAAAGGCTGATTCACTTTCTGTGAATTATGCCGAATTTCCAAAGTTTGTTGAAAAACCAAGACTGGTTCAAACCTGTCTTCTTGGAACTGAAACTTTGAGCTGAATTATGAATGCTTTCTAGTTGGAATCGTGGAAAGTGTCTTCTAAGAACTTTTAGTACTCTGAATTTAGTTTACAACGGTATAAATTTTTCCATTTTTGGACTTACGGAACTCGAGATACGATTTTCAAAGTAGTGTCACTCTAAACTGGAAAATTTCTGTTTTCAACCAAATTACTCCTTTAAGAACTTTCCACCTTCCTTTGTGATTGTTGGACTGTTTTAAGTTTGTTTTCATGGTTTAATACAAGGTCTCTTTGGAACTTTGAACTTTCATTTCCAATCTTGGTTTCCGAAGGTTAAACCTCTCTTGATGCATTTACTTGGTCATATAACTCCCTTGGTTAATGGTACTTCTCTTCGTACTCAAATTAGGGACTTCAACCCCTATTCTTATGGCCTTGATAATTGTACTAAGTTGGCAATTATACAAGTGTTTTAAAAGAATGATTTGAAAGGTTTCTTGTGAACTTAATTAGTAATGCTAGGAATGCTTTGGCTAAGCTTCCAAGTAAATATATCCATCTTCCTCGGTTTTCGTACCAAAACTTAGAGATCTGTTTAATCTTCAACTTGGATAATCTTGGACATGATTTGACTCAGATTAATGTATTCTTAGATATTTTCAAATGCTATCCTCATGGATTAAGTTATTAAGTGATATTTGTATTCGATTTGAACGCGTTATCTCTTAAATGAGAGTAGCGGGAATACTACTAGACCTTGGTTGAATACCTAGGTGAATTGTACTTGTACACGTCTCAGGTGATCAAGAGGATCCCGAGAAACTCATTTGATCTTACCTCGCTCTTGTTTTACACTCTTGATTTCGGTGAGTGTTCCTTATGTGTTCAAGTGTTAAGTGCTACTTATAATTGCTTCTATGAAATTTTCCACAGTTTTAAGGCGAGTGTGTACTTTATCTCACTCGACCTACTAAAGTGGCAAATTTCTACCGTTTAACCGTGAATTTCTACTGTTTACTGAATTACTTGATTACTTGCGCATGTTGTAAGCTCTAAGCTGAACTGGGCCCTGCCCTTGGTTACTAACCTGCTCGAGTCAGGATTGGACTCGATCGGGTAGGTTGGAACCCTAGGCCACCATTTCGGTATACTCGAGTATTACCACTGAAGGGATAAGGTGATGGCCAGACAAACCGGGGGAAATATTGGAGTTATAAGGTGCAGTTGACCGAAACAGTTCCACGTGAACACCGTATCCTTTTAATGTGTGTTTATTTCTATAAAATGATAAATGTCTCATTTTAATGTGCCAATGTGAAATCTTGAACCATACATGTGTTATGCTTAATTTACTTGATTTATTAGAACTGTTTAGGTGTTTTGGAACCTCACTGGGCTGTTTAGCTCATTCCACGCTTTTGTTTTCCTTAACAGTAGTACATATTCTTTTGGGTGGTATTTAAGCTTGAAGATTGAGGTAATTTTGATAACTTGTGATGTAAGACTTGGAAGTTTATTTAAGGGAGAGATTTTTCTTAATTTGAATTTTATTATTGGTTGTGTATCTTTAAGTTTAAATTTGACTTGTATCGAGTCCTGGCGAGAGTTGGGCAGGCGTTCCGCGGATACCCTTGGATTTGCCCTTGGGAGAAGTGGGGGCGTAACAATTGAAAACTCGAAATTACTGGTTCGATCGGATTTACTGGTTTTGACAATTTTGACCGATTTTGACCGGTTTATTTGTCACTTTTGGCTTTAGTATAGAATCGGACTGGTGTCATGGTCGGTTCGCGATTCAACCGGTTGACCCAGCCGATATGGTCGGATTTTAAAATTTCCAAATTTCCAAATCTGCATTAATTTCCAAATTGTGGCCACCAAGAATCGAACACCAAACCTTGTGTTTGTTACAAGGAGTCCTTACCATTGAACCATAGCCAGCGGACAAGACTGTTTTGTGTAGATATTTACTTAACTTATTAAGTGAAAAACTAAAAATACCCTAAGACACATCAAACTTATTTCTTTGTTTGCTTCAGTTCGGCGGATTCTCCTCAGTGAATAAATGTAAAGAAAGGTAGGTAAGATTAAATATAAAAAAAATATAAATGCAAAGATAGTAATAATTGTTAGTATATGTATATATATATATAATAAATTAGGTGAATATTAAATGTGTTAGGGCAACCGTTAGAAAAATCCTTTAATAAAATAGTTTTTTCAAATTATTTTTTTAATTTTTGTAGAAAAATGTACGACAACGATTTAATGTGTGTAGAATAAAAATAATCAAGAAATAGATTTGTGAAAAAATAAAAAAATTAAAATAATGACAATCCAAACAAGGTCTAATTTGGTAACTAAATTGAATTGTTTAGATAAGTTATTATTTTAAAAATTTTTAATTACATCAGAAAAACTTGTGCTTTACATCATCAATACATTGTTGGTATATCAATGTTTGTTAATGTACTCCCCTTGATTATTAATGTAATCCCCTTGATTTTTTAATTTGTGAAAATAAATAAAAATAATCAGACTTTTAATTTCAGTTACAATCTCACAATAAAATAGTGGTTGAAATGCAATAACAGATAGAAAGATTGAGTAGGGATATTCTTGCTCAATTGACATTGTAGACAAGTATTTAGGGAAAAATTAATAAATAATTATTATTTTAAAAAATATTTATAAATACATTGTACACATTCATACTTTACATCGTAACTCCTTGATTTTTTTTATTTGTGTGAATAAACAAAATACTTAAAAATTTTAATTTCAATTACAATCTTAAAACAATATCGTAGGTAGTAAGATTGAATAAGGATATTGTTACCTAATTGACGGGTAGATAAGTATCAAAAAAGGGAATATTGATAAATAATTGGGCGCTAATAACAATTTTCTAGTGGACAAAAAATGTGAATATGGAGAATTTTTTTTCTTTTCTTTTTTTCTTTCCAATGAATATGGATCGAGTGAGAAAGTCAAAAGGCTGAAACGAAAACACAAATTTGGTATCTGGCTGGATATCAAATTTGAAAACACAAATTCTAGATTTTTCTGATAGAGGATATCGAGCTGGATATTTTTTAGTACTACTTCAAGATGGTTCCACATTCCTCTAAAGTCTCATGTAGACCCATCTCAAATTTGAATTGCATCATTACCGAGTTGGGCCTGACAATAGCCTGTACTATGTTCTTGGACATCAGCCTTCAAAGTTTAAGCTTGTAGCCATAGGCAGTCAACTATTTCCGGAAAGAAAGATGTTAACTGAAGTTGCATGCACCAAAAAAAAAAAAAAACAGTGAACCAGTGAATCGGCTGGTCAGACCGGCCAAACCGCGAACCGGTCCCTTCTCCGGTTCACTGGCCGGTCTGGTTCTGAAAACATTGGTATTGATTCTCATGGTTAGTGAATATACAAGTTTGGTTCTTCTTTGTATTTTCTTTATGTCTTACTAGTTTTTATATCTAGGAAGTGGATGAACTTCTATGATTATTAAGTGAAGCTTTTATGGTCATTTGAACTTATTTCTTGAGCATGTTATTTAGCACTTTTATGATGACCCCACCTCCCCCTAGAGCGAACCCTAGGGTTTAGCGGACCGCCTGCCTAATTCTCATCAGAACTCACTCACTCACTCACATTAACTTTAGAGATAACATTTCCTATTAAACATCTGAATATTCATTCTTAAGTACATCACCAACTAGATTGAAACATAAATTTGTCCATTAAAAGAAATAAAATAGAAGTTTTTAACATCGAGATATAACATTGGACCTCCCAAAACCATCTATCTCTACTCGACGTTTCTTCCAACCTTAACTCCTGTAAGAAAAACAAAACTAAGGGGTTGAGTTGGAATTCAGTGAGGTTCCAAGTACATCCAACAGTCCAACAGAATCACAAAGTTTACAATTCAACAATAAACACGTTACAATAATTAATATTCTAAAACAACTAGCACATTTTAATATGAAAGGATATGGTACTAATATGGACTCTAGAGGTGGTTCCCGTCCATTTTCAGACGTAACATTTAGCTCCATTCAGTAATTCAGTGTCATTTCCCCAGTTAAATAGTAACCAACATTCTTCTTTCTTCCAGTGTTTAGTGATCACCTTAGTGGGTCATACTCGAGTATACCAGTAAACAGTACTCAAGGACTATCGACCTACTCAACCGAGCCTATGGCTGGTTCGAATAGGCCGACCGTCGATGGGGTTTGGGCTCAAAACAGTCATGCATAGTTAACAATAATAGTTGAACAAGTAACAGTTTCAATAGTCATTAGGTCGAGTGTGATAAAGTATACACTTGCCTTATCAGGGAATAATTATAGCAATTTAAGTTGAAAACTTGAACAATTACACTTAGCAATCCATCAGTTCACAACAAGTCATAACCACACTTTTGACGTTTAATCATGAATACATACAAGGAACACTCATTAATCAAATGGATAGTCACGTCTTGGTTTCGGGGTTTCCTTCTAGCTCACCACCAACCCCTGAGACAAGCCTAAGCTACAATTACTAGACTTTTCCACAATACCAA
This sequence comes from Coffea humblotiana, assembly GCA_023065735.1. Classification (NCBI taxonomy): domain Eukaryota; kingdom Viridiplantae; phylum Streptophyta; class Magnoliopsida; order Gentianales; family Rubiaceae; genus Coffea; species Coffea humblotiana. The sequence continues at coordinate 4,212,418 of CM041212.1, read as the reverse complement.
CTTTCTTTCCAAACTTCTAAATTATCTTGGTCAAACCAAGTAAAATACACACAAAACTCTAGTTTTAAAAGTTATCAAAGATGTAGGTTAAAAGTATAAAGTTTGCAACTAAATTCATGAAAATAAGGTTGGAACTTTACCCTTACTCTAGGCTTCTTTTGCTAGAAATTTGTCACCAAAGTTACTTCAAATTTTTCTTAAAAAAAACCAGTGAATTTATTCATGCATGTCCTAATTAAAACATTAGGAGTTTAATAAACCAATATGTGCAAGTTTGCAACCAATATTTTAGTGCTAATTTTTGGAAAAAAAGGTGATTATGGCAATTCTAGCAAAACTCAACAAGAAAATTTGTATCTAAAAGTTGGAAGTTCAAATTTCCTTCACGATTCAAAGCTGGAAAAATTTCCAGCAAGCCAAACGAGTTTCTCTTCACAAAACTCTTTAGTTATCACACAAACTCAACATGCATGCAAAGTTTAATGTGTAATATTGAATTGCAATCCAAAATTTTGCAGCCAAAAATTCATCGAAAAACTAGAAAATTCTTCTTCTTCCTCGCTCGGCCAGTCAAGTAGATTTCCAGCAGATCCTTTAAGTTTTTCTCCAGCCAAGTTATCAAGTTTCCACTAGATTCAAAGGTAAACATACAATATGTATCATGCAAAGTGGAAATAAGACATATCTCAATCAAAATTTGCAAATAAGAGCTGCACTTTCACGGCTCTCTCTTTTCTGTCCAAATATTTCAGCAACCTTTCCCTTCAATTTTAACTGATTTAAATTTTATTTCTTGCCACAAATCGCACACCAACAACTCAACACACACAGCCAAGTGCAAATCAAGCATTTTCTAGCCAATTTTATACCAAAATATCCATTCAAACTCCAAGAAATTTCCATCGGCTAAGCTGGAAAATGGTATAACAGTCATGCAACTTCCAATCAAAATTCCAGCCATAAAAATCAATTTTTCTCCACAAATTTCACATGCAACACCAAATGATGAGTATACTAAACATATTTCATGAGTTCAAGTATATTTATCCTTGATTAAGCAAGAAAACTGAAAAAAAAAGCCTTTACTCTATATCGGTTCAAGCCGGGAAATTTCCAGCAATGAAACAAGTTTCTACTACTTGGTTTTGCTTCAATCCAACCCCAAACCATACATGCATCAAAATCCCTCTAAAGTATATAGAAAGGTTGTGGTTTCTAGCCATTTTACCTTACTTTTCTACCCAAACTCAAGCTGGAAGTCAGCTCACCTTCCTACTTTCTCCTCGGCTGGAAATGGAGCAAGAAATTCTGGTTTCTTTTGGCTGCAAATGGAGCAAGAAACTCTGGTTTCTCTCTCACCTGAAGTGGAGACAAGAAGCTCTAGCTTCACTCTAGCTATCTCTCAACTCTTTCTCTCGATTAGAAATCGAACAAGACAAGGAGAATTGCTCTCAACTCTCTCTCAAGTGGTCTCGGCTGGACAAAGAGCAAGACTAAGCAAGATATTCTCAGCTTTCTCTCGGTTGAAAATGAGACAAGAAGCAAGGCTAAAGAAAATTTGACCAAAAGGGTTTTTGCGTCTTGAACAAGACATCTCACACTAGGCACTAACGTTTCTCCGTTTGTCAAGCGTGCATAGATCAAGAGTTTAATCTAAGAACAATCCCAAACTTTTGTGTTATTGTTTTATGCCCGTACTAATTTCTTATTCTAGATTGCATTAATTCCTATAGGGTTTGATCCTACATTAATTTAGGGTACATCCGAGTCGTTTAATCACAAGAAACAAGTAAATATGTAAATTGGATAATTAACAAGCAAATTGCAACACATTCAATAAACAAATAAATAAATAAATTACAAAAATAATTTCGGGCTCTCACAACTTTTGCTTCTACAATCATGATTAATTTGGATTCATAATTGGGATTATCTAAAGGAGTTGTTTCATCAATAATCATTGTGATTCAATACTAGTTTATGGAAGTGTTAAACCTTGGGAGTTAACTCACTAATATAGGGTTACACTTTTGTGATTTTGGTGATATGTTCCATATAATTTCATAGAATCTAATAAATCTATAGTTAGTTTTGTGTGACGTTAGTAGGTGTGGAGTAGTTATAGGTATGGTTGGTATATCGGCAAAAGCGTATATCTTGTATATTTGAAAATTATGCCATAACTAGTCACGATAATGAACTCACTTAACCAGTTATTTCATTTGCATGAATAGATAAGAATTTCATAACCCTAGGCATATCTTCATTGTCATTTTTACTACTTTAATTGCATTATAGTAGCTTAGTTTCACTTGCTTTATTTGTGGTAGTCTAAATAATAGAGGAGTTTGAAAACTACTAGTAGTTGACAATCTTTCCTATGGAATCAACACCTAATATCCCCTATACTCAATAAACGATCTGTATACTTGCAAAAAAGGGGATGTTTAGGTTTATAAATTTTGAGTGAAGGATTATACCTCATCATTGACATCTGGTATCAGACCCCTTAAATTCAAGAAATTGATCTAGAGTGCTTATGAACATTGAAGAATTAGCCCAACTACAAAATTAATTTTGGAAATTTCTACTACCAAAGAGTTGGGGCACAATATTTGCATAGAAGAAATTAGTTGACTAAGATAGACCACAAACTTGGTCCTGGAGTATCAAGTCGGTTAAGATTGGACCATAAGATTAGTTTGAAGAATTGTCAGATTGATTGTTCATATGATATTGGAGAAGAATCTTGTCCATCATGATTATCAAAATTACAAAGTGGTGAATTATCAATAAATTAACATTAAATTGTGCGACAAAAATTGTCTATCCCGGTACATGGATTATACAACAATAAAAATGTTTGAAGATGAAGAATGAGTACAAAATGATGTTGGCAGAATTTGCAAGAGAAATTATTTTTTGTGATTGTGTTGGACCTAATTCGAGATAAGGGAGAAAATGTTGATATATTAAATCAAGATTAAAAAATAAAAATTTCTATGTTATTATTTAGTAGTATCATTTTAGTCAAGTCAAATTTTTAGTAATTTTATTAGAGTCAAATTATTGTAATTCTATTGTTTAAGAAGTGGATATTGTATTAGATAATTTATTGTGGTTATCAAGATTTAATTACCAAGTCATCTAGTCCATAAATAGGGAGTCTTACTGTTATTAGTTGAGAAGAGTGGCAAGTAAAGTTTGATAGGCATGTTCTTATGGTATTATTGATGTTATATTATTAATCTATTCCGCTTCTCCCATGCATACTTTTTTATGTATAAATTGTCTCCCAATATAGATTGATTTTAATGAAAGTTATCCCCTATAATTTTGGTGGATTTTTTTTTAGATTCCATATCATAGTTTCCACCATCAAATTCTTCAACACCACTGCAATTTAGTTTTATTTGTTTCATATTGATGATTGCATCAACTTTAGCAGTGTCACGATCTTCAAGTAATTTGTCCACCCCATAGCTAATATCAAACAAGTTTAATATTTGATTTCCCTCTTTAAATAATTCATCAGCTCTCACAAAATCAAGAATCTCTACCTCATCACAATCTTCAGTCACATCATTAATTTTATTAACAATTTTGCTTTCTTTCTTATCCACTTACAAAATTACTTTTTGAATAAAAGTTTCTTCATCTTCAAGTGAACAGTGATTAGAATTCACCAAAATTGTCCTAGCCTCTCTTGCCGTCTTTACATACATGAATTTTTTGAATGCATGCAACTGGACTTTGGAATAGAGATAATGAATTATCTTACGATCTAACTATCCATTTTTCTCAAATTCTTTAATTGCATTGCTTGATGATTCTGTGCCTTTTGCAAGTTCTGTGAACCACATGTGGATAATATCCCAAATTCCAATAGCTTTAAAATTTTTTTCATCATCATACTCCAAGCCTCAAATTCATTTTTACTATCAAAGGTAAAAACACCACAATTTTGTAAATAGTACGTACCAATATTTCAATTTTTTAAAAATCTCTACTCAATAATAAATCTTCTAGTCTTGTGTCCTAATCTCACGAACAAGTCCTAGGATTAAAGTTGAGAGTTCTGATATCACTTGTTGGCATAAAAAACATACGCGAAATTATTTGAACACAAAAATATATAGGAAGAGGGAAATAAATAAACTCACAACAAATATTTAAATCTTTATTAACTCAAAAAATTTAATAATAACAATATCAAGTCATAATTTTTCACTTACAACAAGTTACAACTCGCAGCTGTCCCTCTTCAAGTAATAACGTGGCAGCATTCTGAGTATATATACTCTCTTGAATGACTAAAAGAAACAATACCACTGACTTGGACGGAAACCAATTACACATAGAAACTAACGATTAAACTAGATTCGGACTCAAACTAATACTAATCATCGACTAAACCTCTTAAAGCTTTTCTGTACATTAGGTCGGGTTCAAACCTTGCTTAGTGCATTATAAGGAAGTATTGTGCTTTGTTTGTTTGAAAAATTCAAAGAATGCAGTAGCACATTTATATAGTCTGGAAGTTCATTCCCCAATCCCGTACAAGCTCAGTTGGCCTTCCCCTCCCATATAGTGTAGAAGTAGTGTAGATTGTTGTCATTAGACCAAAAAAAAAAGTACTAGACTTCAAACGACTTTAAAACTTAAAGTAAACTAAGACAATTGGAGAATAAAATAGTTTAGTTTAATTTCCATAATGCATATGAGAACCCAGAAATGATAAAACTTAAATACTTTGATCGACTCAATGAATTCAACCGGGAACTGGCCCAGGCCTTCAACCCTGGTTAACAATAAAACTCCACCCAAAATGATTCATCAAAATCGGTCCAAAATCCAGTTAAATTGGAAACCAGTAACAACCATGAAATCAATTTTATTTTTTAGTTCACAATTGACTGTGATGATTTTGTGGGTTTAATTTCCTGTGTATATAAATTTATATATGATGATTGTGTATTAATGACATCATTCTTATTCTCGAGTTTTTAGTACTGATCTAACCGGGTCAATGCTCTTGCCTCTTAATTCATAAGTTTGGCCGAATTGACTTATGCATATGGTCTAAGTTTCAAAATACTACGCAGTTGAATTCAATCCAGCAAAACTTTGTGACTTTTCTTGGACCAGCCAACTAACCAGCCTTATGATTTACCAGAAAAACAAAAAGGGTTAACAAATAGAAAATGAAGGCTTGAAAATCGATCAGTCAAATCTGAATGCTAAAATATAATCAAAATCACCAAAAAGAAATCCTGAATTTTGGAGGATTTTTAGAGAAAAGAAAATCTGACTAACAAAAAAAATTTTCAAGAACAAAAAATAAAAACTAATGCTTGGAGGATTTATAGAGTAAATTTTAATGGTGAATACATCGACTGGGGAAGATGAAAAGTTCGTGAGGATTCCTAAAACGGCATAAAAAACCAGAAATGTTAAATCGGAATTTATAGATACAAAAAGGAGTTCATTATATTTTTCATACACACATTTGTTTTATTAGTCATATAAATTTTACATTTTAATTGAAATAACAGAAAATACGAACTTGGTAATTACGAATATATGAAAATTGAAGGACCCGTGGGAACTCAAATAAAAGTCCATCTGGAACGCTAGTTAACAGAGTGTTATTGGACCCCTATAATTATCATCAAGGATTCTGATGTTAATAAAAGGGTTAATTTTAGAAACTTCCCCTAATGATTTTGAGAATTTCACCTAACTTCTCTCTAATTTTATGAATGACACCGACCTCCCTTGGCATACTAATTATCAAAAATGATCTTCACTTTCTTGCTATTTTACATGAAAAAACTTATTGGAAAATTTTTTGTAACATCTCAAAATAATTGCCAGTTGAAAAATCTTATTTAGAGGATGTTTTGTTTGTGGATTTTACTAAAAGTGATTAATATAAAAGTAGATGTAAAAACTATGGTATATAGAGAGATTGATTTCCTTTATTTGCCTTTTAGGCTGGTAGCCTATGAGTTTTGAGTTGCGGAAGCATCTTTTTTGCAGATTCTATATTTTCCCGAACAATCTATGCCTTAGGATTATGATAATAGTAATATAAATAGAATTGTTAGTGGTCGCGTGGCACTAATGGTAAAAAAAAAAAAAGAGTATTTGAGAGTTTTTTATTGTCTTTTGTTTTCTCCATCTAATTGGCTGCCTATGATAGTGGTAATAGAGGTGGACTTGGTGGTGGTTGTGGAGGTTGGGAGATGTTAATATTAATGGTTTGGTGTTAGAGAGAAGAATATAAGAGATTTTTTTTTTCCTTTTAACATGAAGGCAGTTTTAAATTTTGATATGAAATTTGTATGTTTTTAAAGATTTTGTTACCTAAACAATAAATACAAGTGAGGCTAGAATAATTTTTCAAATTATAGGAGACTTAGGTGAAATTGTGAGTAACGGGAAGGTTTCTGAAATTATCTTTGATAAAAATACAAAAAGTGATTCACCGAATTGTGTATACGTTCAAGGTAACCGACTTACCTTACTAGTTGCTTGTATTTGCAATTAAGCAACCATATTCTGTCGTCATCACCTCTTCGACCAACTGATTACAAGGTTTATATCAAGTTATTATTTCATAAACCATAAAGGTAAGTTTTTTATGATTTCATTTACTAAATATGAGGTATTGGGCATCACACTTTATCACCTTGTACTCGTGTGTGTAACACTAGCTTAAATAAGAGCTAGCATTAGGACAAGTTCATTATGAAATTCCTAAACTACTCTTTGCTCTTAAAAAAAAAGGGAAAAAAACAAAATTATCCTTATGATATCTTTTATCTCGTTTAATTTATAGAACATAGACTTTGAGCCAATATTATTTTGCTTCATTTTCTATTATCAAAGGTTTGTGCACTCACTTGGCATGACATTTTGCTTAGACCAACGTGCAACGTCAATACTTTTCTTACATCTTATGCATTACCTGAATTATGTGCTCGTTGCATAAGCTCCTAGTTCCATAAAAACCCCATAGACGGACTTTGCTCACAAAGAGAACTTTTTTTTTTTTGGGCACACCCCATACATGGGGAGGGGGAAGGGATGCCAACCTTATTTTTATTAAGATCAAAATAAATAAACAAATGGAGGGGACCAAACCAAAACCTCCAATACATGAAAAAACCATAAATAAGGAGAACTTGTACCAACTTACAAGGTAAATTACTCATACCTTCCGTATTTTTGCATAATACCACGTGATCTCTTTAAATTTTCAAAATATTATATAATCTCCCTATAATTTTATGTAAAGTGAATTTGACAAAAAATAGTTTCAGTAATATCATTAGTTGGAATGTTACCCTTTTTTAAGTACTAAACTTAATAATGATTTAACCTCATTGCATAAAATCATAGGTGATTATGTGCATAGATGCAAAATCTCATGGCAATTAAGTGAATATTTATATAAAAAAATCATAGGAGGAGTTAAGTGAATATTATAATTTCATCACACGCAGTTTAGAACATGTCTCAGGTCCATTTCCACTTCACATAAAATTATAAGGGAATTATGTGAAGATTTTAAAAATTTAGAGATGTTATGTGATATTATGTAAAAGAGCAGGGGGTTATGATTAATTTGCCCTTTATACAATTAGCATATGTTTTTGGAGATGTAACGTCCACGATTAAATTATCAGGTTGGTCCACATTGTATTGAGTGTGAAACTGGTACTGGCAAGACATTCCAATGACGTCCTCTTTGACCTGACTCCAATATTTTAATGCTGGCATCTAATGTTCACATAATCAAATATTGGTGTATATAATCTGCTTGGTAGATACTCCATCTCTTTGGAAAACACGAATCATGCAGCTTCTTAATCCGGGCTGAAACACGCAATTTTGCAATCGCTCCTCCCAATTTCTTTAATTACAAAAAAAGGGGGTGGGGGAGGGGGAGGTCAGCTCCTAGTAGTTAAATAGGGCTCTAGATATGAAAAGAATATATAGTCAAGATTCTGTAATTTTTTTTTCCCTTTGAAGAGAAAAATCAGTACACTGTTCCTACTTTGACTTGAAAATAAAGATTGGCTAACACTATTCTCTTAACTGATAAAGAAGGAAACTCTGCCATATATAAGGAGAAACCCTCTCAAAGAATTTAAGTTGCAAGCATGAATATGACTTACACGAAGAAGGGCTCATCTCCTAGCTATGTGAGGTTAGAAAGCAGAAATGAGGCAAAGACAGAGTCAATTGTCCGCAAAGGTCACGTCCCTGTGCTAGTGGGAACTAATATCGAAGTCATGCAAAGATTTTTGATGCCAGTAAAGCTTGTCAACCATCCTTTTCTTGTTTCTTTACTTGATAAGGCTGTTGAGGAGTTTGGCGACAGTCAGAATGGAATGTTGAGAGTCTTTTGTGATGCTGAATACTTCAAAGGGATGATGAAGAACATATAATCAATAATGCTTTGAGTTTTCTATGTATGTATTTTGATTATTTGTTTATCTGAGTTTAGCTGCAATTGATGGCCAAGATGGCATAAAATGTTTCTGCTTTGAGTCTTTTGTGATGTTGAACAAATTTATATTTGTTTACCTAATCTTTGTCCATTGAAGTCCTGATAAAACTTGCGTAGATCACAATTCTTATTAGGGACAATTTTAGAAACCTCCCCTGAGATGTATGACAATTGCATTGAGCTCTCTTAAAGTTTGCAAAATTATACCTACCTCCCCAAATTTGATAGTTTTAGTAACGGGATAATTTAAGAAATCTTCACCGAGGTTTATGACAATTTCATTGAACTTTCCTAAGGTTTGCAAAATTACATCTACCTCCCCTAATTTGATAGTTAAAGTAACCAAACATTAGAATAACATTAACTTGATCAAAATTAAATGAATACCCTAAAATGCCTTGTGTAATGAGTTTTAATTTGCTTCCCTCTACAATTGTAAGATTATCTAGCGCATTATAAGGAAAATGTGCCAAATTTTTCATGCCTATATCTACTATTTGAGAAATAACCACAATAATATTTTTATCACTATGGTAGGATACTTTTGATAGTATTTTACTATGGATTTAGATTTATATGATAAAGAAGAAAGTGCTGCTATAACTCTTTTAGATTTTTTGAATTTTTTGAGTAGTTGGATTACTGTAGTTTAGTAGTGATTTTGGACCATTTCTTTTTTATTCATTTTTTATTTTGATACCAAAGAAAATAAAAAACAAAAATCAACAAAAACATTGGATCACATATAAAGTCAATTCCTCAAAAAATCATTAACTCGATATTGGTTACAATGGAAACTAGAAACAGTAGTGGTAGTTCTATAGTTTTGTTGCCAAAAAATAAAAGAGGAATAAAAAGGAAAAAGAATAAAAGATAATTTTAAAACTCATTCCTAGTATAAGCTTACCAAATAAGGAAATTTCATTAAAATGTTTAAGGGTAGTATTGTCATTTTAAATGATAAGAGAGGTATGTTTAATTTTTAAAATCTTGAAAGAATTAAGTGAAATTGTTAAAAACCTGAAGGGAGGTTTTTGAAATTATAGGAATAATGCATTGCTTATAAAATGAGAAAACATAAATTGAAAGACAAAATCTAATTTTTTTAGTTTAGCTCATGTGCTTGAAATTACCAATATATAAAAAAGATCTACAAGTTTCAAGGAAAAAAAAAAGCTCTAATTGTTTTTGAAAAAATTGTGGAATGGCAAAACTGTAATTGCATTAGGAAAGACGTACAATTAATTGACCAAGAAAGCAAATAGACATAGACATTAGAACAATCCAACACAATGATTTTAAACCACTACACTCTTCAATAAATTAGTCAATAAAATTACAAAATGAAAAGAGAACTTTACATCAAGGAAAGCACAGAAGGTGAAATATCAGCAATAGATATTTAAAACATATTTATTTAATTACATCACAAAAAAATTGATTTGGCAAAGAATGAAAGAAAAATATATCAATGTTAGATTTAGTCATATTTATATACTTTTCTGAATTTCTAAATCTTTTTTGAAAATTCTTTACTTTGCATTGCACAATATTTGTTTTATGTTAATCACTACACACACACAAACACATATGTGTGTGTATATATATTTATTAGATAAAATTAATTCATGATTTATATTGAAGAGTTGGTCGAGGAGAATGACCTGAATTGAACGGCGAGTGAACAAAAATGAACTGACCTGCAAAAGAACCGAACTGCAAGACTAACTCTCCGTTATGGCTCCGATACTTAAGTCAATTAGGAAATCAACAGTATAGAATAAATTACATGTATTGAGTCATGTACCTTCTCTTGGCTCAACCCCCTACTATTTATAAGGCTTTATTTGATAGACTATGAGGATACTGAGTTTATCCTCTTACCCCACTGTAGTCATCACGTCTTAGAGTACAAGTCTAGTTAGATTACTGAAAGTAGAATCCTCCTTGAATTCAAGTTTCGATCTTATCCGGAGAACCCCGGACTAAGATGCTTGCTACTTTACTTTTGTTCCAGAAAGGGTCTGAGCAAGGCGCCTCACCCATGGCACGTGTCTGCAGAAGGTTTCTCCCTCTACAACAGCCCCCCTTCAAGACTAGATTCATCGCATGGCTATATGAATCTGGTCCTAATTCAGTTTGGCCGATGGTGCATGTTACCACTATCATTAATTCTGACATTTTGAATTTCTAGATAAGAGTCACCCATCTTTTCAATCGACACCTCTATCATTAATAACTATCATTAGGTTTTTAAATTCAAAACCTTTTCGTCTTCCTGCTCTAGTGGCCCCTATAAAGAGGGTCCACCGTTGTCAGTTTCACCCTCTCCTTCTCTTTCACTAGTATCCACTTCTCTTTTGAGTCTATTCGTGTAACCATTTCCAGCTATTTGGCCTTCGTTAGGGAAGTCCTCCAGCCCGAGTTGTCCTTTCGCCATTGCTAGTAAGTTTTCCTTTCTACACTTTTCATGTCTTCTTTCAAATAGTCTGATATTATTACTTCAACTCCTAGGCATCTAGGCATAAGGCGGTTTGGCCTCTTATACCCGTAGATATTCTTTCTTCTTCCACCTCATTTTCTAGTTATTTTTCTAACCCGTCTGATTTGGAGTATATCCCAACTCCCATTCATCCCCTATTCACATCATGAGTTCTCCCGAACACATCCCTCAAATTGCCTCTCAGGCTCCTATTCGAGCAGTAGTGCCTGAAGCCACAAGAGAGGCCACTGTTGGGGGAGCTTCTTCCATTCTTTCTCAATCTAAAGAGGTCAATTTTGGTGAAATCGATTCCATTCCTCTTATTCTAGATCTAGAGGAAATCGATCAATTGGTGAGGACTTATTCGATTCCTGCTCAGTTCAAGGCTCGTGCAACTCATTCATCAGAGGTCGCTTACCGACTTCCTTCCAAATATATGGCTGTTTATAGGGACCAATTCATAGTTGGCCTACGCCTTCCTATCCTCTCATTCCTATTCCAAATTCTGACCTTTTGGGGTATTCGAATAACTCAAGTCATCCCCAATGCAGTTCGGTCAATCCTTGGTTTCTTCATTCCTTCCAAAATTTTGGGAATCTCTTATTCTTTGGACCTATTCAGCTCTTATTTGCACATGAAGGTGTCAGGTCATATTCCGGGTTGGTTTTATGTTGCTCGTGGAAGTGAAAGCAAACACCAGACCCACAAACTGTTTGTCGGACCCCTTCCTCTATTAAAAGGCGGAAAGCTCAGTTTTTCTTTGTAAAAAATTTAGGTTTTCCTCCGTTAGTGTGGAGGGAGGGAACACAAGTCTTCGATGTCTTTGCCAAACTCATCCTTGAGGCCGAATTGAATCAACTGCTTACCTCAGAAATTAAGTTGAATGTGAAGGAGTTCTCTTTAACTTAACTTAGCACTACTAGGCTCATTCATTAAAATCATTCGGATACCTCTAATGAAACTAGGCTGTTTTCTTTAGAAAAGTTGAGCACCCGTACTACATATTTTCATCCTATTTTCATTAAAATTTTATTCTCCTTTACTGTGTTATTCGCACTTATTAACCTCTTTTGCAGTGAAGAAATTCTCTCAACTGCTTTCATTGTTCGAAACTACTAGTTCATCTCTAGCTTCTACTCCTACTCAAACCATAGCCACTCCTGCTACTTCCGTTCCTGTTCGGGCGTCAATTCCTCCACAACCTGCTCAAGCTAGGGATGTGGGGAAGAAGAAGCACAAGAAGTATATAGCCAAGAAGGCTCAAATAGAGGAGCACATTCCCCCCTCTCCCCCACCCTTTGTAAGAAAAAATACCCAATTCTACTGCAAAGGATGCGGGGCACTATGGTGTCAATATGGCGGAGGAGCAAACCTGAACTGAGCCCTTGCCTCACATGTTGTAGTACTTGAGTACAATTCCCTTGAATAAGAGGAATACTCCAATCACTCATCGCCACCCTATGCATTTTTGTCCCTCTTGGAACTTATCTATCAACAACTGGGCTCAATATCCCAAGATTGCTTGTGAACTACTTCAGAGCACCATCTTGCCCAGAGATTACAACTTCATCAAGGCGGCCTCCCACTTCAATCTCTTGCAGCATTATTATGCTGCGATAGCTCAGGTCGGTTGTTCTTCTCTAAACTTTTGTTCTTCCATTTTCTTTCTTCCTTTTTTTTGTGTTCTTATCTCGATCATTTTTGCTATTAAGCAAACTTGGCAAGGGCCGAATTGTCTAAGAGATTCGAGGACATGATCCCAACTCTAGCCAATACACTTGAGGCCAAAAATGCTTTATTCGATCAGTTGGACACTTCCTCCCAAAAAGTTGAGGCCCTCAAAAAGTAGTTGGTTCAAACTCATACAAACGTTGTGCTGGAAAGCGAAAAGGCTTCTTCCCTAACTGCTCAACTTGAGGCCGAACAGAAGAGATCAGTCGAACTTGAAGCTAAGCATGCTGCTGCTCGTGAAGAATGCCAGAAGATGGGTATAAAAAATTTTCTAAAGTCCTAGGATTTTCTCGTCGATCTGGCCATCCTGAACACTCCTATCCTTCAACACGACTGTTCTTCTGCTCTGTAAGAAATGCGGGTCTTGAAGCTTCCTAGCTTTGACCTCAGGAATTTTTTCAATTATAACCCCAAGAAAGTGAGCAGATCGATTGTCCTGTGAAAGGTTATTCCAATGGGTATAAGCCAGCAGATCTAGTTGCAAACCCTCTCCTGCCAGTCACAACTCCTGAAGAGAAGAAGGATGCTTGGGAGGGGAGCTGAACTTGGGAAGCATAGTAATGTAGGGCCTTGATGTATGCATCCCCTTTTTTGTAACCCAATTTTTGTATCCCATCTTTTTTATGAAATGAATAGAATTTCCTTCCTTCTTCCATCTTCATTTCCTTGCATACTTAGCCTTTTATTCCAAGTATACTGAAATTTATTCAGATAAAAGGGTTACAATGTCGTGAATCCTCAAGGATCTTATTCCATGTAAACTTAACCGAACTAGATGAAAACATAAACGTATTCAAAGAAACATTTTCAAGTTCGAACTATGCTAAGTGTGAGATACTTCTTCTCCATTGAGATGACCTAATTTGCAATATCCCATACGATCAACTTTTTTCACGACATATGATTCTTCCCAATTCCAGTCCAATTTATTTGTTCCTACGACTCAACTTACAGAATTCTTTCTAAGAACCAAATCACCTTATTTGAAATGAAGATGTCTAACTTTAGTATTGTAATATTAGACTATTCGCCCTTTGTGCCTTACCATTTTTATTGCCGCCTCCTCCCTTTTCTACTTGAGTTCATCCAGGTTAAACCTCAATTCTTCCAAGTTGTTTCGGGCGATAAAATTTTGCACCATTGTTAAAGGTAATTCAATCTCTACAGGGATCACTACCTTCGTTTCATAAGTTAAGCTAAATGGAGATGGCAGTTTGGGATGTAGTTTGATAAGCCCATAGTATACTGGGCAATTCATTCATCCGTCCCATCTGGACAGCCGCTATTCGTGTCTTCAACCCGTGTAAAATTATTCTATTAGCATTTTCAACTTGACCATTAGCTTGGGGGTATCCTATCGAAGTGAAATACTGTTGGATTGTTCGATGAATTCCTGCAAACGCATAGGGTCAATCGTAGTAATAATTAACCTGGAGTATTTCGGGGTCGAACCCACAATGATGAGTTAATTTTCTACTCTAATTATTCTAATTACAATAACAAAGTTTAAATTCAAGAAGTTGTATTTTCTAGTTAAACAATAAAATAAAAACCAATTCAAATAAAGCAGTGATGAGAAAACAATAAACACGAATTTAGGGTTTTAGGTTTTAATCCAGAATTTAAGTCAATTATCTAGTTAATTTCTTAACAAACTATGAACACATCACGCAATTGTATTATAGATTATCTCTCGACACATCTAAAGTGTGCTTAATTAAATCCTGTGTCTCTCTCGAAATTGCAAGTTTTCAATTAAACCCTTTAAGAACTTCAATGATATAAGTGCGTTATACAAATTCTAACCTATTCTCGTGGTTGGACTAAATATATTTATCTATCTAGGGTACAGCTGTATATCCCTCCTCAGTTCAATACAAACCCTAAGAGCATGTCTATAGTGGCCAATCACAAACATGGAATTAAATCAAGATAAATATGTCATAGTAAAAGGCAAGAAATTAAATTAGAAAAGTTAATCAAATTCCTTCACAAAAACCCTAACCCTAGAAACAATTTTGTTCGACATGATTTGAAAATTGAAATCACGAATTCAAAGAGTTGCTACAAAGATAAAAAAAAAAAGTAAGAAAATTTCTTAGTTGCTTGCTCCAATCTTGATATTGATCTCTCAAGAATAAACTATAAAAAGATGTTAAAACTAGATTAGACTAATGTTTTCCCATCCTAAAAATGACCTAAAAACCCCTATTTATAGTTTCTTGAAGATGTATCCTAAATAGGTAGGAATAGGCTTTATTGGAGTTGAAAATTGCACTTTCACACATTTTTCTGATGAAGACCTGCCTACTGACCGGTCCAATGTCCAGCGCCAGTCATTGGGCTGAGCCAAAGAATCTGGAGATGTTCGACGCAAAGCTTTTTTCGATGTCCGATGCCGATCATGGATCCTTCTGTAAATTGGTACGAATCCGCGTGTGGATTCCCTTTGGAGCCCAAATCGAATTAGTTCTTGCTAGAGCTGTTAAATGAGCCGAGTCGAGCTCGAGCATACGACAATCGAGCTCGACTCGAACCTCTAATCGAGCTAGCTCGAGTTCGCTCGATTAATAATTCGAGCCTCACAAGGCGTTCGAGATCGATTTGATGCACTGGATAGAAAACTCGAACTCGGGTTCGAACTCGAGTGCCAAATCGAAACGAGCCTATCGAGCTCGAGGCTCGAGCTCGAACTCGAGTAGATCTCGAGCCGAGCTTTTCGAGCTCGAAGCTCGAGCTCGAGCTCGTTTACGCAGCACATCAGCTTTTGTTACACTCATATTTAACCTGAATAAAGAAGATACATATTGACGTGCGCGGAGTATACATATAACATTAAGCTCATCCTAATCAAGTTTTACATTTATAAACTCCTAAATACCCCACACGCGATTTATCGCAAGTATACGAATCGTGAGCGAGTATAGGGTATTAAGGGTCGATCCCACAAGGAAGATTGCAATTACCGGCACTACTAAAGCTTCTCTATTATTTAGACTATCAATGAATTATAAGAAATGAAACCTACTGAACTTATGCAAAATAACAAATGAAAGCTCCTTAGGTTATGGTATCCCTAACTACTCATGCAAGTACTATATTTAGATCATTGATTACTACTATCTAGGCTAGCTATGGTGTAATTTCCTTATGCATATGAATCCTACTTTCGTAGTGAATCAATTATACTCATAACTAATCCATACCTATTCTCATGGTTATGAAATTAGCTACAAGCTCATTTCTTCAATGAAATTACATGAAATTAATCACCAAAACCACATAGGTGCACCTCTACTCTCGTGAGTGTACTCCCTATGTTTAGCACTTCTTGAACCAGTGTTAATTCTCAATTTTCATTGTAGGAACAACACCTTAGATAATCACAATTAATGGTACCAGATTAATCATGATTTAAAGAGCCAAAGTGCTAAATAACTTGCTCAAATCATAGCAATCAAATAGCCAAATAATACACACTAACAATCATAGAAAGTTCAACCATACCCAAGGCATAAACTTTAAAGATACATATTAAACACAAAATCCAGAACTTGTATATTAACTATACTTGGAATCAAATACAAAAGATAAAGAGTTGGAGAAGAGATAACCCATGTCACTTGAGCTTCAACTCCTCCTTCTTCATCTCCATCTTCATCCTAATCTAGCCAATATACAAGAGTGGATGAACAACTAGTTAAACTATCCTACACTAACACACAGAAAAAATGGAAGAACTACATCTCTGCACTCTCCAAACTTCCTCCGTATGTCTCTCCCTTCATCTCCAATGGTTTTGGCTATTTAATGATGAAAAGTGGTCAAGGAATGAGGCTTTACACTTTCCCCTCACAGCTGGTGATGTTTCTCACATGTCTAGCATTACATGTGACTTAGTGGAGGTGAAATTGAGTTTTCCGCGTAAAAAGCAGCCTTCTCTGACCACAATCCGGCCAGAAATCCGGCTATAAATCCGGCCAAATTCCGGCCGGATTGATACAGTGACCTTTATGTGCAATTTCCAGCTCTGCTCCGTTTTTACCTCAACTTCAACTGAACTTTTCTTGATGATAAAAGCTGATTTAGCTCTTGATCAAAACATGAAACTTGTAGCTCTTTGCGTTAGCTTTCCAATGCATCACGAATCACCTCATTTGAATCTGTGTGGGCTGAGAAATGACCGAAATACCCTTTACTGCTCATTGACCTGTTTTAGCTTCGACCATTAGAAATTGGCTACTGTACTTCGGCTTTTTGACTTGGAAAACCTTCAAACTGGATTTTTATGTCTTCACCAAAGTTGTAGATCTATCTCTAATCTTCAAATTGGTTCAAGAATCATCTCAATCCGATCACTGTAGCTCAAGTTATAGCCGAAATACGAAAATGTGTCAAAACTGTCAAAAATGCACAAAATCCAAGTAAAAAGTGATAAAAACCTCATTTAATCACTTAAAAGCATTTTTCACCAATTATAGCCAAAATGATTCATTTTCTTCCAATAATATAACTAAAGTGACTAAAAATAATATAAAATGTCATACAATTATTACGTAAATTAGTCACTTGTCACATATTTCCTGATATATCATCTTCAATTCGACAAGCCATATCAAATGACAATACAAGATAGAGTCTAATACTGCAATAAGCTCGAATATAAAAAGCTAGAACCTAATAAGTAATAATTATGGAGTTAAAAAGAAGTTAAAACTGCAGCAAAAACCATCAAATGGAGGAACAAAACGTCCAAACTCGGATTACAATGTCCACTCAAGATCAGATTACAACATGTCCAAACCAAAATGTCCAAACCAGATAAGATAACAACATGTCCAAACAGATAACAACATGTCCAAACCAAAATCTCCAAACCGGATCAGATTACAACATGAAAAATTACTTAAACAGCCACCAAGCAACATCAACAGCCATCAAATCAGGTTGTGAATGATTCAGGAAGTTCAACTTCCTCAAATGTGATTGATTCAGCCGCATCAAGTGATTCCTACAAAACAAAAGTATGAAAGTTATAAAATTCTTCAAAATCAGATATAAGGAAATTGTAACAACAACAAAAACATCCAATTAATTACTTACGCGAGACTTATTCTTTAGGCCATGAAGACTGCGGATCCAATCGTTACCGCAAAGCAACATTTGCACCGTCTCAACTGACATAGAAGCTCGTCGATCATCAATTACTCTATCTCCGGCACTGAAGGTAGATTCTGAAGCCACAATTGTAACAGGAACGGAGAGTATATCGGCAGCCATCCTCGACAAGATAGGAAATCTCAATCTTTCCCCTTTCCACCAACCCAAAACATCCAGATTTGCATTTGCATCACAAGCTTACCTACTTTCCTCTAAATAAATATCTAAATCTGATTTTTCTGGTGGAGCCCTGTCAATTTCACTCACATGCATGTGAAACTTTTCTTTACCAGTTAAAACGGGCGGTCTAGTCATTTTTTGTTTCTTACTAGAAGAACTAGAACCTTCATTTTGTCTCATTTTTACAACCTGCCTCTGTTGTTGTTCAGAATGGGAAACAATGTGACAATCAACATATTCATTGTAAAGCTCATAAAGAATGTCTCTAATCTCAGCCACGAATCTAGGAGCTGCATCCTCACCATAAATCACCGGAAAAGCATGATTAATAAGAAACATTTTGTATCTCGGATCCAAAATTGCACCCAAAGATAGCAGCACATTACTTTCCCCCAAATACTTATCAAATTTAGCAGACATACTTCCAACCATAGCCCGAATATGCTCAAAAGGGTCAAGAGCTTTTTCATTTAAAAGCTCTTTAATCCTATAGAGCTCCACAAGAAAAATGTTAGCTGTTGGATACTCGGACCCGGAAATCATATCAGTGATTTCATGAAATATTCCTAGAAATTTGCACACTTCTTCCACTTTCATCCACTCAAAATCAGTAGGAACATAGTGAAATCCGGGGTCAATGTCTGCATATCTTGGAAAGACATCCTTGAACTCTAAACCAGAAGCTAACATCAAATAGGTGCTATTCCACCTTGTTGGACAGTCCAAAATTTTCTAGAGGGCAACTGAAGCTGTTTTTTAATTTTGGCAAATTCAAGAAACCTAGATTCAGAATTGTTCAAGTACTTTATCCCTTCTCTAACAACATCAATCACACTACCAAGTTGACCAAGACCATCTTGCACTAAAAGATTAAGTATATGTGCACAACATCTAATATGAAAAATTTTTTCTCTAATATTTAATCTCTTTCTTAGACCAAAATCCTCTGTAAGTCTCCTAATGCACACATCATTGTATGAAGCATTATCAACAGTTATACTAGAAACCTTATTCTCAATCCCCCAATTAATAAAGCACTTATTTAGAGCATCAGCTATAATAACTCCAGTATAGGGATGAGGAACATTGCAAAAATTCAACACACATTTTTGTAGCACCTAATCAGAATCAATAAAATGACCAGTCACAACCATATATTGAATTTTTTGACCAGATTTCCACAAATCTGTGGTAATACTAATCCTACTAGCACCTTTCAACAATGATTTCAGCTTCATTTTTTCAATTGTATAAGTACTAATGCAATTTTCCTTAATAGTCTGTCGATTAATCTTTTTATAAAATGGAGAAACTGCTTTCATGAATTTGTTGAAAACTACATGCTCCATCATAGAGAAGGGGTACTCATGCGCAAGAATCATGTGCGATGCAAGCTCTCTTACCTTGGCATGATCATACGAGAAATTTGTAATGGAAGTGATACCATCACTTCCACCTTCGGTGAATGACAGCACTTATTGCTTTTGTTTGCTTTGCTCCCCCATGGCCATCTTTCTTTGTAGGCAAGAATTCAAGTGTCTTTTGTGCTGAGATGTGGTTCCGGTTGCACTCTTGGCAAAAAGTTCTTTGCAATGGTTGCACTTCACTTTGACCGTCCCATTATCTAGCACTACTTCACTCATTTCATCCCATATGCTGGATTTCTTCTTCCTTTGCTTTTTGTCAAAAGGACCAGCTCCTCCATCTCCATCTACTTGCTGTCCTCCTTCATTGCCATCATCTTCTATCATTTCTATCTCTTCTTCACTCATCTCATCAGCTCTTTCTTCGTTATAGTTCAATTGTTCCACGTCTTCATTATTTTGCTCCATCACAGGACTTGATGATGAATCTTGAAATGAATTGAATGGAGAGTTGTACATTCCTTAATCAAAACACATTTAACAACCAATACAGATTCTGATTAGCCAAAACAGAAATTTAGAATAACATTTCTAAGAAATAAGGTACAAAAGTAATAAAACAGATTCCAAGAAATAATGTTCACTTCAAGCCAAGTTTCCTATTCGAGAGTTTATACATCATACTCTAGATCAATAACCAATAACTAGATCAATAACTAGTATTCGGTCACATGGTAATAACCAATAACAATAAGCCATCGTTCATGTTATTAGATAAAAGATTTTGTTTGGCTGGGACTTAGCTGACTGATCATCATCTCCAAATAATTATTGTCATTGAGTATCAAAATTCTATTTTACATTGGCTGGTTTCAGTAAATGGATGTAGCAGGCTAACTATATTCCCAACCGACACCATAAGTGACCATTATTTCAGCATAGAACCCAAAAGTATAACTAGTATTGCTAGAATATCAGAACCTAACCTATGATTAAAATGTTATATCCTAAGTTAAGTGCTATAGGAATAGGACCACATAAAAAATGGTCCTAGTAGTAATTTGCAGTGAGTTTGGAGTGAAGAAATGCAGTGAGTAACTGAGTATGAACCGCATCAAAAATGGAAAAAAAGAAGAAGAAGAAGACAAGCCATGCATGTCCAAATCTGTTCAGAAATCAAAACTTTCAGACTCTATTTTCTGCTGAGTTCTATCAGAAATTCAGAAGAATCAGAACCCAAAAAGAAGAATGTTTGGTGACATGCATTTTGGTTTTGGAGCCCAAGTCATGTATTGATTGGGGTGTTGTGCAGTTCTACTCTCTGATTGAGGTCTGGGAAATGATAGCAATGGCCTAATCAATCACAGATTTCAGTGCGTGTTTGTGAGTATGAGAGAAAGGGATTCATATTTATTTAGTTTTTCCCAAGAATAAAAAAAGAATGCAATAGCTTACCCAAAAAAAAGAAAAAAGAATGAAATAGAAATTTTATAGATTAACAAAAGCTTTACAGTTTCAAACAAAGGTTCGATAGAACTATATAATTAGTGTAATTCGACACTGAGGAATCCAAAATTTCTCATCTTGAATGATACCTAAAGTATATGAGCTAATCCTATTACCAATACATGAAATCTACTACCTAAGAAGATACCCAATAGTATTTAAGAGTATCTAAACCCCATTTTTTAGCCACTTGTACGCTATTGATTAAAAACTTACACAAATAGAGTTTCAAAACTCATATTTATACCACTGCACTTGTTAATGTGATGCAATTATTGGAAAATCTATTATACATCCCCACAACGCGAGCATTATTCATTAAAATCAAGTTTTGATCACTGTGTTTCGTAAGCTATGAGTTTATGTCACATTTTTCTATTCTTTTCTCTGCCATTGAATTTGGATAAAAAAGGTTGTCCTGTCTTGAAAATTCTCTAGTTGTTTTTTGCACTTTTTGTGCTTAATTAGTCACGCATGCATGAAATCCAAATCCCAAGCAATTGACTTCAGGCCATATCCGGTTAACCTTTCTAACTCACTGCTTAATTGAACTTAAATGACAATCAAGTTAAAGTGAAGTTGTTTGGACATTAAGACAAATAAGCATGCATTAGACCAGACAGAAGGCGTTCGTATTATTGACTCCAAAGTCACAATCAAAAGATGCTTCTTGACCAGCATACCTATCGTTTTACCATTCCCTCGATTATTTTCACTGGATCTATAGTCGAATCATCCAATGAATAAATTGCAAAAAATAAGAAGAAATGGTTACCAGAACGCAGCGAATCGGGAAATGGTAGAGGCCCCTGGCTCTACCGAGGTGGCTCCGTATGGCGCTGCTCACGGTCACGGATTCACGAGAAGTGGATTCAATAATGACGGAGAGATGGTTTCTGTTGGCGTTGGGACTGAGCAAAAATTGGTGGGACTGAGCAGCCAACCGCCTACGGTGAGTTGGTTTCTGTTGGGGGACTCAACCTTGATGTGAATAAGAAGATAATGGTGATGAAGGTGAGATGAATGGATTGGTGAGCTGGTGACGGTGGTGAGAATGGAGGGTGCGGCTGTGGCTGTGGAAGGAGGAAAGGAAAGACAGAAAAAGGAAAGAAAAAATTAGGGGTGGCGGCTGGCGGTGAGATGGTGGACGGATAGGTGATGGTCTTGACGAAGGAATTGGAGAATGGTGAGTCGGTGATGGACTGACGATGGTGACGTGCGTGCGGCTGCCGGCTGCGGCTGCGGCTGTGGAACTGGTAAAAGGAAAGACCAAAAGAGGAATTGAGGGAAGAACATTTAGGGCTACGGAGCTTACCAGTTACCACATACACGGTGAAATGACGTTAATACCCCTGCCATTCGAGCCTACCGAGCTTCAACGAGCCGATCATAGCTTGGCTCGTTTATAAAACGAGTACTGATTAGAGCTCGAGCTCGGCTCGTTTCTCTTGTAAACGAGCCGAGCCGAGCTCTTATCGAGCCGGGTCGAGCTCGGCTCGCGAGCTACCCGGTTCGATTAACAGCTCTAGTTCTTGCTCAAAATATGAAAGTTGTAGTTCTTTAAATAAGCTTTCCAACCTATAAGAATCAAGTCATTTGGAGGTTTGGACAATGAGATATATCTAAAATACTGAGACCTAATCGTAAAAGCATCGCAGCGCAATTATACTTCAGTAATTTGGATTTTTGACTATGAAAATTTGATAACTGGACTTTTATGTCTTACAAAAGTTGTAGAGAATTCTCTTAGTTTCAAATTGAATTTAGAATCATTTCAATCCGATTTGTGTAGCTCAAGTTATTGCCAAAATAGTGAAATATGTTGTTCTTGCAAAATCTCTTTCTCTTGACTTTTTCCTCTTTCATTGCTACATCATACTACGTTTTTAGTCCATTTTCCCTCCAATTGAGATTTTTAGCTATTAGAGCAATATAAGAGAAAAATTAAGTAGTTTCTACTTAAGATAAAGTTCAAATAACATGGTTAACTAGTTACTTATACATATAAATGTCCTACAATCTACACCATATCATGGATCCCCAACTCCTTACACCAATCCCAGAAGGTATTTTCAATGAACTATCAGCCATTGTCAGAGACTAAAACTCGAGGAATACCAAATCAACAAACTATTTTTTTCAAAAGAACTTTTGGATTGACATGCCGCTGATAGTGTAGAGAGGCTCGGTTTCAATCCATTTGGTGAAATAGTCAATGGCAACCACTAAATGTTCATACCTTTCAGGAGCTTAAGAAAATCGGCCAAGCAAATCTATTTCCTATTGAGCGAAAGGCCAAGAGCTTTGTATGGGTATCATCTCTTGGGTAGAAGTATGCCGAATAGAAGCATGGACTTGACATAGATTACACTTCCTAACCAATTCAACCGAATCCAAGAAAATGGTCAGCCAATAGTAATCCATCAGCATTTCCTATTTTTGCCATGTGTTTTAGGCCGATGTGATTTATGCAAATTCCTTCATGTATTTCCCTCAAGATATAACTTCTCTCTTCGGGTGTAACACACTTTAATCACGAATTTAGATATGACTTTCGGTACAATATTCCGTTGAACAGAGCATACCTTTCGGACTTGAGTTGAAACTTGTGGACCTCCTTTTTATTTGGAGGGAGCTCTCTGTTGGACATGTATTTAACAATAAGGCATCCACTAATTTATCACCTCAATTATAGCTGTCTCTAGATATTCATACATCCTCCCTTCCACTACTTCTACTAAGATCTCTTTATTTAAACGTGTGAATGAAGTGGAGGTTAGTTTATATAAAGCATCAGCTCTTTTATTCTAAGACCTCAGTATTTTTTCAATGTCAAACCTGCCGAACAACTTCTTCATCTCGTGCACCTTGTATGCGTATATCCTTATTGGCTCTTCCTTGGTTTCGTATGTCCCCAAGACTTGATTTACTACGAACTGTGAATCACTATAAACCTTTAACAAAGTACCTCTTATCTTCCATGCTATCTCCATTCTCGTGATTAAAGTTTCATATTCGGACTCATTATTGGATGCCCTAAAATCAAATCTCAGGGCATAAGCCAATTCTTCTTCCGTGGGGCTGATAAGAAGCAACCTAGCACCACAGCCCTCCTTACTGGATGCTTCATCTAGATAAAATATTCATGTCAAAGTGGTCTAGTCAGATTTGTTATTTTCCACTTGATTCTCCTATGTCCTAAGGGGGATTCTTTCTACTATAAAATCAACCAAAACTTGAGCTTTTATAGTTATTCGGGACTGAAATTAGATGTCATACTCGGATAACTTGACGGCCCACTTAATCATCCTCCCTAATGCATCAGGTTTAGATTGAATCTGCTTCAACAACTAGTCAATGACTACTACTATATAGTGAGTTTGAAAGTAGGACCTAAGTTTCCAAGCTACATGGACGAGAGTTAGGACATATTTTTTGATTGGCGAATACCAAATTTTCCAATCCTTGTAACGCCTTATTCACATAGTACATTGGTTTTTGAACTCTCGTGTCTTCTTTAATCAGCATTGCATTGATTGTCTCCTCCCCTATTGACAGATATACAAACAAGGTTTTATCTTATGGGAAAAATGCACTTTCATCCTCAAAGTTTGGGTGGTTGACCAATTGCATCCTCAAAGTTTCACCCCAAACACATTTCATCCTCAAAGTTCCATAATTTTGGCCAATTAAGGACAATTGACGAGAAATGGCAAATTGATCGTTAGAACCAACGGTTTTACCTAACAAAAAATGGATAAAACTGAATGGAGACATTTTTAACGGAACAATTGCAACTGCAACGGACGAAAAGAAAACTCCATTCTTCTCCTTCTTCCCTCTGCCTTCTTCCAACCCCAAAATTTTTTTGCCAATCTCTAGAGCTTTTTAAACATTTCATCCTCAGCGCATCTGGCAATGGTCCTGAAGTCTCATTTTTGCCTAATGAGGAGCAGCAGTTCTGAAGTCTCAAGGGGTTCATCAACTCCATTCTGCAACTGTGGGTTGAGAACAAAAATGAGCACCTGTTGGCGCGACGAGAATCCAGGAAGAAGATTCCTTGGTTGTTCTCTGTGGCCAGTAAGAAATATTTGTCTAAAAATATTGGTCCTTCAATGTGTTAATTTAGCTAACTAATTTCTGAAAATTGTCATTATTGTTATGGTAGAGACTTGAGAGATGCAGGTACTTTGAATGGGTCGATGAGCCAATTTGTCCAAGAGGGAGAGTTCTCATTCCTAGTTTGCTGAAAAAGATTAACAAAATGGAAGAACAAGTTGAAAGAATGCGTAAAAGGGAGAAATTTTTTATTACGATAATTGTGCTTTTGGTGGTTTTGCTAGTATTGAGTTGGAGCAGTAAAGGTGAGGGAAAAGCAAAGGGAGACAAGTTGCTGCTAACACTGGAATGATTTTGCTAAAATTGCAGAAGAACATTTTGAAGCTGACCTTATTTGTTGTTGGAATGAGAGTTGCATTTTTCCCTATGAAGTAATATCCAATTGCAGGGTATAGAAAGGGACTTATTTTGTTTGTACATAGGTTCCAAATGAATTCTGCAATTTATGTAAAAGGTGGGATTTAGGAAGGGAAATGTATTTGGCAACAATGCAATTTATGAACTCTGCAATTTATTTTGTTTGTAAAGCTATGCGTTGAGTGTACGAAAATGGTCCTTGTCAAAGTGTTGTTCCTATCATATATATAAAATGGCCATGAACTGATAAACCTCATGTGCTGATAATACAAATAGATGCAAATAAACCAAGTTGGAAAACAAATGCAAATAAAACAAACTGGAAACCAAGCTGATAAACCAAGATGGTCCTACATGTACTGATAAACCAAGATGGAAAACAAATGCAAATAATACAAACAGATGAACATGAAAACAGCTGCCATATATATATATATATATATATATATATATATCATAATTTCAATACAATTAAAGTGCATTCCAAATGAAATAAAGCAAACTACATAACTGTTGTTGAACATGGGTCCATAAACGAAATAAAGCAAGCTATCACATTACAGCCTGCACTTCCATAATTACTAGGGAAGGCAAAAGTTGAAACAGCAAAAGTCATGTTAATTACAAAAACAGCAACTTGGCTTGAACAAAAGCAGCAATTATTCAACATGTTGTTTCTCCTATCACAGTAGTTTCTTCTTTCCCTTCGATCTAGATGAACTAGGAACACTTAAATCTGCCTTGGCAGCAGCAGCAACATGCATATGAACATCTCTAATCCTGAAGGGCATCTCTATTTGTTCTTTAGTTTGTGTTCTGGCTTGTTTGGTGCTATATTTGATTTGAGACCTTGACAGCCCAAACACTTCGTACATATCCTGGTCCACTTGATCTGGGGCAGAGGATGCTATGTCAATCTCAACCAGTGGCTCATCATCCTGTTGATGTTTAGTGTTTGAATCATCATTACAAACTGCAGCTGCAACTCTTCTTGTACATTGCTGTCTCTTCTGCACAAAACAGTGAGGTAGCAAAAGTCAAATTGCATAAAGACAAAAATCAAAAGATGTAGCAGGTTTTTCTACCCTTTTATTTGAAGACTCAGCAGCAGGCTTCTTGGTTTTCCTTGTTCTCTACAGTTTAAAAGGAAAACATGTCATTTATATACCAAATAGTAAAGATAAATGTAACAAGTCATCAAGACAACTTACAGTTTTTTTTCCATCTTGGCTTGTTGGATTGTTGGTAGAAGCAGCAACTTGGCTTGAACTAATATTAGTTTCTGCAACTTCTCCATCTTGAATAGCTTTGAGAAGCTTGCAAGACCTCATATTATGTCCCCTTTGATGACAGTATCTACACTTGTTATTCTGTCCCACTCTTGTCACCTTCTTCTTAGTTTTTTCCTTGGCTTGTTGAACCTCCTCTGCATTTCTCCTTCTCAGCTTCTTAGGCCTTCCAGGTGCTCTCCCATATAAGGGTGGCAAAGGTCCTTCACCAACATCAGTAAACCCCCATTCACTTTCTCCATTCATGAGACACACTGATCCTTCATAGCACTTCATATATGTCTCCACTGTATACCATTTTGAAACATATAGCAGATGATCCTTTTTAGCCATCCACAATGCAGCAATGGCATGGGGATAGGGAATACCTGTTAGTTCCCATTTTCTGTAAGAGCATGTTTGCTCATTGATGTTCACTGCATATTGGTCACCATATGGGCAGCTGACTTCATAAAGATCATCATTTGACTTGAATGGAAAACAGTCAGGTGCTCTATCTATATTTTTCTGCATAATGTGAAGAATTCTGGGGCAGTAAGGATAAGTCAGCCACTTCTCTTTGGCCAGATCCCTACTTTTTTTGCATTCTCTGCATCATGTACAGCCGTATTGTTTCAAACATTTCAATTATTGGCTTCTCCCTAGCATCAAGAATTTTGCTGTTGAAGCACTCACAGATATTATTCAATAACATAGCACATTTAGGATGAGTGCTAAAGTAAACTCTGCTCCATTGACTTGGTGGTTTGTCATCAAACCACTTGGTTGTCTCTACATCAATTTCAGCCATTCTTCCATTCTACTAATAAATTGGGCTGGTTTTATTGCTTTGGCAATAGTCCATAATGATCTTCTCCAACCTTCTCCTTTGAAACCAGTAGATGAAAAATTATTGTGCAAGTGTTTCACACAAAATCTGTGGACTGCATTTGGGAAAATCATATCACATGGTTCAATTAGACCTTTTTGTTTGTCACTCATTATTGTCCACTCATAATCCTTTTCAATCTTCAAATCTTCTTTCAATAGTTTGAAGAACCAGCACCATGAATCCTTACTTTCACCCTCTGCTGCAGCATATGCAATTGGAAAAATGCCATTATTGGCATTAACTCCAACAGCTACTAGCAAAACTCCTTCTACTGATCCTTTCAAAAAAGTGCCATCTACTCCAATAAATTGCCTACATCCAGCTAGGAAACTATATTTCACTCCAGCAAAACAGATATACAACCTCTCAAATCTGCCTTTCCCTATTTTTGAGTCTTTAAAGCCATCAACAGTTTTCATTATAACAGTGCTACTAGGGTTGGATCTTAGAATTTCATGCATATAAACTCCTAATTTGATGTACTGGTCTATTTCACTGCCCTGAACAATTTTCATTGCTTTTCTCCTTGTCCTATATATTCGATTTTTTGTGAAGGAGCACCTATTTTCTTTCATTACTGTCTTCTTAAAATGCTCCAAATCTAATTTAGGATTACACCTAAACTCTTCACAGTACTTCCTAGCTACCCATCTAGAATGCACAAGAGGGTTATCATATGTAAAATCACATGTGTGATTATCTTCAAATGTTCTTATTTGAATAGTTCCATCCCCACTTAACTTTCTAGCATGTAGAACCCAATTACATTAACTATTTTTGCATCTAGCCCTCACCCTCACTGTATCTTATTTCACAAACTTATAAGGCCTGCCTTGTTTCACACTATAATTATGTACAGCAGTCTTGAAAAGTTTCAGACTAGTAAAAGATAGGGAGAACTGCACCAATCGTCCCTCACATATCACAGATGTGAAAATTTAGTCCCTCAGAACAAAAATGATCGATTTTAGTGTCTAACAAATAAAAAATGATCACCTTTAATCCTTTTTCACTTTTCCGAACAAATTTTGGCCGGAACTCATAAGGTCCACATGCAATGCCCAATTTTTAAAGGGTAAAAATGGCAAATTACCGTTGACCAATTATGCGAAGGACCAACTTTGCAAAACTTTAGTTAAACATTCATAAAAAAAAAAACATAAAAACTAACCCACCATTATTTGCAATTCATCTCAACCCAAAATCTTAATGCCAAGCAATTCAAAGCATTGGCCTTAATAAATCTCACCATTGTGCTCAAGTAAATAAGTGATTTACTAAAATCAATCTCGGATAAAAAAGCATGTACTGATACTAGCACTAGTATAAAGTCCTTGCCGTTCAAATTTATCCACCGCTTTCATTATCACAAATGCAAAGCCCCTGTTTTTATCATCTTTCTGCTTTGTAATTTGCCACATCCAAGAAAAACAAAAACCACCCCTCAAAATCACTTCTTTAACAAATTCATCCAAGAAGAAAAATAGAAAACATGATTCAAAATGACTCCTTTAACAAATTCATCGAGATAAATAAGACCCACCATTTAAAAATCACTTCATTAACAAATTATGTAGGACAAACAAAACCCACGATTTAATGTCACTTCAATAACAAATTCAGACCCAAAAGAAAAAAGAACCACCAACTAAAATCACTTCTTCAACTTCAACAAAATTATCCAGAGTAAATTCTTTAATAGAAATATCAGACTCATGGAAGTACCTCAACATCAGTAACAGTGCCGCATTCAGCAAAGAGGTTCTTGATATTAGCAATGGTTAAAGACCATGGCAAATTTAGCACAAAAAGCTTTCTTTTCTGATTGGTTTGTGGGATTGACTCTATTTTTGCTTTGGTTGCCTCTGTTTTTTGTTCTACTGTAACAACTTCTTCAACTGTGGAGGTTGAACATATTTGGTATCTTGGTTTTATCGTGAGTGCAGTAGAGGAAGGGGATATAGTGAACGTTTTAAGGAAAAAGAAAGGGCACAGGTGAAAATGGGAAGTTTAAGGAAGTGTAAAGAGCATTTAGGGGAAGTTGACGGGAAGAAAGAGGAAGAGGAAAGTATGGAAAATGCTGCTTCAATTACAGCCATTGCTGCAAATTCTTTGGTTTAGGATTAAAAAATACATACCGTAATATGGAATTCTGGTGTTGTCTTCTTCATTCATTAGCTTGGTTAGCCTTTCTCTTACAAGTCTTCAATCATCAATTTCCTTCAGATGAATTTCAATCAGTTGGGAGTTTGCAATTTGGGTTTGTTTTGGGTTGAGATGAATTGCAAATAATGGTGGGTTAGTTTTTATGTTTTTTTTTATGAATGTTTAACTAAAGTTTTGCAAAGTTGGTCTTTCGCATAATTGGTCAACGGTGATTTGCCATTTTTACCCTTTAAAAATTGGGCATTGCATGTGGACCCAATGAGTTCCGGCCAAAATTTGTTTGGAAAAGTGAAAAAGGATTAAAGGTGATCATTTTTTATTTGTTAGGCACTAAAACCGATCATTTTTGTTCTGAGGGACTAAATTTTCACATCTATGATATGTGAGGGACGAAATTTTCACATCTATGATATGTGAGGGACGATTGGTGCAGTTCTCCCTAAAAGATATGTACAGCTCTAATTTTGGATTGTCAATATGTTTAGGATCAAAAGTACGAGACCTCAATTTGGACTCTTCATCATCAGACTCATGGATGCTTTCAAAATCAGATTCAGAATCAGGAACCTGCTCTGTTTCATCAGAATCAGGAACCTTCTCTGTTTCATTCAAAGGATCAGGAACCACATTTTCTTTCCTGTGATTGTCTACCCCCAACCATTCAGCATTTTTGTCAACATTATCATGAAATATACCATCATCAGCATCATCACCTATTTCATAATCTGAATCAATAGCTGAAAAAAAGTCTCATCACTTGCATTGGAATCATTATCACAAT
This sequence comes from Coffea humblotiana, assembly GCA_023065735.1. NCBI lineage: Eukaryota > Viridiplantae > Streptophyta > Magnoliopsida > Gentianales > Rubiaceae > Coffea > Coffea humblotiana. The sequence goes on along the minus strand of CM041212.1, from coordinate 4,181,891 downwards.
TATTAGCAGCACACTCTCCTTGACCTTCATCCCTAATATTATTGTTACCATCACCATTTTAGGGTTCATTTTCTGTCTCATCTACTTTATACGGATCATAACCAAGTTGTTGCACTAGAATTTCATGAAAGGATATTTCAAGGCATAAGTTAACTTTCTTAGTTGGTCCAACATCCCCCTTAACATAACCATTCAACTCTCTACTGCTGTCTATCCTCATAAATGTGTTATTTTCCCAACCATAGTACACCTTATGACCATATACACAGCACTCTCAGTTAATCTATCCACTTCAAAAATACTTAAACCTATACTCTCAACATAGTCAAAAACACACAAATCTCCACCTTCGTAATAGGAATCAGGAGTATATGAAATGAGACCTCCATGGTGACATCTTAATGTAATAAATGTGTTACCTGTTTCTGGTTAAAGAAAACAATATATATCAGACTCTTCAGGAAAAAAAAAGTTTCATCATTTCAGCACAACAAACTGTTGACCCACACAGTAACTACCTAACAAGGACCATTTTAACACTTTTTCCATACACATGGTCGGCAAAATAAACCAAGCATTATTGTTTATTAGTCACTCTCACCACAAAATTATAGTCAAGCAGCAACTATCATCAGACATAAGGGACCACATTCTCACTACAATAATCAAACCAAGACAAAATTTTTAATTTATTTATACCTCATGCAAATGGCCAGATCTGGAAAAAAATATCCATAAATTATAGTGGGGAAAAAGTACAAACACAAGGGACCACATATCAGGTTTCCTTCTCCAAAAAAACACATATCTTTATGCAATATAGTTGTTGATTTTGGGTATAAATACCGTAATTTGGGGGGTGGACAAATGTGAAGCTCTTTCTTCCGCAATGCCATTTTTTTCTTCACCCAAAATGCTCCACGGATGCCGTCTATGCCCTCCTTCTTGCCAACAGATGCTCGAAAAGTGGATGAAACGATTGGCTAAACAAAACTTTTAGGGCTGAAGAATGGAGAAGAAAGAAGGAGAAGATTGGAGCTGTTTTTCTTTTCCTATTTTCCAAATTTTCATCCGTTAGAAAGAGTGGCTCCAGTTGGATCTGACCCGATTATATTGGGTAAATGTTGGATTTGACGGATCGTGCATCTCACGTGAAAAATTCCGTCCCAATATTTAATTTGTCCTCCATTTCCCGTTAATTTTCCTTAATTGGCCAAAATTATGAAAATTTGAGGATGAAATGTGTTTGGAATGAAACTTTGAGGATGCAATTGGTCAACCACCCAAACTTTGAAGATGAAAAGTGCATTTTTCCCTTATCTTATTTAGGGAAAATCAATGTTGGTAGTTTAGCAATATGTGCTTTCAGCTCGTCAAAAACTTTCTGACACTCAGTAGTCCATTTGAAATTTGGTCCATTCTTTAAAACCTTGAAAAGAGGAAAACCCCGAACAGCAGACCTTGATAAGAATCTATTTAGGGTAACCATCATTCCAACTAATTGCTAGACCTCCTGAATGTTCTTTGGCAGCGTCATTTCCATAATAGCCTTGATCTTATCGGAATTGGTTTTGATTCATTCTTTGAATATCATATATCCGAGAAATTTTTTTGATCCAATCCCAAATGTGCACTTTTGGGGTTTAACCTCATTCACGATTCTAGTAGTATGTTAAATTTTTTCTAGAGGTTCAAGATGAACTGATCTTGGGTTTTACTATTGATTAGCATATCATCCACATAAACTTCTATGTTCCGACCTATCTGGTCTTGGAACAACCTGTTAACCAACTTTTGATACGTTGCACCTGTGTTCTTTAACCCAAACGACATAGTAATATAACAACAAGTTTCGTACTTCATAATAAACAAGATCTTTTCCTAATCCTCTTTGGCCACAACTATTTGGTGGTACCCCTTGAAAGTATCTAAGAACCAAAAGATCTTATAGCCCATAGTTGAGTCAACGAGAATGTCTATTTACGGCAAGAGATAGCAGCCCTTTGAACAAACTCTGTTCAGGTCTATGAAATCTACACACATTCATTAGGCCTTGTTGTCTTTCTTAACTAACACAGGGTTGGCCAGCTGACAGGTTTTTGATATGTTTAAATCTAATTTATACCCGTTTTGACTGCAAGTATATAGGTCAAATTAGTAATTTAGGGCATATATCAGGTCAATCCTACAGGAAGCAACTTTTACAAGTACTAGGTTCTTAATTTGCTCTATTATTTAAACTAAATGACCAATAAAAACAATGAAAATCTCAATTATAACTAATAAACTATTGTAATTAAGTAACTTACAAGTAATAATGAAGAAATGTCACTAAACACTTGGTCTAGGGAAATAGAGTTCACTTATGGCATCAAAGATACAACTAAATAGATTTACCTCTTGTTACTACTCTTGTTTAACTAGGGACTCATTTTCATAATTACCAAAACTCATTCTCATGATATAGTGGCTTAGAATAGTCCAGTTTTTCCTATTCTCATGGTGAATAACTAGATCTACTTTTTATTCTTCATGAAATGCAAAGTTAATCTATTTAACTGTATCTCTATTATCACGAGTTTACTTCTTAAGTTTCATTTATGTTGTTCCATCATTATTACTAATTTTCATTGAATAATAACAACTAATAACTTGC